>VDFB02379711.1:162930906-162990308 GCA_007258455.2 Sequoia sempervirens
TATATATATATATATATATATATATATTCAAAGTTGTGTTATATTTTCTACTTGGATATTAGGGTTTTAATGTAAGACCCTCAACCTTCCATAGGTCTACATACTTTTAGGGGATATCCATAAGTGTTGTTTTTAGGTTTTAAATTCAAATATTACTATTCTTATACCCTACACATACAAAATTTAGGTAAAAATCTATCTAGTTAGACATGGACGATTTCATGATCATCGACCTTATGAAGGTTGATAAAAAGAAGAGAATACTTCTTAGTGAATTTTAGTCTTATATAGCTCATGAATAGAGGGAAATTTTGTTAAATACCAAAGGACTTATGTATTAGAAGTTGGTGTGTATAGTGTGGAGATTTACTTAGGTTCTTTTGACTATGCTTAAATACCAATGTTTGAGAGTAGAGGATAAGAATCGGGTAATATAAACCCTAGGATAATAGCATTTAAGACCCATTGTAATTGTATCATGGTTAAAAATTAATACTTTATTAGTAGAAAATTTCTATTAACATTATTTATTATTTCTTGGATATATATGTGTGTGTGCATATGTGTGGAACATACATACATACATAAATCTTTTTCGTCTCTTAAACTATAAATGGTTGCTATGAATTGATAAACTTATACATATATAATTATAGGTGTGTATATATATACCAAATATATACAAATATAAAGTTATAAATATATAACATGATATGAAATTAGGGTTGTATTGTCTTATATACTTTTACATATATTTACTTGTATATGCATATATATATAGAGAGATATATATATATGTAACCTAACTAAAATGTGTCTCCACATTGAAGGATTGTCTAAGTATAGTAAACTATTCCATTTCAAATAGATATTATGCTATGCTAAAAAAATATAGTAAAAATATTAGAGCTACTTATTTATATCTATTAGATTTTCTTATCTCTATCTATGATCTTATGGAAATATTGAACATAAGTGGATAGAAAAAGGTACTTTCATTTTAGTAAGGATATTTATGATTTAAATTTAAAATATATGAACTTTATTTTAATGGGATAATTTAGCACCTATCTATAATAGAATGAGGATATAGAAAAATTGAGAATGGAAATAGAAAAAATTATAACTTTTGTGATCACCGATAAACCTAATGTGGTCAGTTTGATTAAAATATCAAAGTGCACAATAGTTATTGTGTAATTTTTTTTTTTTACTTTATTTATTTTATCTAGCATTCTATCACATACTTTATTAAATGGTTTGAGTTGTCATGAACTCATAATCATCTAAACATTCTTTTGATAGGAATATACACTAAGTCAATTATGTCTATCTTCTTATGAATGTTGAATATGAAATACTAATTTCTAATAACTAGTTTTAGATAGAGGTGTGTCAATAAATGACCTATATTTTTGTTTTATAATGTGTTATTTCTTATCAAAATGTTGGCCAAATTAATGAAAAATCAGTTCTTGCATTGTTGATTCATAATTTCTTTTTAATTGGAAAACAACCAAATTGTGTCATACTTAGCTAGAAGGAATGTGGAGTTGTATGAAAAAATTGTTTATAGTTAGGCACACCACTAGTTCTTAGATGACATGATTGCCTTGATGATTTCCTTGATTTTTTACCTTCATGAAGGGCAGTGCCATGTTTTTATGGAAGTTGTGTGGGGTATCGTTAGTATATGGTTGGAGGAAAAATACTTAGGTGATGCTCTCCCTCCTACAATTAAATATTGTTAGAAAATGGATTACTTAGAGACATTATTTATATTCCACATGACTATTCTAATAATTTTTACTTTAAAATTTTTAAAGTATGACATCCTAAATGATATTTTGTAGATCTATATACCTTGTGTTATGGAAAACTCAAATTTGGGATTTGAGATGTTTAATGGATTTATATTATTGAATTATTATGATTTAAAATAAGAGTTAGATAAAATATTCTTTGGATGTATATTTATTAATCTAATGCAAATGATTTGTATAATGACATAATTTAATATTTTCTTCCAAGAAGTAAACATGAAAAAATATATAATTAAAAAACAACTTATATAGTTTTTTATTAGTAGAATTTGATTATGTGTTGAGTATCAACAAGTGGTTCATCACACAAAGTACTCATGAGCTTGTTTTAAACACTAGGACCTATGAGCATACTATGCAAGAAGTTTTTAGAAAAGAAAACATTGTGTTTGGTAACCTCATAGTAGTGGTGATGTTCTTTGAATGTAGAAATGAGTCACTCAAAGACAAAGAAAAATAGAAGAAAGTAAAAGAAATATAAGAAAGAGAAAACTAGAACAAAAAATGAAACAAATTTGAATTATGAAGGAGAGTCTTGGCTCTCTAAATCCAAAACCTTGCTATCTCTCTAAAATTAATTAGTCTATAGAGAGAAAAGTGGATAAAACTTCAATCTCCTCTAGAGTTGAACATAGTAAACCTTTAGCAACCCGCCACATGTCTTTTGGGTGTGGAAATAATGCACTAGTTTTGAACAAGGAGGCAAAGAAAGTGTAATACCCCTCATACTATCTAGACTTATTATTTTACGTGCTTTGCTTGGATATTGTGATGATACTGTTATTGTTTGATATGGTTAGTTAGATGCTAGATGATGCTGTTATTTCATTTTGGACATGATGACTCTATATGACATTATGGTTGATTATATCAGTTGATTTTCCAAATTATGATTTAATGCGGTGATTTAAATTAATATGTTAGGAGGTGATTGCTAGTTAGAATGTAATTCTTTGATTATGCTATAATTGTTAGAATAGGTGTGACGAAGGACAATATAGCATCACTCGTTCGCGAGTGCCCTGTTATGTTGCAATTCCTTCTCACAATGCAGTAACTGGATTTAATGTTTTGATATATATTTATGTTTATATGCACATGTACACAACTTCGTTTGTATGCAGGATTGCAGGTATAAGTCTCGATTCCACCTGCTTCGGCAGGACAGGGCGAGCACCAAATAACCCAACGGATAAATGTTGATACAGAGGTGACGATGAAGTCCTCCCGTCCCATGATGTCAGGTTGTCTCATTTGTTGGTATAGTCGATGTTGTGTAATTGTCGTCTTTGCCTGCGGTGTTTGTGTCTTGTCTTATTTTAGGTGGGCATTGATAATTATGATTTATCTTAACGTTTGAAATTGATTATTTATGTTAAATGTTGGATTAAATAATATTTAATTATTTAAATATTTTAATTATTTTGAAAATCATATATTGCAATTAAATAATAATTAAATAATAAATCTGCTTAAATTATTTTAATTAATTAAATTTGGTGGTGGATAATTATGTGAATAATTTATTTAAATTAAATATATAATGTGTGGTGCAAGAAAAGTTACAAAACAGGAATTAAAGTAATTAAAACAAATAAAAGAATTAAAAGACAGTGTGAGCCAATAGGGTTTGAGTGTTGAAAAGAAAGCTTGTTTTAAAGATTGATTTTTCCTTTTTTATCTGGATTTTTGGGGGAGAGCCTTGGGAGAGATGAAGAATATATTTTATTTAATTATGAATTCTTGAGGGTTCTCACACACACACCCAGAGGAATAGAAGTTGAAGTGCTCAAGTGAAGGTGGATTTCGTTCTGGACTAGGATTGGAGTCGGATTCGAAAGCATCAGAGTCAAGCAGGCATCTTCGAATTTGAATTGGACTCCAGGTTTCTCTTGTTGTCCTCTTCTCATACCCTTCTGTTTGTTCTGAAAGAAAGAAATAAATGTTATTAAAAATAATTTTTGTAAATGTAGAAGAACCTCTGTTGAAAACTGAAACTAGAGCAAATTACTATGTTAGAAAACAAGGAAAATTCATAGAAACTTTATTATTTAAAATATTGTTAGATCAAGAACCAGATATTCTGAAACATTTCAATCTTTAAACGTTAGGATTATAGAAAGATGATTTTTCCTTGTTGAAGATAATAGATTTGGGGTTTTATCAGTATATTGAAACATGAATAGGTGCATGTATTGTTTTGTAAATTCTTGTTGTTTTGGTTATACCTCTATACTTTCTTTCCAGTATATATATATATATATATATATATATATATATATATATATTTATATTGATCTGTTAAATCAAAATAGACATTTACATTGCCTGATTATATTGTTCTATTTACCCAGTATATCGATCTGTTAAAACCAGAATATATATATATTTACATTGTCTGGTTTATTTTATTTCAATTACCCAGAATATATATATATATATATATATATTCTGGTTTATATTACCAGAAATATTTGTTTATTTTAAAACTATGAAAAGGGGAAAAGAGTCCTGTATTTTTTTAAATGTTTATTGTTGAACCGTGCACAGGAAAACGAATTTCGTTTTCCGTGCTTTATAAAAATAAATGAAATGATAATAAAAATAAATTATCGAATTTATTCCAGCGAAATTATTTTGGGTTTTTTTTTATTAAGTTTTTATTATGTTATGGGGGATTGGGGAGGGCACGGTACCCATACCTACCCCGCACCCCCACTGCGTGGCGACTGCCACAGCAGTCCTACGGACTGCTGCGTACAGCAGCCCGTGGGGACTGCTGCGCGCAGTCCCCACTTGCCATATGTGTTTTGTTTTTTTAAAAAAAAATAAAAGTTTATTTTATTTATTTTTTTATTAAGTTTTATAAATATATAAATATTATATATATATTTATATATATATATATATATTTATAAATATATATATATATATATTTATTTATTTATTTATTTATTTTTATTTATTATATTATGAGGAAATTTCAATTTAATGAAATTTAATAATTATAATTATTTGAATTAATTTATTTTATGTAATAATATTAATTGGTTTTTAAGGAATATATATATACATATAATCTTGATGTATATATATATTTGAAATGTTAAATAATGTAATATGGCCATTTGCATGTTTAATTAAGGTATTTGTTTTAATGGTTTTGGTGAACGAATGTTTTAACAAAAATTAGCTTTTAAGTTATAATTGTGAATTCTTTTGAGATAAACACATTTAGCTATTTAATTGGGGTTAAAATCAAACTTAATGGTGTAACCTTGCAAAATGACATGTGAGTCTTATCTTTGATGTGTACTTGTCGTTTAATGATGTCTTTGTGGGAACCCGTTGCTGATGTGTGTAACCTTATTCCAGAGGCTTGTTATTTTATAATGTCGTCTTCGCCTTGGTAGGCCTTGATATTTTCTTTGGTTTTATGAGAGGAAGGGTTGAATAGTTGGTTGAGACTTTTGATTTTGAGCAATTGCGCGATGGTTAATACCTCGTGTATCTGAGCTTGGTTTTATGATTTATGTGTTGTTTCAACCCTTGCCTAGTTGAGTTTTGTTAGGGGTCATAGGAGGGAGAGTGGCTCTTCGTGGGCGCCGGTGCCTCGGATGAGGAAGGGCCAGGATAACCCTCGAAGAGTAGTAAACAAGTGATAACCTAAACAATAGATTTAGGGGGATGGGTAGTTTAAAAATACAAGATAATAAAACTTTGGATTCCTCGGCTATGCATTAGGGCTACCTTAGACTAGTGATAGACTGAGAAGGCCGTGGTCGGCAAAGTCAGAGTCTCGTCCTCATGAGAGACTATTGGCTCTGCATTAGCTACCCTATGGTGTCGGCGCCTCAGTTAGGAGGAAGGGCCAGGATATCCATAGATGGGTGTCGGCGCCTCAGTTGGAGGAAGGGCCAGGAAATCCCATGAGGGCTATGCGATGACACTCTCCACTTGACACCCTTGTGCTTTGTTGTTGCCTCTGGATGTTATCTCTTTGTGATGTATCTTTGATTTCTTGTGAATTTGATTTGTGACTGTTCAGTGATATTACTTCATGTTATCATGATGAGTTCTTAGTTTAACTTGTTATGTGATTTGAGTACGTCGATGGTTGTGCATTGCATATTTGAGTTATACTTGTACTGTATCATGTTGTTGAGTCGGTTGACATCCATGGTCGGGTTCACTTCCTCGTCACCTCTAAGCACGGGGGGTGAGTTACTTCGTAATTCACATGGTTGGGTGGAACGTGCTCCGCACCCGTTGGGTTCCCCATCAGCGTCTTGTCATCTCAGCTTTCTGCAGTGCAGATGTTCCAGTGATCAGTTGTACTTCATGTTCATTATTTTGTATCAATCCCCATGTTGGGAAATTCAATGTAATTCTTGTATCAAAGAAGATTGTAATGTAATATTATTTCAATGATGTAATAGTTAGGTTTGAATTGGAACATGTTAAAAGATTTATCATGGATGTAATTATGCGATGTTGTCATACTCGCATCATGGCTATCAGTTGTATCTTTGTATATGGTTTTTATAAATTAAATGGTTATGTTGTTTTCATTATCTTTATGTTGTGTTGTGGTTGCAATGTAACCTCGCGTGCCCCAGAGAACCAAGTGTATTAATGTTATGTGTTATGCTATGTGTTTATGATTTAATGTTGTTACATGTTATTTCTTTTATTTTAAAAAAAAAATTATTCGCATTATGTGTGTGTTCTCTGGGGTTTGCATGACGGGCGTTACAGAAAGAGTACCTACAAGTACATCCTACCTCAAAATTTGTATTGTTATATTTTGTCAGAGAGGAAGAACTCAAAGAGGATCCAAAAGATGAAAGTGAAATGTAATCCTATAAGGCTTTAAATAAATATTGCTGAATAAGTCCATTATATGAATAAAATAATTCTTTTTCTTATGTTAATATTTTATGTTGGGATTTCTAAATTTATTATTTTGGTGTATGCATTGAATGATGCATTATTACAATCCCTTTTCACATCAAAAATAGGAAATAATGAAACAACTATGACTCACCCAATGCAACAATGGAACTCAAATGAGAATAAATCTAGGGGTAGTCAAGATGGGTCATGATTTATAAATACAAACCCATGTCAGACTTTTATAAAGGAATCAACCAACACAAATGAAAAATTTCAACTTCGATCACATAAAAGTGGTCTTTATGTTTTAATTTTTTTAAAATGATGTAAACTGATGAAATATAGAACTCTTGATGAATTTTATGCTTGTAAATTTTCAAAAGAAATAAAAATTGTTTTGATATTTTTTATAAATTTAAGAGAAGGTTTTGAATTGTTGAAAATTTTAGGAAAAAGTGACGTCGAATTGGCATCACAAGAATTTTTTTTTTTAATTTTTAATTTCTCCCTATTATTTTTGAAAGCGGATAACTTCAATATCTAGTGCATGGAAACAAATCAATTTTAAATGTATATTTTCCTCGTAATAAAATTTTAAATTCAAACATACCAGAATTTGGTAGTTTTCACTTTATGTCAACTTTTGTCTATTTTTTTATCATTTAAAAAAATATATACCCTTTTGGAGAGGATTCTCTCATCTAGTGCATGATATATTTTTCAAAATATTTTAACATGTTTTAGTATTTATTTTTCATTTCTAATCAACCTCATTTTTTCATTATAACAACCTACTTACATTATTTAATAAAGAAATCATATTACAAATAATCAAAATATCAAAAAAAATATGTATTTGGATTCTTGACTCCGAGCTCTACAAAAAAGTATTTTTAGTTTTTGGAAAAAAAACATTCTAACAGAATAAATAATATTATGTTCAAGTGGAAAGTTTCTTAAAATTTATAAAAAAAATATGAGGTGGCTACCAACAAGGATGCCACATAGATGGCTTCAATTAAAATATTTTTGGTTGAAAAATGTTTTCAAAAACAAATTACATGTAATTTAAGGCACATTTGAAAATTATAAAGGTTAATTTTTTATTGTATAGTTTTGAGTTGTAACATCCCGCTATGCAAACCCCAAAGGGTAAGAGCCAAAAGAGGACAAGATAATTTTTTTTTTTGGAAAAATACAAAATAACTTACACATAAAGTACCTTCCAATACATTAATATGACCAAAAACAAGGCCAAGAATGGTCTTGACATAACCCCAAGGAGAGGACTAAACCACCCTCCAGAGAAAAATCCAAACAGAACAAATATATGAGCTCTAGGGAAGATGCTTTAGAACCTTAGTAGTGCTGCTCCAAAACTTGCAGAGCTGCTCCGGAACTTGTAGCATAGCTCCAAAACTTCTAGCTCGGCTCCAAAACTTCCAGCTCAACTCGGCTCCGAAACCTCTAGCTTGGCTCGGCTCTAGAACTTCTAGCTCGGTGCTGGAACTTCCAACTCAGCTCAACGCCAAAACTTCTAGCTTGGTGCCAGAACTTCCAACTTGACTTAGTGCTAGAACTTCCAACTCAGCACCAGAACTTCTAGGTCGGCTCTTGACCCTTTGCCAGCACTACTCTAGAACTTGCAATGTTGCTCCAAAACCTCAGCAGCGCTACTCTAGAACTTGAACAACGCTACTCTGGAACTATTGCAGCAACAACAAAGACCAAAAATAGAAAGTGGCGATGCTCCATAACTTTTAGTAGCCGCAACACAAGACATTAACAAGGGTGACGATGCTCTGAAACCTTTGCAGCCCATAACAAGAAGGTAAAATACAATCAATACTCTAATTTTTACATGAAAACTTGTGAAGGGAAAGCCATTATGATCATCAAAATACAAGCAAGTCTGATACCAACACCGAAACTCGTAAATCAATTATAAAACATCTCATTTCTTCTCACTAATCTATATGATTTTATCTTCACTTTCAAGAGAGTCCAATATACATAAATGAATGTACATGAATATAAAGGCATAGCCATAAATAAGGAACATCATCTGATAAAGCAAGTACAAGGGAGAAGACCTCCAACTGATGCTCCAAAACCTGTGCACCGGTCCCCAATGGTGGTGGAAATGCCTCCCTACCATGTGGACTCAAAAGGGGCCACCCCACTGTGCTCGGAGGTCATCATAAGGCCCAAGCAGAAAATATGAGGTAGGGGAACATATGGCCGACATCCACATCAGACACGAAGCAAACATGGAATACACTACATTAAGCCAATGTCACAACAAGAAGATGCACATATATAAAGAGGCCGGGTACTATTCACAATTGCTAAGGTACGAGGTGCAAAAGTACGGACTGGGTGAAATGTCATCATGTGTGCTCGAAGGAATGCCACCACATGGAATCAAGTACATCTCCCCTATGGATGAGTAAAACTCAAACATGCTTGAATCAACGCCCTGCAGATAGATAACTCAACACCCTATAGATGGATAGGCCTACCCATCTATCCAAACGAGGAATCCAATAACAAAACTGACATAGAGGAAAAGCCACAAAATCCATCTCAAAAGCTTTTTAATACCATTCAAACAAACATTGCTACTAATCATTCAAATAGTTGATTTCAATCATGAAGGAGAGGCATGAAATTACATAAAATTTCAAAGTGTCTAGATTAGAAATCGGACAGAGACCTAGTTTAGATTTTGGCATTCCAAGTCAAAATCCACCATTAATCTTTGATTTTCAGACCCATAATGAGGTGTTGTACTGGAAAACATCATTTAAATCAACGTTGGGCAAATACTTGAAAAATGAAATTGTCCGGATTGAAAATAGGACAAAGACCCAATTTGTATTTTATCATTTCTACATGGAATCCAATTTTAATTTACATTTTTAATAAGCAGTAAAAGAGTAGCAATGAAAATCGTCATTTTCCAAGTAGGCACAAAATTGGGCAAAAATGAAAGTGCTCGGATCACAAATCTTAGACCAACCTAGTTTGAATTTGGGTGTTTCAAGTCAAAATCAACCTTTGATTTTTTATTTTAGGGCCATAAAGAAGTGTTGTACAGAAAAACACCATTTTTCCACACAAACCAAGCAAAAACATACAAAATTGAAAGTGCCCAGATTTTAAATCCACGAAAACCCAGTTGAGGGAATGGCATCCCAACACGAATTCCACACTCAAATTTCTTTTTCAACAATCAGGTAATGAGCAGAAAAAGAAAACACAATTTTAATACAAATTGGGCAAAAGACGAAACATAAAAGAGAGCCCATTACATTGATTTTCCCATACACCCAATTCAAGTTGTTGAAGATCTAAAAATATAGTCACACAAACCCCCACACAGCAGCAATCACCAATTAACTCAACCCCACATTCATTTCCAACAAAACAAAAATAGAGACAAGAAGGATTCCATCAAATTTTCATGGGACAGCAACAACCAAGATTAAAAGGATAATTTACTAGCCAAGAATCTATGAAAAACCATAGATATTAACCTCGAATTTCCCCAAAATTGAAATGGAAAATTTGCACAAAGGAGAAGGCACGTAAAAGCTCCAAAATCAAGAATCAAACAAAAATAGGCAAGTTGATCTCAATAATTTACTGCCAACCATTTTCTTCTTCGAAACCTTTCACCATCTCCGAACTCAATCACCCAACATAGGGTTTTTCTCACCATGCCCAAAATAGCAATTTCTTTCTTTTTCCAAAAATAAAATCCCCCTCAAAACAAAGCTCTCCTTTGTTTTATCTTTTTCCCCAAAAACCACAAAAGGAATAAAAGCATTTTATTAAGCAAACTAATAATGCTCTCAAATTAAAATCACCAAATATCCAATATTCCCCTTTCATATAAAAATAATAATAATAATTTAAATCCAATCGACCCCATACACAAAGCTCCCCAAAATGATTAATAAATCATTTACAATTAATATATTTTAAAATCTCACGGAAAAGAAACCTTTAGAAATCTCAAATCAATTAAACACAATGAAATACCATATTTAAAGTCACGAAGGATGCCAACAAAAATCCATCATAACATTGACAACCAAAATAAATAGCCATATAAAAGATTTAATAAAACCATAACATTGACATACTGGTAACCCACATACAACAGAATGGTGTGCCATAACTTACGGCGGAAAGGTGCTCTGAAAGTCACTATTAGGTACCTAAATGGTATGACACCAATAAAGAAAATACTACCCTAACAGGGTATAGTGGGCTAGGGTAGGGGACATTTGGCCTGTGACTACCTCCAGTAACCACCATCGGGGATATGAGTGTGCTTAGGCCTGTGGATATAGGCAGAGTAAATAGTCGGTGCCTACATCACTTTCAATTACACATTAAAGTACATGTGCATATAAAATATATCCAAAGGAACATTAATTATTAGGAAGGGAGTCATGATATCATAAGCCTCTCAAATATGAGTGTTACAACATCATCCCTTTCCTATCCATAATTATACATAAGCCATGATAACAATATATAAGCTTGTAATCTAGAATATTAACTAATCATGATAACCTTTCCATACTCATCAATGTCTAATCTCGTTATAACAACATTTAACAATTAGAATATCAAATCAAAATCTGAATGCTACCTTACCAGCTTGAGATTAGAGAGGTGTTACATCCTCCCTACCTAAGATTTGACTTACTCCTGGAAGTCATGTAAACTCAATATGCAGCCATGTCACACATTTGTACTCAACATATAATAATCAACATTAAATGATTGTATTTCATTCCAAAGATTGTAAATATAATGTACATCATTCATCACAAAACGAAATGGAAAGGACATCCATATATTATTCACCTTTCTAAGAATCACTATCAATATATACTTGCCATATGCCTTTCTTATAAAATGTCAACATGAAACAAAATAACATGGTTAAGCTTGCTAACATCACATGTGCCACAATTCTTGAAATATGCATTTATTTTAACATCCACATTCATCCAATGATACATCAATTTCCATTAAGTAAAGGGTATAGAAGATGCATAAGCACTCAATTCTTTCCAAAATGCCATGATTTGCACAGTATTTGTTTACCAAACACTTCCAATCTCACACATGAGAAAATATTTGACATCATTTTCAACCGAAACATAACAATTTACACTTTCTAAAGCATACTAAGCCAACCTTTGAACTTTTCATATGAAACCATATCCAAGATGAAACATGCATTTATACAAACATACATACATAATTGTGAATCATGTCACAAGGCTACACAAGGGTCCATCTAGACACTGGTAAGTAGCATACTAATCCATGATACATAATCCATGAGCCAAGACCCAATATCCATCTCACATAATCCATACCTCACACTTAGTGGTTTGATGGTGTTAGGCCACACACACACAGTGAGACCATCCAAACAAGACCACAATGAACTATCTCTTGTTGAATAAGGTGGTTAGCCTCCAAGAGATAGTCATCACACATAGGTGGATAGTGGGTCCTACCTGTATAATAGCCTCACATACCCCCATCCTCAAGGTTCCCTGCATCTACTTCCTCGTATACACTCCATCGAGTCTAGCTCCCCCATTCTCAAATGAGGAATCACATTACAACACAAGACCAACATTTGAAAACACCAATTAGAGAACTAGTTTAGCCACCAAAGATCATAAATAAATATCAAATAAAGATTCAATTTCAGCAATAAAGCAATAAATGTGTGCAATTTCAACACTAAATCATATGTAACCATGAGGGCTACGTGAAAAGAAATTTCACAATCTATGGCTAAACCATCACAAACAAGATAAATGAAATTTTTTTCGGTCCTCACAATCAATGTGAAAATCATCCATAACCAAAAGAAGATTCACAATCTTTGAAATGGCACAATACATAACTATGTGACTAACTAGTCACCAGACGAGGAAGGAGGGAACAACATTTGACTATCGCAATAGCTCCTCATGTGTGGTGGAGTGAACACACCAACTACATGGCATGGGGTGTACTCCTCGGCTACACCTCACATTGCATCATCATGCAGCATGGACTTGCCAAGTGGCCCACGCATTGCTTGGCTATCTGCATGGAATGTGCACCTCGACCCATCCTGCATCGTGTCTCAACGTGGCATGGTCATACACCAGCTAGAGAAGGCACGTATTGGTCATACACCGCATGGCAGTGCGTCTGTGGCTCCGTGGAAGTAGGCACACACAGAACACACCCCACATAGCGATACCTCACGGAAAGGGCACACACAGGTACTCGCTGAAGCTAGAGGTATACATGGCATCATGGTAGAACACATGCAGACATGGAATAAATAGTGCATATATGAGTTTATCAACATGGGGATACTCGAGCCTCACCTCTCATGTGGACGAGGTTGACTTGCTAATGCCAGCTCAACGTCCCTACGGATGGCCAGGAAAAACTAATAAATCTATGCTGTTGAACACAAAGTTGTGGGGATTAGGCTAGCACATATGGATCAAGTACCCTGATCCATCATAAGGGAAAGTAGTGAGTACTTTCCTTGGGATAAGTTGAGCTGAGAATGCTCTGCGCTGCAACATGCATACACTGCACATTCCACCCAAGGAACTTTGTGGCTGCTACTACCCCATCACGGACTGAGGGACTAGAGAACCAAAGAAAAGATTCTATGAAACTAACTTTTGGTTACTCTTAAAATATATGTAAATTTCAACCACACGTGGGTTGGCCCTCAATCGAGTAACAAACATACAAGCACACAGAATGGTATGGTTAATCCCACACCCCAACTATAGTATATCATCCATGGGTGGGTACACAGTCTCACCATACCATGGGCACACAAAACAAGTATGGGGTAATCACAACACTCAACATGTGCACTAACATAGGATGTTCACATAACAGGGAGCACCTTTTTCTAATTTCCTCTTACTAGAATAAAGCCATTATCCACCTCTAATTATGCAACATCAATACAACTTTCCAAGAACATGTACTCCCAACATCCATACAATACATCATAGTGCTACATGGAGCAAATCAACAATGCCATGAAATTCTCTCACATACACATTCACTTTTATTAAGTGGTAAATCACCTTACTATGCACATATGATAACCACATTTATTTCCCACATAGTGCAATATTATCATTTCAACATTCATTTAACCTTTTGTATTTGAATCTAGGTACAATAATTTAACACCTACATGATTTCATAAGACTTAACAATACAGTTGGGGACTTAGGTCCTTTACCCAAGGTTAGATCTAATAAATCAAATCTTCATGAATGCATAACATTTGCTCATAAGAGACAAGCATACAATGGTTTTCAATTCACCATACATTCCAATATAGGCATCTTCATAAAACCAATGAGAAGAGAGAAGGAGAGAAAAGGGATTTATAATTCTAGAATAGCCACAAATGCAACATGGTGTCATCATCATATAAGCACTTCCACACAACCACACCAATCATATGAGAGCATACATTAATCTCTATGAACTAATGACATGATCATTCATTTTCTATCATCATATTTATAATCTCAATACAATATAACATGCAAAAGAATCTCCAAAATCACATAGGTTCAATCAAGAAATCACTTGCATAATGAGGTGAAGCACAAGAAGACATGCACCGAAAGCTTTGCATGGTAATGAAAAAAAACATGACTCAAGAAGAGAATACACACAAATGAAACTTCTTGGCACCCTCAAAGTCAAACAGACCTTCCAACAACATGAACAAAGAAACCAAGCAAGGGTAATTTTGGGCAACACATGTCACCTGCACCCACCAACAAGCTAAGGTCCAACATGCCCACCTGCAACATAGGATATAGGAAAACAATCAATCTCAACCTCGGGAGACTCTCAACCAAGGGAATCACTCCAATCTCATAGGGTAAGGCAAGACCTAGGAGGCATCATTCCTCCACAACACAAGATAGGGTTAGGAAACTCAACCCTTTAAAATGCCATACCAAAGCACTCAAAGCAAGAGGCCCTATGACTATCTTGCCACAACAAGCACTTGGAACCTACACACATCAAGCACACTATAACCACATGGGCTACAACCACACTCAAGGACCACTCAAGGGTCACAACACTTTACACAACGAAAGAGCCACACATTAAGAAGGATACCAATCAGAACACCCTTCTTGGTAGGCTCAAGGGTCTAACTAACCCTCACAAAAGCATTCATCAACAAGACATGCAAGTGGTGCGAAACATCATCACTTGCTGCCATCCACCACGCACAACACCCAAGAAAGTAAAAACCATAAGCAAGGATCCCAGTGCTGCAACATGGGTTCCATCTCTAACTCTACCTTTGGCTCTGCCCTTAGGGGCATCCCAAAGAAACAAGGGACACATTAAAATAGATCATCATAAGCATGATCTATACATCCTACTAAGGCATAAACACTAATCAATTAGGACAATGAAAACAATATAACAAGCTCATGCCACACACACAAAACACAACATAACATAGAAGGCTTAAGTATGCTAGAGCTCCTGGTGTGTGAACATGGGATCTGATACCAGATGTAACATCCCACTATGCAAACCCCGAAGGGTAAGAGAGAAAAGAGGACAAGATTTTTTTTTTTTTGAAAACATACAAAATAACTTACACATAAAGCGACTTTCAATACATTAATACAACCACAAACAAGGCCCAGAATGGCCTAGGCATAACCCCAAGGAGAGGACTAAACCACCCTCTAGAGAAAAATCCAAACATAACAAATATATGAGCTCTAGGGAAGAAGCTCTGGAACCTTAGCAGCGCTGCTCTAGAACTTGTAGAGCTGCTTCGGAACTTGCAGCATAGCTCCAGAACTTCTAGCTTGGCTCTGGAACTTCCAGCTTAGCTCGGCTCTGGAACTTCTAGCTTGGTGTCGGAACTTCTAGCTTAGCACCGAAACTTCCAACTCAGCTTGGCACCAGAACTTCCAGCTCGACGCCAGAACTTCCAACTCAGCTCGGTGCCGAAACTTCCAACTCAGCTCTCGACCATTTGCCAGCATTGCTTCAGAAATGCTACTCTAGAACCTTAGCAGCGCTGCTTCAGAACTTGAACAGCATTGATCTGGAACTATTGCAGCAACAACAAAGACCAAAAATAGAAAGTGGCGATGCTCTGGAACTTTTAGTAGCCACAACACAAAACATTAACAAAGGAGGTGATGCTTTAGAACCTTTGCAACCGAAACACAAGGCATTAACAAAGGGTGGCAATGCTTTGGAACCTTTACAACCACAACACAAGGTATTAACAATAGGCGATGATGCTCTAGAATCTTTGCAGCCCATAACAAGAAGGTAAAATAAAACCAATACTCTAATTTTTACAAGAAAACTTGTGAAGGGAAAGCCATTATGATCATCAAAATACAAGCAAGTATGATACCAACACCAGAACTTGTAAATCAAATATAAAACATCTCATTTCTTCTCATTAATCTATATGATTTTATCTTCTCTTTCAAGAGAGTAAAGTATACATAAATGAATGTACATGAATATAAAGGCATAGCCATAAATAAGGAACATCATCTGATAAAGCAAGTATAAGGGAGAAGACCTCCAACTGACGCTCCAAAAACCTGTACGCTAGTCCCCAATGGTCGTGGCAACGCCTCCCTACCATGTGGACTCAAAAGAGGCCACCCCACTGTGCTCAGAGGTAGTCATGAGGCCCAAGTAGAAAAGACAAGGCAAGGGAACATATGGCCGACATCCACATCAAACATGGAGCAAACATGGAATACACTGCATTAAGCCAATGCCACTACAAGAAGATGCACATACATAAATAGATTTGGTACTATTCACGACTACTAAGGTACGAGGTGCAAGAGTATGGACTGGGTGAAATTTCATCATGTGTGCTCGAAGGAATGGCACCACATGGAATCAAGTACATCTCCCCTACGGATGAGTAAAACTCAAACATGCTCGAATCAATGCCTTATAAATGGATAACTCAACACCCTGCAGACAGATAGGCCTTCTTGTCTATCCAAGTGAGGAATTCAATAACAAAAGTGACATAGAGGAAAATCCACAAAATCCATCACAAAATCTTTTTAATACCATTCAAACAAACATTGCTACTAATCATTCAAATAGTTGATTTCAATCATGAAGGAGAGGCATGAAATTACATAAAATTTCAAAGTGTACAGATTAGAAATCGGACAGAGACCCAGTTTATATTTTGGCGTTCCAAGTTGGAATCCACGATCAATCTTTGATTTTCAGACCCATAATGAGGTGTTGTACTGGGAAACACCATTTAAAGCAACACTGGGCAAATACTTGAAAAATGAAATTGTCTGGATTGAAAATTGGACAAAGACCCAGTTCGTATTTTGTCATTTCTACATGGAATCCAATTTTAAGTTACATTTTTAATAAGCGGTAAAGAGCAGCAATGAAAATCATCATTTTACAAGTAGGCACAAAATTGGGCAAAAATGAAAGTGCCTGGATCACAAATCTAAGACCGACCTAGTTTGAATTTGGGGGTTTCAAGTTAAAATCAACCTTTGATTTTCGATTTTAGGGGCAAAAAGAAGTGTTGTACAGAAAAACGTCATTTTTCCACACAAGCCAAGCAAAATCATAAAAAATTGAAAGTGCCTAGATTTTTAATCCATGAAAACCCAATTGAGGGAATGACATCCCAACATGAATTCCACACTCAAATTACATTTTCAAAAACTGGGTAACGAGCAAAAAAAGAAAACACAACTTTAATACAAATTGGGCAAAAGATGAAACATAAAAGAGAGCCCATGAAACAGATTTTCCCATACACACAATTCAAGTTGCTAAAGATCTACAAATACAATCACACAAACCCCCACAGAGCAAAAATCACCAATTAAGTCAATCCCACTTCATTTCCAACAAAACAAAAATAGAGACAAGAAGGATTCCATCAAATTTTCATGGGACAACAACAACCCAGATTAAAAAGGATAATTTACTAGCCAAGAATCAATGAAAAACCACAAATATTTACCTCAAATTGCCCAAAAATTGAAACGGAGATTTTGCACAAAGGAGAAGGCATGGACAAGCTCCAAAATCAAGCATCAAACAAAAATAGGCAGGCTGATCTTGATAATTTACTGCCGACCATTTTCTTCTTCAAAACCTTTCACCATCTCCCAACTCAATCACCCAACATAGGGTTTTTCTCACCATGCCCAAAACAACAATTTCCTTCTTTTTCCAAAAATAAAATCCCCCTCAAAACAAAGCTCTCCTTTCTTTTATCTTTTTCCCCCAAAATAACAAAGGGAATAAAAGCATTTTATTAAGCAAACTAATAATGCTCTCAAATTAAAATCACCAAATATCCAATATCCCCCTTTCATATAAAAAATAATAATAATAATTTAAATCCAATCGACCCAATACACAATGCTCCCCAAAATGATTAATAAATCATTTACAATTAATATATTTTAAAATCTCATGGAAAAGAAACCTTTCCAAATCTCAAATCAATTAAACACAATGAAATACTATATTTAAAGTCACGAAGGATGCCAATGAAAATGCATCATAACATCGACAACCAAAATAAATAGCCATATAAAATATTCACGAAAACCATAACATTGGCATATTGGTAACCCACATACAACATAAAGGTGCGCTGGAACTTACGGCGGAAAGGTGCTCCGGAAGTTAGCATTAGGTACCCGAATGGTATGACACCAATAAAGAAAATACTACCCTAACAAGGTACAATGGGCTAGGGTAGGGGACATTTGGCTTGTGACTACCTCCATTAACCACCATCGGGGATATGAGTATGCTCAGGCCTATGGATCCAGGCAGAGTAGATACTGGGTGCCTACATCACTTTCACTTACACGTTAAAGTACATATGCATATAACATATATCCAAAGCAACATCAATCATTAGGAAGGGAGTCATGATATCATAAGCCTCTCAAATATGAGTGTTATGACATCATCCCTTTCCTATCCATAATCATACATAAGCCATGATAACAATATATAAGCTTATAATCTAGAATATTAACTAATCATGATAACCTTTCCATACTCATCAATGTCTAATCTCATTATAACAACATTTAACAATTAGAATATCAAATCAAAATCTGAATGCTACCTTACCAGCTTGCGATTAGAGAGGTGTTACATGAGTGAAAACGTTTCATCCAAAACTGTATGTGCCATGTATAGACCATGTAGTTTTAAGCAAATTTTTTTTGCTTGAAACTATTTAGGGCTAAACTGTTTCACTCAAAACTATTTAATTGGCCAAAAGTGTGACACATACATTTGTAATTTTACCCTATGTCAACCTTTAGAAGACCCTGTGGCTAAGCTAGATCAAATCCTCACTACCTTAAATCAAACCAAAGAAAGATTGGCCACTTTAGAATAAAAAATAAAAGGGGAAAACAATCATGAGGATGATGAGGAGAAAAGCCACAAAGTTGGTGAGAGGCAAGACCAAGAGAATAGTGTTCATGAAGGATGCGATGAAGTATAGAAAATATAGATAAAAAATAAGACAAGATGATATAAGAATGTTGTTAAGGAGTGTTCAAAGAGCCTCTTTTCGCAACAAAAGAATTTTTGAGAGGGGTCTCTATTTGGCAGAGGGTTTAGAAGGGAAGGATGAAAATTTGGTTAATGGGGGGTCATTGAAAAGGTGAACTTGTTTGTAATGGGTTTTTTCAAAAAAATTTTGGGCTTTAAATTTGGAATTAGTGGGTCAAGGCCACATTTGATGGGTTTCCTTTTTTGGTAAACTTCCATATAGTGGGATAGTATAAGTTTAGGGATGGTGTTTTGGATTCTTAGTGCTGAATTTTTTGTTCTCAACATGCCTTATAATCTTTAGAATTGTACGAAATTGAACAAACTTGTAGTTTAATTTTGGGCTATAACTGGAGGTTTCTTACTGGTTCTTCCTACCAGTATTCCCTTTGAACTAGTTTATGTAATTATCTATTTATATAATATAATATTATAAGTGGTTCACCACTTTTCGCTTAAAAAAAAGGAATGTTGTTAAATAATGAATTTGTTAAAGACATGTGAAGAAAATCATTTTGCAAAATTTTGATGGAACTTTTCTAAGAGATGGAGCTAAAGCATGGCTCACTAACATGGAGAAATGCCTTGAAATCAAGAATTATTCTAAGATAACTAAGGTAATTTGGGGAGCTTCCCAATTGTCTAGATAAGCATCCATTTGGTGGTTGAATAATAAAATAGAGTTAGGATTGAGTTAGTTGAGTTTGGCATGGGATCAACTCGTAATTATATTTAGAAGAAAATGATTACCTTAGATGTATTTTGATTAGAATTTAACTAAATTTTAGACTTTACAACAAGAAGACATGTCAATAACTAAATATTGGGAAAAAATCACTAGATTGCTAAATTATGTCCTCAATATCAGTGTGATGAATTATTTTTTATAAGGAAATCCATCAAGGGATTGAATGATCAAATAGGAGGAGAAGTGGATGTTCATGGTCCACCCACCACAGACTAGGTATTTGAAAAGGAATCAAGTATGAGGAGAAGCTAAAGTGTATTTTGACCTATTGAGATAAGAAAAAAAAATGGTTGGTCCAAATCATCACCATACTTCAAGAAAACGAACTAGAATCAAGATTAAAAATCAAAATCCAATAGAAGAGGAACTAAAAATATCAAAAATATTTTTCAAGTGGGAAAAGTATCAATGATTTCAAGAAGAAAATGGAAATAAAAATGATTATGCAATTGAGAAGAAAGGACCTCTTGATGGATTTTTTTCTTGTGGAGGTGATCATTATAAAAATCAACATCCAAATAAAATATAAGGAAACCAATTATGGAACTTTTCCCTATCTTATCAATAGACAACCTTCCAATGGAAAATTCAAGCATATGTGGACAATCATCAAGTGAAGTATCAACTCCCACCTATTGAAACTTTAGGTAATTTTTTTGGAATACCAATTTCTTTTCCTATACACACAAGTGCTATTGAAAAATTTATAACACCTAGGTTGTTAAAAAGAATCCCTAGGAAAGCTAGTTATACAACCAAGCCTTGGTTAGTTGAGTACAAAAACCAATCAAGAGCACAAGTAGAGAAATGATTGTTTGAAGCTGAAGTAAGATTACCCTCATTTTCAAAAAAAAAATCCTATAACTAGCCCCTTTGGGTTCATATGATGTCATTTTGGTAATGAATTGGTTATGGAATCATAGGGTTAAAGTAGATTATTTTGATAAAATGGTAGAATTCTTAGATGATTTAGGAAATCCCATTTTGATTCAAGGAATCAAGAATGAGATTAAGATTAGGAAGGTGTTGCTAATGTAGGTTAGGAAAGCTAGAAGAAAGAGATATTAGTCATTTACAATCAAAATGGACCAAGGTAGAGGAATCTAAGGAATAATCAATTGAAGAATATAGAGGAATCTAAGGATTCATCAATCCAATACTATCCATTCCTCTATGATTTCCAAGATGTTTTAACTAATGAATTTCTAGGTTTACCACCTAAGCAAGCTTTTGATTTTTCAATAGATATTTTTCTAGTCTTCAAAGAAATATCTAAGGAATTGTATTGTATGAAAATAATATAGCTGGTGGAGTTAAAATTCCAATTGTGAGAATTATTGGCTAAGGGGTTAATTCAACCTAATGTGTCACCTTTGGGGAGTGCCAATAATTTTCTTCAAAAAAAGTGGAACACTATGCTTGTGTATTGATTATCGTATGTTAAATAAAGAAATGATAAAGGGTAAATCCAAAAAACTAGTTTACAATTCCGTTGAGGAAGAAAATCTTTTCTTTTTATGTTTGAATAATTTTAGGGATTTCACTCAAACTAGGGGGTTCACTCAAACTTGGGGATTCAATCAAACCGTATTTAGTGTTCCCTTGAACCCCCTAGTTCAAGCAAACCCCCTAGATCACTTGAACCCTAAAATGTAGATTATTTTTAAATAAAACAATTGGGTTCAAGCAAATTTTTGTTTGCTCAAATCCTTGAATTAGGTTTTTTTTAATAAAACATTTCACCAGGTCACATTTTCACTCATTGTGTTGCAGTGGAAAATGAACTGCCAAACCCCCAAACCTCCTTGGCAAACTCTAGCATTGCAAGGTGATGAACTCACCACCTTGAGCCCTACAGTGCAGCTAGTGACTTCCAAGTTGGTTTTTATAAATCTACGTCAAGTATTTTTTTGGTTAATGCTTCCACATTTCACATATAGGGTATCGACATAAATTGTATTTGCTTGAAATTTTCTAAATCATTTTCAACAAATCCATTTTTTGCATATCTTTCAATCATTTCATTCACATGGGTATGTGCAGGATCATCATGGAAAAAGCAAGCCCTTAAGTGGCAAAAAAATTAGAAAAATTAGACTTAGGCTAATTGACATAAAAATTTGAATAAGTTATCTATATTATTTCAAAAATATGTAAGAATAGAATCTGTAGCAAATTGAATGTATTTTATAAACTACAAGGTTTATTTTTTTAAAAAAATCTATTTGGTCAATATTTGAAATTTCAATGCAGTAGTACTTAAGTTTCAGGAAAAAATAAGAAGTAGGTGTTTGTCTGACTACCCTAACCACAATAAAATGATAATATTTTTTCATAATATTTTAGATATAAGTAGAGGACTGATGCTCGGATGTGATGCATACTTTTTTGTAATATTTTTCTAGGTAAATGAATAATTATGAATTTTTTATTACAACTTTTAAAAAATATAAAAAATCATATGTCTAACCACCTTAACTTGGTCAAATCATCACAAAATTCAAATATTTTTTTAATCCTATAGTATGTAAAACATAGAACGTGATGCTTGTTTTGGATTGAAAAAAATTGATACCGTTTGAAAGCTATAGATTTTTTTCAATCAACCTATCAATTAGGACTTTAGTTGTAATTCAATAGAAAATGAATAATAATTATTTATTAAATTCAAAGTAAATCATAATTTATATTGGTTGAAAGCTGAGAATATGTTTTAAAAACCCTTTTCATTTCATCAATTTTGGGTAAAAAAAAAAGTCGTCAGCCACATACCCATCATATCGCCACTTTGGCCCATCATGATCCTGCACATACCCACATAAATTTTCCCATCTTCTATAATGTCAAAAAAAACTTAGAAGTGCACCAAACTCTAGTTGAGTTTTACTAAAAGCAAGAATATCATTCAAATAGACAACAATCAAATTTCCAATAAATGGACTTAATAATTCATCCATGTGAAATATTTGAGTGGTTCTTAATAGAAATGTTAATTATAAGTATTCTTATATCATAAGATATGCTATCCTTGATCTTTCTTTGGAGCCAATACTAGTGTGGAAAATTGAAAAACACTTTGATAGTGCCCTTTGAACAAAATATTTCTCATTTGTCTCCTTATTTCTTCATCTTCTATGAGAGTAATGTTGTAGGAAGCCTTTTCGGATGATGTAGAATCTAGAACCAAGTAATTTTAATGTAATAACCTTTCTCTGGGAAGAGAAACCATTTTGAAGTTTTCCTCTCATGGCCAAATGTCCTTACACTCATTGAACAATTCAAAAACTCCTTTTGCTACATCCTCCTTTTTAATAGTTGTGTTTCCTTATATACATACACTTTTTTACAAAAATAAAGGAGCACTTGATAGTTTATCTATCCAGCCTCCTAATGCATACAAAAAAAACATGCTTTTTTGGTTCTCTTCTTCTTTCATAAGTAATTTATGCTACTAGTTCTTACTAATCTTCATGAAGTATAAGTATTTGTTTTCAACTCAGCATGTGCCCTATTTTTTGCTTGAATTTGAAGTACTTTTATCATCTGTGCATGTTGTGCTAATTTTTACTCTTCTAAATAAAATTTTATCTTCTCCTTCATCTTGGAATCACTATTTGTCTGTCAATGTAGACCCACTTATTTATGAGAATTTGAATCATATCATTCTATGCCTATCCTCTCATAATAAAACCTCACATCAATGTCCAAGGCACTACACTTTGCCACTACTGAGTATTCTTTAGGTAGTAATTAAATGGTTCTTCTCTCTTATACCTAGAATTCAAATAGAAATTATAGATTTTTTCTATCAAAATTGTTGTTGTTGTTGCCTCTTTTCTAGAATTTTATTTTGAATGTGTTGTCCAATCTAAAGTTCATCTATGGACATTATGTGTGTATATCACCCAATCACTAAGCTTTCTCTTCTTTCCTTGAAGAAGAGGCTAAAGCCTAATACCATCTGCTATAGCTCTAGTTCAGTTCTCTATAAGCTATTTTTTAAGCATTGGTAGCTTAAATAATAAATAAGTATTTATTAAGAATTTTTGTGTTGAAAGTTTTAAACATTGATTTTAAAATTTACCAAGCCATAATGCATATGTGTTATTTGTAAGAAAATCGATTTTTGTTAAAAATAGTTGATTTGTTCACTTTTATCCCCCAATTTGGTGCACTCACCTACTAATAACATTAATTAATCTCATAAACAATATTATTTTCATATGGGGTGCACACATGTTGATAGAGATATTGTAGATGATTTCTATATGTTTCAATTCTCATATGTACATGCACATAGAGATACTTATGTGGGTAAGATACAATTTAGAGAAACTTCATTTTTTCCTTCTAGTCCATTGATCATATTTTCATATGAATTGATCCAAAAAAAAAATCATTATGGTTTATTGTGTGTTATCATTGAAATACAAAATCATATTGAATTGGTGATATCCTTATAGTTCATATAATTAACGTGCAAGGAACATGTGCAATATAAATAAGACCCTATAGAGTATAATATGTTATAATTTAGATCTCAATTAAAAAGGAAAATGCATGCACACATATAAAGATAAAATTAGAATGTACTAATGTTTTGGCACCACTTTGAGGTGGGAATCATCCAATAGAATAAAAAATTCCCAAATATAATATATTCAAGATTTTTTACACTTACTTAGAGATCATTATAACAAATAGAGTCTAAGTAAAGTCAACTACTACTAGGTACCAATACATATGATCTATAAATACTTTTACTCTAATTTAGTAGATTGAACACTTGGATTTCAAGACACTGAACTGATTTTTTCTAACTAAATCTTCACTTTCAGGCACCTATAGCGGCTAAATCGTGAGGAATTTGAAGATGATGCAAACTAGTGATTTGAGAAATTTTGTCTATAGAGTCTAAATATATTTTTTTCAATTTTTTTGGAATCATATTACACTTATTTTTCTCTCCTTCAAAAACTATTTTTTTAAGTAAACACCATTTTTAAGGAATGATGCCCACTGTATACAACATATCTTTTTATCCATGAAGGATAAAATTCTAATTTTTTTCGAATTTAGATTTGTAACTATGATATCTAGCTCTTTCATTTGGTTTCATAGTAATTTATCCAATGCTTTTTGCTTAATCAAGTTTTGAAGTCAAACCAATTACAATTCAAACATAGGAAGACCATATACAACATAACTCTTTTTTGTATGTATCAAAATTCAAAAACAAAATTGTTGTATCAAGGACTTCAATATCTAATGCACTAATATTTTTCAAAAAAAAATTGATAATCTACTATTTTTCCACAAGTGCAGAACAAAGAGCTTGATTTTTGGTGAGAAACCTACATCCACAAGAAATAAAAATAAATATAATAATCAAATTAAATTTATTTAAAATTATAGTTTTTGGGAAGCTTATAATAAGGACTACATACAATTATTTTTTTTAAATGAATTCATTTGATCCCCCAAAAGATAAATCAAAAGTGGTTTTTTATTAGCATTTTGATGGGTTTAAAGGAGACTCTATTATAGGTATGGTTTAAAACTAGCGGGGTTCTATCCAATGGGCTTTGATATAAGCTGGTTTGATAAAATCGTCCTCAATTGGAATCCTTTAAATGTAACTTTTCAAGGCATAAATCATTATATTTTCTAAAAATATGTGATTTCAGCAAAAATTGGGATCTCCGAGAAAGTGTAAACTAGTATTGTGGGATCACCCCTACCATAAATTACATACATTAGAATGAGGGTTTTTACAATTTCTTCCTCCATAAAAAATATTTATCCTCAAAGCTTGACATGTGTAAACTTGGATAGAATGTTGGAGATATCCCACCTTGTATCTTTAGGTTTCATTCATTTACATTGCACCAAACCTCCTTAATGGCACAAGTATAATGTTACTTGGCACAATAACTAGTTTAATATGTATATATAGGATATTTATATAGCATTTCAGGCCACCTTTTTATGATTATTTTACACTTGGAGCAAACCTTTTCTTGATAATCATTAATATATATATATAGCATACATTCTTATCCTATTATATGCATTGTATTCTTCAAGAATATTTTTATTATCCATTAATTTCTTCTCACACATAGTGGCCCACTAATTATGTTCTTTCATGTTTTTCATCATGCATAATTTTTACTCTCCTCCAATTATATTTGGATACTTTGTGGTAACCAATTGGAGGGGCACATATTGTCAATAGCATTCCTATGGTTAATATTTCAAATAGGGTACCTATGACATCTACAAAGAATCAACTCAAGAATCACATGAATGAGTCAAAATTTGAACACATGCATTACACCTTTTGTAAGAGGTTTTCATTGAGTCACTCCTACTCTAATGAAATATTATTATTATTATTATTATTATTATTATTATTATTGATTAATTTTTGTATTTCCTTTAAAACTATTACAAAAAAAAATTGGTACTTTTCAATTATACTTTAGAATTTAATTGTTATTGATCTCTCCCCTTTCTAAGAGAGAATATAACCATTTTCTTTATTAACCCATGTAGACTTTATCATTAGCTAGAGAGATTCTTTCAAATCTTGCTAAAAGCACTTGTTTTCCCTTGTGATTTATCCATGGATCATATATTTATCTTGATCATTTTATATATATTTAAATGTATAGAACTAGAAGTTTCTACTTTTTGGTGAAATGAGTGAACACATTTGAAGGTACTTTGAATTTTAGATTTATTAATATTTAAAATTTTAATTTACTTTCTTCACTTGTAAATAGTTTAAACATTTCTAGAAGTTACATTAAATTTATTGCACACATGCACAAGAACTATTATCTAGATCTAGAGTTCTTGATTTACATTCTATATTGTTCTTGTAAATAGTTGTTTTAAATTTAAATCAATTGAACATGTATGTATGTGTTGTACATTATTTCTATTCTCTAGATCTAGATATATTAAAGCAAGAAGGTCTCATTGCTCCTTTAGGTGTGCACATCATGGAAAATGCATCTGTTCCACCTCTGCTTACACTATTTTCAAGTACTAATACTAAGATTAAGATATTGAGAGATTCATTAACTAATGGTACAAACACATGTCCATATTACATAGCCTAGAACAAATTAGAGATAAACTTGGGGATATTGGTGTATTTTCCCCTGAGAGAGTAGTTGCTATTCTTTTCCACATGTGGGAAGAAGTACGTGGTGAGGTTCCCTTTTTCTCAAATAAAAGATGTTGTGACCAAAGATATGACTAAAAGCTAATTTTTTCCATTCTATCAAATTAAACCTAAGGTTAGGGCATTATAGGTCACCAAATGTGTGGATACTACTATGGCTGCTTTGATCTACCTGCGATTTCTTGTAGGGCATTGTCAATATCCAAACAATGACCAACTTTCATTATACTTTGTTCAACAGTTGTATGTTGAGGTTCCATTGGGCCTCGAAGTCAACTACTTGGACTGCAGTGCCCCTCCATTCTCACCATAGATGTGCAGGAAGTTTGACTTTGGAACTTGAAGATGAAAATGTATTGACTTGTGTTCAAGCTTTGTGGTTGCAATATGGGACATGCGCTTCTATTAGTGCTTTGGTGAGTATGGTGTATATTGTCATGTTATTATTATTATGCAGAGATTTACTTGGATAGTTAAGTGATGTAGTAGTATGTTTGTTAAGATAAGTGGAAAGGGCAACATCATACCATTGGATGTATGAAGGACACATGAGAATGAGATATGATTGCTAGAGTTTCTTTCCTAATGCTTTGGCTATTATGCACATGTGCTCTAAATTGTATGTTTGAACAGGTACTAGGCTACATCTCCATCTGAATTAGCAAGTCTAAGCGTGCCTCTAATCCCAATGGTAGTTGAGGAGATAACATCTAGGCCCAAGTTATAAACTAACCCTAGTCATTGTCCCCAACTAGGGACAATGGATTCAGTGTGTGACCACCTTTTCAAGTTGTCATGGGACAATTGTCTGATCTCATTTACCCTATGGTTGGAGTGTTGCATTTATGTGAATGTTTCTTATGGGATATGTGATTGTTTGATTTTGTTGTCTAGTCTTGGTTTTAAATCCCAACTTGTTGGTGTTAAACCATTTGGTTAGCTGGGTTGTTATGATTGTGATTAGTGTTATTTATGTTTTGATATGAATGTCCCTTTTATGTGGGAAGTTATTTCATGGTTTATGTCTAGCCTTGGATTGTGGATTAGTTGAGAAAATATGATGATTGTATTGGTATTTGAACATCTTGTTTGATATGTGTAGTTGAAACATATGATATAATGTCCTTCTTTCTTAATTTTGTATAAATAGAAAATATTTATGTATTAGATGTCTTGCATGTTGAATTATTATGAGGGTGTAGCATGTGAAGTAATTAAGCTTAGGTATGGGATATGATGTTTGAGTAGAAATAATCACTATGTAAAGATTTAGTGTTACTTGTACTGACCTAGAATAAAGTTTGAAAGAATGTGAGACTATGTTTTGGAAACAAATATGTGAATCCTTTTATTCTGTGAAAATTTGAAAAAACTTATGATGACATAAGAGTTGTTTGTGTTTAGGAAAGGCCTACATGAAGTAGTAAGATTTAAGTAGAGGATCATTATTGTTATTTTTTGAAAATAGAACTTGTGTATAATTTGTTGAATTCTTGATTCATGAATGCTGATGTGAAAGTATTAATGATTCTTCAATGCATTTAAAAATTCATAATGCCTATGTAAAATTCTTATTGTATGGAAGAAAAGTTAGTTTACATATGCATATGTTATGAGGATAGAATGTTATACCGAATGAATAAAAGTGAATGTGAATTTGTTAAGGGGAGTTGTTAAGTGATCATGATAATCTTGACATTGACATGTTAGCATCATGTGATATATGGAAAAGAGTAGAGTGAAAGAAAAACTGATAAAGGGTTGTTAGAACAAACTAGGAAAAAGGTATGTAGGTAGTTTATAAATGAATTATTGTCGATATTTTGTGAATGCTATAATGCATGTTGAGTGATGTAATAGAATCCTAATCTTGTGTTTAGTTATGTTTATAAATGGAAAACATTTATTGTGACTTAATTTTCCTTTGTATAGATGTTTTGTTTGGAAAGGTTGCATTTGCAAGTTGTTTGCATTGAATTAAATTATCTTGTTTCCTCTTTATCTTAGCCACATATAGTTAATAAAGAGAATTAGTCTTAAACCATATTATAATAGAAAATAATTTAGGGTTGAAACTTGTATGCTTAAACCTTGATTGTGAATCAAAGAAATTATGTTTGAAATTACTTGAGTGATAGATCTTATATTCTTTTGAAATTGCACTCCTTACCTTTGATTTATGCATAAAAGATAGATTATGAATGACACTCGGTGTAGTTGCTAGGTATTTAATCAATGCATTTAGAAGTAAATTTATGTGATTAACTTTTTCTTTACATTGTGATATTTTTTTATTGGAAAGGGTTACATTTGTGGAATAAATAAGATGCTAGTATACAGAACTAGATTTCTATTTTGAGAAGTGATTTTCTTTATTTTGGGGAGAGAGGGTTTGCTCTCCTTTGGTTATTTTGGTTTTGGTGTTTATATTTGATTTGGATTCTCCATTTTCTTGGAGTTCTTTCCATACTTGCGAAGAGGAAGGAGCAATGAGAAAGTTGTTGCAATTTAGGGGTTTTGAAAGTTAAAATTTCTGAAGCTTGGTATCAAATTCCTATCATTGCCAAGAGTTGGATCCAAGTTGGATTTTGAGATCTTTTGTTTAATTTTATTTTTGTATGTATGAATAATTTGATTGATTTCTTTCTCTTTGATTTTTGAAAACAAATATTGGATAGTTTTATTTTTGTGTGTGAATGAAACATTTATTTATTCTAGAATAAAAATTAGTACATATTTATTATTTTTGTTCTTTACTAGTAAAATGGTCTGATTGCATTTTCCATAAATCTAGTTTTATGAACTGGGTTGGTGAGAATTTTTAAAGGGTTTTTTCATCTCGTTGTCTTTTAAATTCTATCCAAAAATCTTAAAAACCTAGATCGTAGTTTGTGAGATATGGTTGAAACACAAGGCTGTTGTCAACTTGCTCTTCTATGACTACAAATATCCTTATTTCTCCCTGTAACCAGCGAATGGAAGATTGGGATTTTAGATTTATAGGGGTTTGAAAGGGCTTAAAATAATTTAAGTTTTGAATACTTTGGAAAAGATCTGGTCACTGGGTTACTCATTTTGTCATTTGACTGTAATCGAGTATTTCTGAAAAGAGGGTTTTATGAGAGCTGTATGTTGTTTTGAATTTTATGAATTTTTGAGTCATTTTTGGTCAATTTCATTTGTGATGTTGAGTAGTCAACAACAAAATCTGAAATGGGTAATTTGCAAAATTTGATTTCAATTTGATATGACTATTTTATGGTTGTTGTATGGTTGGAAAATTTGACTACTGTCAAGTGGGAATTAGTTCAATTCTAAGGGTTGTATTAGAGGGTATAGCTCTATTCTTTGATTTGTATTGTGTTGTACCATTTTTTTAATGTGTTTACGTTTTGTATGTTGTAAATCCCTTCATATTTGTGAGATCTTTTGTTGAGGCTTTTGTTTGTGTAAAGATCAATTGTACCAAGGTTGTGCATTGTTGGTCTTGATTATGAACTGCTAAATTAAAGTTGGTTATCATGTTATAAGACTATGAAAATGATGTAATTTGTTTCATTGTGGTGTCATGGTATAATGATAATCTTTTGAGTTTTCTATTCGTTTATGTTATGTGATTGGGTCTCTTGAAGTACTTGAAAGTCTTTGTGGAAGTCTTTGTAATTTTTGGTTGATTCTTGTTTTAGTAGTCTCCATTGGATGGTTAGTGTTAGCCACTTGTTATTTCTATTGTTTGCTTGTGTGTGGGGCCTAGTGTTGTCTCCTGGCATAGAGGGAGTGGGCCTCAAGGTTCCATGTGGTAGGGTGGTATTTTTGAACCATCCATTGGGGTTTAGGTGGTGAAATTTATGCGCAACATGGAGAGTCTTTCCTTCCACTTCATTCCATAGCTAAACTTATGTGTAGGTGATATTTCCATGAAAATTGTGTTCAATATGTATTATATATATACCTATTAGATGAATATATCTTGTACATTGTAGCATTCTTATAATGAAAATGTAAATGGATTGAAGTAGTCTTGAAGATATATTTATTGTTGTTTATTATGTAATGGAAAAGTTAGCATAAGAATGTTGTTTTTTCATGATGCATATAAACTTAATCTAGTAGTAGATGTGATATGTCCTTATGCATATATTTCATGTCATTGATTAGGATTAGGTTCATATTGGCATAGTGTTAAATGAGATTTAATTATAATTAAGTTATGTCATCATATGTAATTTGATACATATGAGATTTAATTTACATTCAAAGAATTGATGGGATATGTTTTAGTGTATCAAATGTCATTCTATAGGTTTAGTTAGTGAAGGTGTATCATAGTAGTAGCAACGTTAGGGGACCATGGTGGATATGCATGTAAATGGGCTAGGATTAATGTTGCTTTTAGGTCATAATGTGATTATGATATGATTTTTATGTAAGGATATTATTCATGTTAATTTGTTGAGTTGTCTTAGTTAGTGTCACTTTAGTTTCAAAAAAAATTATTGGCATGATGTTGAAGGTCTTTTGTGTTAATCCATCAAGTCCCTTAGTGGGGTGCTACATGGACATTCCACCATATGTTGGTTAGGGGCTTGACAGGATTGTCAATAGGGACACCTATCACTGAGCAAGTCAACCAACCCTAATGTTTAGGGTATTGGTTGGTGATAGGTCTCCTACTCTCACCCCAAATTTGGCTCCCTTAGTGGATCAATTTTTCATTGCTTCCTAAAAGGAATCAATTGATAGTGTAGGTGATACTATAGCTGTGACCACTAGGATATCTACTAATTATGTGGGTTAGTATTTGATGTATAGACATTCACAATCCACACCATTTGCAGCATAACACAACATCAGTGATCCTTTTACAATAATAGGCATCCCTACACCCACACATTTGGATGGACTTATAGGACTTTACATTGTTTGGCTGAGGACCTCTTGGAGGAATATGCCTTCATCACATCAGACTATCTAGGATCTCTATAGACCAAGTTAGAGGTCATTTGGGTGTAGGATTTCATTCACATCCAACATCCCATCATTCTCATCACACTCAACCTAACACTAGAGCACATCAGGATCCACCTATGGATCATTCGATTGTTGGCACACAGGCTACTAATCATTCAGTTGACCTAGAGAGTGTGTAGAATTCTATGGGTTTTGTGGAGATGTTGATCAATCTAGATTCATCATCACTAATGCCATCTCACCTAGTTAGTCCACTTCACTCATCATTTATGCCATGACATGTGATGGCTTAGACATATGTATATCTTGATGGTGTGTTGACTCAAGCAACTCATTTGGTTGATTTGGTGGAGGTGGCCATTATAGAGGGCTCAAATCATTTGATGCCAACTAATGTGTAGGTACATGTGTATCTATATGTATGTCTGCATGCACATACATTCAATTCAACTTTTAAAAAAGTTATTTAAATTTAAATTTTAACTATTCATAATATATTTATATTGTAGATGGACATACCTCATGCTACTCCTAGCCTGGGTTTAGATCATGTACGTCGGTGTGATCCAGTGGATGATACTACTGCCAATGGACATGCATGTTTTAAATTTTAATACAGGAGCATCCAATGGTGTAATGGAAATCTTACATCACCCAAAAATATGCATTCCATTTATGTCCCTTTGATTAGCTTTTTGTAGATGTTTTTGCATTTCTGGATACCCTTTTCATCGAATAAGAATTCCCAACTTTCAGAACTATTTTTTTTCTTTTTTTACTCAACTTCTATTTTTTAGCAGTTTTGAATTTGAAGGTGTGAGGAGGAACAAATTTAAGGGAAGGTTTAGGATGGAAAAATAAGAAATTTGAAAAAATAATTAGGTCAAGATCATTCATGGTTTGAAAGTTATTCAAGTTTCAGTTTCTACTTTTTTCCCTAAAAAATCTTCTGGGTCTAGTTTGAGGCACTAAATAGTCCCATACAGGTCCAAAAATTGTCAAAACTGGTAGAACAAGTTCTTAGTGCGGTCTTCACTATGATACCTTTCCAACGGTACAAACGGTTTGAAAAATGGAGTCCGAGATTAAAAGTTATGGCTTCAAAAAGTTGGTCAATTTTTTAATTTCAAATTGTAATTTTCAGCACTAGAACAGCAAAACTCATAATTTGAATATGGTTTTGGCTCCAAGACTAAAAAGGAGCTATTTATGGGTGGGGTTTTCTAATTTTTGTAGCTTTTTGGGGGAAAATTTTGCATACTACAAAAAGGGGGAATTTTTGTAATTTTGTAAATTGCATGTATTGTAGAGCTCGAGGATTTGAGATCCTCTGCATGTAAGATTTTCATTTATAAATAATAAAAAAATTCTCTAGTTGTTTGCATTATTTTTGTGTCTCAGGTTAGCACCCTCATCAGGTGGTATCAAAGCAGGTTTTCTTGAGTGTGTGGATAGATCATTGATCATGAGGCAGTTCACACTAGGATTGCGATTATGGATTTGAGATATTTAAGATGCCTCCAAGAGTGATGTATGGTAGGCATGGTCATGCTAGAGGTGCTAGAGGTGGCATAAATGCTGGTGGAAGAGATTCATTGGTGGTCAAGAGTTTTTGAGCCCTCTAGAGACAAATTGATGCATCGCAGGAAAAAATGAAAAGAGGGTTAAACTTGGGAAGGAGAGGTGGAAGATTCAGATATAGAAGAGGAAGAAGAAGTGATTGATCAAGATAATATGTGGCTGATAAGGGCCATTTCAAAGATTGGAAAAAGACCTAAAGTAGAAGTTCCCAGTTATTCTAGAAGTCTAAACTTGGAAGAGTTGATCGACTGGATCAACGAGCTAGAAGAATATTTTGAGTATGAAGAAGTGGAGGACACAAATCAGGTTAAGTTTGCAAAAACAAAGCTGAAGGGCCACACAAATATTTGGTGGAAAGAGGTCCAGTTGGAGAGAAATTGAAGAGGAAAAGGGAAGATGAATAGTTGGGATCACATGGTGGAGAAATTGAAGAAGCAATTCATACCGATGGACTACAAGTTGGATCTATTGAATAAATTGCAAGCAAGGAAGTAGATCTGTGAAAGAATACACATAATATTTTCATAAAATGATCATCAAAATGGGCCATGTAGAGGCCAACAAGGAGAAGCTAGCTCATTATCTTAATGGGTTATGACCAAGCATTCAAGAGGAGCTAAGCCTGGTCATAATGACCACCATTGAGGATGTGTACCAGTTTGCTTTGAAAGTCAAAGAGAATCTAATCAAAAGATTTGATAGCAAGCAAAAGGGATGAAGAGGCCAAAGTAGAAGGGGTAGTGGAAGATCTTCTAGAAGCCAAAATGAGGATGAGAAGAAAAATGGAGATGTGGGTACTAGTTGAGGCTAGAAGAATGATAACTTGTACTACCCTCGTGATCAAAACAATGGTGATCAAAGAGGTAGAGGATGAGGGAGATCTGAACAAGGACCCAAAAGAGGTGGTTTTAGAGGAACTTGTTTCTAGTGTGGCGAAGAAGGGCATCAAGCCTATGAATTTCCACAACACCAAGGAAGGAAAGATAGAAGACTAGAAGGTCATGGAAGGGTTGAAAATGCAGATGAGGAGGCTCAATCTGAGCATTCAGATGATGCTGAAAGGGGAGAATCCCTAGTGGTTAGAAGAGCCCTAGTGACTGAAGAGAAGGACCTAGAACAAAGGAAGAATCTATTTCGCACAAGGTGAAAATGTGAAGGAAAATGTTGTGATGTCATTATTGACAGTGGAAGCACTGATAATCTGGTGTTAGAAGAGATGGTTATGAAGTTGAAGTTGAAGAGGGAAAGGCATCCACATCCATATAGGATTTCCCAATTGCAAAAAGACCACAAAGTTCTAGTCAATGAGCAATGCCTTGTGAAGTTCAAGATTGGGAGCTATCATGATGAAGTGCTTTGTGATATCATCCTCATGGATGCATGTCACATGTTGTTGGGGAGACCGTGGTAGTTTGACAGGTGAGCTATACATGATGGCCATGCAAACACTTATTCCCTAACGAAGGATGGAGTCCACCATAAGTTGAAACCCCTAAAGGAGGCTGAAGAAAAGGTATGCAATAGTGCTAGAATTTTTTATGTTAATGGAAGGAAATTTTTAGAAGGTATGAAGCATGAGTGTATGTGTTACGCATTGATTCCTAGAATGGATAAGGAAGATAGTGAGAAGGTTCCAATAGAATTTTTTGGATTATTGAATGAGTTTTGGTATATTGTTTCTGATAATGTACTTGAGGGTTTACCACCAGTGAGGAAGATCAATCATCAGATTGACTTGATCCTTGGAGCTAGCTTTCCAAATAAGGCAACTCATAGAGTGACTCCTGCAGAAAATGAGTTGAACAAAAAAGTTTAGGAGTTGTTGAGAAAGGGTTTGATTTGAGAATTTTGAGCCCATGTGCAGTACTTGCAGTACTAGGACCAAAGAAGGATGGGGAGTGGAGGATGTCTACTGACTCTTGGGCCATAAACAAGATAACAATCAAGTACAGATTTCACCTACCAAGGATGGATGACCTGATGGACTGTTTGAGTGGAGATCAATACTTCACAAAAATTGATCTGAAGAGTGCATATCATTAGATTCAAATTCGTGAGGGAGATGAATGGAAGACCGCCTTTAAGACCAAAGAGGGCCTATATGAGTGGTTAGTCATTCCCTTTGGGATAACTAATGCACCAAGAACATTCATGTGGCTCATGAACGAGGTACTAAAAGAGTTTCTGGGAAGTTTTGTTATTGTATATCTAGATGATATTTTGATTTTCAGTAAAAATTTGGATGAGCATTTAATACATATTTGTAGAGCCTTTGAGAAGTTAATAGGATAATTTTTTGATTAATCTGAAGAAGTGTAGTTTTGTGAAGGAGTTAGTGTACTTGAGGTTTGTTGTCTCTGTAGAAGGTCTCAAGATGGACCCAGAGAAGGTGAAGGCTATTCTAGAATGGGCTATGCCAAGAACTGCTACTAAGGTGAGATCTTTCCATAGTTTGGCTAGTTTTTATAGAAAGCTCATTAGAAACTTCAGTAGTATTTATGCACCCTTGACTAAAAAAATGAGAGGGGATAGAAAAGAGTTCAAGTGGAGCACTGGAGCAGTGAAGAGTTTTGATATGTTGATCCAAGAAGGTAAGCCCATTACCTATTTCAATAAGGTGTTTTAGGTGGATTGTGATTCTAGTGTTTGTGCCATTGGAGTAGTGCTGAGCCAAGAAGGTAAGCCCATTACCTATTTCAGTGAAAATTTAAATGATGCAAAGAGAAAGTACTCTGTATATGATCAAGAATTTTATGCAATATTTCAAGCATTAAAGAAATGGAGACATTATCTGTTTCTGAAGGAATTTGCTATATTTACTAATCATTAAGCATTATAGTATCTGAATAGTCAAGGAAAATTAAATCAGATGCATATGAAATGGGTAGAATTTTTGTAAAGATATACCTTTGTTTTAAAGCGTAGGAGTGGGAGGTCGAATAGTGTTGTAAATGTCTTAAGTAGGAGGCAAACATTGTTGACAGAGATGCGGATTGAAGTGGTTGGGTTTAATGAACTCAAGACATTATACCTGTAAGATCTTGATTTTGCAGAGGCTTGGAAAGCTTGCAAGAGCCTATTACAGTTGATAGGATGAAGTGGCTGGATTTCATAATCCAAGATGGTATGTTTTTTAAGGGAAGTCAATTGTGTATTCAGAAGAGTTTTATGAGGGAGAACCTGATAAAGGAGAAGCATAGTGGAGGAATAGTAGGAAATTTTGATTGGGTTAAGACCATTTCCATTATCAGTGAGCATTATTATTGGCCTTAGTTATCACAGGATGTGAAGAAATTTGTGCATATTTGTAGGGTATGTTAGATGGCTAAAGGAGTGAGCCAAAATAAAGGGTTGTATCAACCCTTACCTATACTAGAGAGGTCGTGGGAGGATATAAGTATGGAATTTTTTCTTGGTTTTCCAAGGACACGAAGAGGGAATGATTCAGTGTTTGTGGTAGTTGATAGATTTTAGAAGATGGCACATTTCATTCCATGTCAAAAGACCCACAATGCAGTTCACATTCCTAAATTGTTCTTCAGAGAGGTGGTGAGGCTACATGGTTTTCCAAAGAGTATAGTCTTGGATTGTGACACCAAATTTTTTGGATACTTTTGGAGGATCTTGTGGAAGAAATTAAGGATGGAGTTGAAGTTTAGTTTTGTACACCATCCCATCCATAGACTGATGGGAAGACTAAGGTTGTGAACAAAAGTCTTGGTAACCTACTGAGATGCTTGATGGGAGATAAACCCAAGGGATGGGACTTAATCTTACCCTAGGTAGAATTTGCTTACAACAATTCTGTCAACAGAAGTACTAGTAGATCACCATTCCAAATTGTGTATGGAGGAAGTCCCAAAACTACTCTAGAACTGAGAAAGATGGAACAAGAGAAGAAGACAACTTCCAACGCCGAAGACTTTGCAGAACACATCAAGAATACACATGAGAAGGTAAGAGAACATATTAACAAGATGAATATGTAGTATAATGCCAAGGAAGATTAGAAGAGGAGGAATAAGGAATTTTAGATGTGTGATGAAGTGATGGTCCACTTGAGGAAATAAAGGTTTCTAGTGGGAACCTATAACAAATTGAAGATGAAGAAATTATGTCCATATAACATATTGAAGAGGCATGATTCAAGGAACACATATGAGGTAGAGTTTCTAGTTGGAATCAACATTTCCCCTGTGTTCAACATTTTAGATTTGATAGAGTATCATGAAGGTGGCATAGAGGAAGTACCATCAATGGAACAAAGTGGCATTCCAACACCCACTTCAGAGAAAGAGGAGATTGAACCAATCTTGGATAGCCATGAGGGAAGAAGTACTAGAAACAAGCATTATGAAGAATATCTAATGAAGTGGAGAGGAAGGCCTATGGAAGATTCATCCTGGATGTCTAAGGTAGATGTTGACCATTTGGGTTTTCCTCAACCATATGAGACGTCACGGGGTCACTTCTCAAATTACCCTAGGTGTCTAATGCAGGAGCATCCAATGGTGTAAGGGAAATCCTGCATCACCCAAAAATATTCTTTCCATTTATGTTCCTTTTGTTAGCTTTTTGTAGATTTTTTTGCATTTCTAGATACCCTTATTGTCAAATAAGAATTCCCAACTTTCAAAACTACTTTTCTACTTTTTCTGCTCAACTATTATTTTTAGCAATTTTGAATTTGAAGGCATGAGTAGGAAAAAATTTAAGGGAAGGTTTAGGATGGAAAAATAAGCACTTTGGAAAAATAATTAGGTCAAGATCATTCATGGTTTGAAAGTTATTCAAGTTTTAGTTTCTACTTTTTGTCCTAAAAAATCTTATGAGTCCAATTTGAGGCACTAAACGGTCTTGTACAAGTCCAAAAATTGCCAGAACTAATGAAATTGGTTCTTAGTGCAATATTCACTCTAAGACATTTCCAATGGTTGAAACGGTTTAAAAAACAGAGTCTCAGATCAAAAGTTATGGTTTCCAGAAGTTGGTCAATTTTTGGAAAATTGTCAAATTTTGAATTTCAAATTGTAATTTCCGGTGCCAGACCACCAAAACTCATAATTTGAATGTGGTTTTGGCTCCAAGACTGAAAAGGAGCTATTTATAGGTGGGTTTTTCTAATTTTTGTAGCTTTTTGGGGGAAAAGTTTGCATACTGCGAAAAGGGGGAATTTTTTGTAATTTTGTAACTTGCATGTATTGTAGAGCTCAAGGATTTGAGATCCTTTGCATGTAAGATTTTCATTTTTGAATAATAATAAAATTATTTTTGTTGTTTTCATTATTTTTGTGTCTCAGGTTAGCACCCTTATCAAATTTTTATATACATATATGTGTACATACATGTATATATATGTAGATAGATATTTAAAAATACATGTACATTCTTAAATAGCTTTCATTATATATATTATATGTATTCAACACATTGTGTACAATTTTATCTCCAAGGCTCAGCACATCCATTAGAGTAGGATTCTCATTCAGAGGGTCATTCGACTAGAAGTCGACATGACTATTAGGTTGTACTAGATCTATGAGTTGTTGAACATTATATATGACATGATACATTTGATGATCTCTAGGGTGATCCCACAAGTTGGTTTACAATTTCTGGGAGATTCTAATTTTTGCTGAAATCACATATTTTTAGAAAATATAATGATTTAAGCCTTAAAATATTCCATTTAAAGCATTCCAATTGAAGAAGGTTTGATCAAACTACCTTAGATCAAACCACCTTGGATAGGACCCCGCTAATTTTAAACCATACCTATAATAGAGTCTCCTTTACACCTATCAAAATGCTGATAAAAAACTACTTTTGATTTACCTTTTGGGGGATCAAATGAATTCATTTAAAATTTATTTTTAGTAAGTATGTATTCCTTATTGTAAGCTTCCCAAAAAGTATAATTTTAAATAAATTTAATTTAATTATTATATTTATTTTTTATTTCTTGTGAATGTAGGTATTTCACCGAAAATCAGGCTCTTTGTTCTACACATGGAAAAACAAAAGATTATAAAAAAAAATAAAAAATATGAGTGCACCAGATATTGAAGTCCTTGATCCAACAAAAATAGATAAAAAATTGATACATACAAGAAAAGTTGTGTTATACAGTCCACCTATGTCTGAATTGTAATTGGTTTGACTTCAAAACTTGATTAAGGAAAAAATATTCAATAAAACACTATGAATCCAATTGGAAGCATTATATATCATAGTTATAAATCTAAATTTGAAAAAAAATAGAATTTTATCCTTCATAGAAAATAAGTTATGTGTTATACGGTGAGCATCACTCCTTAAAAATGATGTTTACTAAAAAAAACTAGTTTTCGAAGGAGATGGAAAAAGAAGTGCAATATGATTCAAATTTTTTTGAAAAAATATATTTAGAATCTACAGAAAAAATGTCACAAATCACTAGTTTTCATCATCTTCAAATTCCACACAGTTTAGCTGCTATAGGTGCCCAACAGTGAAGATTTAGTTAGAAAAAATCAGTTCAGTGTCCAATTTGGCCAAAAATTGTAAACTAGTATTGTGGGATCACCCTCTAGTATATTTTTTAGATTGTTGACAAATTATTAATTACATTTGATGATCTCTAATACATTTTCTTATATGATATACATGTACGTGTGTTTGAGCTTAAAAATATTCATTTTCTTATGTTTATATGTTTATGCTCATTTATTTACATGTACATGTGTTTGCTTATGTTAATCTACATGCACGTACATGTACATGTTTACACTCAAGAGTTTTTATACATTGTATCTAGATTTAGAGAACTCATGCTCACATATTTATGATTTATATATGCTAAACATACTAAATGTACATTAAATGCATTATTTATGTACACATATGTAGTTCTACACATGTACACACAATGTAATGTTATAAAATTTGAATAAAAGGCATATACAAAACTAGTTATTATCTAATCTAAGCATAAGAATAATCTAGTTTGAAAAGAATAAATTTAAGTATTGAATCCTTGCTTAAGATAGAAAGAGGGTAAAAATTTAGAGATTGTACAAATTTTTTAGGAAAACAAAATAATTCATACTTCATGTAATACAAAATACTAGGCATGAATACTTCATAATTCAATTTACTAGAAATAATGGTAGAAGAGAAAGATTAGAAAAACAACAAAGTAAAATAAGGCATAAGATAGTTAAGGACAAGATAAAGAGATCCTATAAAGTAATCACATTAGGTGGAAGGATAATTCATAGAAAGTAAATAAATAAATCAAATAGATAGCACTTAAACTCTACAAATTTGATGGTTACAAATGGGAATACACTCCCTATATGTTTGGTAAATGTACACCAAGGATTCAAATGATTTAATGTATTTATCAAGTGGAATATCATTAGAATGTAGTAAGTTAAAATATTCTCTAAAAACAATAAGACATTAATGAGATAAGATTTTTAGTAAGATGAGGCCCTAATCATACAAGAGAATAATTATTTGGTAAAATAATATGAATAATTATTTAAAAATGGTGTATATTTTATATGAATCACAATCATAAAAATAGATTCTAAAAGTACCCCATCAAAAGTAATACAAGTAAAAGAAATAGATTCTAAACATTTTATTTAATTTCTATAAAGCACAGTAATCATATTTTCACCTTTAATAGATAGTCATATTAAATAGATATTGTGGACACTAATTTTGGGTGTCCAAGGGTTCTCTAACTCTTCTAGGGTTTTCACCTAGAAGGAGAGAAGTGGGCCAAAAATGATAATGCATACACTCAAGATTAATGTATGGATGGATGCAATATATCTAAACATGATGCCTAAATGTAATAAACTGAAAGGAGATGATTTATTGATGCTAAACTTAAGAAATGCAAAGTACTAGGTAGTGTTGTATGCAAAAACACCTTAGAATGCAAATAAATGATGAAAGAATTGAACAGAATTGGAGGGAGGCACCTGGAATCTGAAGTTTGATGCAAATGGGCTCTAGAATCCTATAGAGTTGGCTAGAAATGTTGATTGGGACACTTACGCCAAGCTGGGTGACTTAGTTGAGTTTCAGGGAAAATTTGTCAGAACAAGAATCTGCCAAATGGGTATCCAAAAACTCATAAACCACTTTTCAAGCTTGGTAGTGGGACTAATTCACCACAACTAGTGACTTAGTCCACTTGGTAATTTCTAGAAATTCAAGGCGGGATTTTGTAGCCTTCATTCTACACTTCCTTTCTTGACAAGTGTCCAGTTTAGATTCTATAGAAAACATATTGAAAATGGTATCCAAGCTTCAATTAGGGGTTTGTTGACTTTGATGGATTGAAAACACCTTTTTGACACTTTCCTTTTTGATAAATCTGCATACAAGACTTGCAATCACACATGTAAAGAGGTTAAAAATGGTTAAGGGTTAGAGTATAGGGGTTTATCTTGGTCAAACCCCACTTTGGTAATCAAACCCTATGAAATGAAATGAAATGAAATGAGAAGAGAAAGATAAATAAACAACATGCAATGTCATAAACTTATGAAACCCTTGATTTGTAAAACTGAAGATATATAATGAAGTGCTCCAATGGATGACTTGATGATGCTTAGAGTGATTGAATGCTTGAATGTTGGATGAATTAGAAGATAAAAAATGAGGGGAAAACTCTTTATTTATACTTTATTTTCCATTAGTCCCCGAAAATAACACATCACAGGCCAACCTCAAGAGCAAGAGAATAAAATCTTGCCAAAAATTTGAAATTATTTTGATTTTTGTGCCCAGTGGGGCTAAGTCACCCCAGGTGGCAACTTGGTCCCACTAGGAAAAATTTACTAGGTTTCAAAAATTAAAGTGCATTAAATAATTTCTAATGGGAATATCCTCAAAAATTCACTTAAGTAGGTTTAGAAAGTGCATTAAGGGGTCATTTAAACATAAGAAAGGGTTGAATTAGTGATGAAATGTCTAGAAAAGTGTGAGAGTTTGTTACAACACTTTGAAATAAGACTGGGTAAGTGATAAAAAGGGGATATTTAAGTGAATTATAATGAAAGTGTCCTAGAAAAGTGTGAAAGTGGTTTACAACACTTCACAACACTTTTACAAGACATCCTAGAAGTCTTAATGATTCACAAGGGTCCAAGACCTAATGTGAGTGTGTTGGCCACATTACTACATTAAATCTGGGAAAAATCAAGCCAAAGTCCATAAGAAAGACTCAAGTGAGCATAAAAATGTCAACTATATATTTTTTTGGTGACACATTAAGCCCCCACTTTAGTGAGAGGATGAACTTGCTTCAAAATCACACTAAAGTAGCCCAACATGCACATTGAAAGGGATCCAAATGCACTCATTCCAATAAGATGAGACAACAATAATCAAGAGGGATGATCAAGCCCCCAAGATCATAATCCCATTGAAAACCAAGCATAAACACAAAGGAATAAAGAAGAAAATGATGAAAAAAATGAAAGAAAGCTTTGATCATTTTTTCTAGCCCATTATGGATCGGATCTAGGTTGTTTATTTGAAACAAGAAATGTGAACTAACTCTGGGGTGATGGAACTCATGGCTGTCGATTGGGTGAGAAGGACCAAAAGGTGAGAAACATACACTTAGAACTGATATGTACTCACAAACACATAGGTGGCTATGGGGAAAATTCGTGCCTCAGAATGGGCTTCCAACTTAACCATACTAAAGTTATACCTCCTAATAACTTTAATAAGGTGCCACAAAGGAAAATGTTGTTTCATGCTTCATGAGACAAGAAAAGCTTCATATAATTAGAACTCATGAAAAAATGTGATGGCACCATAGGCATGCAAGCTATGTTATGCAAGGTGGCCATATAAATTAAAAATGCAACATGCAAAATAATGTTCAAAGGAGTCTTGCTTAGTTCATGTGAGGTCTTTAACTTAGGGAACATTTTTCCTAATGTCTCCAAGAGAGGACCGATCAAAGAATATAATATTCACAACTTAGGGGATGTAGTGCATCACATCAAGCCACCAAGAGGAATGTAATATGTTGAGATATGTCATGCTCATGAAAGATATCACACCCAATGTCATCCACAAAGCGACAAATGCATCATATGAAATAAGAAGGTTGCACTAAGAACCAAAAAGAAGAAAAATACAAAATGAATAATTCCAATGTATGACCCCACTTTAAAGGAATTGCTACACACCATTCTGTGAGCAATTACTTTAAAGTAGAAAATGAAAAATGCAAAAAGAAACATTAATGAAAGCCAACTTGGAAATCCCCTATGCCAATTCATACGTTTTTGATTAAGGCTACATCATGTGAGAGAAAAAGAAAAGATAGGGGTTGCCCCCAAAAAGGAACACACCAAACACATAAGGGATATATGGATTTTGGGTCATTATGTTCTTTGTTGCAATGTTTTATTAGAGAGCTCAGAACTATCATCATTCCATGAATACATAGAACTAGAAGGATGACACAAAGAGAATGAAAACAAAGAAAAAGAAAGATCCGTTTTGGGTCAACATGGAAGAGACATAGGATGTATCAACACTTTACACCATACCCAAAAGGAAAAGACAAGAAAAATGAAATGAAAAGGAGAAAGAAAAAGGAAAAGGAAAAGCTTTTGGGTCAACATGAGAGAGACATTTCAGTCTCAATTCCTTGTGTCATCCCCAAATGGAAAACACAAAATAAAGGTGACAAAGAAAATGGAAAGACCTTTTGGGTCAACATGGAAGAGACATGGGGCATCTCAACACTTTGTGTCATCCCCAAAATGAAAACACAAAATGAAAGGAAAAAAAAAGATAAAAAGACCTTTTGGGTCAACATGGAAGAGACATAGGACATCTCAACACTTTGTGTCATCCCCAAAAGGAAAACACAAAACAAAAGTATAAGGAAAAAGTAATGTATGAAATGTAGAAGAATGAAGGTAAAAATAGAAGAATGTCACAAAGAGAGGGGAACATCAAACGTCACGTTATGGGTGAACACGATTCACACATATAAAGAAAAGAATAATACTAGTAATGCAAATGTAAGTCAATTGTCAAGAAATTTGTTTTCCTTCCAATCTCAATTGGTATAAGCGAAAGGTGAATAATGAAGCTAAGGGACAATGAAAAATACATTACTAGGACAAGGCTATCTACTTCTTTCCCCCACTGAGTGCAAGGAAAGAATGGGCTGAGATAGGTGATGGGAAAGGGGTCATGTAATAGTGAGAAGAGGATGTTCTACAACTATTACATGATAAGGTGTGTGATTTATGGATTGATCGGAGAGCAATTATCACCATCAAAATGATACTTTCTTAGTATTTCTTTCAATTGTTGACACTCATCACTTCTATTTCCAAGAACACGATGATATGCACAATGTGGAGCATTAGCATCTTTAGGATAGATTACTAACCTATTCATAGGTGGTAATAAAATTATTTTATTTTTTAGAAGGATTTGCAATTTCCTTTCACATTCAAGTGATGGATGGAGAGAAAACTTTAGTTTTTTCAACTTCTAGGGTCATTTACATTTACTAGATTCACCCTTTTCATGGATTCAAGGAGGAAGAGGACCTAGAGGGATCCTATCATCCTTGTCATTGGTATCATGTAAGGCTTGTTTACAAGGAAGGAGGATATTCAAATCAGGAGGGGAATCAAAGATCACCATGCCTTCATCATGAAGTCTCCAATATTCTAAAGGAGGCTTGTTGTCATGAGGAGGATCTTGATAGCCTAACCCTGTTGTGTTTTCATCTTTTGGACTTTGTTCTAAAATTTGATTAATTTTATGTTCAGTTGTTGTTTCACATCCTTGTTTGCTTAAGATTGTAAAACCTTTTCCGCAAGTTTCTTCAAGGTTGATTGGTGTGTTTGTAACTTTGTTATCATAGAATGGTTGAGGATTTGCTTGGTTAGAGGAACTAGGTCCACCTATTGGAGAGAACTTAGGTCCTTCATTTGTTTCAAGATGTAGGTAACCAAACATATCAAGAGGTGAGACTGTACGAAGTTCTTGCTGTTTCATGGAGGGATAAAAGGGTGCATTGGCTTCAAGGTTGGCAATACATTCATTTAAGAACTTATTCATGTTTTCATAATCTTCTCCAATGATGTCAACATCATGAGGAGGAAATTCATGTGGAGTTGAATGAGCATGAGGAAGCTTAGGGTCATTAGGATCAGTTTGAAAGGTACAATTTGACATGTCCACTAAAGATTTTATTGACATCCAAAACTTATTAAAGTAAAAATCCATGATGAAAATGTATGAAACAAAACTAGATGCAAGAAATGAAATAAAACAACTAATGTAGAAACTGTGACATAATGCAATAACAAAGAACAAAAATGTAGAAACTATGCAAAAAATGTTAGAAATTACAATGCAAAATGTGTAGAAGGACTAAGTCTCCCAATATGGTGAATTAGTCCCAATGATAATTTTCTTGAGTTTTTTTAGAAATTTTAAATGCAGTTTGATGTTTTTTAGATGCAAAGTTGCAACTAAAGTATGAAAATGTAGAATTTTATTGTTTTCCAATGAAATATGATGCAAAAATGCAAGCTATATGAGCTTTTCACTAATGTAATTTTAAAAAATCCTAGGATGCAATTTAAAAAATTCAACACCTAATGAAAGTTAAACCTAGGATGCAAATGCACTTGAAATCAAAAAGGAAATGTTCAAAAGTTAGGTTCACCAAAATGTGGACACTGATTTTGGGTGTCCAAGGGTCCTCTAACTCTTCTAGGGTTTTTCACCTAGAAGGAGAGAAGTGGACCTAAAATGCTAATGTCTACAATCAAGATTAATGTATGGATGGATACAATATATCTAAATATGATGTCTAAATGCAATAAACTAAAGGAAGTATGATTTATTGATACTAAACTTAAGAAATGCAAAGTGTTGGAAAACACGGTGTTGTATGTAAAAACACCTAAGAATGCAAATAAATAATGACAGAGTTGAATGGAACTAGAGAGGTGCACATGTAATCTAAATTCTAATGTAGATGGGATCTGGAATCCTATAGAGCTGATAGGAAATGTTAACTAGGACACTTACGCCAAGCTGGGCGACTTGGTCCAATTTTGGGGAAAATTTGCTAGAGCAAGAATCTGCCAAATGGGTATTCAAAATTGTATAAACCACTTTTTAGGCCTGGCAGTGGTAATAATTTACCATAGATGGTGACTTAGTCCACCTAGGAATTTTTGGAAATTCGAGGTAGGATATGAAGCCTTCAGTCCACACTTCTGTTCCCGATAGGTGTCAGGTCTAGATTCCACAGAAAACGGATTGAAATTGGTCTCCAAGCTTCAATTAGGGTTTTTTTGACTTTGATGGATTGAAAAAACCTTTTTGAAACTTTCCTCTTTGATAAATCTTCATACAAGACTTGCAATCACACATGCAAAGAGGGGAAAAAGGGTTAAGGGTTAGAGTATAGGGGTTTTCCTTGGTCAAACCCCACTTTGGTAATCAAACCCTATTAAATGAAATGAAATAAGAAGATAATGATAAATAAACAACATTCAATGTCATAAACATACAAAACCCTTGATGTGTAAATCTGAAGATAAGTAATGAAGTGCTCCAATGGATGACTTGATGATGCTTAGAGTACTTAAATGCTTGAGAATGATTAAGTGAATGAATGCTTAAATTTTGGATGAATTAGAAGATGCAAAATGAGGGGAAAACCCTTTATTTATACTTTATTTTCCATTATTTCCCAAAAATAACACATCACAAGCTGACCTCAAGGGTAAGAGAATAAAATCTTGCTAGAAAATTGAAATTATTTTGAATTTTGTGTCTAGTGGGACTATGTCACCCTAGGTGGTGACTTGGTCCCACCAGGGAAAATTTGTTGGGTTTTAGAAAGGTAAGTGAATTAAATAATTTCTAATGGCAATATACTCAAAAATTCACTTAAGTAGGGCCAAAAAGTGCATTTTAAGGGGTAATTTAAACATAAGAAAGGGTTGAATTAGTGATGACAAGTCTAGAAAAGCATGAGAGTTTGTTACAACTCTTTACAACAATTTGAAATAAGACTTGATAAGTGATAAAAAGGGGATATTTAAGTGAATTATAATGAAAGGTTCCTAGAAAAGTGTGAAAGTAGGTTACAACACTTCACAACACTTTTACAAGACATCCTAGAAGTCTTAATGATTCATAAGGGTCCAAGACCTATTATGAATGTGTTGTCCACATTACAACATTAAATCTAGGAAATTCAAGCCAAAGTCCATAAGAAATACTCAAGTGAGTATAAAAATGTCAACTATACATTTTTTGGTGACACGGATATAAACTTTTCAATTGTTGTAACTTGGACATTATGTGCAACACAAAATTAAGCATTGAATTCAAATCAATTTATAATAAATTTTCTATATATATACGTAGCTTTAAAGCTACAAAGAAATTAAATATGTAACATCAATTTAAGTTCATGTAAGCATAGGATATATGGTTCAAAATTATACAAGGATATTTCAAATGAAATCAACTATTATTGAACTTAAGAATTCCATGGAACAAATATACATATTTGGAAATAGAATCAATTTTTGGAAATGGAAAAATGAATTTTTAATGTTTGTATTAAATAGATTGACAAAATTTTCAATTGTTGACATAGCACGCACATTATATGTATATAAAATTAAGCATCATTAAAATCCATTTAAATAAATTGTACATACCAATGGATTTCAATCACTAATTTGTGAACTTCCATGGAACAAATGCAATTGGAAATACATGATAAGGAATTTAGACAAAATGATTTTGAAAAAATTCACTAGGTTTCAAACAAGTATTGCATGAGTTTACATTCAAGCAAAAAAAGTGAGAGATGATGCTATAAGTGGAGTTGAAATTTGAAATGAAATCAAAGATTCTTAAACTTAAGAATTCCATGGAACAAATATGTAATTGCAAATATCTACTCAATTTAAGGAAATGGAAAAATGAATTTTCAAAATTTTTATTAAATAGATATAAAATTTTCAATTGTTGTAGTGCACATGTTATGTATAAAGGTAAGCATTGAATTAAAATGAATTTATAATAGTTTCTATCCATATGTGTACCTAAAGCCACACGGAAATTAAATATGTACCATCAATTTAAGTTTATACACACACTTCAAGTTTCTAAGTTTACATCCATCTCCTAAGAACATAGATATCTAGAAATGAAAAATAACTTATACATACCAATGTGTTTCAATCATGACTAATTTTTCCTTCCATTTCCAACAAATGCAATTGGAAATAGATGATAAGGAATTTAGGAAACATGAGTTTAGAAAACTTCACTAGATTGAACAAGTATTGCATATGAGTTTACATGCAAGCAAAAAAAGTGAGAGATGATGCTATAAGTGGAGTTGAAATTTCAAATGAAATCAAAGATTCTTGAACAAGTAAGAATTCCATGGAACAAATATGTAATTGGAAATAGACTCAATTTAAGGACCAATGTGTTTCAACCACTAATTTGTGTCCAACCAAATTTAAAATACTTGTCATCAACATATATTATAAGTTTTACAACTAAAACAATCCAGAGTTCAGATAATTTACTATAAGTTCTCACTTGAACATGTATACATGTACAAGTGAACTTGAAAATAATGGATATAATCTAACTCAAACATTATGGTTCAACCCGCTCTTCAATAACATATAATTTTTTTTTATAATCATCACTATCTAGTCTCTATTTTTTTCATCCACGTGCATGTGGAACTACATGAAGATGTAGGGTGGTAGCAATTACTAGGTGACTTTATTGATATACCTTGTTATCGAGTTGATAGTCAATAAAATGAATCCCATTTTGAATAATTTTGACTTGTTTGAGATATATCCCTTGCACTACAATAGAACCTACATGGTAAATAACATGAACTTGATGTAACACATGTGCGCGTACAACATTTTCACTCAAGGTTTGTACAGTATATTTAATTTTTTTACCTAGTAATGTAAATGTACACAATGTATATATAATTTTAAATTCAAACTCACCTGTGGGAAACAACATTCCATTGCTTGTTTTAGGTTTTGTTAACTTATTCCTCTCTTATGTGCAACACACTAAATAATAGCTAACACCTTCTATGTTTCCAAACTCTATTATGACTACAAAAACATCTCTTGTACACCAAATTTACACATGGAAAATTTGTAAAAAAATTAGAATTGTCTAGACTTTAAAGATCATTAAATAATTTATATAATAAATTATTGAAAATTTACACATGTACCTTTTCTAACCAATCCCTACATATGGTCATAATTCAATTGAAATCAATGGAATTTCTTCAAATCTTTCATCCTCATTTTCGTCGTATGTGTCTAAAATGACTAGTGGCACCAAATTCCATCTACTAACATATCCAAGTTTTTGGTTGTTGCATGCATCATAGTTTCCCAAATGCACTCAGTGCAAAAACAAGATTAATCCCTCATGTATAATATCCATCCAGGGAAATTATCTATACTCCTAACACAATGCAAATATCTTGTTTTTTCTACCCTCTTGCATCCATGCATTGATCTTTTGTCCACACCTAGATACTTGTAAAAAGAAACTTATGTGAAAACACATACATATATAAATTAAATAAATAATTTTTCAATTGTAATTGAAATGTAATTTATACATACTTGATATCTCCCAAAAAGCTCTATCTGGAATGTTTTAGTTCATTCTTGAAGATGTGTCGACCTCATTTGATGCAAAGTGTTTCTTACACCATTCAAAAATATCATGTGCATCATCTATATGATCTCTCGAATAACTCATTTGATGATTTCTTAGGGCATGTTTGATGCAAGATCTTGTGCCATCACGCCCACCCTTTCCGTTCCCACTCTCAAAGAAACTCCAAACATGTAGTACTTTGTAATTTTTGTGATATATACATAGTGCATAAAATGGCTGTGATGATTTGAATTATGTTGCACATACATATGGTAATACAAAATTCTTTTTGATTTTTACACCCCTGCTTCTAAAATTCTCAAAAATACTTGTAAAGCAATGTTTTACAAAAAGTGTTCCATGCTATTTATCATCACTAATATAAAAGTGATATTCTTTCTTAATGACTCCTTGTTCATCTACACTTTCAGCATCATCCAATTCCAATTGTGCATGTCAGAAACACACATGAACTATAATACTGATTTACTTTGAAAAGTAATATTCTGATTGAATCTATTTTTTTATGTACAAAAGAGTGATTTTTTGTAAATTCAACTATTGATAGAACTGTTCCAAGTGGGAAAGTATCTCTTAATGTTTAAAATTGTTGTGCTTGCCACTTAGCAAAAAAAGGTATATTGTATGTATGGTTGTATCAATTTTTTAAAATCATCCATAAATTTTTCAAGAGGTATCTCCTCTTCTACATAGTTTAACCTCATGGATTATTTCCCAAAATTTATTTGAAAATTTGCATACTTATAACTCTTGCAATTTATTGTCTTTGATAGGTTAGTATCTTCATTTCTTGAAGGAAATTTAGACAAATTTCTACATGTTTCACAAATTCCTTTTATGCAGTTTATTTGAGGTCCATTTGCATTATCACATAACATGGATTTAATGAACAAACTTACCTATTTAGAAGGTGCTTTTGAAAATCATAACTTTCTTCTCTCATCTTTTGAAACACCTAATAGTAGAGATCAAATTCAATATGATAATGACAAGAAGTTTCAAAAACCTTGTTTATCTTCACATAATATGGCTTTAACCTTTCAAACATTGTTTTCCCAATCTTTATATGTAGATACTTATTACAAAAGCTCATATGCATCTCAAGTTGTGTGATATCTAGCCAATGTTTTATATGATTTTCATAAATATTGGTCCCAATCATGTATTTCATAATATCTCTACTATTTGATGATGGATGGTTCTGATCATTCCAAAAAATTGAGATCAATTTCCTAACAACATCTTCAATCCTATCAGAATGGGGAGCTCTACACATAATTTCCCAATTTCCTTCTGAAATATCATCCAAAACCTTTTTCTTTTTCACATATTTTATTAGTGTGGTTCTACTATAACCAATTTTAGTCAAAAGTGTAGACATTTTTCTTTTTCTTGATATATCTTGATTTAAAATGGATTTCAACATTACCCTTCTTGTAATGGCCTTATCCACTGATCAAGATCCTTTCTAATGGAATATAAACCTTTATTAATATTTTCAACAATATCTTTTTGTATTCTCATGTTTTTCCTCTTATTTGATGTTGAATCTACACCCAATAATTGTAATGTCTCTTTCAATTCATTAGGAAGAATTAAATGTGATAGCAATTAGGTTTTTCCAAGTGTTTCAAGATGATTAAAATGACCATTGATTATTTCCTTTATAGATTTAGTCATTTACCTCCTATTAGTATTTATAGGTTGTCTAGCATAAAATTTCAATTTCTCTATATCCATTTCAAGTAAATGATCTAAAGTTCTATAAGAAATTTGTTTCCTCACCTTTTTAGCTAGATTTATATGCTCATCCATACGAATAGAAGGAAGTGATCCTGACCCCTCTCCAACATGCATTGTTTGAACTTGGGCCTCCTCCCTATTTTCAACCATGTGTTCTTCAGCCTCGTTTGATCCAATATCTAAATTTGGCATGACTTCTACTTGAGAACTTTCCTCTTGTTGAACCCTTTCTACATGTCACAAAATATTGCAAAGAAAGTGAGATATGATGCTATATAAATGGAGTGGAACATATAAAATCAAATGAAATCAAATATTGTTGAAATTAAGAATTCCATGGAACAAATTCAATTGGAAATTTAGATGATAAGTAATTTAGGCTTGAAATGAGTTTAAAAATTCACTAGGTCAAGAACAAGTATTGTATATGAGTTTACATGTGGAAGAAAAAAAAGTGAGAGATGATGCTATAAGTGGAGTAGAACTTGAATCAAATGAAATCAAATATTCCTGAACTTAAGAATTCCATGGAACAATACAATTGGAAATAAATCTTCAATTTAAGGAAATGGTAAAATGAATTTTCAAAGTCAATAGGTTTTGTAAATTGGATAGGGTATGTGCAGGATCATCATGGAAAAAAAATAGGCCCTTAAGTGGCAATGACAATTCAAAAAAATCAAAGTTAGGCAACTTGATGTAAAGATTCAAATAAGTTATCTATATTATTTCAAAAATATGTAAGAATAGAATCTGTGGAAAATTGAAAGTAGTTTCTAAACTACTAGGTTTATTTTTCTAAAAAAAAATCTATTTGGTGAAAATTTGAAATTGCAATGCAATAGTACTTAAATTTTAGGGAAAAAATAAGTAGGTGTCTGTCTGACTACCCTAACCATAATAAAATGATAATATTTTTTTACAATATTTTAGATATAAGTAGAGGACTCATGTCCAGATGTGATGCATTATTTTTTGTAATTTTTTTCTAGGTAAATAATTAATTATGAATTTTTTATTACAAATTTTAAAAAATATAAAAAATTATATGTCTAACCACCTTAACTTGGTCAGAACTTCATGAAATTCATTTTTTTTTTAATCCTATAGCATGTGAAGCATAGAATGTGGCACATGTTTTAGATTTAAAAAATGTGATACTGTTTGAAAGATATAGATGTTTTTCAATCAGGCTATCAATCAGGAATTTAGTCATAATTTTAATAGAGAATGAATAATAATTATTTATTAGATTCAAAGTAAAGTATAATTTATATTGGTGGAAAGTGAGAAGCTCCTTTACAAACTATTTTTGTTTCATCAATTTTGGGTAAAACAAGTCATCAGCCACATGGGCGAAATCTGGAAAAGCAAGGTAAGTTATTAAACACATTTTTTGTGTTGACTTCTTAGGATTGAAAAGTCTAAAACAAATTCCAAAGCAACCCTGAGGCTAATCCTTAGGCATTTAATTTTTTGTTAGACATATTGGATATCCGATTTAAATCCGATATCTGATATTTTTTAGATAAAGTTTAAAAAATGTTAATACAATTTATAATATATGATTTACAAAATGCAATAAAGTTATAATTTAATATATAATATATTATATTATTATGTATAGTATTTAAATATTATTTAAATATTTTAGTTAATGTATAAATATTTAAATATATATAGTACTAATATATAAAATATTTAAATATTATCTCTTCTGGGCTCTCTCTCTCCATCTTTCTCTCTCCTAACCCCCTCTCCCTCTCTTAGGTCTCTCTCGCTCACTCCCTCTATATATCTCCCTCTACCCTTAACCCTAAACCATAAACCCTTAACCTTTAAACTCTAAACCCTTAAACCATCTACCCTATACGATTAACATATATACCCTCTATCTCTCTCCCACTTTGTCTCTCTCTCTCTCAAGTCACTCCCTCCTACCCCCTCTCCCTATGTCAGGTCTCTATCTTAGAGTCACTCCCTTTATCTCTTTCCCCTAGATACTCTTAACCCTTAAAAATTAAGCCCATAAACCCTCTACCCTCTACCCTTAACCCACTACCCTCTCTCTCTCTCTCCCTCTTACTAGCCCTCTCCCTCTCTCAAGTATCTCTCTCTCACTCACTCCCTCATATAGACCATTGCATACATAAGACTAACAACCACACTAGCATACGGTAAACTGGTCATCTCCTCCATCTCAATAGGAGATTTTGGACAGTCTTAAATAGATAGCTTTGTTCCTTGCAAGACTGGAACAACTAGCTACTTGCAATCATTCATGCAAAATATCTCTAGAATAGTCTTGATATAGTTACTCTGACTGAGCCAAAGTTTTCTACTATTCTTGTCCCTTGTTATCTCCATCCCTAGAATATACATTGTTACACCAAGATCTTTCATTTTGAACTTAGCAGACAACTGAGACTTAAGATCAGAAATCATTAGCTTACTGTTGCCTATGAACAACGTATCATCAACATAGAGAGAAAAAATAAGAACTTGATCACTTTTATCTTTATAATGAACACAATGATTAGATTTTGATCTCACAAATCCAAAAGACAATACAAAAGTATCAAATTTATAGTACCACATTCTAGGTGACTGCTTTAACCCATACAAAGACTTTTTTAACTTGCAAACCAGTTTCTCTTTACCTTTTTCAACAAAGTGCTCAGGCTGGGACATATAGATTTCTTCTTCAAGATCACCATGAAGAAATGTTGTCTTCACATCCATCTGTTTGACCTCTAAGTCATATATTGCTGCAAGTCACAAAAGAAATTTGATAGATGTCAGCTTAGCTACAAGAGAAAAAATCTCCCCATAATCAATTCCCTCTACTTGGGAATAACCCTTTGCAACCAATCTTGCCTTGTACTTTTCCACACTGCCATCTAGACCAATCTTCTTTTTAAATACACATTTGTAGCCAACAAATTTTATGCCTTTAGGCAATGGCACCAAACTCTAGGTATCATTCTTTTCTAATGATGCCATTTCTTCATTCATGGCTTCCAACCAAGAGTCTGAATTAGACATTTTAAATGCTTCCTTTACATTCCTAGGCTCATCAATGCTAGAAATTAAAGCATAGGCACAAGTAGAATCTATCAAAGAGAACCCATACGTATCAGGTTGTTTTCTTCATGGGTTGACCTCCTCACTTGCTAAGGCTGAGGTTCTTCTTCTTCTTTAGAACTTTTAGAACTACTTGAGCTCTCATCAGTTTCAGGTATATTTTGAATTTTCAATTCCTCTTAATCTGGTGTAGGAGGAATTCCAACTACATCCTTGTTTTTTTCTGACTTTGTCTCTGACTGTAGATCCAAAGTAGGAGGATTCAACTCATGAAAGATTACACTTCTAGTGTATACAACCTTCTTTGTATCAGGATTCCAAAGTTTATATCCTTTTATGCCAGCACTATAGCCAATAAAGATACATTTGACAACCTTGTTCTCCAATTTAGATCTTTTCTCATACAACACATGAGCATATGCCTCATAGACAAAAACATGAATATGTCTTAAAGAGGGCTTCTTACCAAACCACGCTTCCAAAGGTTTTTTCTCAACAAGAGCAGAATTTGGAGAATGATTAATCAAGTAACATGCAGTAGCAATAGCCTCAGCCCAAAATTTCTCCTCCAAGCTAGCACTACTCAGCATACTTCGTGCTCTCTCCATCACTTTCCTATTGAACCTTTCTACAACTCCATTTCGCTGTGGAGTATAAGGTGTAGTCTTATGTCTTTTAATCCCATGGTGTTTACAATACCTCTCGAAATCATCAAACCAAAATTCACTGCCATTATCAGTCCTTAATAATTTAATTTTTCTTCCAATCTAATTTTCTACAAGGTTCTTAAATTTCTTAAATTGACTAAACACTTCTGATTTACTTTTCAAAAAATAAACAAATGTTCTCGAATAATCATCAATGAACGATACATAGTACCTTGAATTAGACAAAGAAGGAACATTCACTGGACCAAATACATCAGAATGAATATATTCTAGCAAACCAAAAGATTTATGAGGACTGGAATAAAACAAAACATGGTGTTGTTTTCCATATATACAATGTTCAAATAATTCAAATTCAAGGTTACAATATTCAATCCCCTCAACCAGGTTTTTATTCTTCAAGGTTTTTAAACCTTTCTCACTAATGTGGCCAAGCCTATGATGCTAGAGCATAGTCTTTTCTACTGGAAGTTTAACTTCCATAGATTTTACACAATTAGGAACATTTCCCTCTTTTCCTCCATGAGTAGCTTTATGTGACTTTACAAAGAAATTGTTACATTGAACAACATGTGCATCTAGCTTGTACAAGGTACCAATACGAGCACCCCTTGCTAGCACCATTGAGCCTCTAGTCATCTTGCAGCCATTTCTAGAGAATGTGACTTGCACTCCAATATCATTCAGCTTACTAATAGAAAGTAAGTTTCGAGCCAGACGTGGTATATGCATTACATCATTAATTCCCTTGACTCTTCCATTAGGGAATTGAATTCTGACTCTTCCACGACAAACAATTTCCAAAGTTGAATTACTTTCCAAGTAAACCTTTCCACCATCGTATTCTTCATAATTCGTAAACTAATCTCTATGAGATGTCATGTGGAAAGATGCTCTAGAATCAATCAGCCAAACATCATCTGATGCATGTGTAGCGAAGGCTATAATGAAGGTGTCTGCATCACTATGAGAAGCATCATTGTCGGAAGAATACTTCTTCTTCTTCGTCTCATCTTTACAATCCTTTCGAACATGACCAGGTTTCCCATAGTTCCAGAACTTCACCTTGGACTTCTTGCCAAGAGGCTTTGATCTCCCCTCTGATTTTGATTTTGATTTCTTATCCTTCTTCTTTCCTTTCTCTTTCGACCTTCCTCTAGCAACAAGGGCCTCCTTTGCCATCTTAGAAGATTTCCTTCTCATTTCTTCTGATAACAAAGATGCAACAACATCTTCCATCTTGAAACTAGATGTTGTACTCCCAATAGCCATCACAAGGTGATCCCATGAATCTAGCAAAGAACACAATATCAGTATACATCAATCCTCTTAATCAATCTTCACACCAATAGATATTAACTGTGCAATCAACATATTGAATGCATTCAAATGATCAACTATAGAACCTCCTTCCTGCATTCTCAAAGTATACTTCTTCCTCAAGAATAGTTTATTCACCAAAGAATTCCTCTAATAAATAAATGTCAGTCTCTTCCACAAGGAAGATGTAGTCTTCTCTTCATGCACATTGAGAAGGACAGATTCTTCCAAACAGAGCCTTATTATCCCCTTATGCTTTCTATCTACAAGGTCCCAATCTTCTTGCTTCATGCCTGTGGGTTTCACTCTAGACACAGCAATCCGAAGATCACGATCCACTAAGAGATCCTCCATCTTAAGTTTCCACATCTCAAAATTGCTGCCATTGAACTTCTCTATTTCAATCTTTCTTGGCGTGCTTTCCATCTCAATCTGTAATTAGAAATTGAAAAACTTCTACAAGACTCCCACTGAATAGAAATTGACACAAAAAACCCAACATACCCACAAGGATAACACAACTAGCCAGGCTCTGATACCACTTGTAAGGAAAGCTAGATGCAGAAGCAACTCTCCTAATGTCAAAAACTCAGTGAAGAATGTAGAGATACCTTTTAAATTTTACAATTACAGTCCAAATAAGATGCACTAGAAAGAGATTACTGAAATAGAGAAATAGAAAAACACATATGAACACCAGATATATGTGGGAAAACCCTTACGGGAGAAAAATCCACCACACCAAGAGAAGTCACTTTGTATTGCAGTAATAAAGATTACATACAGAGATCTGACTTATCTTTCTATTGTCAGTTTATAGCAGCATTCACCATGAATAACCTTGTTACAGAACATTCAAATTACAGTCTTCATAGAATAGAATTCATCCACTAATCATACAACCACACAGCAATTTGTTGATCCATCAAACCATAAATCATCTGCTACTCTAGACTATATTCATGTCATTCCTCTTTGTCGAGCTTCCTCTCAGAACTACCACAATGAACTATCTTCCAACAGTTCCCATTTGGATCCTCTGATTGGCCATTGACTCACTATGTAGGATGGTCTTCTCTTAGTCAAAGTGATCAACCTGTGTTGGCATGTCGGTGAGAAATAGATGTGTCTCCCTAATTCCCAAAGACTTCATCATCGATGTCACCAAGAGTCATCCTTGTTGCCAAGATGTTACATCGAGTCCATAGAGTTATCGCTAAGACTTCGCCATGTTGCCAAGACCTCATAGTGAGCCTTTATGTTATACCGAGATGTTCAATAGTCGACAAGACTTATCACTTTCGGTGAGATATCATACCGAAGCTCCAAAGTCACATAGACAGTAGAATTTGCATCAGCGAGTATATCGTCTTTCACCAAGACATCACACTGAGCTTTAAGACTTTCTCCAAAGTGATCAGCAGTAGGCAAGACTATTGTTTTTCATTGAGACTTCACACCAAGACCCCTTTAGTTATCCTGATGAATTCAATACAAAACTATTTGGAAAGACATCACACATCGGTAAGACTTCTTACTGAGCCATCACATGTTACTCCGAGTATATACTATCAGTGAGACAAACCAACTGTCACCAAGAGGTCATAGTGAAACTTCCATGTTACCCAAAAACACCAAGAAAAATGCTATCAGCGAGACATTCCTATTAGTAAGACTACTTACCGAACAACCAAGACTCTCCCTGAAGACTTCAACAGAAAATGTTGTCGGGGAGACAATAGCTATCACTGGGACCTCACACCGAAGTAAGCCTTTCGGCCAAGGGTCTCCCCAATATATAATATGAATTTCATGTCGCCCAAAGATCTCCTCTTGATAGGAGGTCATACCAAACACAACATGTCATAGTGATAGGATCATTCGGTGAGACTGAAGCAAGGTCACAACGACCTAAACTATTC
>VDFB02379711.1:162990408-163326048 GCA_007258455.2 Sequoia sempervirens
ATTCCTAATGCAAATACATGATGCCTATATATATATATCAATTCCTAGCTCTAGAAAAGGTTCGCATTGGCCTCAAGAGGTCTCAAACCCCGAAGTTGATGAAATGTGTGAAGGTCAGCCAAAACATATGATTCCCATTTGATTCTTGGAAAAAAATGATGTGGATCAAAACAAAGGTTCCTCAATGAATGTGCATCCTTATGGAAAGGTCTCTTGAGCTCTGCAAGTCACTGGATAGGTCCACACACTTCAAAAGCCGAGACTAGTCAATGAACGCTCTCTATCCAAATGCAGTTGATATTCTATTAGCAATAAATTTGTATTGGAATCTCCAAAACACTTGAATTATGGATATGATGTAGATGTTACAATGAAGATCATATATCCTGCTCTATGAGCTCTGATGTTATAATGTGGTACAATGTAGTATGAAATACTGAGATAGGGTCCTGACAGCTAACTACTGAAATACAAGAAAACATGAATGCTAATATTTTTGGTTGATGCAAGATTTCTTGAAACCTAAGATGCTCCCACATCAAACACTCGAGGTTGAATAAAAGTGAGCCTCTCACTTTCCTAGGGCTAGAGGAAAACCAATGTGGTCCATCGCAACTTGAGAAATCCAAGATGAATCTTCCTTTGGTCTTCCATTCCATCTGACTAGATATTCCATGTATTGCCTTCCTTTGGTACTACACCCAACTCTTCTATTAATAATTTCCTCAATTTCCTCTAGATGATGTGCTATCTAGTCTGGAAAACTAACTTCTCTGTCCTCTGGTGAATCTCCTTCATGATACTAGTATATGGCTGTAATGTTGAATATAGGTGATATGCCAAATTCCTCTAGTAGTTCCACTTCATATGCATTTACAAAATCAAACTTCATGATGATCTTACAAGGTCCAAACTTCTTCATCCTCAACTTATTATATGTCCCTAATGGAAATCTCTCTTTTCTCAGATATACCATTACTTCCTCTCCTACTACAAACTCCTTATGTCTTCTCTTCTTATTTGTTGTCTCCTTGTAGGTTTTGTTCATCTTCTCCAGATGCTCCTTGACCTGAGTATGCATTGTTTCCATGAATCTTGAAAATTCTTCTTCCTCTGTACTCATTTTATTCTCCTTAATGATGTCCATTAATTCTTCTACTCCTCTTGGTTGTTGTCCTATCATAATTTCAAATGGTTCCTTCCCTATGCTTTGGTTCACTGAATTGTTGTATGCAAACTTTGATCATGGTAGTATTAAATCCCAATTTCCTACTTTACCTTCAGTCAAACACCTCAACAGGTTTCCCAAGCTCCTATTTACCACTTATGTTTTTCCATCTCTCTATAGGTGAAATGTTGAACTATACTTCAAGTCGGTCTTCATCTTCTTCCACAATGTTTTCTAGAAATATCCAATGAATCTATTGTCTCTGTCTGATACTATACTCTTTGGTAGTCCATCTAATCTCACAATCTCCTTGAAAAATAGGTTTGCAACATGTACTACATCACTGGTCTTCTTATAGGGTATGAAATGTTCCATCTTAGAAAACCTATCCACAACCACAAATATAGTCAAATCCTCTAGTTGTCTTCTATGATCCCAAAACAAAATCCATGATAATGTCCTCCCATGGTCTCTCTGGTACTATCAATGTTGTATACTTCCCAATGTTTTGACTATATCCCATCACAACTTGACAAATCTTGCAACTTTGAACATATTTCTTGACATCCTTATATAATTGTGGCCAAAAATAGTTCTCACTCATCAATTCTATGGTCTTATCAATTCCAAAATGTCCTACTAATCCTCTACAATGCTTTTCCTTGATCAAATTCTCTCTCAATGAACTCCTAGGGATACATATCTAATTGTTCTTGAATAACATAACTTCCTGAATGAAATAATCCAACCATCTACTTCTATCTATCTCTATATATTCCTTACAAGCCTTCCATGCCTCTACAAAATCAATTTCATCCTCATACATATTCTTTAGTTCTTCAAAACCTAATACTTCGACTCTCATCTCTATCAACAAACTCCTTCTTTTGATCAAAGCATCTACAACCCTGTTTGACTTCCCACTCTCGTGCGTCCACACAAATTTGTAACTTTGCAAGAATTATACCCATCTCATGTGTCTTTGGTTCAACTTCCCTTGAATATTCAAATATTACAAAGCTTGATGATCCGTATACAACACCAACTCCTTAGGTAACAAATAATGTATCCACTTCTTCAAGACCTGTACAACTACATAGAATTCTTGATCATAAACTAAACATCTTCTCCTGACATCATTCAATTTTATCACTGAAGTAGGCTACTAGTCTCCCATCCTGACTTAACATAGCTCCTATTGCACTTCCACTAGCATCACAATCCACTTGGAATACCTTATAAAAGTTTGATAATTCTAGCACAAGTTGTTCTTTCACCTTTTTCTTCAACAACTCAAAAATCCTTTGTGCTCTAGATGTCCACTTGAATTCCTTCCAATCACCCCTCATTGTCTCTATCATAGGTGTGCAAATACCACTTAAATTTTTGATGAACTTCTGGTAAAAGGTCACTAGTCCATAAAATGATCTCACTTCTCCTACATTCACATGTGTAAGCCATTCAACTATTTCTCTAACCTTCTCAAGGTCCATCTTCAATCCTTCCACAGATATCACAAATGCCAAATACATTAGTTCTTCCTTCATGAAACTACACTTCTTGATGTTTATCAACAACTTTTCTTCTCTTAGCCTCCAAAATACTTGTCTGATGTGCTCCAAATGTTTTTCCTTAGTCTTACTAAAAATTAGAATATCATCTAGATAAAAAGGGACAAACTTACCCAAGAATATCTTCAATACTTCATTAATTAGCCTCATAAATGTACTATGTGCATTAGTTAGTCCAAATGGCATGATCAACCACTCTTACAATCTTTCATTTTTCTTGAAAGTAATCTTCCATTAATCTCCCTCTCTAATCCCGATCTGATGGTATCCACTCTTTAGATCTGTCTTGGTGAAATAGTTTTCTCCACTCAGATTGTCCATAATGTCATCCATCCTAGGCAATAGGAATCCATACTTTGTTGTGATCTTATTGATAGGTTTTGAGTCTATACACATCCTTCAATCTCCATCTTTCTTAGGTGCAAGTATAGCTTGTACCACACATGGTCTCATACTTTCTCTTATCAATCCCGTATTCAGTAGTTCTTGTATCTATCTATTTAGCTCCAAATTCTCTATTGGTGTCATCTAGTGTACAACCTTGTTTGAAAAACTGGCTTCTGGAATAAGTTCTATATGGTGATTGATACTCTGGATTGGTGGTAATCCATCAGGTACATTTTTTGATAAAAGATCTTCTTACTCTATTATCAGTTTAGTGGCTTCTTTCTTTGGTGATTCTTCTTCTCTTGTGACCCCCTCTACATCTAAGGCTCCACACTTCCTTGGAATCAAAGAAAAACAAATTTTTTCATGTCTCATCCCATCCAAAATTTTCCTTTCATCTACCAATTTGATTCTAGCTATACCACATACTTCACTTTCAATTTCTTCTTCCAAAGGTGTCAAGGTGATCCTCTTTCCATTGGATGTTATGATATAGGTATTATTTCTCCCATCATGTATATCTTTCTTATCATACTACCAAGGTCTACCCAACAACATATGACATACATCCATTGGCATAATATCACACAACACCTCATCATGATACGATCCTATTCTGAATTTTACCAGGCATTGCTCACTTACTAGTATATTGTGCTCATCTTGAATCTAGGTTATTCTATAAGGCTTCAAATGTTTTCTTCTTTCCAAATTCAACTTTTTCACCATTTCCTCATAAACTAGGTTATCTATGCTACCACTATCAATGATAAATTTGCAACACTTACCTCCTTCCTTGCATCAAGTTTAGAACAAAATTTTCCTCTGTGATGCTCCCTTATGTACCTCTTTCTCCTAGATTAATGCTCTCCTCATAAATAATGATTCTCCCATCTCAAGAATCCCTCTAGAACTTGGTGATTTCACTGGTTCTTCCTCCACATATCCGGTTCTTTCATGATTTTCTTTCTTCTTACTTTCTTGGCGACCCTCATGCTTTATGTCCTTCACCTCTGCACTTAAAAGAGGTTTCTCTAAAAGTTCTCTTGTTGTGTCCTTTCTCATCTCTTTGGTATCCATCATTATGGTAAGAATTGTAGCCCACTCTATTGTGGTGGTAAGGATTTTTGTCATCTCTCACTTTGTAGTAAGAATTGGAATCCCTCTCTTGTGGTATGAATCTCTATCCTTGTTTTGCTCTGCATATGGCTTTTCTCCTCTGGAATGTGACCTTCTCTGAAATCTACCTCCTCTTCCTCTTTTCCTTTTTTCTATCTTTTGTTCATCTTGTCCTCCACCTTTAATCCAAACAAGTATGCTTACTCTACCAAATTCATCCTTACCAAACTCAACTCCTCCTAAATGTTCATCCTCATCCCATTGATATATCTTGCCACTTTCTCATTGCTTGCTTCACTATGTCTAGTCTTGATGATGACCTTATGAAATTCCTCAATGTACTCTTTCACATTCTTCTCCTTCTATCTTAGGTTTTACAATCTCTTCAGTAGCTCCAACTCATAGTTCACAAGTATAAAATAGTTCTTCAATTTTGTCACCATTTTATCCCATTTCACAATCTTATCTTTACCTTTTCTATTTCTTTCCAATTGAACTTCCTTCCACCATATTGCAGCATGTCCCTTCAGCTTAGTCTTTCCAAATCTCACTCTTTCTGAATATTCAATTTCTTCATATTCAAAGTATTGCTCAATGTCATTTATTCAATCTATCAACTCCTAAGGGTTTAGGTTATTGATATAGTTTCAAATATCCATTCTAGGTTGCTTTCCTATTTTCAAAATAGCCTTCAACATCTTCACCTAATCTGATTCTTCCTCTTCGGTGGTATCTTCAATTAGATTTGTAGCTTCAACTTCATCACCATCACTTTCATCATTTGGTCTAGGGTTTAAGCATTTTCTTGTGTCTTCTTCAACAACATCCAATATCACTTTCATTATTCACATCATTTCCATCATCTCATCCATCTTTCCAGCAACATTAATAGTAGTATGAATCCTCTTTAGTGACATATCTTCCTAGGATCTGGTGCAACTACCTCAAGTTGGTGATTTGGCTATAGGGTTACAAGTGGCTCACAATCGATGATCTATTGATAGACACAAGTAGGCTACCTCAAGTTAGAAATCTATCCACACAAAGATCTTATGAAATTCCTTGCTCAACTTCACTCTCCCCCTCCAAGGTTCACAAACCTTGCTTTGATACCACTTGGTGTAGTCAAGGATGGAGGGTCTAGGAATAGGACTGTCCATCCTTGCAACAAGATTAAACACAACAAAAACCAAAAGAATTGGAATAGAAATCACACATGGAATATAAAGAATGATCAATTGTTCAGTAGCAACATTCCCTTCCTTCCAGCTTACAAAATTATAGAATGATATTGTGTTAAGCCCAAAAATACAATGTGGGTCAAAGCCCTTATCTCCATAGATCTTTATTTCACTACCTAATTGATTCCTAATGCAACTACATGATGCCTATATATCAATTCCCAGCTCTAGAAAAGGTCTTTGTCGGCCTCAAGAGGTCTCAAACCCTGAAGTTGATGAAATGTGTGAAGGTCAGCCAAAACATATGATTCCCTTTTGATTCTTGGATAAACATGATGAAAATGAAAATGAAGGTTCCTCAATGAATGTGCATCCTTATGGAAATGTCTACTAAGCTTTTCAAGTCATGGGATAGGTCCACACACTTGAACAATTAAGACTGGTCAGTGAACACTTTATGTCCAAATCCAACTGATATTTTGTTAGCGATAACTTTGTATTGGAATCTCCAAAACACTTGAATTTTGGATATGATGTATATGTTGCAATGGAGATCATATATCCTACTCTACAAGATCTGATATTATAATTTAATATAATGTGGTATGAAATACTGAGACTAGGTCATGACAGCTAACTACTAAATTTCAAGAAAACATGAGTGGATATATTTTTGGTTGATGCAAGATTGCTTGAAACCTAGGATGCTCCTACATTAAAAGAAGTATAAAGAAAACCCTTGTTAACAATGGATCAACACTTAATGTGTGTATTGTTACCCTTTTGGATAGGCTTGGTGTGGATAAATTAAAAATTCAACCCGATTCTTTATCTATTAAGGAATTTGACAATGTAGGAAAATAGCCACTCAATGTGATCACCTTGCCTATCATAGCTAGAAAGGCCACATTAGAAACACCCATCCATGTTATGCATCATGATCTTTCATAGAAACACCCAAATTAGAAATGTTCATGTTTTGTTGTGTGATTTTATTTCTTCATGCAACATATCCTTTTCTTGGTGGTTTCATTGTGTTTGATTTCCTCTTAGAGTGATATTTCTTTGACTTTTCCTCTCTTGGAGAGATTAAGCATAATGTTCCCTAAGATGAGACTTTGCATGAATGAAGGAAAATCTCTTGGAACATCCCTCTTTCTTATTGAATTACATTTTTGTACCTTATTAAAGTCATTGAGGTATGGCTTTGATATGGTTCCTTGGGGCTCACCTAGTGAACAACTAGCTTCACTAGCCCTTGTGAGTGTGCATTTTCTTTTTGTCCTTATTAAAGTCATGGAGGTATGGTTTTGATATGGTTTCTTGGGACTTAGCTAGTGGAAAACTAGCTTCACTAGCCCTTGTGAGCATGCATTTTCTTTTTGTCCTTATTAAAGTCATGGAGGTATGACTTTGATATGGATTTCTTGGGGCTCACCCAGTGAACAACTAGCTTCACTAGCAATTTTGAGCATGTCTTTTGTTTGCATAGTGGACTACACATTCCACTTGTAAACCATTTTTGAACACCCTAGACCCAATCCACAACATGTTGGATGGCCAATCAAAGCTTGATTTGTTGCATTTCTTTTCTTTTTCCTTATTTTTTTCTTTGATGGTGTATGTTTGCGATTTGGTTAGGGATTCTTGGTTTTTCATAGGATATTAATCTTGGGGGCTTAGCTACCCTCTTAATTATTTTCATCCTATCTTACTAACATTCATACATTTTAACCCCTCTTGATTATATGGTTGGCTACTTTAGTGTGAGTTTGAAGCAAGTTCATCCTCTCACTAAAGTGGGGGCTAAATGTAGTGTAGGAAAATGCATTCCCTTGCATTTTCAGACTTGTTTAGGCCCACCTTTTTTTATTTATCCTTATTTATGTCTTAATTTGTCCTATGTTGCATCTACAAGCCTAATAAATTATATATTTTTATGGCTAATCTTGAAAAACATCAAAGGATAAATTATAATTTAATGATTCTAGTTGTGTGTCCCTAATTTTTGGATTGGGACTAAAACACCACCTAGGGTGTCTTTTTCCTCCAAAGGTCTTGGGACCCTCTTTTCAAATGCACCTTAAATGGGCCCCTCTTTGGAGTCTATGCCCTGAGTTTTGAGCCTCGATACTAAGACACCACCTAGGGTATTTGAGTCCACCTTAAGTCATTTTCAGGATTTAATTTCAAATCTTGGTAGGATTTAGCCTCCTTTAATTAATGAATTCATATGTTGTCTTGGTGTGGTGTAATTTTCGAATATTAAGCATAGATAAGTATAAATAGAAGGTTTCTTTCATTCATTTTTCATCCTAACATCTAAGCATATCCAAGAATTCAAGTATCCATGCATTAAAGGAAGGTTTGTGATCAAGAGAGCATTCAAGAGAAATTCATCAAGTATTTGGAGCCATCATCAAGATTAAAGAATCATAGAAAAGACATTCTTGCATCATGTGTGTTTTTGAGCTAACATTTGTGATGTAGGGTTTTGAATCAAGCAATAAATTCAAGTCAATATCCATCAACCATTCCTTTGATTCAAGATCTACATTCAAGTTGGCCACTTCACACAAGTTTGTAGTTTTCATAACAAGGGTTTGGTGAGTTTCAACATAGAAATTTGTTCATTCATCATTTCCTTTCATTATTCTATTTCATTCCATGGTTTAAATACGAACAAGGGGTTTGACCAAGGAAAACCCCCATTTACTAACAATCAACAAGTTTTTTCTCTCTTGCATGTTGTGTTTGAAGATTTAGGTTGAAGACTTGAAGATCATTTGAAGTGCAAAGTTGCAAATTTGCAAAGTTGCATTGCAAAGTCATCATCTTCATGGAAACTCACCTACAGGCTAGATCTGGAAGTTGTAGAACCTGAGATATGAGAAGAAGGAAGTGCATACATTGAGGCTTAGGATCACATTCAAGGATTTCATAAATTCAAATTGGAACTAAGTTGGCAGTAAGGGTGTCTTAGTCCTCCCAAGGGTATTATGTAGAGATTCTTTTAGATTCTATCTTGACATTCAAAGATTCTCATTTCCCCTGAGAAATAGTTGAGAGACTAAGACAATAGTAAGGGCATCTTTTTCCTCCCTAGAATATTTGGATAGCTTTTTTTCCTTTCTAGAATCCTTATCACAGTTTTATACTTCCTAGGTACATACATCCTAACTTGCTATTACTTAATTTTGTCATTTGCACTCATCATTTTCCTTGTATTACTAGGTTTTGTGAGTTGAATGTTAAGTTGTCTTTTCCAATATTTTTCTTGGTGGTGAACCCTTCAAAGCCTAAAGTACCCCACTAGGTCTTCCTTGTTGAGAATTTACTTACATTTGTGTTGATAGTCAATCCAATTTGGGATCCTAGGGAATTCTTGAATGATAACTAGAGAAGAGTGGTGTTATATGATCTAGGCCATAAAGCACCCATTCCCCTTATTAATCACATACAAAGCTAAGAAAATCCTTATAGCTTCAAGCCTAGCCATAGGTGCAAATATCTCATCAAATTCAATACCTTCAACTTCAGAATACCATTTTCAAACAATCCTTGCCTTGTTTCTAACAACATTTCCTTTATCATCAAGTGTATTTCTAAAGACCCATTTTTCCCCAATAAAATTCTTGTATTTGGGTCTAGGAATAAGTTCCCATGTCTTGTTATTTTCAATCTAACCCCAACTCTTCCTCCATGGATTTAACCCAAAACTCATCTTTTTTGGCCCATATGTAGATTTTTGGTTCTATTTTTTAGATCAAACATACATGTACTTGATCACTTATTTTGGAAACCTTTCTTCTTGTTTGTACACCAGTATTTTTGTCCCCAATTATCGGCTCTTGAGGATGATTTCTTTGTAGAGATTTTGAAGGAGTTTTAGCTATTGACTCAATAGGATTTTCAAGAGTACCTTCTTCCACTTGAACTTCCACCTCTTCTTCTAATACATGATCATCTTCTTCATTATCTTCTATCTATTGTTCACAAGGCTACAACCTCTCATCAAATTTAACATTAGTACTTTCAACTACTCTTTTGAATATTTTATTAAAACACTTATAGGATTTTCTATGTGTAGAATAGCCTAATAAAATACCTTAATCACATATAGACTCAAAATTTCCCAAATTTTCATCATCTCTCTTGATAAAGAATTTACTACCAAAAACTCTGAAATAACCAACATTTGTTGACTTAGCATGTTGTAGTTCATATGGAGTGTGTTTAGTTTTCACCCTTAATTGAACTCTATTTAGAGTATATACTATTGTATGAAATTATTATTTCAAATATGTGTTAGGTAGATTTTCATCATGAAGCATTTTTCTTTCCATCTCCTTGATTTTTCTATACTTTCTTTCAGCTACTTTATTTTGTTGTGGTGTCCTAGAGGCTAGATATTTCCTTTTAATTACATGAATTTCATAGTACTCCTCAAACTCTTTTGAAGTGCACTCTCCACCCTTATCTAATCTCTGAAATTTGATCTTCAAATCTGATTCTCCTTCAACCATATTTCTAAAGATCCTAAATCTATGAAAGGCTTTTGATTTATGCTTCAAAAAGGTCACCCAAGTCATCCTAGAATAATCATCAATAAAAAGCATGAAGTATCTTTCACCATTTAATGACTTTTTCCTTGTAGGACCACATAAATCAGTAGGAAAAAGTTTTAAAGGTCTAATAGAAGAGTAGTCTTTGGAATTAAAATTGAATTTTGTTTTCTTACCTAGTTGGCATTCCTTGCAAGTGTTGTTGATTGGCTTAGAGATGAGTGACATATTTCTCACATTCTAGTTTTTTCTAATCTTGATAAGATTGTCAAAGTTTATATGTCCAAGTCTTCTATTCCATAACCAACTTTCTTCAACTTGGCCCGTAAAGCAAACATGCCCATATTTATCTCTATTTATATTCTCTTGAAGATTATAAATATTTCTTCTTATCCTTAACCCTGATGCAACTATTTTTCCTAATTTTTTTCTTCTTTCACAACCTTGAGCATTAAATAGAACATCAAATCCATTGTCACAAATTTGACATACACTTAGGAGGTTATGTTGCAGCCCTTCTACATAGCATACATCATACAATGGTGTATCATCATCTAGGGATATAGTACCTTTTCCTTTGATTTGAATATAAAAACCATTTCCAAACTTGATTGATCCACCTATATAAACTTCAAATTTAATGAATTTTCTCTTATCCCCATTCATGTGATGAGAGAACCCAATGTATACAACCCATATGTTTTTCTTCTTGACATGTAGGGTACTTTGAACAAGCATAGCTTCAATCTTTTTGTCAATCATATTTGGTCTCCAAACTAATTTTATCTTATTAGCATTAGGAGATGTCACCTTGGAATGAACACTAATTCTCTTTTGGTGCATTTCAAAGTTAGGTTGACAAAACTTAGCTATATGTCCAAAATTACCACAATGAAAGCATCTCAACTTATTCAAGAACAAAAAAGGATTTCCACTTACAAAAATTGATCTCCTTATAGATACAATCATACATTCACTATCCTTATGCCCATATTGGTTACAACAAAAGCAATAACCAAAGAAACATAGATTATAACTAAAAGGAATATTCTTTTTGATATTTGATGTTTCCATGAGCGTTTTATTTTTGGCATTGATAAAGCTATCAACATTTTTAAGATCATTGGAATGTGAAAATTAGCCTTCTACAAACCCTAGACTAGTCTTATCCTTATGGCCTTTTCATTTACCCAAGAGATCTACTAACTTGTCACTATTGTCACACATATCTAGCCTTTTCCTCAAGGCTACAATTTCTACCTCTAAAGTATAACAATCCTTTTCTTTGGTTTATAACTTTATTTTGGTGACTCGTACAACCATCTTGTTCTCTTCAAGTTGAAGCTTTGGATCTACAACTAATTTTTCTAACTCATTAAGCCTACTGATCATATTTTCAGTATCCTTTTAGGTATGATTTTTTTTTACTACTACCTCCTTTCTAAGTCTTTTTATTTCACTAAGAGAACATCTCAATTTTCCCTCAAAATAAACCTCTCCATTATTATCAAATTGATCTTCACTCTTTTCTTTCTGATTTTCACTTAGACTAATAGTAGTCATAAACAATGTTTCCTTTTCTTCTTCAATAGAACCTTGTGAACAACTATTTTTTACATTAGCATCCTTAATGAATAAACTTTTCTTCTTTTTGAAAGTTTTTTTCCTTTTAGGATTATATTGTTTCTTCTTTCCTTGTCTCCTACTATCCTCTTCATCACTTTCAAGATTTTTATAGGGACATTGAGTAGCATAATGTCCTATCTTACCACAACTAAAACACTTGAATGGAAGCTTCCCCTTATATTTTCTTGACCCTTTTTTCAATCTACTTACAAAGGTGGATTATTTTACATTCAGTTTCTCTGAATCAAAATTTATCTCTTTCTCCTTTTTGATAGATTTAAAGGCATCCTCTTTGCTTGTGGAGTCCTCATTACAAATTATCATCTCATAAGCAATAAATGTGTCATGAATTTCATCTAAGGTAATTTTATTTATATCCATTTCTTCTATAGAAAATACCTTAGAATCATACTTAGATGTTAGTGACCTTAGTACCTTCTTGGCAACTACTTTTTCTTCCTAAGACTCACCAAGACCACATATAGCATTGACTATCTCTTGAACTCATAGAAGGTAATTATCATCCTTATCTTATTCATTCATTCTTAGTCCTTCAAATTTGGCTCTAAAGGTTTGTAACTTGGAATTTTTGACCTTTTCATCACCCTGATAGATAATAGATAACTTATCCTATAAAAACCTTGAATATTTACAATCCATAATTTTGATAAGTATATCATTAGTCAATCCACAAAAAATGACATTTTTGGCCTTGGAATTGCACTCATAGCAATTTTTCTCATCTACAGTGTAAGGTTCCTTAGTAGCAATATATTCATTTTCAACTATTTCCCAAAGATCATAACCTAGAGAAGATAAGTAGGACTCTATTCTAAGTTTCAAAAAAGAAAAACCAAAACCATCAAATAGTGGTGCTTTGTAAGTAGAACAACCTTCCTGATTAGCCATGATCAGTACTCCACTACTTTGTTATCCTAAGTTGATTAAAATTGTGCAAGGAACCTAAGGCTCTAATACCACTTGTTGGAGTACAAGACCATTGAGAGGGAGGGTGAATCAGTGGTGTAATGAGAAATCAACTTCTAATAATGAACCCACTTGTATTATGCAAAGAAATAAATTGAAAACACTTCAAACATTATAGGTATTGAATGTTGAGGGAGTCACGGTGATATCTAAATCATAACATGATACTTGAACAAAGATGAACTATCAAGCACAATATGACAAACTACCAAGAGGAGACATAACACAAGTTTTATGAGTGGAAAACCCTAAAAAGGGTAAAATACACTCTAAAAATAAGTTTCATTAAGCCTCACTTGCACAAACCTCGGTAGTTACATACTATTCCTCGTTGGCCAAAAAACTCACTGGTTACAAATTGTATGCCTTATTGGAAAAGCCTCACTGGCCAAAAAACTCACTGGTTAAAAATTGTATACCTCACTAGAAAAACAATATGCCTCATTAGCAACACAATATGCCTCATTGGAAAACATACATCACCTCAGAAGAAATAAAAAAAACTCAAAGCATTACTTCATTTCCAGACAATTCACTGCTCTATATTTGCACCACCAAAAACTCCATCTCCTTTATTCACACTTACCACAACACTTTTTCATCAATGCAATATCACAGTTGAAACCCACTACCTCCAGTAGAAATCATAAGTACAATCATGTTCAGATCATGAAAACAACATACTACTTGAATACAATCATAAATATTGTTATTCATGTCTACCTTTACACACCAATACCATACTCACTAATGGCCAAATGCACACAACTTCAATTCCCATCACTTGATCATTGGAATTCAAATAGAATTTAAACATATTTCGTTTATCTTCAGTTTGAAACTTTCATGGTGACCATTGATCATTTCTTTTCAAAATAGTTACATAACAGAATTGAGTGCAATGACTGTCAAACTCCTGCCAATGTTTGAGCTTCGGGAAATAACTGTTGTCCAGCTTTAAAATGAACATTTGTTCTACTAATACCGTAAAGATATGAATTGAATGATATCCATTGATTTAGCTTTGAGTGGATAAACATAAGATTCAAACTTTTCTATTTGGTTATGCCAAGGTGTAGGGACAGTTGGCCAATGAGTTTAAACCCTTAATGTCATCACTTAAGTAACTCTTGACCTTCTATTATAAGTCACCTTTCAAATATAAAAAAAATAACCTTTTATTCACCTTGCATAAAGAAGATAAGGAAAATTTTCCTTAGGTTTTTAGAACAAGCCTTCAATCAATGAAGAAACCCTAATCAAATAAAAAGCACATAAATGATGCAACAGCATCTTAGAGTGAATGAACCACCATGAGAAGATGATCAACAATCACAATGCCAATTGATCAACATGAACACTTCAACAGTGCCAACTGAATGTAGTATCAAGGACCAATGAAGAAAAATGACAAAAAAAAATGTTTAAAATCCTAATGTATCAATCCTTTGCATCAACCCTTCCTTTTCACCTACACCAACAAAGCATCATTACAAATTATTTTTGCAACAACAATAGGATGTAGATGATAGATCATGTGATCAATGACAAACCAAATCAAGTCTCTTTGACATCAATGAAAAAAATGACAATAGTTGGAGCCACAGCCCCATATTGATAGAACACATAATTTTAAAAATATCCTTTCAAATATGTTTTGAGATCCACCACCAGTTTGGAGCCAAAATGTTGCTTTAAGTGCCATTGTTTGCAACTCAAAACTAAAGCTCCACTTGCTAACATTAGTTGTATGATACCCTAGACACCTTTTAAGAATAATAGAGCTTTGTTTTTTAGGGGCATAAATTTCACCCATAATATCTTTTTTTTGACTTCTAATAGTCATCAATAATCTCTATCCAAACACTATGTACTTGTATAGGTTTAGTTGCCATATTTTTCTATTGTTGCTGAAGTTTTTTGCAATGAAGCCACATATTTCTATGGAATAGTTAATTGATCATAAATTTGATGTATGAAATCATATTTTCAATTTTAAAAAGGAAATGTAGATAATTTATAGTGTAATACATAGTGGATTTGGTGTTTTTCACTTGGATGAGAAAAGAGATAATTGTACTTATTATATCACTTGTAGGAGCTTGATATTTGTGGTGTTAAGTTCATGAGAATTGAGATGGATCAAAGGGTAAACAATTAAGGATTGCATATTTATATGAGACATATGGTATATTAAATTACTATATTTTATGCTTCTTGATATGGTTTTTCAATTTTTTTCAAAGTTTAGACTTTGATGGTGATATGTCCACATGTTATCTTTTGGTTTGAGGACATGGTTGATATGTATGTGAGACTTGGAGTCTTGGTTTAGTAATTATTGAATACATGTACAATTTTTTTGATGATTATGGTGTCATGGATATTCATGTGCACTTGAGAATTAGCACTATATGGTCGTGTATGAATTTCAAAAGTAGTGGTTTCATTCAATGCTAGGAGGTTTTTCTTATCTCCTAGATTCTTGTTTGTGTCCTTGAATATGGTACTTTATTTTGGGTTTACTTGTAAAATTGAATTTTATGGGTGATATATTTTTTATTCTTGATATATATATATATATATATATATATATATATTATATTCTTGGCTATCTTAGTTTGTAGGTTACTAATGCAATGATTCTTTTACACATTGTATTGATGTCGGATCTATGAGTTATGTAATTGTGTAGGTTGGCCATCCATTTTCCTTCAATGGGATGGCTCAAATGTAGACTATCTATATCCTTAGGTATTTAGTGTTGTAGATTTAGTTAGTTGGACTTGTGTGTGGTTATTTATGCATTAGTATGTTGCATATTCAGATGAGAGTATGGTTAATTATAGTTCTTGGATAGTTGGGGAATTTTAATGCATGCGATTTATCATAGTCATGAATAGCTTGGCTATAAAATTTAGTGGGAGATTTTCATAATGGTGTTTTGGTGGTACCTATATCTTCTTGGTTTGGAGTTATTGGTTCTATTTTATTCTTTGGAGTTGCTAGTATTATAATTGATTTCATGTAGACCATGGTGATCCTCATTTAGGAGATGGTTATCACAATTCCATGTAGACCCCATTATCATGGTTTAGTGGGATGTTTTATAGTGATGTGGATTCATCAATTTGTAATGGATGATATTTTGTAATGTTTTTTGTTTCCATGGACGATATTTTGGAGATTTTTTTATAGTGAGAGCTCTTTGAAATTTTTAGTTTCATTGGTAGGAGATGTTTATCTTCATGTGATTTGAGATGTTGAAACCTTGGTTATCCATGAAAGATTCTTGGAGTCTTTAGTGAGGTGTTAGACTTATGAATTGTTATTTTTGATAGGTGGTCCTTGGTTGGGAGGACATTCTAATGTTCTTCCATGGTGTAATATTGATTATGAATTAGATAATTGGCATGATGTGCTCCTAATTTCATATTTGGATTTTTGAAAATTATTTCGATAGTTTTCTTGGTATTAAATATATTATTCCTTTTCTTGGGAGCTTCATGAGAGTGTGATGTTGTATTTGGAGCTTAGATGGATTGATTGGTCTTAGGTGTTCTTGGATACTTAGAGACTTGGATGAGGCATTTATCAATACAATTATTTTTTAGAGGTTTAAGTAGGATGTCCAAGTAGCCTTCACCTAGATATCAATGTGAGTTCATGATCAACATATAGAGGAGATTGTTATTGGAGAGATTCATTATTTCTTCCATTGTATCTTGGAGGAGAAAAATAATTCCCCACTCTTGGTCTAGTTAATAGATAATAATTTGAGAGGTATTTCCCATCTATTTTTAGATGAATTATATTTTATTATTTCTCTGTCATGTATATGGATCTCGAGATATGCTTTCTAGTTTTGGATGGTTCATTTGATGAGTGTTTAGCATTTTTATCTCCTTGTGTGTATGAGTTTATCTATGTTTTCATCTACTGATGAGGATTTTAAGACATGTTATTAGACTTATTTCTAATTTTTAGATTGGATTTTCAGAGTTTGATATTCCTTGGTTTTAGATAGGATTACATCCAAAAAAATTTATGAGATACATGTGTTTTGTTAATATTGGATATTGAATAACTTGGTGTTGTTGAGGATTTTCAATTGGGTTTGTGAAAGGGACCTTAATGGAATCAAAATTATCACTTTGATATGTTAATATAAGGACATGTTATGCAATTTTATTCACAAGCTTTATTTTTTATGGCTAGTTCCTAGAGATTCATGTTTACATGGTTTGGTGTTGTGGACTTGGGAGAGTTATGGTGAAATGTTGTGAGAAATTATCCATTAGTTTGGTTTCATGTTTGGATAATTGTCATTGTTCTTTGAAACTATATTATTTTATCATTAGCCACACCTTGTTGTGAGTGTTTATTGGTATACTTGGTATTCCTAGATCTATTTTTACATTGAACATTACCATGTTATGGGAGTTCTTAGATGTGTATGTTCTTCATGTAATACCCCCATGTTTCTGATACTATTTACTACTATTGGTTGCCTTATATGTTAGTGTGATACTGAATTGTGATGGTGACTGATTCATCGTTTTGGTGTGTGTGGTTGTGTAGTTTAATTGATTGCTACAATTGATATTTTTATTGTGATTTATGATACTCTGTATGTAGGGTTTGGATTATTTTATTATGCAATGCTTTCTCTCGAATGTTTTATATGTCAATGAGATAATTCTATGATCATGTGATTTGAATTCTGTGTTAATTTATAATGCAATGGTTAGTAATTAGTTATGATGTAGTAGTTTAGTATAATGTTATCTTATGATCTATTTGGATTGGAAATGTTACTATGGACATTGTAATTGTTAGAGTAGATTAGGTGAGAGGACAGGGTAGCATCACTCGTTCACGAGTGCCCTGCTACACTGCGATTCCTTCTCACGGTAGGATGTTGATTTATATATATATATATGTATGCATGTGCTGTTTGACGTTTGCTTGGATGTAGGATTGCAGGAATAAGTCTCGATTCCACCTGCCTCGGCAGGACAGGGCGAGCGATAAACTAGCCCAACGGGTAAAATTGTTGAAAAAGGGAGTAGGTTTGGAAGCGTCCCCGTCCCAAGTCGTCGTCTGTTGTGAGTCGTGTTATGACTGAGGTTTTCATTCTTGTTGTTTGTGTAGTGTAAGTGTTGAGGTATTCAGTTGATTTATGGTTCATGTTTATTTAATTAACGTTATTTTATAAGATGATGGATTAAAGTTGTTTAGTTGGTTGATTTAATTGTGTGTTAGTTGAATATTAAATTTAAATATATTATAAATTAAAAAGGTGATTTAATTTATTTAAAAGAGTAAATAATTATCTTTAATTAATAATGTGACAATAATTAATTTAAATAAATATTGTTGAAGATAATTAAATAATATCTTTTATTAATATTAAAATTAGCATAGATAATATCTTGTTTAAATAAATTATTTTAAATAAAAACTGAAGATAAATTTGTGCTTTTAAAAAGCTGAAAAGGACCAATAGGAAGGAGGCTTTTTGTGAAAAGAAAGCAGATGTGCTTTATGGAGTTTTATTTTGATTTATTATTTTGCTTCAAGAGAAGAATATACACACACACAGAACCTCTACTCTGTAGTTTTTGGATCTGGGAAAGGAAAGATAAAAATAAAAGAAAAGAATTTTGTTTGTGGAAAACGGGGAAGAAAATAATTGATTTGAAGATACGTAGTTTCGAAAAGGGAGCTCCAAGAGGGATCGGGAAGGAGTTGCAGGAGGAATTTGAAAGGAGGTTTCAGGAGGGATTCTTCTTCAGATGAAGGACTCCAGGTTCTATTCTGTTAATTTAGTATTATCTTATTGTTTTGTAAATAAAATTTAGTTGAGTTTGAGAAGTCCATTCCTTTATTTCCTATTTTGAAAATGAGTCTGTGTATTGAAAACTTATCGTGTTTAAACCCTCAAATCTTCTGTAGAAAATTTAGTAAAACCCCCTTGAAAACTTTCAACATAGATAGATGGAAAATTTTATTATTTGAAAAGGGAACCATTTTTATCTCTGGTTAAACTTGCATGCCCAAATCTGGACTTGTATTTGATATAAAACAGATTGGTTTAAATTAATTAATTATTATTTTGGTTAAATATATATATATATAGAGGCTGTATAAAATTTATACTGAATGAATATATAAAATACATATTTTGTTAATTGTAAAAATTTTGTATTCACTTATAAATCATATGCACAGTTCTAGTTTTTAAAATATTTACAGTGCTTTGAAATTTGTGTTATCTTTTGGTTGAATCTAAAATAAAGTAAAATAAAATATATATTTATGTATGTAAAATAAAATAAAATATATATCTATATACGTACTGGTAATGCTCAGTACAAATTTTGTATATAAAATAATATCAATTAAGAATTTAACATATATATATATCATACTTATATTCATTTTTTGTCAGAAGTCGAAATCGAACTTTTGATAAACTTTAATAGTTAGAATTAAAAAATATATATATATAAATAAAAATGAAATTTATAAAAGAAATGTTTTTTTTTTATTATTTAAAATTTTTTTTGGGTTGGGGGACGGCCGAGGCCGTACCCCCATGGCCCGCGGAGGCTGCTGTACGCAGCCACCGTCAGCCGCGCACAGCAGCCGAGGCTGCTGGGCACAGTCGACAAGGCTGCGTACTGCAGCCTGCCATAGTCTGTCGACTGTGGTATAGTGTACCACAGCTGGCAGCGGCTTATGAATTTTCCTTTTTGTTTCTTAGGTTATTTCAATTTGTTAATATTCATTTAAATTCGTTTTATATTTAATTCGGATTCGAATTGTTTATAAATTTATATATATATATATATATAATTTAATATATAATTATTATATATATTGTTTAATATATATATATATATATATATATATATATATATATGTTATGTTATTATTTATTTATTAAGTTTTAATTCAAATTTTATTTTTATATATATTATTCGAATTTGGGTGATTCGAATTCGTTTTAAAAATAATTTTTTTTCAAGATGGTTATATTAATCATATTAAATGATTATTTTATATATATTTGTATGAGTTATTTGGTAAGACATTATGTGGAGGTTGTTTTTATATATTTGATTTTATAATATATATATCGGATGGTCATATTATGTTATAGTTTTGAAATAAATTTATTGTTGTTCAAGATATTATATTATAGTTTAATTGAAGTAATTGGAGATATACTTTGTGATTATTATTAAATTGATTAGTAAAAAAGTAAAAGATGCAATGTTATAGGGTAATTTTACGAATTGAAAGTATTTTGTGTGTTTTGGATTTAGTCGAACTTCTTCGAGTATTGGTTTAGGAAGTTGGTAAAATTTGTCATGCTTGTAGTTTGTTTGGCGTAGTCTTTGGGTTATGTACTTTTGTGATGGTTCATTATGTCTAATCTGATCTTTCCTTATTTCGGTTTTGGGTCATGAGGGAAAACCCTAGAGTTATCTTATTCAGTTATAGGAGTCTAAGTCGTGTTTAGGACTTCCAGAGGCGGGGATATTGTATTTATGTTCGATCTTGTATTTTGATGTTGTCCATATGTTTTGGCTACGGATGTGGTATTGATGTATACTTGGATCGTACCGGTTATGAATGTCATACATGTGATTTTGGGCGAGAGGGTTGTGCCTCGCGATTGCGCCATTGTTGGTTCAGTTTTTCCTTGTTGATATAATCCTGTGAGTTGGATATTCTTGTGCTAGAGTGTCTAGAGAGAGTGGCTCTAGTGGGGGCCGGCGCACAAAGGGGCTGTCAGGGTAACCCACATAGAGTTAGTTTAATCAGTGATAACTTAAGAAATAAACCACGGGTGGGGATTAAACACTAATAAGATAATTGTGAAACCTCGTCCACCTGTTAGTGCTATCACAGACTAAAGGGGACTGAGAAGGCCGTGGTTGGCAAGGTCATTACCTTGTCCTCACGAAAGGTCAATGACTCCGCATGAGTGACCCTATGGAGCGGCGCCTTGAGATAGGCCGTCTGGAGAACCATAGATGGAAGCGGCACCTTAACTTGGATGTCTGGAGAATCCATGTAGAGATGGAGGCGGCACCATGTAATAGGTTGTCTGGTGAATCCATGTGAAACCATGCGATGACACTCTACTCTAACATTCTGTTTGTGTTGATTTACTGAAGTTCTCTGGAAGTGATTTGTTGTTTTGTCTTTGGTCATTGTTGGAAACGGTATTTGAGATTATGTCCTGAGTTTCTTTGATGTTGTGAGGGTGACTAGTTGTTATGTTCTTCAGTGGTTCGTTCTACCTTTTGGATTTGCCATGGTTGTGTTTCTACGTGGCCTTTGGTGATATGTTGTTCTACTTGGAGTTAGTCTTTGTTTTGTTAGTCGTACTTGGTCGGGGACCCTTCCTTGTCTACTCTCAGCACGGGGGTGGTTGGGTGGAACGTGCTTCGCACCCCGTTGGGTTTCCCCTTTTTGTTGCAGATGTATCTTTTACTTGCAGGTTTTGGCGGATGTTGATGATCCAGTGTTCTTATGTACCAGATAGATGTATATCCTTTATATGTAATGTAATTCATTGATGTATCATCACCCACGTGTGATGGGGGTGACCTCGATGTAATTTGGTTATGTATTTATTGGGATGTATCTTCAGTTAATTGTATTTTATTATCACTTGGGATGTAATGTATTTTCAGGTCTTGTATGTATTCATGAATTGTCACTTGTAATAGTTGGTTATGTTATGTTGTATCTATTGAAATATGTAACACTTTATATCTCTATAATTCCATGTATTGTCACATGTGCATATGGTATTGATAATGATATTGTTTAATGGATATTTTAATGATGTACGGGAATTAATAGATTTATATAATCATTTAATTATTGTTTATCTTTTTATCGATGATTATGGGTTAGAATAGTCATGTCACTTCGTGTACCCCATTGGAAAAAGTTGTGCCTCTTAATATAATGTTATGTTGTAATACTTAAGTATGTTATTATATTCTTTTAAAAAAAAAAATTGTTCCGTTGTTTTTGTTCCTTTGGGGTTCGCACGGCGGGGCGTGACAGCTTGGTATCAGAGCCAAGGTTGCTAACACTGAGTCCTCTGGGTAGTTGTGTCCGTTATGCAACCTTTGCATAACTCTTGATCTTACATAACCTTAATCGTTGTGCAGGATCATGCCTCGAGGTAGAGGTCGTGGCCAAAGAAGAGGCCGAGGTGGTGGTCATAGAGTCAACCGCCAAAGTCCGTCACCGCCAAGCATTCATGGTTCAATGCACGAGGAACGACTAAGTCCTCAACGCAATGCATCAGGTGGTGGTCAAAATCAGGGACAACTTGGTTTGGATGGACAATTGCAACACATTCTTGGTGAGATTCTTGGTCGTTTGGGACCTAGGCAGGATGAGGTGCAACAGGTTGAGAGAGAGAGAGAGGTCACCGAGGCGCAAGGATACAGAGGTGGTCCAGGATGCAGTCATAGCAGGCCATATGAGAGATCTGATGCAAGCACACCCTCCTACTTTTGATGGTTCTGGACGAGGTTTGGAGGCTGAGACATGGCTAATTGACTTAGAGCGATGCTTCGCGATGCACCCCTATGGTAGCAATACCAAGACTCGGTGTGCAGTTATGCACCTACGAGGTTTCGCATCTACTTGGTGGCGTCTTGAGGAACAAAAGTTACATCTTGATATCAGTATGGTCACATGGGAATTATTTTTAGACAGGTTCAGGGCTCGTTTCCTCTCAGATCATTGGAGGCAACGCAGGGCTGATGAGTTCCATGACCTTAGGCAGTTGTCGATGTCAGTGGAGCAGTATGAGCGACTCTTCTATGTGTTGAAGCAGTATGCAGGTATCAGTCACGATGAAGGAATGTTAGTACAACATTTTGTTCGAGGCTTAAATGCCCAAATTAGTGGTGGCGTGAGAGTCTTCCAGCCGAAGACAATGGAGGTAGCAGTCGAGAAGGCTCGGTTGGTTGAAGAAAATCTAGCTATGGCACTAGGAGGACATATAGGAGGTCAGATGGGTAGTACACCAGTTTCAGGTGTTGTTTCTCATGGAGGTCCAGTTTTGGCTGCAGGGTCCTCTAAAGGTCATCAGGAAACCTCTAAGGGTGAGCAACAACAACGCTCTTCATTTCATCAGGGAAATAGATCGCAGAATAGGAAGTTTCAGAGTTGGCAATGTAATAGACCTGATCGTTTCGTGCAGCCGACACAAAGTATACAGTCAACACCGTCACAGGGCAGCTTTCAACAATCAAGTGCACCAGTTGGAGTCAGAGGCTTTGGGTGGAGTACAGGTTGCTTCTCTTGTGGGCAGCAGGGTCATATTGCGAGGAAGTGTCCTCAAGGGAACACTACAGGTTTTAGTCAGGCACCAGGCGCTTCCGAGCCGACAGTAGGTGATGCGAGTAGAGCTTATCATGTGTTTGCGGTTTCTGCGGGACCCAAGTAATGAAACTTTGGTGTCATGGGATAATGCATTCCATTTTAGTGAGGATTATATGTTTTGTTTAGTTACTGGCTTCCAGGAGTAAGCCACATTCTAGGGGGGGAGGATGTAATACCCCCATGTTTCTGATACTATTTACTACTATTGGTTGCCTTATATGTTAGTGTGATACTGAATTGTGATGGTGACTGATTCATCGTTTTGGTGTGTGTGGTTGTGTAGTTTAATTGATTGCTACAATTGATATTTTTATTGTGATTTATGATACTCTGTATGTAGGGTTTGGATTATTTTATTATGCAATGCTTTCTCTCGAATGTTTTATATGTCAATGAGATAATTCTATGATCATGTGATTTGAATTCTGTGTTAATTTATAATGCAATGGTTAGTAATTAGTTATGATGCAGTAGTTTAGTATAATGTTATCTTATGATCTATTTGGATTGGAAATGTTACTATGGACATTGTAATTGTTAGAGTAGATTAGGTGAGAGGACAGGGTAGCATCACTCGTTCACGAGTGCCCTGCTACACTGCGATTCCTTCTCACGGTAGGATGTTGATTTTATATATATATATGTATGCATGTGCTGTTTGACATTTGATTGGATGCAGGATTGCAGGAATAAGTCTCGATTCCACCAGCTTCGGCAGGACAGGGCGAGCAATAAACTAGCCCAACGGGTAAAATTGTTGAAAAAGGGAGTAGGTTTGGAAGCGTCCCCGTCCCAAGTCGTCATCTGTTGTGAGTCGTGTTATGACTGAGGTTTTCATTCTTGCTGTTTGTGTAGTGTAAGTGTTGAGGTATTCAGTTGATTTATGGTTCATGTTTATTTAATTAACGTTATTTTATAAGATGATGGATTAAAGTTGTTTAGTTGGTTGATTTAATTGTGTGTTAGTTGAATATTAAATTTAAATATATTATAAATTAAAAAGGTGATTTAATTTATTTAAAAGAGTAAATAATTATCTTTAATTAATAATGTGACAATAATTAATTTAAATAAATATTGTTGAAGATAATTAAATAATATCTTTTATTAATATTAAAATTAGCATAGATAATATCTTGTTTAAATAAATTATTTTAAATAAAAACTGAAGATAAATTTGTGCTTTTAAAAAGCTGAAAAGGACCAATAGGAAGGAGGCTTTTTGTGAAAAGAAAGCAGATGTGCTTTATGGAGTTTTATTTTGATTTATTATTTTGCTTCAAGAGAAGAATATACACACACACAGAACCTCTACTCTGTAGTTTTTGGATCTGGGAAAGGAAAGATAAAAATAAAAGAAAAGAATTTTGTTTGTGGAAAACGGGGAAGAAAATAATTGATTTGAAGATACGTAGTTTCGAAAAGGGAGCTCCAAGAGGGATCGGGAAGGAGTTGCAGGAGGAATTGAAAGGAGGTTTCAGGAGGGATTCTTCTTCAGATGAAGGACTCCAGGTTCTATTCTGTTAATTTAGTATTATCTTATTGTTTTGTAAATAAAATTTAGTTGAGTTTGAGAAGTCCATTCCTTTATTTCCTATTTTGAAAATGAGTCTGTGTATTGAAAACTTATCGTGTTTAAACCCTCAAATCTTCTGTAGAAAATTTAGTAAAACCCCCTTGAAAACTTTCAACATAGATAGATGGAAAATTTTATTATTTGAAAAGGGAACCATTTTTATCTCTGGTTAAACTTGCATGCCCAAATCTGGACTTGTATTTGATATAAAACAGATTGGTTTAAATTAATTAATTATTATTTTGGTTAAATATATATATATAGAGGCTGTATAAAATTTATACTGAATGAATATATAAAATACATATTTTGTTAATTGTAAAAATTTTGTATTCACTTATAAATCATATGCACAGTTCTAGTTTTTAAAATATTTTCAGTGCTTTGAAATTTGTGTTGTCTTTTGGTTGAATCTAAAATAAAGTAAAATAGAATATATATTTATGTATGTAAAATAAAATAAAATATATATCTATATACGTACTGGTAATGCTCAGTACGAATTTCGTATATAAAATAATATCAATTAAGAATTTAACATATATATATATCATACTTATATTCGTTTTTTGTCAGAAGTCGAAATCGAACTTTTGATAAACTTTAATAGTTAAAATTAAAAAAATATATATATATAAATAAAAATGAAATTTATAAAAGAAATGTTTTTTTTTTATTATTTAAAATTTTTTTTGGGTTGGGGGACGGCCGAGGCCGTACCCCCATGGCCCGCGGAGGCTGCTGTACGCAGCCACCGTCAGCCGCGCACAGCAGCCGAGGCTGGCTGGCACAGTCGACAAGGCTGCGTACTGCAGCCTGCCATATCGGTGTGTAGCTGGCAGCGGCTTATGAATTTTCCTTTTTGTTTCTTAGGTTATTTCAATTTGTTAATATTCATTTAAATTCGTTTTATATTTAATTCGGATTCGAATTGTTTATAAATTTATTATATATATATATATAATTTAATATATAATTATTATATATATTGTTTAATATAATATATATATATATATATATATATATATATGTTATGTTATTATTTATTTATTAAGTTTTAATTCAAATTTTATTTTTATATATATTATTCGAATTTGGGTGATTCGAATTCGTTTTAAAAATAATTTTTTTTCAAGATGGTTATATTAATCATATTAAATGATTATTTTATATATATTTGTATGAGTTATTTGGTAAGACATTATGTGGAGGTTGTTTTTATATATTTGATTTTATAATATATATATCGGATGGTCATATTATGTTATAGTTTTGAAATAAATTTATTGTTGTTCAAGATATTATATTATAGTTTAATTGAAGTAATTGGAGATATACTTTGTGATTATTATTAAATTGATTAGTAAAAAAGTAAAAGATGCAATGTTATAGGGTAATTTTACGAATTGAAAGTATTTTGTGTGTTTTGGATTTAGTCGAACTTCTTCGAGTATTGGTTTAGGAAGTTGGTAAAATTTGTCATGCTTGTAGTTTGTTTGGCGTAGTCTTTGGGTTATGTACTTTTGTGATGGTTCATTATGTCTAATCTGATCTTTCCTTATTTCGGTTTTGGGTCATGAGGGAAAACCCTAGAGTTATCTTATTCAGTTATAGGAGTCTAAGTCGTGTTTAGGACTTCCAGAGGCGGGGATATTGTATTTATGTTCGATCTTGTATTTTGATGTTGTCCATATGTTTTGGCTACGGATGTGGTATTGATGTATACTTGGATCGTACCGGTTATGAATGTCATACATGTGATTTTGGGCGAGAGGGTTGTGCCTCGCGATTGCGCCATTGTTGGTTCAGTTTTTCCTTGTTGATATAATCCTGTGAGTTGGATATTCTTGTGCTAGAGTGTCTAGAGAGAGTGGCTCTAGTGGGGGCCGGCGCACAAAGGGGCTGTCAGGGTAACCCACATAGAGTTAGTTTAATCAGTGATAACTTAAGAAATAAACCACGGGTGGGGATTAAACACTAATAAGATAATTGTGAAACCTCGTCCACCTGTTAGTGCTATCACAGACTAAAGGGGACTGAGAAGGCCGTGGTTGGCAAGGTCATTACCTTGTCCTCACGAAAGGTCAATGACTCCGCATGAGTGACCCTATGCAGCGGCGCCTTGAGATAGGTCGTCTGGAGAACCATAGATGGAAGCGGCACCTTAACTTGGATGTCTAGAGAATCCATGTAGAGATGGAGGTGGCACCATGTAATAGGTTGTCTGGTGAATCCATGTGAAACCATGCGATGACACTCTACTCTAACATTCTGTTTGTGTTGATTTACTGAAGTTCTCTGGAAGTGATTTGTTGTTTTGTCTTTGGTCATTGTTGGAAATGGTATTTGATATTATGTCCTGAGTTTCTTTGATGTTGTGAGGATGACTAGTTGTTATGTTCTTCAGTGGTTCGTTCTGCCTTTTGGATTTTCCATGGTTGTGTTTCTACGTGGCCTTTGGTGATATGTTGTTCTACTTGGAGTTAGTCTTTGTTTTGTTAGTCATACTTGGTCGGGGACCCTTCCTTGTCTACTCTCAGCATGGGGGTGGTTGGGTGGAACGTGCTTCGCACCCCATTGGGTTTCCCCTTTTTGTTGCAGATGTATCTTTTACTTGCAGGTTTTGGCGGATGTTGATGATCCAGTGTTCTTATGTACCAGATAGATGTATATCCTTTATAGGTAATATAATTCATTGATGTATCATCACCCACATGTGATGGGGGTGACCTCGATGTAATTTGGTTATGTATTTATTGGGATGTATCTTTAGTTAATTGTATTTTATTATCACTTGGGATGTAATGTATTTTTTAGGTCTTGTATGTATTCATGAATTGTCACTTGTAATAGTTGGTTATGTTATGTTGTATCTATTGAAATATGTAACACTTTATATCTCTATAATTCCATGTATTGTCACATGTGCATATGGTATTGATAACGATATTGTTTAATGGATATTTTAGTGATGTACGGGAATTAATAGATTTATATAATCGTTTAATTATTGTTTATCTTTTTATCGATGATTATGGGTTAGAATAGTCATGTCACTTCATGTACCCCATTGGAACAAGTTGTGCCTCTTAATATAATGTTATGTTGTAATACTTAAGTATGTTATTATATTCTTTTAAAAAAAAAAAATTGTTCCGTTGTTTTTGTTCCTTTGGGGTTCGCACGGCGGGGCGTGACACTTCATGGAAAATTTTAATACTTAGATCTTGTGATTGTAGCATAAGGGTTGAATAGGTTGTTGGTATGAGTTATATTGATGCTTTAATACCTTTGAGGTATGGATGATTGGAGGGATTAGAATTTTTTTTGGTTTCTATTTTTAGTCATGTGTATTTTTCTTCATTTTAAAATATCTTGGAGGATTTTTTATCACTTGTATTTGATGCTTGTGTTCATTGGATTGGTTCATCTTCATATTATCTCATTCCTTTTATTCCATAGGTGGAATTTTGAAGGATGAGAAGATTTTTTGCTTGATATTGTGGAAATATTGTATTTTATTTTAGCTATCTTGATAGATCATGAGAGAATGATATAAATTCACGTGATATGTTTGTGATGAATTTCATTGATTGATCCTTATGCAATGCATATAACAAGTGGGATAATTTTAGGAATAGGGTGTTACACACCTAAACCATAAGAATTGATTATTTTAACCATGTAAAATAAATATTTATTTTTTATACATCTTAAGTGATGTGCTTACCCACATTAAATATTTATTTAAGTCCACTTGTAAAGTTGTATGTAACATTGGTTAGATATTTTACGTGTGCATTACACATGAAAAACATATTTAATTTTGGGAAACTTAGTTAAAAAATGTAAATTTTAGGGTCAAAAGTTTTGTGTACTCATGGTTTTGAGGAACTTGGTTTACCTTACCACTTGGTTATTTTTTATGAGATTTATTCTTTAAAAGAAAGCACATATTTAGTGGATAAGGTTGGTTGTTGGTTGGTTCATGGTTTTTTCTTGATTTATATTTATTGATCTCTCTTCTAAAGAGTGAATACATGGAGGATAGAATGGGATGTGTAAATACATGATTGGACATGTGGTAGATGCATTAGAGGAGATTGTTGTTTATAAGTATTCATGGAGACTCTATAAGTGTATCATAATTTTTTCAATGCTAAATAGTACATTGAGTGTGGATGATTTTAGAGGTTGAATTTTTCCCTCTTGAGGGTTTTTATATGGTATATATTATGTTATATTGTGGTATATATTTGATATTTGCATAGAAAATTCTATAATCTTATATGGATACTTTTATTTTATGGGGTTATGTAAGAAATTATTTGATCAACCTATATTATTCCATAACACTAAAATCATATATTCATTATATACCTCCCCTCTAATATTTGATGGTGATGATGGGGTTATTCTTTCTCACCAACCTAGATATGATCCCTATGATGATAATGAGATAATTGTTGACCTAGATGATCTATCTCAATCTACCATACCTCAAACCTAATAATCCACTAGTTCCACTCCCAATCGTAAAGACATCTTATCATAATTCTTCAACCAAGATCAAAATTACATGCTTAGGTACCTCCTAAGTATTGGTACCAAGGTCTCATCCTCCCCATCTCCATCAAATCCCAATTAATATCATATTTATCATCCTTCCCCTTACTTTGAAAAGGGAAACCAACCCTCCACCAAAATTTCCCAACAAGCTCCATACATATTCTATATCCCCATTTTCAAATCCTCTCTAAGATCCCTATCCTCATCTTCAATCCATGAACCCAATAAAGAATCCACTTCTTAATCCACTTTTTGATCTCTCAAGTTCTTACAATTTAGTCCATTATATATGAGCAAAACAATCTACTTGATCCAAATATTTTAACCACATTCTCCAAGGACTATTAGCAAAGGATCCTAAATACCCATAAAAAAAAATTGTGAAATTTTTCCATATCACTCATATACATCCATCCCCTTCCTCCCATCTCCCAAATCTATGTCATTTCCTTTTTCTAGAAAGACAGTTGTAGAGTGGAATTCAAGAATTCTATCAAATTCCTCTATTGGAGCTCATCTTTGTCTATGGTTTGGAACATAGAATCAATAATGAAGACCCCACAACATATTTGAAGCTTGTGGGAAAAGGATCATCTACCAAGAAGATATTGTCATCAGAAGATTGCCAATTCAAGCTCACTATGTCAGGACAAAGTTAGATTCAAGGAATCCCTCCACATTCCTCCATAGAAGCATGTTTAGGTCTGAAATTTAGAACATAACACCTATAATGGCACATGAACATCATATCCAAAGCTGTAGAAGGGAGGATTTTGTAGCAGAAAGATATCTCTAATAGAAGGTGACTGTGCTAGTTAACCAGAACCCACCTCCACAGGCTTGAAGCATAAAGGAATTATGGGTTCATGTGGAAGTGACACCAAAGTTTTAAGAAGATAGAATGAGTAAGGAAAGAATATGGATGGGTCCATGTGAAAGTAGACTTATTCCAAAGGAATCTACATTGGCCTTAATTTTGACCAATTGTAACATGTTGGGAATTCAAATTCTAGGCTTTAGCACCAATTGGGCTCAAGTCCAACCTATTCCTTGAAGAGGAATGCTAGCATATAAATGTAGGGAAAACAATTCATGTAAAGGAATGTAATTGTTATGACATTTTTTATTTTTTTGGACACTTGTTTTCTAATTCCTTTTATGGATAAAAACCCATAGGATTTGTGTTCATTAGACAAAAACGTAGTGTTCACTAGGATAAGAGGACAAAACCCCTTTGGTTCCCCAGGGAATTCTCATTCAAAGATTTCATCTTCACTTCAATGGATTCTATAAGAAATACCATAATATTGCATGCTGATCTATGATAATCTTGTATATTATTCTTGATCATGGTAGGGAGTTGTAATTGATAAATCAATATTTTGGAGTATCTTCTTATGTTCGTGTGTTGATTTGAATTGCAATCTATATATATGAGTTTTGTTCAAATACATGATAGGGACATTACAATGGTATTAGAGAAATATTTTTCTAGCCTATAGGGTTTCTTAAGGATTAATGTTGCAAAGTAAATGTGAGATCAAGTTTTGAAGGAGAGAACTGAAGAAAGAAGAGAAAGAATAAATTATGGGGGATGATGAAGCCAAAGAAAAATTTGAGGAAATGATATAAGGGAAAAATTATCTTTCCAAAACATTCAAAAAAATGTTTCAATGGATGTAGACTAATGTAAGAAAGGAGAATGATAGCATTAATGGAGCTCATGTCTTTAGTGAATCGAGTTGTGGAAAGGGAAAGGAGGTGATTGTACACAAATCTCTAGAACTAACTTTAGTAATAGGTCCCTAATCCCAAGTTCATTCAAAGAGTGGAAGAAGTTCTAGAGGGAAAAACTACCCTCTAAGATGACATCTCAAGAGCTTATGAAGAATATAGGGCTTTGGACCCTCCAATAAAAGAGATATTTTCCTTGAAAGTGTAGAAACCTAAATTTGGACACTTACATTTGTCAAAATTTATCCCTTTCCATCTAAACATCCTCACATTTGCATTAATTAAGTAATATTGCTATTACTTAATTAATTTCTTTAAACTCTTCTAAGTCCTCAAGGTATTTATTTAATAATTAAATACCTTACCCTTTATTTCCCTTTTCCTCAAAATAATTAAATAAATAATACATTTATTTAATCTCTCCCATGTCACATCCTCCATCACTTTTCCTTAATCCTAATCAACCTCCTAATTCCATCATTAGGGATGTGCACATGTCTAATCCATGATTAGGATATGTCACATCCTCAAAATTTTCCAAGTTGGGCTCTAATCTTCATTAACCATTAACTGTCTCCTAATTGGTGATTAGACAATATAATCAACCCCCTTTTGTCAACACTTCCCATCACCCAAGGAATTTTTAATTCCTTTTTATCTTTCCAAGTCTTTCCTCTTTCCCATGTGATCATTAAGAGGTCACGCCAGTCACATGTGGGTAAGTACTTACCTTTTTAAAGACCTTTTCTTATTCAAGGTACTTCTCACCTCTCTTTTTGGGAACCTTGTCTTATCCTTAAGATATCCCCAATCACATGAATTTTAAATTCACTTTTATTTATCCAAGATTCTCCTCTTCGCCATGTGATTATTGAGAGGTCACATCATCCTTATTCCAAGGTACTTACAAGTAACTTCCCATCACATGTCATCTTCCACCTCATGTGTCCTTGTGACACATCATTTGCCACATTGCAAGATGTGAGGGATTGTGAGTCCTCAACTCACAATAGCCCTACATTCTGCCCATGGTGGAAAGATCTCAGCTATCCATCTTTCTAGGGCTTCTCTCCATAAAATGAAATATTTTATTTCATTCAACAACAAATTCTCATTCAACAACTTTCATTTTTTAAATTCATCTCTCTAAATCTCAAGCTCTCATTCTATCATCCACCATTGCTGCACATTTCAAGCTCTTGCATCCATTTTGTTGATCTAGCAAACTACCCACATTCTTCATTTGAATTTCCATCAAATCCTCGACATTTTGAATCCACTTTCATCATATCTTGCCATCAAAGGAGCACACAAAATCAACCATCAAGGGCCAACCAAGGATCAATTCAAGACAAGGTAAAATCTACTCTTTCTATATTTATTTTGTTTTGAATTCAACTAGGCTAATTGTGAGGTGTTAGTGTTCTTTTCCTTTCTTTTTGCACCTTGTTTTGCATCTTTTAGAGTAGGTTAATAACACTTGATCAAATTTCTTGCACACCCAATGGGACCCACAAATCGGTCATTTTAGTTTCACGTTGGCTATTTTTGGAGTTTTTGTAGGTTAGGGTAACTTAGAGGTGTACTTGCCCCTGCAGAGGGGAGAACCTGCCCAAGGAGGGGAAAAACTTCCCACAAACAAGTGAAATTTCCCTACAGGGTCACCCTACTAAGCATTAAAACCTATTTTTAAACTTTTTTTTTGACTATTTTCTATAGAGGGGCGAACCTGCCCTTAATAGAGGTCAAACAACATTCAATTTTCAATTTTTAGCCTTTATTATTAACTATTTTCTATAGAGGGTAGAACCTGCCCTTATAGAGGGGAAAACCTTCCCTTGACACATGTAAAACAACATTCAAATTTTAGTTTTTATCCTCTATTTCTAATGATTTTTTGTAGAGGGGAAAACATGCCCTTACAAAGGGGTGAACTTTCCCTTGACACAGGTAAAACAATATTCATATTTTAGTTTTTAGCCTTTGTTTCTAACTGTCTTCTACAGAGGGGCAAACCTGCCCTTATAGAAGGGTGAACTTGCCTTTGATAGAAGTCAAACAGGAGTCAAAACTCAATTTTTAGCTTATTTTCTAACTATTTTCTATAGAGGGGTGAACCTACCCTTATAGAGGGGTGAAACTACCCTAAACAAAGACTTTTACAAGTTTTTCTAAATTTGTGTAGCTCTCAAACACTTATTGAAGACCAAGATATAAACTTCTAACATATTTGTTGTAAGGCAGACGGGTCTGATTGTTAATTAGTTGTTTGCTTTGTCATTTTCTTCAATATCTAGGCACATAGTTTAATTAGGGGAGAGTTAACTATTTTATTTTTCGTGTCTTCAAAAGTCCATTTGTGTCACCCAAGGAGACACTATTCCATCTAAGCTTTCCCCTTGCACTTTATATGCGCCTAAGAAGTAGCTGAAAATGGTTAGTGTTTTCTTCTTTAGCGGGACCTAGTTGGGGATTTCATCACCTCAAGGGATGATCCCAACCACATGTAGTAGCGGGGTATACAAAGGGGGGAGTGCTAAAGCTATACCCCAATCTAGTCACATCATGTTTGGCAGAGTGTCAAATCTAGGGTGATACCTAGATAGACGTGAAGAGTTGGTCTAATCCTTTAGTATCTTGTTGGGGTTCCCAAATCACGCTTGTAGATGGGATAGTGTTCATGTTTGTGCCTCATGTACCGAGAGTATATCGAGGACTCCCTAGTGGCCTTGTTCATCCTAGTTAGAGGACAATGTTGGCCATACCCTCTTACTGCTAATCTTAGGATTGTGCTGCTTGAACTATCTTCTTCGTGCGAAACCAATACATATCTTATCAATCAAATAAATCTTTACCTCTAGTTGTTGGTTGTGAACTTGTCCTATAGAGGGGAAAACCTACCCTATAGAGGGGTGAACCTGCCCTCTATCTCATTCATTCCTTAGCCTCTTTCTGTCAAAATTTTCAAACTTTTCAATGAATAAGTGAACCTGCCCTTACAAAAGGGAAAAATTTCCGTATAGAGGGGTGAACCTACCCTCCAAAGGGGCCAACCTTCTCTCTGTCAGTCAAACAGTCATCAAAACAACCAGTTTCTCTAGTTGGGAAAACCTACCCTTACTCAAGGGAAAATATACCCTAGCTTGGGTGAACCTACCCTTATCTTTAGGCAAACCTACCCTTACCTTGGGAAAACCTACCCCAACTTGGGTGAACCTACCCTAACTTGGGTGAATCTATCCTAAACTAGGTGAACGTGCCCTCCAAACAACCTTTTCAATTGTCTGTTCAACAATTTTGAGCACCCATTTGCTCATTCTAAGTACTCATTTTCCCATTCAGAGCAGTCATCCCCACATTCCAAATATTCATTCCCCATCCCAAGCATTCATCTCCTTGATCCAAGCATTCATCCCCTCGTTCAGAGCACTAGTTTACTTGATCCAAGCATCTATTTCTGCCTATCTTTCACTAAACAGGTGAACTTGATCTATCCTTAGGTGAACCTGCATTTATCCTTGGGTGAAACTACCCTTAAGTTGGGTGAACCTACCCCAACTTGGGAAAACCTACCATGGAAATAGCTATTTTCACCCCTCGTTAAGTTATTTTGAGCACTCATTCATCTGTTCAGAGCTCTCGTTCATCCATTTTGAGCTTTCATCTCTTTGTTCTAAGAGTCCATCCCTTTCAAACTACCATTTCCTCATTCTAAGAAATCATTCATCCATTCCAAGCTTCTATTTCCTCATTCTGAGAGTCAGTCTCCCATTTCGAGTAATCGTTTACTTGTTTCGAGTATTTTTTCATCTATTCCAACCATCTATTCATCCGTTCATCCTTTCTAATCATTCATTCACTCATTCTGAGTATTCATTCATCTATTTCGAGCAATCGTTCATCCCTTCTGATCATCCATTCACTCGTTTCAAGTAATTGTTCATCCACTTTGAGCTTTCATCTCCTCATTCTGAGAGTCTATCCCCTCTTTCAAGTGATTGTCTACTTGTTCTGATTGTTTATTTATGTATTCCTATCATCCATTTCTCCACTCCTATAATCTATTTCCCCAATCCAATCATCGGTTTCCCTAATCGGATCACCCATCTCCCCATTTCAAGAGTCTTTCTACCCATTCTAAGAGTCTGTTTCAAGGGTTTGAAAGTAGATGGGTGAACTTTCCCTTCAAGGGGTGAACTTGACCTTTAAGGGGAAAACCTAACCTTCTAAGGGTGAACATTCCCTTCAAGGGGTGAACCTAACTTTCAAGGGGCGAACTTGACCTTCCAGGGGCAAACCTACACTTCAAAGGGAGAACTTGACCTTCCAAGGGTGAACCTGATCTTCAAGGGGTAAACCTACCCTTGAAGGGGCAAACCTTCCCTTTAAGGGGTGAACCTAACCTTCAATGGGCAAACCTAACCTTCCTCCAGTCATTTTGCATCTTTCGTTCACCCATAGCCTGCATTTCAATCCATTAGCACTTTTCAAAAGTCATCATTTAATTGATCAAATCACATAATTTCATCATAGAACATCATTAGATTCCATATCCATCATCAAATCATCCAACTTAATCACCTAAACTTTGTTTTAGGGGTTTTGATTTTTATGGAGAAACTTTTGGAGGCCATAACTTTTGACTCAGGTGTCTGTTTAGGCTAAAATTTTATGGGTGGGTATGTTATGAGGTGGCATGTGAATTTCCAATTGAATTTCAATTAGTTGGCTCCTATTTCAGCACATTTTAGTGCTTCAAAATTTCATCTTTACCCTCAAAATCACAATTTAGTGTTTTTTTCCAATTTTTGAAAAAAAAAATTCGTTAATAACTGGGAATGCATGTCTTAGATTTGGGATGTTAGTTGGAAATTCATCCTACCTTAATTTTAGGAAGTTTTTGGTAAAAAATTGGAATCTCAAAGATATACTTGTGTTGTTACCTAAAATGGAAAAGTTTGACAATTTTTGAAAACTACCAAATTTGGAAAAATCTGATTGTCAGCATCTTACATCCTCTAGTTAAAACCCCTGAACTTAGTTTAGGATCAATCCTTTCATGTCCTCAAATCCAATCCCAATTTGATCTTTATTCCATCTTCATTCTCTCAAGGTCGTTCATTCATCATTTGAATCATATAGGTACATCATTCGGAAGCATCTCTAGGTTAGACATCCCTCATCATTTTCTCAATACAAATCCTCTAAAATTTGATCAAAGCTATTATCCAAATTGACCTAGATGTCTAAATCTGATTGTCATCATCCAAATCTACTTAGGATTGTCATCCATCCTAAGTTAATCATCATTGCTAGCCTAATCAATCCACTTTCAATCTCAAAGTGGATTCGGTGTTGTAATCATCTATCTATCCTTTGATTTGATCAATCAACATCCCAAGTCACCTATGGTAATCTCTAAATGTGGTTTAGAGTCCCTTTCATCATCTTATCTAATCTATCTTTTGATCTTATCAATCATTTCATCAATCAACCTTATCTAGTCACCTTTGACCCAATCAATCTACTTCCATCTCAAAGCATATTTGGTGTCATGATCATTGTTTGGTAATCAAATACGATCATCAAAATTAATCCCATCACATCATCTAATCATCCTAATCTAAGCTTTCACCCAATTCAAACCTGAGCTTAACCTAAATCCCAATTTGAGCTTTTGATATGGAAAAAAATCTTAGGATCCATTCTTCCATCTTCAAATTCATCCTATTGTTCATTCCCATACCTTCAATCCATATCCATATAATCTAACATCATGAATCCTTATCCTTCACCAATAGTAGTCAAGGGAAACCCTAATTATGTCAACGAAAATAATGAAAGTCTTTTCGATCAAGAGGTATATGACATAGATCCCCTTGATGCTATCATCACTACTAAGCTTTATCTAGCTGCTTTCCAAAATCTAATCACCCCTCCAAGCTATCCCTTTACGTCTTCATCCACACCTACTAGCAATCCTTATGCTACCTTTGAAAAAGGATATCCAGTATCTTCCCCATCCACATATTCATCATATCCTTCATCTACATCATCCTTTTATCCTAATATACCATCCCATATTCCTATTACAATCCCTCATCCACATATTCCCACTATCCTAATTCTCCATACCAGTCTACCTATCCTAATTCAACATTCACATCTTCCTATCCTACTCCACCATCCACATCTTCCTATCCTAACCTACCATCCATGAATTTCTCTTATTCTAATCCACCACCACAATCTTCCCATCCTAATCTGTTGTCCCAATACCTCTACTGCAATCCACAACCCATATACTCTTGTCCTAATCCACCACCCACATCCTATTGTCTTAATACACCACCCACATCCTCTTGTCCTAAATCACCATTCCAATATACCTACCTCAACCTTCCATCCAACCCTAATCCTTCATCTACTCTTAGCCTTCCATCCAATCCCATTCTCCAATCTAATCCTAGTCCACCAATCCATAGTCCTTCATCCACTCCTACCTTGCCATCTAAGCCTAGAGCATGCAAGTTTCTCACTCCATAATTTCTCCAAGGACTTATGACAAAGACAACATCCCAAAATCCACACCATGAAGTCATGGAACCATGCCATCTCAATCCATCATCTATGGTTACTAGTGTTGAGACCCTTCTCCGCACCACACCTATCATTGATGTTACCACCCCTAGCACCACTCAAACCACTAAAACCATCACATCCACTGAATTCACATCTCCTACTCTGAGATCCATCAAGCCCATCAAAGATAACCAAATTAAATCCACTTCTCCCACTCCTAGAATCACTAAACTCCATTCCAATGAATGCTTTGAATCCTCTATCCTTCCATCTTCCCCACTTGAAGAGTCACTCCAAGACTCTATCATCATGCCATCCACAAAAGATGAGTCATGCCAAGAGCCTAATCCAAAGCATACCAACATATCCCCTTCTTCACATCAAGATCTTGTCATCCCATCTAGTTCATCTCAAGATCATAATCCCCCATCCATTCCATCCCATGATCCCCTTGATACTCAAGATCCAATCACTCCATCACATGATCCCTTATCACCTGCTAATACAAATATAGATCCAATCATGTCACCTAATCTCTCTCTTGATCTCATTCCATTCACTCATCCTAATCAAGATGATGCTAGCCCATCATCTCCATCTCATGATCCTCCATCGTCAGCTAAACCTACTATGCCCTTTCCACTTTTGTATCCCCTTTATACTCTCACATTCTTCCATGGTAGTCTCCTTCTAGAAGAAAAACAAAGCATATATACCACCCATCCTCCTCCACCTAATAATGGAATCACATCATTCTTCTAGAATAACACAAATCCTATCATGGATTGAATGCTCAAGAACATGAAATATTAAGGAAAAGGTTTAGGTCTTCATGAGAAAGGTATTCTAGATCCCATTCAATTCAAAGAACACTCCTATAATCAAGGTATTGGATGCATTGTTTGCAAATCACAATCCAAACATGTTGGTACAACCTTCACATACCATCAACGATCGTATTCTAAAAGAATAAGAGGCTCCTCCCATCACTCCACCAGATCATTTTCTGCCATCCCCCCTCCATTGTATCCCCTCAAAACAACCATCCATATTCCTCCTTCATTTGCTCCATCCATTTTGGGTCCTTATGTCCCTCCATCCACCATCACACATGCTCCAAGTCCTAAGTCTATTTTGGACCCTTATATCCCAAAATCACCCCCTCCATCTCATCCTATTCATCCTTTCATCCATCCATCACCTATCCATGTCACCCATCATAAACATCCCACTTGCATACTCCCTCATTAGAATCAAAAAAGGTTCATACCTACACATCCTCCATCCAAACATAATCCCCAAATTCCTACCTCCATATTTCCACATCATCCATCTCTTCACACCCCTCCCATTGATGTTAAAAGTACTTTGGATGCTGAAGTAAAAATACATAAATCTAAACATCCACATGAATCTAAAGCTCCTCATTTCCTCTTAAAAAAAATGATGAAGAGAAGAAAAATCAAATCCACAATCAAAATAAAACCCATCAGCCACAAGGGCACTCCAAAGCAAAGATCAAAACCATGTGGATCCCAAAGAAAAAGATGTAATACCTTCAAATGAAAAATTTGTAACAACATCCAAAGTTGCTAATCAAAAAGCTAATCATACACCCCTTACATATCCTAAATTTTTTTTGGGTCCTTATGTCCCAAAATTCACTATCCCATCTCCTCCATTATCCCCACATCATCCATCCATTAATCCTCCTATCATTTCACATTCACCACCATATGTGCCAATGTTGGTCCTAGAAAAATCACCCCATTGCACACCTACACCATCATTCCATCCATACACTTTCCAAAATCCCATTGATTATCCCACATATCTCCCCCATCAACTCCCTTTAATTCATTCCCTTGCATAATCTATTTATCCTCATAAGGTTGTACCAACATCCAATCACCGCTTCACACATGGGCACCTAATACCTCATATGGAATTTGATGCTTGAGTTCTTCATCCATCCCCTTATCACATGTCTTCTAAATTTTTTTATCCACATCCCTATCCTTATCCATCTCCATCCACATACTATCCAAAAATTCATAAAAGTCAAAAAAGTAAAAAAAGTCAAAAAAATAATAATACAAAAAAAATGGTAAAGAGAAATAATTTGTCAGTTGGTGAAAAATTGACAAACAAGTGCCTTGGCTTAGTACCATGATGAAATCCTAGCAAAAAGGTGTCATGCGTAAATCCCCATCCATCTCTTTCCACACTTGGGGGCAACTGCATTCCCTTCACCCATCTCCTCCATCCGACCTATCTTACATATCCTACTTGTCATATCCCATTTATCCCAATCCCTCCATCCTCATGATCTTGATATTGATAAGGGAAAACATATCACTTTGTTCTTTGCCTATCCTTCTATCTCTCACCCCCCTACCTCATCATGCATGACATATCTAGAGTGGGGGCATCTATCTACCTTTGTGATATAGTCCTTGGAGATATCATTCATCCATCATATCATCCCCTCCCTCTTCCAAATCCATCATGTCATCCCCTACCTCTAACCATCCATCATAGCATCTATTCTATCTTCCCATCCTTATCCCTCTATCCATCAGTCAAAGAAATCCCTTCCATCTTCTGAATCCTTACTTTTCCATCTATCTATCCAATAGCCATCTCCTTATCCAAATCTATATCTTCCTATCCATCACAACAATCCCTTCCATCTCCCCATCCTTATCTCCCTATCCATTCATCTTTATCCTCATCCCATCTCATAATCCCTTGTCATTGGTATTTGGTTATAGGCTCACCCCTCACACAATCCAATGCCATCTATCTCATTTTCCTCCCTCCTGCTTCCTTCACACATCTTTCTAGTCTTTAGTCACTTCTCATCACTCCTCTCCCCATCATGTCATCCTCCTAATTCATTTTTGATGATTTGGATAACTATCGCATTCCTTTTCCACACTTGATCACCATCATCCTATCCAATCCACTAGATCTATCTTATTTCATCATATTGGTCCCATCATTTTATCCACTTATCTTGGTCATCTCCTCATCCTTTATCCATCATTTTTCTTTTGTCTTTTGTCAAACTATGTTGCCCCTGCACTTTCACATAGGCAAGGTTGATCATTTGATCTACCCTTGGGAATTTTTTCCATCTCATTTTTTCCTCTATCCTTGTCTCCATCGTCCCCTTTCTGCTTTTATCCATGGTATTTTATTGAACTACAAGGGCTCTACACTTTCACGTAGGCAAGGATAATCTTCTATTGGCCCTTGAGCCCCTAGGTCTTTAGGGTGTGTCAGTCTCGTTTCTTGTATCTCTTGTGTCATGTCATCAAGTTATTCCTTTATCTAGCTAGTTCTTAACAAATGAGATCCACTAATATTGTGAGATTCACTCAGTTTCAACTATCATACATCATATCGATCTTTTAGTTTAGTATCCATCATCAGCCTCAACAGGATGCATCCTTCCTAACAAACCTGATCAACCCCATCCATCCTCCCAATCCCATGGAAAAGGACATTTGAAATTGATTGCAATATTTTGACACTTTTGGATTTTATTTATGACTTGAGCTCCCTACCATCACTTTTTAAGACCACCATGATCTATCATATTATGGTGTGTTTTGATCGGTTAACATAGGGGCATATCACAATCTTTTTTCTTTTTTGTTGTCTTCTAGGTTGTCCCACGTAGTACCCACCAAGACCTCTAAGGTCTTGTGTTACACTAGGGCATCCTTTTGTGCTTGTGGTCATCCCAATGTCTGGCCCAACCAAGGTCTTCATTACTTTGGGATGTTGGAATAGCCTTCTTGTTTGTTGTGTTTTTTTAATGCATTAGACACGAATAGGACTTGGTTCTTCATAGCCTCGCATCTTAGGTCTTATGCTATAGAAAAAATCAGTGCTCCAAAAATGGAAAATTTCTTTAGGATTGCATTTCATCTACCATTCCAACCTCTCATCTATCAAAAATCCCCCCCATCCATTCATCCTTCATCAATCTCCCTCCCCTATCCATCCAATCTCTTATCATCATCTCTTCAATCTTCTTAGAATAATATAGATTGGTTATTTTAAGCATCTTTTCCCCCATCATTTTTATTCCTTTCAACCATCTCAATCTCAATCCAATCCTCATGAATTCAATCACATCCATGGTCTTGCTCCCAACCTTGCTACAAGCCTTGATCTCATCATCATCATCATCATCATCATTATCATTGGGATATCCTTCTGTATCCTTTGGTGTTATTTTGGGGTGTATTCTTCACTCATCAATGACACTTTCATCAGCCCCATCGAGATGTATCCTACCCTATCCTTTCATTTTGTTTTGGGATGTATCCTTCCCTCATCAACAACACTCATTGGGATGTATCTTTCCCTATCCTCGTCTTGTTTCAGGATATATCATTCCTTCATTGACAACACTCCATCCAACATCAACCCATTTTTTCTTGTAGCTTTATTGGGGCAACATCACATTTTTCCTTGAATCCATGTGTGCTTCATCCATCTCATATTGATTATCATCCTCTCTTATCCATCACTTTTCCTCATCTTCCCCATCTACTCTCACATCACCTCATTCATTTCGAGAGCACACCCATATTCTCCTAAACCCACATGTCCTCTCAAGGGGGCATCATAAATTCCTAATCTTCATCTTCACCTCCATCATCTTTCTTACTAGTCACTCCTTTGAATGAATAGGGCATATTTCCCAATCTAACCATCTTCTTCTGGGTTCTACATTTTAATATTCTTTGAAATGATGTTATTTCGTAATACCATCTCAAAGAGGGGAAAAATGTAACACCTAAATTTGAAAACTCACATTTTTCCAAATTTATCCCTTTTCATCTAAACATACTCGTATTTGCATTAATTAAGTAATATTGCTATTACTTAATTAATATCCTTTAACTCTTTTAAATCCCCAAGGTATTTAGTTAATAATTAAGTACCTTACACTTTATCCCCCTTATCCTCAAAGAATTAAATAAATAATACATTTATTTAATCCCTCCCATGTCACATACCTCATCACTTTTCCTTAATCCTAATCAACCTCCTAATTCCATCATTAGGGATGTGCAAATGTCTAATCTATGATTAAGATGTGTCACATCCTCCAAATTTTGCAAGTTGGCCTCTAATCTTCATTAACCATTAATTGTCCCTTAATTGGTGATTAGATAGTCTAATCAATCCCCCTTTTGGTCAACACTCCTCATCCCCAGAGGAATTTTTAATTCCTTTTTATCTTTCCAAGGCTTCTCTCTTTCCCATGTGATCATTGAGTGGTCACATTAGTCACATGTGGGTAAGTACTTACCTTTTTAAGAACCTTGTCTTATCCAAGGTACTTCTCACCTTTCTTTTTGGTAACCTTGTCTTATCCTTAAGATATTCCCAATCATTTGAATTTATAATTCACATTTATTTCTCCAACTACTTTCCTCTTCCCCGTGAATATTTTTGAGGAATACTAAAATTATTCATGTGTCACTTTCCTCTCATGTGGGAACAAGAAGTTCCTTTTTGAGGAAATCTTCTCATCTTCCAAGGTACTTTCAAAGTACTTCTCCTTCGTCCACATCATTTGTGCCCTTTCCATCTCACCATGTCCTTTGGACACTTCATCCTCCACATGTCAAGATGTGAGGGCTTGTGAATCCTCAACTTACCATAGCCCTTCATCTTGGCCATGGTGGCTCAATCCTGACTGTTGAATTCTCTATAGAATTTAATTTCTTCTATAAATACCCCCCCATTTTCGGGCATTCATACAACTTAGGCATTTTATGCTCTCAAATTTTCAAGCCATTCTCAATCTATCCTTTTTCATTTTAGAAATTGCACTAGCTCTCATCCTCATTGCATCCACATTGCTCATTTGATCACATACTCACCTTACACCCATTTTCATTACATTGCCATCCAAAGAGAATACACATCAAGCTGTATCAAGGGCCAACCCAGGAACAAGCTTAAACAAGGTATAATCATTGAGGTGTTAAGTGTTTCTTTCATTTACATTCAGTTTTATATGTTTAGAGTAGGTGTAAAAAACTTGATCACATTTCTAAGAAATGTGATCAAGTGTTAAGTTTGACGTAGCCTAATCATTGACGTGTTAAGTGTTTCTTTCATTTACATTCAGTTTTACATGATTTAGAGTAGGTAAAAATCACTTGATCACATTTCTAAGAAATGTGATCAAGTGTTTTTAACCTAATCTAAAAGATGAAAAACAAGGTGCAAAAAGAAAGGAAAAGAACACTAACACCTCATGATTAGCCTAGTTGAACTCAAAATAAAATAAAGATAGAAAGAGTAGATTTTACCTTATCTTGAATTGATCCTTGGTTGATCCTTGATGGTTGATTTTGCGTGCCACTTTGATGGAAAGATATGATGAAAGTGGATTCAAAATGTTGAGGATTTGATGGAGATTCAAATGGAGGATGTGGGTAGTTTTCTAGATCAACAAAATGGATGCAAGAGCTTGAAATGTGTAACAATGGTGGATGATAGAATGTGAGCTTGAGAGTTGGAGAGATGAATTTTAAAAAAGCAAGTTGCTAAATGAGAATGTGTTGTTGAATGAAATAAAATATTTCATTTTATGGAGAGAAGCCCTAGAAAGATGGATAGTTGAGATCTTGCCACCATGGGAAAGGTGTAGGGTTGTGGTGAGTTGAGGATTCACAATCCCTCACATCTTACCATGTGGTAGATGATGTGTCACAATGACACATGAGGTGGAAGATGACATGTAATGGGAAGGTACTTGTAAGTACATTGGAATAAGGATGATGTGACCTCTCAATGATCACATGGGGAAGAGGAGAATTTTGGATAAATAAAAGTGAATTTAAAATTCACATGATTGGGGATATCTCAAGGATAAGACAAGGTTCCCAAAAGGAGAGGTGAGAAGTACCTTGGATAAGACAAGGCCCTTAAAAAGGAAATTACTTACCCACATGTGACTGATGTGACCTCTCAATGATCACATGGAAAAGAGGAAATCCTTGGAAAGATAAAAGGAATTAAAAATTCTTTGGGGGATGGGGAGTGTTGACCAAAGGGTAGTTGATTAGACTATCTAATTACCAATTAAGAGAAATGAAGATTAGAGGCCAATTTGAAAAATTTGGAGGATGTGACACATCACAATCGTGGATTAAACATGTGCACACCCATAATGATGGAATTAAAAGATTGATTATGATTAAGGAAAAGTGATGGATGATGTGACATGGGAGGGATTAAATAAATGTATTATTTATTTAACTCTTTTGAGGAAAAGGGAAATAAAGCACAAGGTATTTAATTACTAACTAAATACCTTGAGGATTTAGAAGATTTTAAAGATAATAATTATGTAATAGAAATATTACTTAATTAATGCAAATACAAGGATGTATAGATGAAAAGGTATAAATTTGGACAAATGTAAGTATCCAAATTTAGGTGTCTACATTTTTCCCCTCTTTGAGATGGTGTTAGGAAGTAGCATAATTTCAAAGAAGATTAAGAGATAGAACGAAGAAGAATATGGTTAGATTGAAAAAGATGCCCCAATCATCAACAAAGTGACTAGGAAGGAAGATGATGGGGGTGAAGATGAAGATTAGGGATTGAGGATTCCCCCTCGAGAGGACATGCGGGTTCAAGAGAACACAGTTGTTCTTTCAAAATGGATGTGACGATGAAAGGGTAGATGAGTAAGATGATGCAAAATGAGGGATAAGAAAGGATGATAAGCGATAAGAGATGATGGAGCACAAATGGATTTAAGGATAGATTGTTATGTCACCCCAGTCAAGCTACAAGCCAAAATGGGTGGATGATGGATGGAGTGTTGTCGATGAGGGAATGATAGATCCCAAAAAAGAACAAAAGGATAGGGAAGGATACATCCCAATGATGATGATGATGATGATTAAAGTGTTGTTGATTAGGGAAGGATATCCTAATGATGAAGATGATGATGATGATGAGATCAAGGCTTGTAGTAAGGCTAGGAACAAGACCACATATATGATTGAATTGATAAGGATTGGATTGAGATGTGAGATGGACGAAATGAATAACAATGATGGGGGACAAGATGCTTAGAATAACCAATCATTAGTATTCTAAGAAGATTGAAGATATTATGGTAAGAGATTGGATGGATAGAGGAGGAAAAGTGATGAAGGTTGAATGGATGGGTGGGGATTAATGTTTACAAAATGAAAATAATAGGTCATGGGTTGGGTAGGGTAGTAATGGAGGATACATGCAATGCAATGGAATGGGAGATGAAATGCAATCTTAATACAATTTTCCATTTTTGGAGCACTAATTTTTGCTATAGCATAAGACACTGAGTGCCAGGGTATGTAAACCAAGGCAGATTAGTGTCTAATGCATAAAAAAACACAACAAAAAAGAAGGTTATCCCAACACCCAAAATTCATGAAGACTTTGGTCAGGCTAGGCATTGGGATAGCCACAAGCACAAAAGGATGCCCCAACGTAACACAAGACCTTAGGGATCTTGGTGGGTACTACATGGGACAACCTAAAAGACAACAACAAAGAAAAAATATCAAGATATGTCCCTATGTTAACCGATCAAAACACACCATAATCTGATAGATCATGGTGGCCTTGACAAGGTGTGAGAGGGAGCTCAAGTGATAAATAAAAGCCAAAAGTATCAAAATATCACAATCAATTTCAAACATCCTTTGCCATAGGATCAAGAGGATGGATGGGGTTGATGAGGTATGTTAGGAAGGATGCATCCTATTGAGACCAAAGATGCATACTAAACTAAAAGATTGATATGACGCAGGATACTCGAATCTGATTGGATCTCATGATATGAGTTGATCTCATTTGTTTAGAACTAGCTAGATAAGGACATACTTAACAACACGACACAAGATGTGAGATACAATTGTTTTTTACCTACTCTAAAATATGTAAAATTGAATGTAAATGAAAGAAACACTTAACACCTCAATGACTAGGCTATGTTAAACTTAAAACAAAACAAAGATGAAAATAAATTGATTATACCTTGTTTAAGCTTGTTCCTTGGTTGGACCTTGATGTAGCTTGATGTGTATGCTCCTTGGATGGAAATATGATAAAAATGGGTGTAAGGTGAGTATGTGATAAAATAAACAATGTGGATGCAATGAGGATGAGAGCTAATACAAGTTCTAAAATGCAAAAGGATGGCTTGAGAATGACTTGAAAATTTGAGAGCATAAGGGTGCTAAAATGCCTAACTTATATGAATGCCTAAAAATAGGGGGTATTTATAGAAGAAATTAAATTGTCTAGAGAATTCAATGGTCAGGATTGAGCCACCATGGCCAAGATGAAGGGATAAGGTGAGTTGAGGATTCACAAGCCCTCACATCTTGACATGTGGAGGGTGAAGTGTCCAAAGGACATGGTGAGATGGAAAGGGTAAAAATGATGTGGAGGAAGGACAAGTACTTTGAAAGTACCTTGGGAGATGAGAATATTTCCTCAAAAAGAAACTTCTTGTTCCCACATGAGAGGAAAGTGACATATGAGGAATTTTAGTATTCCTGAAAAATATCTATGGGGAAGAGGAAAGTAGTTGGAGAAATAAATGTGAATTAAAAATTCACATGATTGGAAATATCTTACGGATAAGATAAGGTTCCAAAAAAGAGAGGTGAGAAGTACCTTGGATAAGTCAAGGCCCTTAAAAAGGTAAGTACTTACCCACATGTGATTGATGTGACCTCCCAATGATCACATGAGAAAGAGGAAATCTTTGGAAAGATAAAAAGGAATTAAAAATTCCTTGGGGGATGAGGACTGTTGACCAAAAGGGGGGTTGATTAGACTATCTAATCACCAATTAGGAGAAATTTAATGGTTAATGAAGATTAATGGCCAACTTGCAAAATTTGGAGGATGTGATACATCCTAATCATGGATTAGACATGTGCACATCCGTAATGATGGAATTAGGAGGTTGATTAGGATTAAGGAAAAGTGATGGATGATGTGACATGGAAGGGATTGAATAAATGTATTATTTATTTAACTCTTTGAGGGTAAGGGGGATAAAGGGTAAGGCATTTAATTATTAAATAAATACCTTGGGGATTTAGAAGATTTTAAGGATATTAATTAAGTAATAGCAATATTACTTAATTAATGCAAATATGAGGATGTTTAGATGAAAAGGGATAAATTTTAATAAATGTTAGTGTCCAAATTTAGGAGTCTACAAAAATATTTCATGGTGATAAAGAAGAAGAAAAGGGGAACTTACCATTCACCCCTCAATCCAAAAGAATTGGAGCACTCATTGGGAAATCTATCTATTTACCCTTTTGATCAATATGAGAAAATCATTGGTAGGGCATGGTTGGAAAAACTTGATACATATTTAGCACTTAAGTGAATGTCCGAGGGAGATGCCATAAAATTTTCCACCTTGAATTTGGAAAGAATTTATCATAATTGATGGTACCATGGTCTGGTAATTCTAGGTCACAAATTGATCAAATATGATGATGAATTTTGGAACAAACTAGTTGAGATATTTGATAGGAGAGATACGAAATAAATTTTTAGAGAACTATCTTTTCTCAAGTAGAAAGGAAGTGTGGAAGAATATGAATTGTAGATTTTTAGAAGCTATCAGTCATGGTAATTGATAATTCAAAGAGAAGACTCATATTTCTATTCATAGAAGGCTTGGTAGAACAACTCAAGGGCTTAGTAAAATAATTCCACCCCTCAACACTTCAAGAGACTATCATGAAAGATTTTTCTCTAGATAACTTTGTTCCATAATAGAAATAAAAACCTTCAATATTGAATAAGACAAAGGGTAATTTACAAAAGAATCCTTTGACTGGTCATAAAATAGCCCCCTCTGCTACTCCTAAGAAGAGTGATGATGAGACCAAGAATTAACTCAAAAGGAAGAAAATTTGTTTCTCTTATAGAGAACCATGGGTTTTGGGACGTAGGTGTCTTGGAAAAAAGAAAGTCCACTATATAGAACTCATCTTTGACAAAGGATCAAAATTAGATGGTTCTAAAGAGTTTCATGATCTGAAAGATATCCCTCCAGAGGAAGAAGATAAGGAGAAGGACAATGGTGACATCCTAGCATCTCTATCTAGTGCACATAGATACCATTCTTTCAAGGTCAGAGGATTTGATGCCAAACAAAGAGTGACTATCCTAATTGATGATGGAGATACTCATAACTTCATTGATGAAGGACTTGTGAGAAGAAAAAGGTTGGATGAGGAAATTTTTGAAGTTTTCACTGTCACTATGGTAGATGAGTATAATGTTACACCCTATCTCATATTTACCAAGTTACTTTTACCTTCATAAGTGAAATGATGATAGATGTAAATTATGACTTTAATATGTTTGATAGGTGAATGAAATACTGAAATATTTATTAATATATTATTACTTTTTAAGGAATGATTATGTTTTATACTGATGAGAAATGTGATGAATGAATATGTATTACAATGTGGATACTTTAATGCTTTGTCAATGAAAATGAATTCCATGTGAATGAATTACTATTGTTGCAATGTACTAATTTGGATGTAGGAATAGATTCAAGCACTCAAGCATGAGAGGGGGAGTATCACTCAAGAGAGGATCTTGGTCTTGTAAACCTTAATGAGCCTAATTGAGCATACACATGCTCACATCCTAGATTGGTTTAGTTGAGTTGAGTTAGTTCATGAAATCAGGTAAGTAATTTCTTGATTGTATGTGTATTGATCTTTGAATCCCTTTGGAAATTGGGATGATAGGGTATTTTTTTTGAATGTTTTTGAATACTTAGTATTGAAGTTATCAAATTATTGTATTCAATGTATGTTTTACCTTGTGTATTATAAATATGTGTTGATCAATAAGAATATATATTAAATGTATATATATATATGTATACATGTGTATTTGAGTGATAAATCATGTACATGAATGCATATGTGTATTCTCACACATAAGTATAAATACTTATATATATGTATATATAGATGCACCATACACATGAGGATGTCAATTAGATGGATATGTATATATATTGTATATAAACTTATCAATGAGCATATATATGTGATATTGTTATTTAATAATAATATACAAATATGCATATAATTATATACATGTATATATGTATGTATTTGGATACATTTATACATATATATATGTATATATTAATATACATATATATATCAGGAATATATATAATGATCAATATAGTTGAATATCGACCAATGATTTTAAATGCATATATATATATAATGAAAAGAATTATGTACTATATAAATATACATATATATTGATATATATATATAGTGTTTGGGTATGTGCAGGATCATGATGGGCCAAAAAGTGGTGATATGATGGGTATTTGTAGGGTATGTGGCTGATGACTTTTTTTACCCAAAATTGATGAAATGAAAAGGGTTTTTAAATGAGATTCACAAATTTCTACCAATATAAACTATGCTTTACTTTGAATTTAATAAATAATTATTATTCATTTTCTATTTGAATTATGACTAAAATCCTAATTGATAGGCTGATTAAAAAACATCTATAACTTTTAAATGGTATCACATTTTTGGAATCCAAAACATGCATCATATTCTATGTTTCACATACTACAGGATTAAAAAAGTAAAAAATGAATTTCATGAAGTTTTGACCAAGTTAAGGTGGTCAAACATATGAGTTTTTTACATTTTTTAAAATTTGTAATAAAATAATAATAATTAATTATTTACCTGGAAAAAATTACAAAAAAATATGTATCATATCCAAACATGAGTCCTCTACTTACGTCTAAAATATTATAAAAAAATATTATCATTTTATTGTGGTGGGTGGTCAGACAGACACCTACTTATTTTTTCCCTAAAATTTAACTATTATAATTTTCACCAAATACATTTTCTTTCTTTAAAATAAACCTAGTAGTTTAGAAACTGCATTCAATTTTCTACAGATTCTATTCTTACATATTTTTGAAATAATATAGATAACTTATTCAAATTTTTACGTCAAGTTTCCTAACTCTGATTTTTCTGAATTTTTTGCCACTTAAGGGCCTATTTTTTCCATGATGATCCTACACATACCCATTTATATTTGAAATAATACAAAGAAAGCTTATGTGCATATATGGCACAAACCTTATATTATTAAAGGATCAAATGAAAGCCAATGAAGAAATAATTATAGGTTGCACATGAAATACAAGGAAGAATAATACAAGTAAATGATGCTTACTTAAACATGTAAAGTGCATAAATAAGATAGTAAAATATCACACATGAAAGAGAGTGGAGAAATTCCTAAATATTGAATACTTTATTCTTAATAAATAATCTTGAATGGTATATAAAGTGCATGGGTTAAATAAAGTATATGAAAAGAGTATTAAATCCAATGTGGAGATAAGTAAATGATGTGCATGAGAGGGGAGTCTATATGCAAGGGATAGAATTTAAAGAGCAAAAATAATAAGTTAAAGACTTAAGAGTTGTGTGGCAATACATGTGTAATTGTTGTTGCAATGAAACAAACACATAGTAATAGGGGGCGGGTATTATGCAATATGCAACACACACACACACACACACACACACACACACACACACACACACACACACACACACACATATATATATATATATATATATATATATATATCACTTGGGAGAAAAGTTCAATGCCATGTATGTTAAACCAAAGAAATAGTAGTCTTCTAAAACCAATCTGCATCATGGAGACTTAGTCAATATAGTGTTGGAGAAATATAAAAATGAATTTGAATTGTAAACCAAGTAGGAAACATGTTTAATATCTTGTTGTTCTTTTGAATCAGTAAAAAAGTCTTGTTGACTCTTGAAATTAGTTGACTAATCCATTTGAAAGATGAGTACTTTTATGTGTTGCAAATCTATAAGTTAGTTTGATGAGTCATTGGATGGGGATAGATAGGTGGTAGAAGAATTAGCTTATTTGTAGCCTTTGGTTTCTCTCATTTTAATATAAATAGAGGTGCTCATTCTACCATTTGCTACACTTCTCCTTCTGATTTCTCCATCATTATTATACTATATTTTCTATGCAAGTAAGTTTCTCTATTATTTTGCAATTGTTTTGAGAATTTGTGAGGGGCTAGCATTTGGAGGCTATTTTTTCTTTGGAGAAGTAGCATTCATGAAGGTGAAGGTTAAGGTTGGAAGGAAGCATTATCAAGTTGGAGCTTATATCTAAGAATGCTTATTTCTACTCTTCCTTTGCTTATTTTTGAAAGGTTATTTGATTTTAATGCCTTTGTTTGGAAAGATTGTTTAAATGCATGATATGCTTTTTTTCATGATATAGTTATTTCCTATCTTTGGAGTAATCTATGAATGCATGGTAGGCATATTGATACAAACCTAGTTAATTCCTAGAAAGGAATATGTTTGTGTGATTCTTGATTAAGTCTCAAATTAGTGAACCCTATCATTGGTATTACATTTATATAATGTTGAAGTATGCATGGATTAAATGCTATCAGAACTATACTTAGTTCATTAAGTCTATATGGATATGTCTTGAAAAGTGAGATGTGGAATATGTTGTGATCTAGATTAGTTAGCTTATAATGCTAGGTAAACCTTTGTGGATAAGAAGGTTAGTTATACAACGGGAATGATGAAATGATATAAATGTCATCATTAATAGGTTGTAATATTATTCAAACCATGATGATACTCTATACTTGATGGATTACTCATATCTCCTTGAAAGTAGGAAGATAGTCTTTTCCCTATAGTTGGGGAGTATACTTGATTATTATATCACTATTCAATAGTAGGGTTGAGAAATGTATTTACTAATTATGCTATAATCATATACCTAATTAGGATTCTATTCCTATTTACAAAATTCTTGATAAGGACCCATGTTCTAACAGCCCAAAGTCATGTTGAGAAGAGGACTTGTATGTAAAGAAGCACAAACTCCTCTTAGGGTAATATCCTACTAGAGTCATCAAAAAGTAACCCTTCTACTTTATCTAACTTTTCCAGGTTCTCCTTGTGATTTTTGCTTAATATTTCCTTGATTTGATGTTGCAATGTGGATAAAACATTCACATTAGGTCTTGGGCCCTTATGAACTAATAATTCTTAATGGTGCCTTCTAAAAGTGTTGTGAAGTGTTGTAACACACTTTCACACTTTTATAGGGTTTTATCAATTAACAAAGCATAATAAACATAATTTTAATCATAATCAGCCTTAAACTTGTCTTATTTGGAGTATTGTAAAGTGTTGTAACACACTTTCACACTTCTCTAGTCTTGTCATTAATAATTGGGATTTTTTATGCTTTAATTGGCCCTATTTTGCATCCACAAGCCTCATTTATTGCATCTTTTCGAGGATAATCCTAACACCAATCAGTAACCAATCATAATTTAGGTGTTCCTAGCTTGTGTAGCCCAGATTTAGTGTTTGGGACTCATTCACCTCCTTGGGTGAATGAGTCCCACCTAAGTATTTTTTGCCCCAATGCAAGTTTCACATATTTCTAAGCACTTTTCTTTTTTGGTCCCATACATTATGTCTTGTGGGGCTCATTCGCCACCTTGGGAAAATGAGTCCTATATGACCAAAAATCAAATTTAATTCAATTTTTTTGTGGGATTTTATTCTCCTAGATTTGATGTCGGCTTGTAGTGTTATAATTTAAGGAATTATTGCATAATTAAGTATAAATACATAGTTCTTTCACTCATATTCAACACCTAGCAAATTTTACAAGAATTCAAGAGTTCACAAGAGAATTTGAGCATCCACAAGAGAATTCAAGGCATTTAAAGGGAAGATTATCAAGCATTATAAATCATTCTTCAAGTGCCAATCATCATGCCAAATATTGCATTCTTCATGTTTGTTCTAGTGCTAACATTTGTGATGTAGAGTTCATGATCCAAACAAGTGTTTCAAGCAAGATCAACATCATCCAAGCAAGAGTCAATAACCACATCTATTGCAGCCATTTCAAGAATATTTGTAGCACCTTATTGCTAGGGTTTGGTGAGTTGCAACATTTTTTTTTTCATTCATCATTCTCCTTTCATGTTTGCTTTCATTTCAAGGTTTAATTACAATCAAGGGGTTTGATCAAGGAAAACCCCTATTCACTAACCCCACAACATTTTTCCCTCTTCTTGTGTGTGATTTACATGGATAGGTTGCAGATTTGTCAAGAAGAAAAGTTGAGGAAAAGTTTTTAAATCCCTAAAATTGTCATCAAGCCTTGGAGAAGCTTGGAGAAGGTCTATAGGTGGCAATTTGAAATTTTGGATCTAGAAACTAGTCAAAAAGAGTAAAGCATACCGAGAGGAAAAAAGTCTAGTTTTGAACTTCTAGAAAAGTAGAAGTGGACTAATTCACCACTATTGGTGAATGATTCCCACTGTACGGGACTAATAGATATTTTTATAGATCTAGATACCCTTTTGGTTGAAACTTGTATTTGCACATTTTCCCAGAAGTAGGGTTGATTTTCCTAACTTGGTGAATGAGACCCAGTTGGCATTAACAAAATTTCTAGAATTCTAGACCTTCATTCTACCTTCTTCAGTCTCCTAGGTGCACACTTTCAATTTCATAGCTTTCTATTACATTTTTTTCACCTTCCTAGGTCATTTAGAGTTAGTTTGCATTCAATTAGGGTTTTTTTTTACAACTTTCATTGCATTATATTTTCCAAATCTAGACTTGGTGGTGAACCCCTCATTAGATCATATTCAATCCATAGGACAACCCTATTACAAGATTTCAATCTCCTTTACATCGAGATCTCTGGGGTTATCGTTGGGTGGAACCTCTATGAAAAGTGGGTGTGAATCAATAAAACTAAACAAAAATCCTTTTTTATAGGTTCTATCTTAGTGAACCTTAATTGAGGATGTTGAAATTCTAATTTGGAGTGCATTTTCATACTAGATTTAGCTAGCATTAACATTGCATTAATATTTGCATTAGTTAATTTGTATTAGTGAAAATCCCTTTTAGCTTGCATTATTGCACTTAAATTCATTGAAAATTAATCAAATTCTACATTTTCATCTCATATTTGCATCAAAAAACATAAAAATCATAAAATTTAATTAAAAAATTCTATTTTTTTTCAAAAAAGTCAATACCTAGACTCATTCACCACCTTGGGAAAATCAGTCCCTTTGCATATTTCTCACTACATTTTCTGGCATTTACACTTTAGTTTCTAAGTTTCTAATTGTTGTTGTTACCTTTCTATTTCAATTTGCAGACTTTGTTTCATTCAATTCATTGCATTTCATTTAATCTCATTCATATTGTGCATTTCTTAAAATAAAAATTGCATTCACAACATTCTTGCATAGTTTAGAATCTAAAATTTTCATCATGGATATGTGCTTTAACAAGATTTGGATGTCATTAAATTCCTTAGTGGATGTGTCAAGTTGTACCTTTGGAAATCATCCTAATGACATTGACCTTACTCATTCTCACTCAACTCCTCATACATGTCCTCCTCATGATGTTGACATCATTGGAGATGATGACATGACAACATGAATAGGTTCCTAAACTATTTTCTTGACAACCTAGAAGCTAATGCATCCTTTTACCCATCCATGAAACAACCAAATCCTCCTACCATACCCCCTATTAAAATGTTTGGTTACTTACATCCTGAAACAAAAGTTAAACCTAAGTTCCCTCTAATAGGTGAGCCTAGTTCCTCTAGACAAGCAAATACCAAACCATTATATGATCAAAGAGTAATAAACACTCCAATGAATTTAGAAGAAATGTGTGGCAAAGGTTTCACAATCTTGAACAAACAAGGATGTGATACAAGTGAACATGAAATTCATCAACTCCTAGAGAAAATACCAACTGATGAAAACACAAGGCTTTAGGATATCAATATCCCTCTCATAATAGCAAGGATTCTAGAGAATATCTAAGGATTTTTGGTGATGGTATGATGATCATTGATTCCCCTCCTAATTTTAATTTCCTTCTTCCTAAAGAACAACCAGTCACTCATATCAATGACAAGGATGAGAGGATCACCTTAGGTCCTCCTCCTTGAAATTAAACTAGAGAAGTTGGTGAATATAACAATAGAAAATACCTTACAAGCTCTCACACACTCAAAAAAAAATTGACCAACAACTAAAACATCTTATAGACACAGGTCAACTTAAACTTCCACTTGAACTATAGATTTTAGGGGTGTGAAATGTTGTCTCTTTGCTCAATTAGGGTTTTTAACCTAATGGAAAGAGATAGATCCCACACCCAAATCTAGGTGGTTCACTCAAAATAATGCAAGTACAATATAAATATGAAAATTGATTGATTATTTATGCAAAACCTAAGACATACGAAGTGTTTGAAAACATGGTGTGATATGCAGATATGAACTAGAAACATGCACAAATGAAATCAAAACTTAATGAAATTGAACAAAGTACACCTGGAGATGGAATTTTCTAAAATGTCTCAAAAATCATTGTTGATGACTAGTGTGACTCATTCACCATTGATGGCTAATCAGTCCTCCTAGTAAACTTTGCTAAAGGTGGTTTTTGAGTGTTGAGAACTAAAAACTAATGAAATCACCTTTTCTAGCCTAGTAGTGGGACTCATTTTCCACTAATGGTGAACCAATCCTCCCACAAAAATCTATAAATTCTAAAGTCAACATTGTGGGTCTAGATCTACACTTGTCTTCTTGTTGGGTTGATGGAACCAAATTTGCAAAAAACAGGCTGAATGTTGTCTCTAAGCTTGAATTAGGGTTTGGTTGACTTGAATAGCTTTGATGAATTTTTTACCACTTCTCAGAACCTATTTCTTTGAAACTTTTGTCTACAAGACCTACAAACACACAAGTAAATAGGGAAAATGGTTAAGGGTTAGAGTATAGGGTTTTTCCTTGATCAAATACCACTTTGGTAATCAAACCCTTGATAAAGAAATGAAATGAAAATAAAAAGGAATGATGAATAAACAACATGCAAGTGTCCTAAACTCATTTTATTTTTTCTCTCTTTGTGGCATTCCCCTATTTGGGCTTTCTATTTTCTTTATGTCATGCATCTCCTTCACTTTTTATCTTTTTCAATTTTTTTGTGTTCTCCTTCTAGGGATGATGCAAGGCATCGAGACACCCTATGTCTCTTCCATGTTGACCCAAAATGATTTATTTTCCTTTTCCCTTTGATTTTCTCTTTTTTTCCTAGTGTTTTCCTTTTGGGGATGACACAAGGCATCAAGACACCCTATGTCTCTTCCATGTTGACCCAAAAGGCTTTATTTTGCTTTGCTTTTTCATTTTCTCTTTGTCTTGTGTTTTCCTTTTTGGGATGACACAAGTTTTCAAGACATTCATGTCTCTTCCATGTTGACCTAAGAGTTTTTTCTTTCTTTTTGCTCTCTTTGTGTCATTCTTCCCATTCTTTGTATATTTGGGGGATGATGATAGTTCCAAGCTCTCTAAAAGCATTGTAGCAAAGAACATACTGACCCCAAATCCATAGATCCCTTATGTGTTTGGTGTTTTCATTTTGAGGGAAACCCCTCACTTTTCTTTTTCTCTTACATGACTTAGCTTTACTTAGAAACATATGACTTGGAATAGGGCTTTCCAAGTTGGTTCTTTCACTCATATTCAACACCTATCAAATTTTACAAGCATTCAAGAGTTCACAAGAGCATTTGGGCATCCACAAGAGAATTCAAGGCATTTCAAGCGTAGCTTATCAAATATTTTAGAGTATTCTTCAAGTGACAGTCATCATGTCAAAGATTGCATTCTTCATGTTTATTATTGTGCTAACATTTGTGATGTAGAGTTCATGATCCAAGCAAGTGTTTCAATCAAGATCAAAATCATCTAACAAAGAGTCATGAACCACATCCATTTTAGCCATTTCAAGCATATTTACAACACCTTATTGCTAGGGTTTGGTGAGTTGCAACATTTTATTTTTTTCATTCATCATTCTCCTTTCATGTTTTCTTTCATTTCAAGGTTTAATTACCAAAAAGGGGTTTGACCAAGGAAAACCCCTATTAATTAACTCCACAAAATTTTCCTCTCTTCTTGTGTGTGATTTGCAAGGCTAGGTTGTAAATTTGTCAAGAAGAAAAGTTGGAGAAAAGTTGTCAAATCCCTAAAATTTTCATCAAGCCTTAGAGAATCTTGGAGAAGGTCTATAGGTGGAAATTTATAGTTTTGGATCCAGAAACTAGTCAAAAAGAGCAAAGCAAACCAAGAGGAACAAAATCCAACTCAAAAATTCTAGAAAAGTAGAAGTGGACTGATTTGCCACTATTGGGAAATGAGTCCCACTATACATAATTGATAGAGATTTTTACAAATCTGGATACCCTTTTGGTCAAAACCTGTATCTACACATTTTCCCAAAAGTAGGACTAATTCATCTACCTTGGTGAATGAGTCATAATTAGTATTGATAGTAGAATTTCCAAAATTCCAGACCTCCATTATTCCTTATTAAGTCTCTCAGGTGCACAATTCTAGTTTAATAGCTTTCTATTACATTGTGTTCAACTTCCTAGGTCATTTAGAGTTAGTTTTCTTTTAATTAGGGTTTTGTTTTATAACTTACATTGCATTGTATTTTCCAAGTCTAGACTTGGTGGTGAAATCCTTATTAGATCACATTCAATCCCTAGGACAACCCTATTGCAATATTTCAATCTCCTTTGTATTAAGATCTCTTGGGTTTTCATTGGGAAGAACCTCTATGAAAAGTGGGTGTGAATCATCATCACATGAATCCTTTTTCATAGGTTTCACCTCCAAATTATATACAAGTGTAGAGAATATTGTAAACATGTGAATATCTGAGATATATTGAAAGAGAGGTTTTATGACTTGTTTATGATCACTTGATCAATACATCACTTTTGATTGAAACCCTAGGTTGGGAATAACCTATTTGGTTGCAATTTTTACTTTATTTTTTAATGAATTAAATAGTTTGGGATTATCCTATATGATATGATTTATCATTTGATTATTGATTATATCTTTGATTGAGCCATTTTTTGATGAATTTTTATTCTTGAATGGAGTCCTTTATTGATGAAACTATACTTTTGAATAAGGTTATTTATTGATAAGGTCATACTTTTGAAAAGAAGGAACTTAATGTTGTGATCATACTTTTGACTAGAGTCATTTAGTGTTATGATGTTATGATTACCTAGGGTTAGTGGAAATCCATGGGAAATGGGGTAACTTGGCTAGTTACTATATTTTGTATATGTATGGTTAGTGTGGTTATACATGGGGTTAGAGGAATCCATGAGTAATGGTGTAACCTAGATAATCATTTTATTATAGACTTGGGTATTCCTAGGGTTGGGGTAATCCATGGTCAAGGGAATTACCTTGTTGAATACTTTATTATATTTTCATATTAGGGTAAATGTTTGTTATGTTTATGGTCATTACCAAATTGAGCTTTTGAAGTGGATGGATAGGTGACTCTCACTTGAATTACTACGTGTTGTATTATTTGGTCAAAGTAGTGTAAGTAGCCACTATTTACACTATTAGTTCATTGTAGTCCATGAATGCAATCTAGGTAGGTAAACGAAGGTATGGTAGCTCTAGATATGTAGGAGACAACACTATGCTCATGAAGGCCAATATTATGAGGTTATCAAACCAATATCTTTTTTGAAGGGTAGGGTCATCTTACCAAGTTTTGTAGATGTGTAGGGGACTGCAGTAAGTCTACGGTTGGTGGAAAATCACTTGAGTGATGCTCTCCCTCATACATTTGGTGGCTAGGATTTGAGGATGTGTGTGCTTTTATTGGGGACAACTAGAAGGTATGCACCAACAATGGGGACATTTAGTATGTATTCACCAATGCATGGGACATCAAGGATGTGTAACACCCCTCTGTTTTGGCTCTTTGATCGGTAGTGTTTCCTTTGTAATGGTTGTGTTTGATTATGCTTTGACTTTGGAACTTGGTTGCTTTTGACCGCTATCTATTAAATGATGTGAATGATATATTTTGATGTGATGATTATTTTACTCTGATGTTACCTTTATGGCATGTTTTGGATTAATTTAGCAAATAATTGATTTAATGATGTTTTATGCTTGTGATCATATCATTGATGTTAGAATCGTCAGTTAGTAATTGTGTATTAGTGAAGGGGACGGGATTGTATCACTCACTTGCGAGTACCCTACGATTCTGAGATTTCCTCTTCACAGTGTGTTTGATCATATTATATATATATGCATGTTCGATGTACCCTTTGTTGCTGGTTGGTAGGTACATGACATCGACTCCACCTAGTTTCCAAGTTTGAGCATGTCCATTGACCAACAATAATCGATTGGGAGATATTAGCAAGGTTTTTCGTGCCGAGTCATCAAGCTAGTCATAGTGTGTCATCGAGTTGTTGTCGGGTTAGTTGTTTTGATTTGGCCCTTTTTCACCTTGAGTGTTTATTTAATTTTGAATTTTAAAGTCTATTAAATGTTAGGTGTAATTTAATTGATGATTAAATATATTTAGTTGCAATGTTGAAATACGATTTAGTTTATTAATTTATTTGATATAATTAATAAAATAATTATTGGGTTATTGATTGATTTGATTAATTAATAAAATTAAACTGAGTTTAATGATTAATTAGATTAATGGTCAAATATTAATTAAAATAGTTTTTTTGGCATTATTATATAATTAGATTCAAATTTAAATTGGAAATGAAAATTATAGTGGATATTAAGATTTAATTAAAATAAAAATAAGAATCTTGTTTGAATAGTTACAATTAAATATAAATAAATAAATAAATGATAACGTGTTTTAATTTCACTTTTGAAAATGGTAGATAAAATAAATTCCTTGCCTTTGAAATGTTTTTTGTTTTAATGAATTTGGAAAAATGCATGAAGTTTGAATTAAAAATTAGAAATTTGTTTTAAAATTAAAAATTAGAAGTATTCCCAAAATGTTTTTAAAATATATTTGGTGAGTGGGATTTTTAGGGTTTTTGACCAATTTGGGGGAAAAAAAAAACCCTATTTTTGATAATGAAATCTCATCTATGTTTCAATCTTTCAATTTGGGGGGAAAATTTTTCTCGGCTATGGTTTTTGCTTGGATTTGTGAAGAGGATGGAGATTCTTGCTTGAGCTAGATCCAAGGAGGAGTTAGAAAACACCATTGTTGAAAGCTACAAGTTTTTGGAGAAAAATCAGGTTCCTCTTGTTCTTGCTTTGTTTATTTTGAAAATAGTTTAAATCCTTAATATGCTATTTGGAAATCCTTGAAATGAAGTTTAAACTTAATGGAAACCCATGAAAATTCATTTTTAAACTAGCAATAGATATTGGAGGGGATTCAAATGAAAAGATTTAATTCACTTGTCAATTTGGGGAAACCCAAAAAATTCATCATGATTATTGTGCTTTAAATTTTTTCTTCTCAATCTTCTCCTCATGAAAATTTTCCCAATTTGGGTTGTGGAATGATATATTTATATACATTTATCCACTTTCATTTTACAAATTGGAAGTTTCTTTTCAAAAATTGTTGTTGTGTGAAATTCATTTTGAGGGTTTTGATTTTTTTCATTTTTTTCATTTTTGAACGAAATTGTGAAAACGAAAATAAAAATTTATTTTTATTTTTTAGTGTGGGGGCTGCCCACAGCCACCCCCATCCATGGGGGCGCTCGCTGTGCAGTGCTCCCCATGGCTAGGGAGGGGCTGCAAGGTAGCCACCACAGGGGCGCGTCCCCTGTTGGGGCTGCATTGCAGCCAAAGGCCTTTGGCCTTTATTCTTTTAATATAAATTTTGTTTTATTAAAAAATTAGTTTTAATTTAATTTTTATATTACAATATATATATTTAATGTTTTCTCTTCCTCGCATTAAGTGGTAAAATAGAAATTTAAAAAAAAAAAAGGTTATGTGATTATTATAATTGAAGGAAAATGATATTTTAAATAAATAGTCATAAATTTTAAAAGAATTGATTTTAAGTAATTATTTAAATGTATATTAAAGACATAATTTGTATATGTAAAATAATAAGGAATTAAATATGATTAATTGAAATATATAAATTATTAGATATATCTTAATTAATAGGGTTTTACATTATTAGATATATCTATTTGTAAATAAGCATGTTAATATACTTTGATATTTAATTGTATTGATATTGCACTGGTACTTTACTTTAATAGATGCATTAAGTGATATCATAATCAAATGTATTAAGACGATTATCGTCGTGCTATTAGGGGCAAGAGTGGAGTTTAGAAAATCTAATGTTTTATTTGAAATATTGATTTTAGTTGATTGAATATCCTATGTTGCAATATGGATTAAGTGATTTAATTTAAATATTATTTATTAAAATATCTTGATTTTGAATATAATAGTGAAACTTAGAGATAACAAATGTTTTATTTAAATCAGATGACTTTATTTGTCAAATGTTTGATTTATTTATAATTTGGTTTTGATTATTATGGATAATCGTGATAATGAAATTAAATAGAAAGATTTAAAATATAGATTATCTTAAGATGATTTTGTTACGAAATAGAAGCAAAAGTGGATTTTATATGCAGGAATTTATTTAGAACGATGAATTTTAATAGACGAATGATTAATTTAAAAGTGGATTTCGAATAATCAAATGCTTTTACTTTAAAAGTTGATTTTCATTAATATAAGTAATTGGGAAAATGAAATATAATTATTGGTTTTTAACTCCTTAATTTGTCAATGTACTTTGATTTACTATTAAGTATATTTGTTTTGGAATATAATTATATTCACGTAGAGATAAGACTTAGTTGATTTATTTAATGCTAAGATGAGATAAAGACTAAATTATTTAATCTAAATGTTTACTTATTAAAATGTTTTAATTATAAAATACGATTGCGGAACTTAGAGATAATGATTGGTTTAAACTTTGATCAGATGACTTCATTGATTTAAGTGTTGTGATTATGTTATAATTGTGAAATTTAGAAGTTAATGAATGATTTATTTCAGTCAAATGATTTTAATCACTAAGAGGCTTTGAATATGAATTTAATTGTGAACCTTAGAGTAAAATGATTGGTTTTGAAGTATTTCTATGTTGTGAAATGAAATTAGTGTATTTGATTGGTTATTTGCAAGAAATGGAAACTGTGATTGATTGGATTTAGGAAATCCGAACATTAGTTCATTTAACTACTCAAAATGCTTTTAGTGTGAACTTGTTCTTTCTTGATGTTGGGAGAATAGAGTAAATGTTTGAAGTCTTCCAAATATGAGTTCATTTATTGGTATGGGTTGAGGTACATGAGTCAACTTTTGATGTGTCATGGGAAAATGTGCATAGTGACACCATGTTGTTTCACCTGGTTCTCACAAATGGGGATGATTTGTACCTCCTTAGGAATATGAGAGGGTTATGTGGTTTGTACCTCCTTTGGAAGGTGTGTAGTTTGTATTCTGTTTGACTCCAGTGTTTGGAGAGGATTTTGACCTTGATGCCTCCAGTGTTTGGAGAGGGTCTTGACCTTGTTGCCTCCAGTGTTTGGAGTGAGTTTCTTGATTTGTTACCTCCTTGGATTGGTGAGGTCATACTATGTAGTTACCTATTATGGTTTTCACCGTGTGTGTTGTCTTAGAAGAGTGGCTTGCAATGGGGGCTGACACACAAAGTGGTGTCAGAGATAACCCTTTGCAAGTTGGTTAATTCAGCAATAACTAAATAAAATTTTAGAAGCTTAGGTTGCATTAAACATTAAACAAGATTAATTATGCCTTGATCATGGACCCAAGGGCTTGTTTTAGACTTGAGATGAGATGAGAAGGCCTGGAATGGCAAGATCATCTATCTCATCTTCACAAGAGGTATTTGATTCCGCATGAGTGAGCATGGGTGCCAGGATTTTGGTAGAGGCCACAAGGATAACCCATGGTGTGGGGGTTAGAGCCGAGGAAGATTCCCAAAGGATATCCTTTAACAAGCTATGCGATGACACTCTTCCTAAGTCAACAATTTGTACTTGGTATTTGTGATACTCTTGATCTATTCTATGTCTAGAAGCAATGTAACCTATGTCAGTGTTGTGGGAGTCATACCTAGAATTGTGTGTATGACCATTCATTTCATTGAGATGTGTACTGGTATTTACTTCATATCAGTTTTGTGTAGCCTGTGTCTAGTGGTAGATGGCCTTGTGTGGGAATTCCTTGTTACTATCTCCTAGCACGGAGGGAGTGGGACCTTTGGGTTCCACGTGGTCAGGTGGCACGTGCTTAATCCATTGGTTCTTCTTCTTGTTTGTGTGGATGAGATTTCCAGTTGGAGAGCTCGTGAGATCCAGTTCCTTTCCTTGCTTTATTCTTTCAATTGATCTTGTATATTATTACCCTCATTTGTTATAAAGGTGGACTTTGTAATATGCAATCTTGATTATTGGATTTATCTCATTCAAGGGATGAGTGTTGTAATTATGTTGTAAACAATATTTTTGGAATCATGTGGCATTTATTATTCCTTGATGTAAATTATTATGTATGGAATGTATGTGAACTTAATTGTTAAGTAAATTAAATGTGGTGGATTTAAATTCTTGTTTCTTGTTTGGGTTTTAAGTAATCTCAGTCTCATAACCTTAGAGGTTGTTGGCAATGGATAGTGATCTTGCATGTTCTTATACTTAAACAAAAAAAAAAAGTACGTTTGAGTAGTAAATTGCAACTTCCTCTAGGGTTGTGTGGTAGGGCATTACAGGATGTATGCCCAAGTAGGGACATTTGGACCATTTGTATATCTATTTTATTAAGCTCACGGAAGCTATTCATGCAAACATATATCTCTATTCTTACTAAGAAATTGTAAATTCAAAAATTTTATCATTACATGGGTTTATGTAATGAGATAACCGTTACTTGGAAATTATGTAATGCACTTTATGAAAATACAATGGAGATTTGAAATGGGGTTAATCTTGAATATGCATCTTTTATTATTATGAATTGGAAGTTTTGAATGGGTTTATTCCAAATGTGCATATTATTATTGGATTATATAAGAAATTTTTTATTGCTATATTTTGCAAGCATATGTTATTTACATGTAGGTAAAAACATGAAAAATTATTGGTTTAAAACATTGGGGTTGTTACATATAACTTTCCTTGCAAGGAGAAAGTATAGAAGCTAGACATAATATTTGGAGATCTGAAGGTTTGTGATAATTTATATGTTATTGGTTTGGGTGAAATTGATGTGATTTTGGGTGTGCATTGGTTACATTCATTGGGTGAGTATATTACAAAATACCAAATGATGGAGCTCAAGTTCAAAGCCAATGGGAATGATGTGATCCTAAAGGGAATGATGAATGATGGTCCACAAGTAGTATCAACCAAGAGAATGGGAAGGATCTTTTAGAAGAACCAAGTGTCCTAGATTGCTTGTTATTTAGTGATTTCAAAGGAATCTTAGAAAGGTAAGAATGGTCAAGTTAATACTTATATACAAAATATTTTGGATAAGCATAGTTTTGTTGTTAGCAAGATGCCTCCTAGACTACCACCAAATAGAGGTTTTGATCATATCATAGAACTTGAACTAGGATCAAAGTTGGTTATGACCACTCCTTACCACCATCCCTAGATGTATAAGGAAGAGATAGAGAAAAAAATAAAGGAATTTTAATATAGGGGATACATCATACCAAGCTCTAGCCCTTTCACATCTTCTATGGTGCTGGTGAAAAATAAAGATTGCACTCTATGGATGTGCATAGAGTATCAAGAATTGAAAAAGAAGACCATTAAGACAATACCCCATACCATGGATAGATGATTTGATTTATGAACTACATGGTGTGATATACTTCTCAAATATTGATTTGAGGTCTAGATACTACCAGATCTAAATGAGGGAAGAAGATGTTCAGAAGACTATTTTTCAATGCCACTATGGGCATTTTGAGTTCCTGATTATGCCCTTTGGTCTAACCAATGCTCTGGAATATTTTCAATCATGCATGAATCATGTGTTTGGTAAGAAATTAAGTAAGTTTTTTTTGGTTTTATTTGATGATATTTTGATCTATAGTAAAACATGGGAAGAAAATTTGAAGCATTTGGATATTATCTTGGGAATTTTGGAGAAAAAATATCTTTGTAAAGATCTCAAAATGTGAGTTTGGGTCAATAGAGATATTGTATTTGGTACATGTCATAAGTGCTAAAGGAGCTTAGGTTGACCAATAGAAGATCCAAGAAATTCTATATTGGCCACCTCCTATGAACTTGTCTAGGCTAAGAGGTTTCTTTGGACTATGTAGCTATTATTAGAAATTTTTCTGAGGATGCTCTCACTTTGCAGAACCTCTCACTAATCTAACTAAAGAAGGATATTTTCAATGGATAGAAAAAGCATAAAGGAAGGAGCTAAGAAGAATACTATGGTGAATGCACTCTTTAGGAAACCTACACTATGCCATGTGTCCATCACATGAACTAATTGGAAGGACTCCATCATGGAAGAATATGCTATGGATCATTTTACTATAAGTATCTAGGAAGGTGAAGAGAAGGATGACTAGTATTTGGTGGAAGAAGGCCCGCTACTATTAAAAAAAAAAGTGTTCATGGTTTTGGGATCTAAGGTAAAGAAAAATATATTGGAAGCTTATCATAATGCACCAACAATATAACCACAAATTCTTCAAAACTTATTGAAAGATTAGGGAAAGGTTTGATTTTAAGGTCCTTAAGTATGATGTTCTCTCACACATCCATGAATGTGTCAGATGCTAGCAAAACAAGGGAGAAAATGAGTTTCTAGTTGGATAGCTACAACCTCTTCCCATTACAAAGCACAAATGGGAAATTATCTCCATGGATCTCATCATCAAATTACCCAAAGTGCAAGGCAAGGACTATATCTATGTTGTAGTGGATATATTGACCAAGTGTGCTCATTTCTTTGCCATGTATAGTGACTATAAAACTCTACAAGTTGTATAATTATTCTTCAAGTATTTAAGTTGCATGGATTACCCAAGAATATTGTAAATGATAGAGATATTCATTTCCATAGAAATTTTTAGGAGTTATTCTATCTGCTAGGTACCAAACTCACCTCTAGTAAAAGTTATCATCCATAAACTAATGGTCAAACTAAAATCATAAAAAAATTGGTTAGAAGGATACTTGAGGAAATATGTCACTAGCTAGTAGGTGACTTGGATCAAATAGTTACATTTGGGAGAATATTGCTACAACATTACTCATCACATGTCCACTGGATGTCCCCATTCAGAGCCCTCTATGCATATGATGCATTAATTATTCCTCATAGATAGTAGAGTTTTGATAGCAAGTGATTTGGTTAATCAAAATCAAGACATCTTGAGAACTCTCAATGATCATCTACAAGTTTCCTAGAATCAAAAAAAGATGTATGCAAATAGGAAGCATATAGAAAGAGAATTTGATGTAGGAGATATTGTGTTTGTTAGATTACAACCATGTAGATATAATTCCATCAAGAAAGGAGGAGAAGAGAAGATCAAGCCTAAGTTCTATGCACCATACAAGATAATCTAGAGAATTAGAGAAGTTTCTTATAAGGTGAAACTTCTGGAAGATTGTAAAATTCATAATTTTTTTCGTGTTTCATGTCTAAAGAAGGTTATGGGTTTGAATATATCTCCTACTATAGAGTTACCATCGCTTGATGTTGAAGGGAAACTCATCCTTATTCCAGAAGTTGTGATTGATACCAAGGTAAAAAAAATCTAAGGAGCATAAATATAATTGAGTATCTTGTCTATTGGAAGGACTTATCAATTAAAGATGCTACCTGGGAGGGACTTGAAATCCTAGAGCATCAAAGTTTGCATTACTTGAGGATAAGAAATTTTGGTAATGGAGGATTCGTCATGTCCCTTTTTGCAGAAAGATATTTGCAGAGTGGAATCTATTAATTATACCGCATTCCTCCATAGGAGCTCATCTCATTCTATGGTTTGGGATATAACATCTGTAATGAATACCCACAACATATCTAGAGCTCATGGGAAAATGATAATCTACCAGAAATATAATGTCATCAAAATATAGCTAGTTCAGGCTTACTATGCTAGGACAAAGTTGATTTTGTGAATCCCTCTACATTTTTATGCAAAATCATGTTTAGGTGTATAGTTTAGAATATAGCACCTATGATGGCACTTGCATGTCATATCAAAAACTTCAAAAGGGAGGATTGGGAAATAGAAATATATCACTGTGTCACCAAAAAATGTACAGTTGACATTTTTCCACTCACTTTAGTCTCTCTTATGGAATTTGGCTTGATTTTTCCTAGATTTAATGTTGTAATGTGGCCAATGCATTCAAATTAGGTCTTGGACCCTTGTGAATCATTAAGATTTCTAAGATTTCTTGTAAAGGTGTTGTGAAGTGTTGTAACCCACTTTCACACTTTTCTAGGACTCTTTCATTATAATTCACATAAATAACCTCTTTTTATCACTTACCAAGTCTTATTTAAAAGTGTTGTAAAGAGTTGTAACAAATTCTAATTCTTTTCTAGACTTTTCATCACTTGAAGGAGCTTAAAGATCTCTACAAGATAAAACACCTGTTACAGGGAGAAGCAAAGAGAAACATCACAACAAAAAATGCTCTAAGATATGGAGCTCAATATTGCCAATGTGTAAAAGAATTAATTTACAAAAGAAAAGCTTACAATCTCATATAGGTAAAAAACCTAAAAAGGAAAAACCTAGTCTTGCACATTAATAATTAATAAAATAATTAATTATTATGCACCTAAAGTTAGCTTAAGTGTAAAAGAGATAAAATGGAACTTAATTAATTAACCAAATATTGTTTAATTAATCAAGTAAATAACCAATTACTCTAACACCCCCCCTTAAGCTAGACTTAGGGAGAAGCTAAAACCTAGAAGAATCTACTAAAAGAAAAAAACAATGGGTCTTGGCAACAAGGCTAGATTAGATACTCAAGTACAAGGAAATCTATATGAAATGGAGAAAAAAGGAGAAAACCCAGTGGGAAAAAACTCCTCTCCAAAAAAGAGATAGAACATGCAGAAAGAAACATGAAGGGAGGAAGGCCTCATAAAGACCCCCCAAGGGCAACTTCCTTCACCCCAAGCATAGAGCACAACTAAAGATAGCACGATGAGGCAAAAGGCTTCGTGAAGATGTATGCAACCTGCTTGGTAGTGGGAATATACTCCAAGATGAGAGAACCATCCTGAATCAATTATCTGATGAAATGCATATGAAGCTCAATGTGCTTCATCTACTGATGCTCCACCAGGTTGCAAGAAATGTGTATAGCACTATGATTGTCACACCAAAGAATAGTGGGACTATCAGGAGGAAAACCAAAATCAATCATCAAATGTAGAAGCCATATAATCTCCTAACTAGCGAGCACAATAGCTTGGTACTTAACCTCTATAGATGATAATGCATGAGCAGTCTGCTTCTTGCAAGACCATGTGATAGGAATAGAGCCAAGATACAAAAAAAAACCAGAAGTAGACTTTCGATCATTGACATCACCAACCCAATTTGAGTCAGTGTAGCCAACAATGTGAGGATCCCCTGATGTGTAGTGAATGCCATAAGAAAGAGTGCCTTGAATGTACCTCAAAATACATTTGGTAGCTTGCTAGTGACTCTCATGAGAATCATGGGAGAATTGAGAGACAAGGCCAACCGCAAAGGAAAGATCAAGAGGAGTGTGAGTCAAGTACAACAAACTGCTAAAAAACTACCTATAAAGTGTAGAATCTACTAAAGGAGTGGGGAAAGTAGTAGTCAAAACAACCCCTGACTGAAAAGGTGTGGGGGAAGGCTTGCAATCAAGCATTCCAAAGCGTTGAAGCATATCAAGAGCATACTTCTGCAGGTGAATGGTTATCCCATTAGAAGACTGAATCACCTAAAGACCAAGAAAATAGTGTAGAAGACCGAGATCTGTCATTTCAAACTACTCCATCAAAGTTCGCTGAGCATGCTGAATCATAGAGGATGAGCTACCTATGATGAGATCATCAACATATAGCACAAGAATCAGGATCTCACCCTCAAGTTTCTGAATATAGACTATGGGATCAGAATGACAGCGTGTGAAACCAGTGGAGAGAAAAAAAGAGTCCATCTTCTCATACCAAGCCCGAGGGGCCTGTTTGAGACCATATAATGAATGCTGAAGTCTGTAAACCAAAGAAGCATCCTAAAAAAATCCTTGAGGCTACTCCATATAGATCTCCTCCTGTAGCTCACCATGCAAGAACACACTTTTCACATCCATCTGATAAATGGACCAGACCCTAGAAGCTACAAGTGATAGTACAAAGTGAATAGAATTCATCTTGGCAATAGGCAAAAATTTCTCATAGTAATCAATACCCTCAACCTACAAGAAACCCTTCGCAACAAGATGTGCATTATACTTATCAATAGAACCATCAATAACATACTTGGGGCGATACAACCATCTGCACCGAACCATCTTTCTGCCCTTAGGAAGAGGATAGAGATCCAAAGTACTATTCCTCATCAAAGAAGAATACTCCTCCATAGCACTATCCCGCTTAGGGTGATTTGTCACCTTTGAAAACTTTTGAGGATCCTTTGAAAGAGCATGACTCAAAAGACTATAACTCGTAGTATAAGAACAGGTGTGATGAGTGTCTCAAGGATCACCTGCTATAGATCTTGCTACCTCAACAGTAAAGCAAGACCATTTGGGCATCTGAGGTGGAGCAAGTGGAGGTGGAGATGGGGGATCATCAACATCCTCATTAGAATCATCCTCAACATAATCCTGAAGAGCTGCAATGTGAGGAGTAGGTAGTGAAGTAGACACTGGAGACAGGGTATCCACTATGGGAAGGCACTCATCAAACTGGACCTCTCTAGAATCAAGATCAAACAACTTGTACACCTTAACATCCTCACAGTAGCCGATAAAAATGAGGGGTCAACTCTTCTGCTCCATGGCTCTCCTTTGAGCATCAAGAATAAAATCCCATGCCTCACTACCAAATACTCGAAATGATGAAACATCAGGCTTGTCATGAGACCAAGCCTCCTCAGGAGTCATATGTTGAATCACCTTGTGATGCATCTGATTTTGAATATAATTGGCACAATTAACTGCCTCGACCCAAAAGGATGGAGCCATGGACCTGGACTGAATCATATAATTCACCATCTACCGTAAAGTCTTGTTCTTCCTCTCAGCGACACCATTCTGCTGAGGGGTGTAGGGAACAATAGACTAATGCTGCAAACCATGCTCAGTGCAAAAATATATGAAAGATTGATTCACATACTCCCCCCCATTATCTATATGTATCCACTGAATAGAAAGGCTAGACTGCTTCTCTACAAAGGTCTTGAAGATTTGAAAGGAATCAAAGACATCAGACTTGTACTTAAGAAAGTACACCCATGTGTGTTTGGAGAAGTCATCAATGAATGTGAGTACATACTTGGCCCCAAAAAAAGGAGTGGGAAATGACATGAGGTCACTATGAATCAACTCCAAGGGTTCCAAAGAATGAGTGGTGCTTCCCTTCGGAAAGGGATCCTTGTGATGCTTTCCAAGCACACAACCATGACAAACATCATCTATATAGGAAATCTATGGAAGACCAAGAACAAGTTCCTATGCACTCATCTGCTGAAGATATCTATAATTGACATGGCCCAAACGCTCATGCCAAAGCTTACTCACAGAATCTGCATGTGCTATAAGAGATGAAATCGTACCCTTAGAAGGCTCAAATCCATCAAATCTATAAAGATGAGATGCAGTGTCAACATACCCAATAGGCACAACCAAATCAAAGTCATGGAGGTCCTGAATAACCACATCATGTGGTGAGAACAAAATTGTCTTACCAGAGCTAGAATGGAAAATATGATAAATGGACAAGAGGTTCATCGAGATGTCAGGAACAACCAAAACATCCTATAGAGTATCCCCATCTAAAGAGATAGAACATGAACCCAAGACTGAAAGCTATGTAGTCACCCACTGCAATCTGTGAAGGACCACAAGAGGCAAGAGAAGTGACCAACTGCTGAGTGTGAGTCGGATGGTGAGAAGCACTAGAATCTAAAATCCAAGTGGACCCATAGGTTGATGCTCGAGTAATGAGAGCATGACCTTTCCCTGTGGAAGGAGAATACAACTGAGGTGAGGAGATGTGATGCTACTGCAAGGCTTCCTCTAAAGCCTCTAATCATTTTCAACACCTAGAAATTGGATGTCCTTCCTTGCCACAGAAGCTGCAAGTGTCTCTTGATTTATTCTTAGTCTTGGAGGAAGACTCACCAGACTTCAAAGATTTCCCCTATTTCATATTAAGTGGTGGTTTGGAATCAGACTTAGGAGTGGTTTGGAGGAATGCTCACTGCCTACAAAATATTTCTTGGGCTTCAGTTTCTACTTCTGTTTCTCCTTAGATGACTAAGCAACCAATGCTTTGTTCTTTGATCTTGAGAGCATATCAATCTAAGAAAAGTGTGACTACTCACGAGACAAATGCTCACAAAACACATCAAAGGTAGGCATGGTAAAATGAGCACCCAATCCATCCATGGTGGAATAGAATGAAGAAGAAAATATCTAAAATGGACCACAAAGCTTCGAAAGGATCAAGTAAATACACTCTGTGTCTAACTTATTCTTGCCACAACCCTGTAAAATAGTGCAGATAGTTTTTAACTCGGTCAAAAAATCCTCAATTGTGGGAAATGATTCAGGTAATAGTGAAGTCAGCTTTACCTCAATCTGTAATGCTTGGAACTCATTAATGGTCCCAAAAAGTGTCTCAAACTTCAACCAAATGGCTTGAGGAGTGAGCAAAGCATCAAGGTGAAATAGAAGACTGTCTAAAATGTGCAGGGATAGCAAACCCATAGCTTCATCCATCTTGTTCCTATGCTGAAGAATCTCAAAAAGATGCTACAATTAAGGCTGAACCTCATTTAAACAAGACCACAACCCTTGTGACCTGAGAACCCTCATCATGCATGACTTCCAGGTGTGATAGTTGTGTGATGTGAGTAACTCAACTGAGGAGTCTGCGATGAAACCCTACACCTGTACCTGCTTGTGGTTTTATTATTATGTGATCTTTTAGAATAGATAGAAGATGGAGAAGGGTTTGATTGTTTTGAAAGTTTTGGTGTTTTGGTTTTCTAATGTAAATGACAGAAAGCTAGAAAAAACACCCCCCACAAAAAATAAAGCCAAACCCTAATACAAACTAAGAAAGAGAAAGCAATGCATAAGAAAAAAATCTTCAAAAAAAAAGTATGATGTACCTAAATAAAATTCTACGAAAAAGGATCACATATTTGAATAGAGCAGGCTGAGAGCTTTCCAACACCTATTCATTTTTGAAAAACAAAGTCTGTTTGCACCTTTTATGGCCCCAGAAGTGCAGAAAGAAGACCCCACTTTGACTGGGAAAAAATATAGTCAAACAAAAAATTTGGAAGAAATTACTAGTACCATGACGTCTAGAACAGAATTAGCTTTCCAATGGTATCTCATTTGAAAAAAATGGAGACCATATGCTGATTCTAGACCTAATTTCGTGAAATCTCCTGAAAAATCATAATTCTTCCTCCTTTAAGCCCTAGGGGCTAAAAAAATAAGCCCTTGGTCTGTTGAGCGACTAGGGGGCTGGCAGTCGGTGGAGGGCCAGAGCCCTTGGTCACCAATGTGACTGGCATGCTGGGAGTGTAGGTTGGTAGGGAGCTCGGCAAGCCGGGAGCTCGACGAGCTCGGTAGGTTGGGAGCTTGGTGAGTAGGGAGCTCGGCTAGCTTGGCAAGCCAAGATCTCAGTGAGGGTAGCGGTTGGAAGCTCGGAAAGTGCAGGGCCCAAGAAACCCAGAGGCGGGTGGAGCATAGAGCATAGTGGTTGGGAGCTCAGTGAGTGTGGCGGCTGGGAGCTTGGCAAGGGCGGTAGCTGGGAGAAAGAGCTCAATACCAGCAGAGGAAAGAAACCCAATGGCATCAATGGGTAGCTGGAGAAACCCAGCGGTGGTGACAGGTGGCCAGAGAAACCCAGTGGCGGCGACGGGGCGACATTGGAGTGCGGGTGGTTGGAACCCGGCAAGGCCATGGATGACACTGGAGATCGTTGGATGCCAGTGGGGTACTGCCACCTACAATACCTACAGGGCTCGCGGTGCCCTACATACCATGGGTGCAACTCCAAAGGAAAAATGTGCTTGCAGTACCTATAGGGCCTATGGTACCCTGCGTACCGTGGGTGCAAAGCCAAAAATTAAAAAAAAATCAATTTCTTTTAAGAACCCTTTTTTTTTATTCACCTATTTTTTTTTGAACCCTAGTTTCTAATGCAAAATCTCAAAACAAGAACAGGGAGTTGTAGACCTCAAGGCTCTGATACCATGAAGAAACTTAAAGATCTCTGCAAGCTAAAACACTTGTTACAGGGAGAAGCAAAGAGAAACAACATAGCAAAAAATGCTCAAAGATATGGAGCTCAATATTGCCAATGTGTAAAAGAATTAATTTACAAAAGAAAAGTTTACAACCTCATATAGGTAAAAAACCTAAAAAGGAAAACCCTAGGCTTGCACATTAATAATTAATAAAATAATTAATTATTATGCACCTAAAGTTAGCTTAAGTGTAAAAGAGATAAAAGGGAACTTAATTAATTAACCAAATATTGTTTAATTAATTAAGTAAATAACCAATTACTCTAACATAATTCAACCATTTCTTATGTTTAATTGACCCCTTAATGTACTTTTTGGCCCTACTTAAGTGTATTTTTGAGGATATTCCCATTAGACCTTATTTAATGAATTTTAATTTCAAATACCTAGTGAAATTGCCTTGGTGGGACCAAGTTACCACCTAAGGCAACTTAGTCCCAATGGGCACAAAACTCAAAATAATTTTAATTTTCTGGCAAGATTTTATTCTCTTACCCTTGAGGTCATCCTATGATGTGTTATTTTCAAGAATTATTAGAAAATCAAGTATAAATAAAGGGTTTTTCTTCTCATTTTGACCCCATTCACTCATTCATTCAAACATTCATTCACTTAGTCATTCTCAAGCATCCAAGCACTCTAACCATAATCAAGTGATCCATTGGAGCACTCCATTGTAAATCTTCATATTTTTACATCGAGGGTTTGGTGAGTTCCTGACATTGCATGTTGTTTATTCATCATTCTTTTCTTACTTCATTTTGTTATCTAGGGTTTGATTACCAAAGTGGGGTTTGACCAAGGAAAACCCTTATACTCTAACCCTTAACCCTTTTCCCCTCTTTGCATGTGTATTTATAGGTCTTGTATGTAGATTTATAAAGGAATAAAGTGTCAAAAAGGTTTTTTCAATCCATCAAAGTCATCAAAGTCAACAAAGCCTTAATTGAAGCTTGGAGACCAATTTCAACTCATTTTCTGTATAATCTAGATCAAACATCTATCAGAAAAGGAAATGCAAACTGAAAGTTACAAAATCCTATCCTGAATTTCCAAAAATTCCCAGGTGGACTAAGTCACCATCTGTAGGAAATTAATCCCATTTTTAGGACTGAAAAGTGGTTTCTACATTTTTGGATACCTATTTGGTAGTTTCCTATTTCGGTAGATTTTCCCTAAAACTGGACTAAGTCACCCAACTTGGTGTAAGTGTCCCAGTCAACATTTCTAGTCAAATCTATAGGATTCCAAAGCTTCTTTGCATTAGACTTCAGATTCTAGGTGCACCTCTCTAGTCTTTTTCAATTCTGTTATTATTTACTTGCATTCTTAGGTGTTTTTGAATACAACACTATGTTTTCCAACACTTTTCATTTATTAGGCTTAGCATCAATAAATCATTTCTTTTTCTAGTTTATTGCATTAGTACATTACATTTAGGCATATTTCATCCCTTTTACATTAATCTTGAGTGCAAAAATTAACATTTTGGGTCTATTTCTCTCCTTTTAGGTGAAAAACCCTGGAAGAGTTAGAGAACCCTTGGACACTCAAAATCATTGTCCACAATCACTAAAAAAAGATTTCCATACTAGTAAACTAGCACCCACCTCCATAGGCTTGAAGTATAAATATATTGTGGGGTCATGCAAAAGTAACATTGAAGTTTTAGGAAGCTATCTAGAATGAGTAGGGAAAATGTGTGGGGTCTACAAGAAGGCACACTTATTCTTAAGGAATCTACATTGGCCTTAAGGCCTACCTAATGTAGCATTTTGGGAATTCAAATTATGGGCTTTGGTGCCAATTGGGCTCAAGGTCAACCCATTCCTCAGAGAGGAATATAAGCATATAAATGTAGGGAAACCAATTAATGTAAAGGCATGGAATTGTTATGTCATTTTTTGTATTTTGGGACACTTTTTTTCTAGTTCCTTTTGTGGATGAAATTCCATAGGAGATGTGTTCATTGGACAAAAACCTAGTGTTTGCTAGGATTAGAGGATGAAACCCCTTTGATTCTTCGAGGAATTTTCATTCACAAATTGCATTTGTACTTCAAAGGATTATGTAAGAAAGATAATATTGTATTTTGATCTATGGTAATCTTATATATTATTTTAGATCATTGTAGTGAGTTGTAATTGATATATCAATATATTGTAGTATCTTCTTATGTTCATGTGTGGAATTGAATTATAATTTATATATATATACTAGTTTTGTTAAAATACATGTTAGGGACATTACATTCGATAAAATTCCTCCAATCCTTACTCCATCCATAAACATCTAAGATCCTTTTCCTATCTATGTCAATTGCTCCAAGAATTCATCCATGCACTCATTGCTAGCACCAACCTTCCATCCTATCACATCTCCTCCAAACTAGTACAACTATGCCAATCCCTAGATCCAAAGCATGCTACAATACACTCACCTCCATATCAATATCAATTCATCCCTTCCAATCCACCTCAAGGTCCTAGTCCATATTTATATCACAACATCCATCCTAATGCCTCTCATGATCCTATTCCTTCTTAAGGTCCCATCACCACTATCTAACCTATCAATGAACAATAAACTTATTACACTTGGTTCCTCCACCTTCATTCAATCTATTTCTCTCAAAGAACCTATAATTCTCTCTACCTCCTACACACTTGAAAATGGAGTTGCATATTGCTTCCAAAACAAAAAGCTTCCCATTGGCTAGTAGATTTTTCAAAACATGCACTATCAAATAAAAGGTTTAGGCCTTCATGAAAAAGGCATCTTAAAACAATTTCATATATAAAAATCTAAATTATCATGGCCTTATCTACATAGATCATTCTCAATAAATTGGTAATCTGTTCCTCCCATCTAAATCCAAACATCCTTATTTCTTATCCTCCAAATTAATTTTGATACCTTGTGTTTCAAATCCAATTCCTTCCTCCTCCAAATATATTTTAGACCCTTACATATCAAATCCACATCCTTCATCTCTTCCATCCATCTTGGGTCCTCACATCCCTCAATCCTTTACTTGAATTACCTTTATCTTTGTAGTGTAGAAAAATTTATCTTTGGACATTTTCATGCTTATTTGGATCCTTCTTGTGAATGTTGGCTTAGTTTTTCCTTGATTTAGTGTTGTAATGTGGTCAACACGTTCACATTAGGTCTTGGACCCTCTTGAATTAATAAGAATTTTATGATTCCTTGCAAAAGTGTTGTGAAGTGTTGTAACACACTTGCACACTTTTCTAGGAACTTATTAATATATTTCACTTAAATAACCTCTATTTTATCATTTACCAAGCCTTATTTCAAAGTGTTGTAAAGTGTTGTAACAAACTTTTACACTTTTCTAGGCTTGTCATGGATAATTTTACCCCTTCTTATGCTTTAATTGGCCCCATTTTACACTTACAGGCCTTATTTAAGCATAGTTTTGAAAATAATCCCAATAAAAATCAATTAGTACATCTAATTTCCAACACCCACTTAAAATGCTTAAGTGGCACCCATTTGCCACTAGGGACAAATGAATCCCTTTTGGCTCAAAACTCAAAATAATTTCAAATTTTTGGTAGCTTATTATTTTCTAAGATCTAAGGTCAGCCTGTGATGTGGTATTTTTGGGAAATATTGCATAAATGTGTATAAATATATGGTTTTTCCTCTCATTTCATCCTCCTAAATTTTCCTAATCATCAAACAATTATCAATCATTCACTTAATCATTCTAGGAATTTCAAGCATCCTAAAGTCTACATCCATTGGAGCTTTTACTTGCATGTCTTTAGAATTATACTTCAATGGTTTGGTTGTTAAATAGGAAAAAGACAACTAAGAGGGGGGGTGAATAAGTTGTCACACTATAAATCTATACTTCAATTTTTTATCACTCATCAATTTTTCAACCACACTATTTTGTTATTAAACATGAGCATGAAACATAAATAATAGAAAGTAAATCAACACAATGAACACCATATTTTTACGTGGAAAACCCAATAAGGGAAAAAACCACGGTAAGGGTTAACACACAATATAAATATTATAAAAAGGCTCACTACCCAAAAGAGGACTCATTGTCCAAGTACAAAGCCTCACTTCCTACAAAAAGGACTCACTGTTCAATAGGGAGGCTCCCTACCTACAGATACAAAAGAGAACAAAAAGATGCACAACTGTAATTAATGCACATTCATAGGATTACAGAAACCTTCAATTCACTATCTTCAACACATTGAACAAATCACTCACACAATTTTTCTCTTAAGATTTGTGGCTTACTTTCATCACTTTGCATCACACTATCATAAAACTCTTCACAATTCAACTTGATTTTATACCATTCTCAACCTTAGAAAAATTTACCAAGATTAGCCACAAAACAACATTTCATAAGTTCAAATTAGGTCGGCAACTCAAAATTCCTGTGGTGGAAAGGAATAAGAGTGGACAAATAAAATTATTTTCTTGAACCATCTACACCCTTCCTTGATTGAATTTTATTATTTGAATGAAGTGTAAACACTAGGTCGGCCAAACCTAATGAAAACATAGATAAAAATTGATGCACACACTTTCCAACAAGAAGATGATGCGTGGAAAACACAACACACTTCAATATGCATGAAAAAATATCTTAGAATCTTCCAGATATATCCGCAGAAAAAACAACAGAATTCAATCACTAAACTACTTTCACCAATCAATCTAGGTTGTGCCAACCCATACATGAATACTAAAACATGAATTCCTTATTACCAAACTCCAAGCCTCTTCACCAGAGCAAATGAGAGACCTTCATAATACATATCTTAGATCCACATGATTTGAAACAAACAACAGAGGACTGCAAAGTAGAAACATTTCTCTCAGTCCATAGAAGATTAAGACTTGCCAGAAATTTCACATACCGGTGAAAAAAATTCATGTACCATCTCACCAAAAGTTGAAACTCAACATATGTCACCAATAAATCCTTATTAACAATCCTTCAGATCCGCACAAGCATAGGATCAACATAGGAGAAACACAAAGCACATACCAAAGCTCATTTAACACACTGTCTTCTCTTCTTTATTAATTTTCTCAAAAGCACTAAAAAGCTCATCAATACTACTCATCTACAACACCATAAAGATAGCTCCATGTACTCACTACATCTTAGAAGTGTCTCAACTATACATGTACAAACATCAACATACTGAACTGTGTTCACATCATTGACAACACCACCAAACTAGCTCATATTTGTAACAATCTCCCCCTTTTTCATTGATGGAAACACATAGCCTTTTCTCCCCCCTTGACATCAATGGAAAAGAACAACTCTGATTACTCCCCCTTAGGAGTACATCCATATTAAGCAATGAAACCACTTCTACTCCCCCTACGGAGTAGCCCCAACAATTAGTCTAGATAAATGATAAATCTTGTGAGTTCACTATACTAATGCACCTTCATGTGCACATAGTTAGGAGGGCTGACAACCCCCAACATTTCCCTAAGATGCTCAAAAGAATCCTTCAAAAGAGCTTTGGTAAATATGTCTATAATTTGTTCCTTTGTTGTCACATACTCCAGTTTGACCTTGTTCCACAACACTTTTTCTCTCAGAAAATAATACTTGATAGATATGTACTTCATTCTTGAATACATAACTGGGTTCTTCAAAAAATTTATTGCACTTGTATTATCATAAAAGATAGTGATAGGTTCATCACATACCACACCAATATCTTTTAGAGTTTTCTTCATCCACAAAACTTTTGTGCAGTAGGATGTTGCCGCAATATATTCTACCTCTACAATAGATAAAGAAACTGAGTCTTACTTCTTACTCAACCATGAAACCAATCTTCCACCAAGAAAGAAAGCACCACCACTGGTACTCTTCTGGTCATCTACACATCTAGCCCAATCAACATCTGTATAAGCACTCAAGGTAAAGTCATTACTCTTAGGATACCATAGTCCATAATCTGGTGTACCTTTAAGATATCTAAATATCCTTTTTACAGCCATAAGATGTATTTCTCTAGGATCTACTTTAATTCTAGTCAATAAACACACTGAATGCATAATATTTGGTCTGGTAGCAGTGAGATATAACAATCTTCCAATCATGGATCTGTATTTTCTCTGATCAGTCTTAGTCGATTCATCATCCTTGCTCAGCTTACATCTAGTTACCATAAGAGTACAAACCAGTTTAGAATCTTCCATCCCCAAAAATCCAATAACTATTTTACATACTTAAACTATGAAATGAATATCCCTTTATCAATTTGATTCACTTGTAGACCAGGAAGAAATTCAATTCACCAATCATAGACATCTCAAATTCTTTTTGCATTTCTTCAACAAAATTTTTACACATGCCATCATTTCCACCAAAAATGATATCATCAACATAAACAACTACAATCAACATCTTATTACCTTGTACTTTGAAGTAGAGATTACTGTCAACAAAACCTTTGTTAAATCCTTTCTTTGTCAAATATTTTTCTAGTCTTCCATACCAAGCTCTGGGAGCTTTCTTTAATCCATACAATGCCTTCTTCAATTTACAAACCATATCTGGTTTGTCAGACAACTGAAACCCTTCAGGTTACTCCATGTACACTTCTTCCTCCAACTCACCATTCAAAAAAGTTGACTTAACATCCATTTGATATACCTTAATGTCCTTGTGGGAAGAAAATTCCAAAAACATTCTAATAGCTTCCATTCTGGCCATAGGGAAAAAGGTCTCCTCAAAATCCATACCTTCAACTTGTGAATATCCTTTGCACACCAGTCTTGCCTTATTCCTTACTACTTCTCCATTTCCATTCAGTTTTTTTCAGAACACCCATTTAGAGCCAATCACATTTTTGTTCTTAGGTCTAGGGACTATTTCCCATGTTTGATTATTTTCTATATGCTATATTTCCTCCTTCATAGCTCTCATCCAACTTTCATCTTCACATGCTTCTTTTACAGATTTAGGTTCTATTTTAGAAAGTAGATACAAATTTACCTCAGCTGCAACTCTACTTCTTTTCTTCACTCCATCACTCTTCTCTCCAATTATTTGATCTCCTGGATGATTCTTCTATACATATTTAGGAGTCCTAGTAGTAGGTTCCAGTTCATTCTCTTCTTCTTCTTCTTCCACTTGTTCTTCTTCATTTTCTTCTTCTTCCTCCTTATCCTTATTTTCTTTAGGTATATGTCCACAAATAGGATCATCAATTTCAACTTCACGTATCTCAATAGGTCTATTTATGTCTTCATCAACTTTCACATTAGCTCTTTCAATGATTTTTCTCAATCTTTTGTTGAAGAATTTATATGCCTTGCTAGTAGTAGAGTATCCAAGAAATATTCCTTCATCACATCTAGCATAAAAATTTCCAATATTTTCATCATCTCTTTTAATATAGCATCTACTTCCAAATACCTTAAAATATTTCACAATAGGAGTCTTACCAGTCCATAACTCAAAAGGTGTCTTTGTATTATTGTGTCTGATCTGAACTCTATTAAGAACATAAACAATAGTATGTATTTCCTCTCTCCAATACAAATACAATATATTAGACTCTTTCATCATAGTTCTAGCAACTTCTTGAAGTGTCCTTTTTTACCTTTCAACAACTCATTTTTGCTAAGGGGTTCTCAAAGCAGAAAACTATCTTTTTAAACCATGCTTCTCACAAAATTCATTAAATTCACTAGAAGTGAATTCACCATCTCTATCAGATCTCATACACTTTATTTTCATACTTCATTTTCCACTCTCCCCTTGAATACCTTAAACATATCCAGGGCCTGATTCTTTTCTTTGAGAAAAGCAACCCATGTCATTCGAGTATAATCATCAATAAGTAACATAAAGTGCATGTCTCCATTCAGGCTTCCAGTCCTGGTAGGACCACAAAGATTGGTGTGAATCAACTCCAACATTCCAGAAGTAGAATGTTCTTTTCCCTTAAAGCTACATCTTGTCTGCTTCCCCAATTAACAACTTCTGCACATAGCATTATTAGGTCTTGTGATTCTAGGTAGTCCTCGAATAATCTCCTTAGCACTAATCTTGACTAGGTTATCAAAGTTCACATGTCCCATTCTTCGATGCCATAACCAACTTTCACTGATTTGAGATACAAGGAATTGACCATCAACTCCCTTCAACTAATATATATTTCCATGAGTTCTTCTAACTGCAATCATATCCCCCTTTCTGGATCCTTTTCTGATTTCACGGGTATTGTTCTGAAACACAAGTTTAAAGCCATTGTTACACATATAATCAACACTCAAAAGATTATGTATCAAACCCTTCACATAATATACATCATCAGTATTATGTACTCCATCAAAACTGATTGAATCTTTACCATAGATCTTAGTTCCTCAATCATCATTGAACATGACTAAACCACCATCATATTTTTTAAGTTTAGTGAACTTACTCTTATCTCTGGTCATGTGATTAGAACAACCACTATCAATTACCCAATAGTCTTCAGCTTGTCTTGCATGAAAAGTGGTAACCAAAGTACCTTCCCTCAAATTATTCTTCATCGTTGGAGTCTTCTTACTTAAACATTTTCTAGAGTTAGTGGATATAGATTTACTTTCCAAAGGTAATAATAAACATTCACTATCATCAACCTCATTGTTAGATTCATCATCAAAAATAACTTCCTCTTCCTTAACATAGTACAAATTCTTATACCTTTTATCCTTCCTATCCTTATTCTTATAATCCTTGTTCTTCTTATGTGTACCCCTATTCAGACATCCTGAAGAATAATGAACAATGTTACCACAACTGAAACATTTAAAGGGTAACATACCTTTTAGTTTTCCAATGCCTTTCTTCAATTTTCTAGTAAATTTTGCTTCCAATTCTTCATCTTCACAATCTAGTTCTTCAATCTTCAAAGCCTTGAATGTTGATTCTATCTTCTCTTCTATATTTTCGTCTTTCTAGATCTTTCTTGTCTCAAATGCTTACAAGGTGCCGAACAGTTCTTCTAGAGTATACTTCTTAGGATCATATATTTCTTCAATAAAAAAGATCTTGTTGTTGTAAAATTTTGGTAAAGTGATTAGGATCTTCTCAATTATATCTTCATCTACTAGTTTTCCTCCTTGATTCTTAACATCATTTGTTGCTAGTTCAACTCTTTGAAAGAAACTTGTAAATTCTTCACCATCTTCCATCTTCAGGCTCACAAATCTACACTTTGCTTCCAACCTCTTTGTTAATTTCACCTCTTTGTTTCCTTCATATATATGTCTTCCAACCTTTTCCAAACCTCACATGTAGTATCTAGAGAATTAACCTTGACTTGCTCAGTTTTAGATAAACCACTGCAAATCAAATACTTAACCTTCTCATTTTCTTCATAAGAAAATATCTCATCTACCGAAGTAACACCACCAAATGGAAGGGTATACTTATTCTCAATAGCCTTCCAAGTCTTAAAACTAAGAGAGATAATGTGTCCTCTCATCTATCCCTTCCAGTCATTGTAGTTAGTTCCATCAAACATAGGGATCACCAATTTGTGCATCATCAGATCTTCCTTAAGTGATTAGGCTCTACACAAGGAACCACAAGCTTTCATACCAATTGTTAAATAGGCACAAAACAACTGAGAGGGGGTGAATCAGTTCTCACACAAATCTATACTTAAAAACTTTATCACTCATCAATTCTTTAACCACACTATTTTGTTATTAAACATGAGCATGAAACATAAGTAACAAAATGTAAATCAACACAATGAACACTAGATTTTTACATGGAAAACCCAATAAGGGAAAAACCACGGTGAGGGTTAACTCACAATATAAAGATTATAAAAAGGTTCACTACCCAAAATAGGACTCACCGTCCAAATGAAAAGGCTCATTTCCTACAAAAAGGACTCTCTTTCTAATAGGAAGGCTCACTGCCTATAGATACAAAAGAGAACAAAAAGATCCACCACTGCAATTAATGCACATTCATAGGATTACAAAAACCTTCAATTCACTATCTTCAACACATTGAACAACTCACTCACACTCTTCTGCTTTTAATATTTGTGGCTTACTTTCCTCACTTTACATCACACTCTCATACAACTCTTCACAATTCAAATTTCTTTCATACCATTCTCAACCTTAGAAACATTTACCAAGGTCAGCCACACAACAATGTTTCATAAATTCAAATTAGGTTGGTAACTCCAAATTCCCACAGTGGAAAGGAATAAGAGTGGACCAATAAAATTATTTTCTTGAATCATCTACACAATTAAATTTTATTCTTTGAATGAAGTGTAAATACCAGGTCAAACAAACCTAATGAAAAAATAGATAAACATTAATGCACATGCTTCCCAACAAGAAGATGACACATGGATGACACAACATGCTTCAATATGCACACGAGTATATCTCTGAATCTTTCAGATCTACATCCGTAGCAAAAGCAACAAACTTCAATCACTGAATTCCTTTCACCCATTAATATGGGATGTACCAACCCATACAGAAATACTGAAACATGAATTCATTATTACCAAACTCCAAACCTCTTTTCCAGAGAAAAGGAAAGACCTTCACAAGACATATCCCAGATCCTCATGATCTAAAACAAAAAAATAAAGGACTGCGAAGAAATTTTTTTTCTCCTAGTCCATAGAAGATCAAGACTTTCTAGACAGTCCACATATTGATCAACACAATTTTCATGTACCATTTCACCAAAAGCTAAAACTCAACATATGTCACCACTAAATCCTTATTAACAATCCATCAAATCCACACAAGCATAGGATCAAAATAGGAGAAATGCAAAGCACATACTAGAGGTCATTTAACTCACTGACTTCTCTTCTTTATTAATTTTCTCAAAAGCACTTAAAATATCATCAATACTACTCATTTGGAACACCATAAAGATAGCTCCATGTACTCACTACATCTCATAAGTATCTCAACTATACATGTACAAACATTAACATACTGAACTATGTTGACATTAATGACATCAATGACAACACCACCAAACTAGCTCATATTTGTAACATTGGTGAGTTGTAGCATTACTTTTGTTCATTCATCATTCTCTTTACATAGTTCATTTCATTTTCAAGGGTTTAATTACAAAACTAGGGTTTGACCATAACCCTCAATAATTTTTCCACCTCTTTGCATGTGTTTTTGCAATTCTAGTTTGTATATTTTTCAAAGAGAAAGGTTGGAAAAGTTGTCAAAAATTTTTCAAAGTTATTCAAAGTTGTAAAATCCCTAAAAGATTCTTAGAGAACACCTATAGTTCAAATTCTACAATTTTAGATCTAGAAACTTGTCAAGAGCAAAAGTGTAGACCAGGAGCTACATATTCCACTTTTCATTTTCTATAAATATATAAGTGTATTGATATTCTAGTAGTGGCATACGAGTCCCACTACTAGTATTGAATAGAGGTTTCTATAGTTATGATTACCTAGTTGTCTAAAACTTGTTCTAGTAGAATCTTCTCGAAATAGGACTAAGTCACCTAGCTTGGCGTATGAGTCTGAGTTAGCTTCAATAGTTAATTCTCTAAGATTACATAGCTTCATTACATCCTTTTCTATTCTCCAGGTGCACACTTTCAATTTCACAAGTTTTTGTTATAGTTTGTTTGCATTTCTAGGTCATTTTACATATCATCGTGTGTTTTCAATCATTTAATTTTTTTTAGTTTTGCATTAGTAGTTAATTTATTTTATAAATTATTAGCATCTAGGACATTCCCCTTTGATATATTTCAACCTCATTTGCATTAGAATCTCAAGGGCTTATTCTTGAGTGAGCCATTAAGGTTTTTGGTACCTCTCCTTTTAGGTGCAAAACCCTAGAAGTGTAAGAGAGCCATATACCCAAATTTCTTTGGTTCATTTTGGTGAACCCAACTTTTTTAGATTATATTTCTAATTTAAAGTGCATTTACATCCTAGTAATATCTAACAATAATGTTGCATTGCATTTTGCATTGTTTAATTTTCATTCTAGGGTTTCAAAATTTACATTAGTGAAAAGCTCATCTAGCTTGCATTTTTGCATTTCATTTCATTAAAAATAAATAAAATTCTGCATTTTCATATTAGACCTACATCAAAAAACATAAAAATCATAAAAACCAATTCTAAAATTCTAAAAAAATTCTAAAAAATCACTACCTGGACTCATTCACCACCCTGGGCGAATTAGTCCAGTTGCACATTTTTCACTACATTTTTTGGAATTTAATCTTTAGTTTTTGAGTTTTTGTTTCTTGTTTCTACATTTTCATTTCACTTTCTATAATTTCAATTTTAATCATTTCATTCTTGTTATTTTACATTTCATTTGCATTCACCCCACATTTAGAAGCCTTTGCATGAGTGTTTGGTGTCCTATTACTAATACCTTAGTGAGAAGAAGTTCAAGACTCCTGTTATCCCATGATAACACACTAGTTGTAGATCTTTGGTTATCTAGAGCTTCCACTCCTATTATTGCAACTAGTACACTAGGCATGGATAGTACCCTTAGCAACTCTTTTCCTTCAATTAACATGCAAGTTGAAACACGAAATGATCATATCCTGCAAGAAAAAATAATTCAAATTCATGAGGACTTAGCACATCTCCAACATCAAGTACTGCATTAAAAAATTTTAACTACTGCAATTCCTACCATAGAAAACATCCATCACATGTTTGAAAGTGAAGATAGTCTGGACATTGTGAAACACACAGTTGAGATATTTACAAACATCTTCCTTTGACCTCTAGTGCTCCTCAACTAGCCAACAATGTGGCAAGCCAAGGAAGATCTCAAAATACTCCTCCCTCAACCATAATCTCAATACCTATCTATACCACTCCTCAAATCACAACAACAATGTTGGCAAAATAAGGACAAACAACTGAGAGGGGGGTGAATCAATTGTCACATAATATTAAAACATTTTAAAATTTACTTAAATTAATATTAGATCTAATGAATGAATAATAAACCATGAACAATCAAAAGTATAATGAAAAATAATGGGAATGCACATGCATTTAGGAACACTACGTAGGGTTCACTACTCAAATACAAAAGGGCTCACTTCCCAACACTACAAAGAAATTCAGATTAGATCCATAGGGTATGAATTGAGAAAATAGCTTCTGTAAGAGCTTGATTACAGTTCTAGTTAAGCATAGAAATAATTTGTTCAAACTTCACTTAAACTTCTTCACACTCTACTCTACAATAAAATGATATTCACACATACACACACATGAGCACACCAAGTGGACTTCAATTCAAACAAACAACCACTCTTATATATCTGCACCAAGAATTTCATCAACAACTTCGTTGGCCAAAATATAAAACATATTTACAATGTTGGCCCTAAATTTACAAATAATTTTTTTATGTGAATCAAACACGGTCAGTTAATATTGTGATGTGACCCAAAACAATATCCTCAAGTGCACCAAACATTCAAATTTAAATCTCCAAGGATTTGCAACATGTTACAACCATCATGTTGGCCAAGAACATGAAAACTCAAACATAAACAAGAAAAATCATTGACCACAAGCACACCGACCAACATGAATGTACAATGAAGATAGATAATGATCTAGAAGTATCCACAAGCAACAATAACTAATAGAGAAGCACCCACACCAACTAAGATTACCAAAATCACATAAACTTCAATTAGGAGCACTAACATAAACCACATAAATACTATTAGAACACAACTATCCATAACATGATCAAATCTTCACATGAACCTCTAAAACTTCCAGTAGATGAACTAGATACTATTAGAAATAAATCCTTTAGTCCACAACAACTGATCTTCAACATACAAAACAAAACGCCTTCTTGACCTACACTGTTCCACTGGCAACCTACAACTTGTCTTTCAACAATTTTCTCAATATCATCAACATGTGAAACCTTCAATACAATAATCCTAATAGTGTTGACATCAATGACAACCACATATCAGCAACATAATCACAACATCCAATAATCTCCCCCTTTGGCATTGATGGTAGCACATGATGTGAAAAATACCATCAACACAACTACACTTGATCTCCCCTAGGTTCTTACTCTTTTCCTCAGTTTCTTTTCTCCCCATAAAAATTCTTTTCACATTACTCTTCTCCCCCTTTGAAATCAATAGAAAAGATAAGAATTATCTTCCCACATACAAGCTTTGAACTACATATCTGCATCTTTAACTACTCCCCCTAAGTAGTAGCCACAAAAAAAATAATTCAGATTAGGAAATATCTATGAAGCACATGGATTAATGCAAGTAAATGCATATTTTTAGTTCATATCAGGAGGGGTAATCACCCCTAGCATCCCTCTGAGATACTCAAAATTATCCTTTGGCAACGACTTGGTGAAAATGTCTACAACTTGTTCTTTGGTAGGCACATACTCCAATATGACTTCTCTCTCATTCACTTTTTCCCTCAAGTAGTGAAACTTGATTGATATATTCTTGGTCTTAGAGTGTAGCACTAGACTCTTTGATATGTTGAATGCACTTGAGTTTTCATAGTATATGGAAATAGGTTCATAATATACTACTTTGATATCTTTTAGCATCTATTTCATCCACATCATTTGAGTACAATTATTTGCAGCAGCAATATACTCTTCCTCAACAGTAGATAGAGAAATGGAATTATTATTTTTACTCAACCATGACACTAGCTTCTTCCCTAGGAAGAAGGCACCACCACTAGTACTCTTCTTCTCATATACATCTCCTAGCCAATCTGCATCAATATATGCATTCAATGTAACATTATCATCCTTAGGGTACCAAAGTCCAAAATCAACTATTCCTTTCAGATATATAAAGATTCTCTTTAAAATAGTCACATGAGATTCTTTTGGATCAACTTGAAATCTAGCACCATACATACAACATTCATAATGTCTAGTCTGGTCTAGGTTAAATAGAGCAATCCACCAATCATTGAATTGTATCTTGTTTGATTTTCCTTAGGAGAATCATCATTTTGTTTTAACTTGCATCCAGTTTCCATGGGAGTACCAACATGATTTGAATCATCCATGCCAAACTTCTTCAACAACTCTTTCACATATTTAGACTAAGATATGAAAATTCCATTGTCTAACTATGTAACTTGCAATCCCAAAAATAATTTCATCTCTCCAATCATACTCATCTCAAATTCACTCTTCATTTCATCAAAAAACTTCATACATAGATCATCATCTCCTCCAAAAATAATGTCATCAACAAAGACTTCAATAATCAACTCTTTATCATGATCGAACTTGAAATATACGTTGTTGTCAAAAATACCTTTATTGAATCCAAGATTTAGTAAATATTTATCCAGTCTAGCATACTAGGCTCTAGGGACTTGCTTGAGTCCATATAGAGCTTTCCTTAATTGGAAAACCATGTCTTCCTTATCAGTCAGTTGAAATCCATCTGACTATTCAATATATACTTATTCTAGATCACCATTTAGAAAAGCTAACTTCACATCCATTTGATAGACTTTGTAGTTTTTGTATGTGGCATAAGCAATAAATAATAAAACAGCTTCAATTCTAGCAATAAGGGAAAAGTTTGCTTCAAAATCAATACCTTCCATTTGTGAATACCCTCTACATACTAGTCTTTCTTTATTTTAGACTACTTCACCTTTTTCATTTAGCTTATTCTGGAAGACCCATTTAGTACCAATCACATTTTTATCTTTAGGTCTAGGAACAAGTATCCATGTATCATTCTTTCCAATCTACATCAATTCTTCCTTCATAGCTTCCATCTAGTGTTCATCATTGCAAGCTTCATTGACATTTTTAGGCTCAATCTTGGAAATCAGGAAATACTCTTCTGCAATCTTTCTTCTAGTTTGCACACCTTTATTCTTGTCTCGTATAATTTGATTTTTAGAATGATTTAGCTTTACATACCTAGGAATCTTAGGACTTTCTCGAACTTCTGGTTCTTTTGTTCTTTCTTCTGCACTTGCACTTATCTCTGCTTACTGACTACCTTGATTTACCAGAACAAATGGAAGTTGTTTTACCAGAACATATGGAACAATTTGAAGTTGATTCTATGTTTGAGCATTTTTCCCTTTGTTTGTGTTGTCTTCCTAGTCATTTCAATCATATCTAGAGTATCTGGATGATTTAGCAGATTCCTCATCAACTTTGACATTTGCACTCTCAACCACTTTTCTTAATCTTTTGTTATAGCCCTGGTAGGCCTTGCTTTTAGTAGAGTAACCTAGAAAGATTCCTTCATTGATTCTTGCATAAAACTTGCCTATGTCCTCATCTCTCTTGTTGTAACATTTTCTTCCAAAGATCTTGAAATACTTAACAGTAGGCTTATAACCAAACCATAGTTCAAAAGGAGTCTTACTAGAATTACCATTTACATTTACCCAGTTTAAAGTGTATACAACAATGCTTACACCTTCACTCCAATAGATGTGAGGCACATTTCCTTGAATCATCATTGTTCTAGAAGCATCTAGAATTGTTTTTTCCTTCCTCTCTGAAATTCCATTCTATTGAGGGGTTCAAGGAGCATATAACTATCTTCTAATTCCATGCTCTTCATAGAAAGAATTTAACTCCCTTGAGGTGAACTCACCACCTATATCTAACCATAATCATTTGATTTTCAGACCTTTCTCATTTTCTACTATAGCTTTGAAACTTTTGAACTTCTCTAATGCTTCACATTTTTCTCTTAAGAAAGAAACCCATATCATTTTAGAGTAATCATCAATAATCAACATAAAGAACCTTTCTCCATGAAGACTTTTGACTCTGGAGGGATTGCACAAATCATTATGCACCACCTCCAATAATCCATTAGAATGATGTTGTTTTCTCTGAAAAGAAACTCTAGTCTATTTTCCCATCTAACATTCCTTGCAAATTGTGTTAGTAGGCTTCACTAGCTTAGGCAAATCTCTTACTACTTGACTAGAACTTACTTTAAAAATGTTATCAAAATTCATGACACAACCTCGTATGCCATAACTAGCTTTCATCTACTTGAGAAATTAAACAATGTTCACTAGCAACATTCAAATGAAAAACATTACCTTTTTTCTTTTTACCTGAAACAATTACATTTACAGAACTTCTAAGTATCTTGAATCTTCCACCTTTGAACTGAAGATCATAGCCCTTGTCAAGCATCTATCCAACACTCACTAGATTGTGCTTCAAGCCTTCAACATAAAGGACATCATCAGTGTTATGCTTACCACCAATACAAATAGATCCTCTGCCATGAATCACACAAGCATTATTATCTCCAAATCTTACAACCTCACCATCATATTTCTCTAAAATTACAAATTTTCTTTTGTCACTAGTCATATGATGTGAGCATCCACTTTCAGTAACCCACTCATACTTTTCTTCAATTCAAGCTACAAGAGCTTTCTCAACTTTATCAGATTCAATGGCTACTAGACTATTTTCCTTGATAGCAATGAAAACTCAATCATCTTCATTTCCATTTTCTTTATCAAATTCTTCATCAGTCACACCTTCTTTAGTAAAATAGCATTTCTTTTGAAATCTAGGTTTGTAAGGCTTAGACCTAGGAACTCTTTCAAGACACCTTGAAGCAAAATGACCTATTTTATTGCAAGAAAAACATTTGATAGGAAACTTTCCTTTATACTTACCTTGTCCTCTACCTTCTTTCTTTACAATCAGTGCTTCTAGCTCTTCTACCTCTCTTTCTTCATCTTCAAGTTGTTCCATTTCTTCCTCATACTTGAATTCCTTTCTAGAATTCTCTCCCATATCATATCTTCGCTTGTTTCTTCCGGATACAAAATCCTTAAATATAGTTTTAGTCTTGGGAATAGATTCACCAAATTTACTCAACACAAAGGAAACAAATTTACCAATCAATGTATCTCTTGTCACATTTGTCACTAATCTAATTTCTTCAATAGCATGAGAATTTTCTTTGTAGGAGGGAGACAATGATATGAGCACTTTAGCTACAATTTCTTCCTCTTCCAAGATACCACTAGCACATCTAATACCCATCACTAGGTCATTTACTTTTTGCATAAAAGAAGAAATATTTTCATCTTCACCCATCTTCAAATTTTCATACTTGCCTTTCAAACTCTATAGCTTATCCATCTTCACGTGTATCTCCTTGATACAAAGTTTCCAGATTCATCCAAATCTCATGAGTTGTCTTCAGACCTATCGTATTTTTCATTTTTGAATATGTCAAAGCACTCAACAAAGCTTCAATAACCCTAATTTTATTTTTATCCTCTTTAATTTCATTAGGAATGGAATGAACATTCTGAGGAATAACATATCTATTCTTTGTAATATTCTAGTAGGGTTCACCAATACACCTTAAATGACACTTCATCCTAGGTTTCCATAATGAGTAGTTTGTTCCATCAAATCTAGGACTATCCTTCTTGTATGATGCCATCTCGGATCACCTTAAGCTTTTAAACTTCTTCAGAGGAACCTACTCTGATACCAATTATTGGAAAAACAAGGAAAGACAACTAAGAGGGGGGGTGAATTAGTTGTCATAGAATATTCAAACTTTTCAAACATTACTTAACTTAATCTCATATTTAATGAATGAATAATAAACCATGAACAATCAACACATTAGAAGCATAGAGAACACCAAGATTTTATGTGGAAACCCTGTTAAGGGAAAAACCACGATGTGTGTTAGTACACAATATTATACACTATTAAAATTATAATGAAAAATAATGGGAATGTGCATGCATTCAGTCACACTACCTAGAGCTCACAACTCAAATACAAAAGGGCTCACTGCCAAACACTACAAAGCAATTCAAATTAGATATGCAAGGTATGAATTGAGAAAATTGCTTCTACAAAAGCTTGATTATAGTTCCAGTTAAGCAAAGAAATACTTCTTTACACTTCACTCAAACTTCTTCAAACTCTACTCTACAATCGATTGATATTCACACATACACACATAGGAGCATTCCAAGCACACTTCAATTTGAACAAACAACCACTCTTATACATCCACACCAAGAATTTCATCAACAACTTCATCGACCAAAATATAAAGCATATTTACAATGTTGTCGCCAAATTTACAAATATTTTTTAATGCGAATCAAACACCATTGGATAATATTGTGATGCAACCCAAAAAAATATCATTGAGTGTACCAAACATTCAAATTTAAATTTACAAGGATTTGCAACATGTTACAACCATCATGTCTGTAACACCCCATCGTGCGAACCCCAAAGGACAAATAAACAATGATTATAGCACAATTTTTTTAAGAAAAAATTAACATAACATAACATGTAATACACATTAAGACATGACATGAATTTCCTTTAAGTAGATTCATTAACATATACATCCCTTGGGGTACACAAGAGGAGTCATTACACGACTTAGATCCACACAACGATAATAAAGAATAAAAGCCAAAGATATAATCCATAACAAAATAAACATTAACAAATATAACACATACATGATAATCATTGAAAAGAAACCATTTGAGTACATAAATACAACATATGCATAATTAACTTAACACATTGAATAACAATTTCCACGGCCAATATCCACACGGAGTTAACATTACATTACAGTACAATGTTCTAGAGATACAATGATACAAAAGTGTTTCCAAACATAAATGGAAACCATACAACAAGAATCATGATATAGAAGAAGAGATGAATAGAAAGCATCATAACTGGCTTCAAGACAAGTACAACTCTGGAGTCACTACAACCACACCAATCCGCACCTCTCGATCCTCGACTAGGGACCCAATGGGGTGCTTAGCACGTTCCACCCAACCACGTGGATCCGAAGACCCACCCCCCGTGCTAAGGAGCTGACAAGAAAGAGTCTTCAACCAAGGACATCCAAACACGAAACCACAAGACTCAACAACATACAAAAGTATCATAAAACTCAAGGAATACAAGAGTCAATATAATAACTTAAAGTCACAAATCCCAACACATAAATCAAAGCAATGACCAATAAACAAGTAACCAAAGAATGATCATGAAACACTTCCAAATCAAACTGAATTAATAAACATAATACAATTCAAATTGCAATTAAACAATATAATAACATTGTAGCACAGTACCAAAAGAGTACAAGGTCATAAATCAAATATCAATGAGATCATACAAGACCACAAAATACACCAAAGAAGCATCAAGGCAATATTCACAACTCAAAATAAATCCATATATCAACAATCTAAACCAACTCCCATGACCTACTTCCAGAGGAACAAAATAAAGTAAAACACATGGGCAACTAGGGGAGAGTGTCATCGCATAGTCCTACATGGGCTGTCCTGTGCTCTTCCTCCCAACTGGAGGCGTCGGTCCCATCTATGGCTATCCTGTGCTCTTCCTCCCAACTGGAGGTGCCGATCCATAGGGTGACTCATGCGGAGCCGTAGACCTCTCGTGAAGACGAGGTCACGACCTTGCCAACCACGGCCTTCTCAGCCTTCCATTAGTCTGCGAAAGCACTAATGAAGATGAGGCATCCATTTTCTTTAATCTTGTAATGATATTACTACCCAACCCTCCTAAGTTAATTATTAGGTTTTCACTTGTTTACTAACTCACTCGTGGGTTATCCTGTGCCCTTCCCCTTAAACGAGGCACCAGCCCCCACGAGGAGCCACTCTCCCTAGAGACCCAACCACATCAAACTTAAAACCAAGAAACCAAGGGTTGTACAACATAACAAGAACATTAGATCATTACTGAGAAGCATGCAAGGCATTACCCATCTCGCTATAATACATAATCAAAGTCTCAACAATTCCTGTACAACCCTTTTAAAATCATGAAACCAAAACACTTGCCACATCAAGGCACATAAAGAGAGAGAACATCAATTATCAATCATCTCAAGCCTCTAGAAGCCAAAAGAATGAAAACCCACAAACAAGGGTAAAATGAAGCAACACAAATTTTTCCCTAATAATTCCAACACAAGGATAAAATTTCCTCAAATATGAGAGTAACTCAGAAAAGCCATAAAAAGGGAAGATTCATCACGATCCATCCACAAATCAACAATGGTGTCACCTCAAATAGGAAAACACAAAAGAAAATCAACCTTTAATTCAATGAAATCACTTAATAAAACCAAAATCCACCAATTAGGCATTCCATGGGAGACCTCAATTTCCTCCTCACAAGATACCCATATAGTTGGTATATTAAAGACCTTTGACAAAAATCAACAACCATGACAACAAGATTCCCCTCACCTCTTGGAAGCCCAAAAATAAATCAAAAATTAAAGAAGATCAACTATCCAAAACTCATAAACCAAAACACAAGTTCCCAGTTACATTGCAACACAAATTAAATGACAAAGGATTCCTTGAATCAAAATTGATCTCCAAAGGCATTCACACCAATACGGAAACATCCAAAAACAATCCTTCAATAACAGAGATAAAAGCATGCAACTAGGCATCCAAGGGACCAATTAAAGAACACCTTAAATACTCAACCACTCACAACCCACAAAACCACTTGCATAACAACAATCACAAATTCAAATGAGAACAAAATTTATTAACCAATCAATTAACGACCAAAACTAAATAAATTTACAACTTCCCCAACGGAATTACTCAATTAACTAAAACAATTCATGATAACCATCACAAGTATTCTAAAAGACCTATTCATAAAGAGCACTTACAAGTCAACCATTAAATGAATATAAAGGAAGTCAATTTTCCAAAAGATTAAAATCCCATTCACCAATAACTATCCAATTCAAGAATACCCTAACCAATCACTAATCATGCCCATACATTTAAATTTCCCCTTTCATTTATCAACAAAATCGTAAACTACTTAATAATTGGGTAGTTAATTCATTATCATTTCATAAATAATTATGTTCAAAACACTATTTCCATTTTCCTTTCATCATACTAACTTAACACTCACTTCCAATATTTAAATTAATTGAGAAAACCATTTAAGACCCATTTGTCTATACTTTAAAATAACAATAATAACAATACTCTAAATAATTGAGCTACATATTAGAAATTACCACCTTAAAATCTTAAATCTATCTAAATAAATTTACACCCAAAAATACCTTTTAAAACCACTACATATCTATATATTTTAATTCTTTTCGAGGAAGGAAAGTAGAAAGAGAATAGATCTTTTTAAGAATCCAACAAATCTACAAGACTACAACTTCACAAAAAGATAACTATTTTGATTCTATATTAAATTCTATTTCCACCCTATACACATTTAAAAATAAGAATTAAACAATCAATGCTGATATATATATATATATATATATATATTCACAAATTGCCCTTCTACTATATTATCCTATCAAATTTCACAATTTAACAAATTAATAGGAATTCTTTTCTATTCCAAAATATTCACTCAAAACAAGAATTAAATAAATCAATGCTGCCATATATTCATAAATTGATTTTTCTACTAACTTATCCTCTTATAGTTGGTAATTTAATAAATCAATAACAAAAAACATATTTCTTTCTATTTTATTATTATTTCCATTTTAAACAGATTCTGTTTTATTTTAAAAAAGAAACAGAATGTTTTATTTTGACAAAATTAAATAATCAGTGGAATCTGAATAAATAAGTTTAATAAATATATATATACAAATAATTTCAAAACAAATATTATTTATTTATTTTTATTTATTTATTTATTTTTAATAATTTCAAAACAAATATAATACAGTAGAAACTTGAATCTTAATTAAATTTTTCTTTTGATGCTATCTTTACATTTATATATATGTGTATACATTTATATGTATATATATATATCTGATATATATATATATATATATACATATATATATTGCATATAAAAATATTTTGAATACAGAGAAATAAATTTCAATTGTACAATTTACTGTTTCAATATAAATATTTAAACACAAAATATATTTGTAAAATTTATCTACAAATGGAAATTTACACAACCTCAAATTCACAGACATGAGTTTATTCTTTTACTGGTTCACTATTATTTTTAACACAAAACTACAATAACACTGTTCAATTCCAGAATCCCAACAAAATTTCACTTTAAATCAATAACAGTCCCACCCTAGTAAAGCTTTCCTAATTGAAAAACAGTCCAAAGCATTTCTAAAGATTCAAGAATTTTCTACAAGCATTAAATTTCAATCCAGGAGAAAATTTCATTCACAGCAAGGAATTCTTATTTCATTTGATGCTATAAAGAAAATAATTTAAAAGAAGAAGGAGAACCTGGCGTCTTGTGCCTGTAGATAACTATTGAAGCTTTATCCTTCTTGCTGATCCAATCCTTCTAGCAGCAGCTCCAAGATCCTCCCTCAAACTTAAATCTTAATCCTCACATGAATTCTCAGAACAATAAAAGGAAAGAATGCAATACTACAACAGAAAAATGACTGCCAAAATTTCTCCAAAATATGTTGGAAAGAGAATGCAACCCCCCTTCCAATACAAAAATCCTCTAAATAAAATCTCACACCAAAGTCTCTTCCATTTCCTTTGAATTCCAAAAGTCACTTCTTTAAAAAAAAAAAATTTCCAATCCATTCAAATCCACAAAAGATTGAGCTTTTTATTTATTTATTTATTTATCATTTCCACAATCAATTTAAATAAACACATGCATATTAAAATAATTAAAAACAACTATTTACAAAATTTTCTTCAAAACACCATTAATATTTTTGCAAACTACTACAACTTTTATTTATTTATTCTTCATATTCTCCAGTTCTCTTCGACTTCCAAATGCTCTATAGGTGAAGTTTCATTTCTGGCTTTAAAACACTTCAGCTTCCTATCTCCTTATCCATTTAAATTTCTTATTAAAATAATTATCTTTTCAAGACTATTTTGTTGATAATGATTATTAACTTCAACAATTTAAATCAATTTATCTAATAATATCACTTTTACTTTTTACGAATTAGATTAATTTGATCATTTGTTCTAAATCATTTGATTTAACTTAATTGATTATGATTTTAATTTCTGATCATATTTTAAATACTTTTGCAAATAACTTATGATCTAATTAATTATTTAAACATGATTACTAACATGTTATATTTTCCACACAATCAATTAACATGGTAATCAATGAAGCACACACAAATACTCACCAACAAGTCCAAAACAACCAACATGGAGGGGTATTACAATGTCAACCAACAACATGAAAACTCATACATACACAAAAAAATCATTGACCATGAGTACACCAATCAATTCAGATACATAATGAAGATAGAGAATGATCTAGAAGCATCCACAAGCAACAAGAACTAATGGAGAAGCATCCACAAAAACTGAGATTACCAAAATCACATAAACTTCAATCAAGAGCACTGACAAAAACCACATAAATACTATTAGAACACAACTTTCCATAACATGATCAAATCTTCATGTGGACCTCTAAAAATTATAGTAGATGAACTAGATACTCTTAGAAATAAACCCTTTAGTCCATTATAACTAATCTTCAACATAAAAAACAAAACACCTTCTTGACCTATACTGTTCCACTAGGAACCTGCAACTCTTCCTTTAACAATTTTCTCAATATCCTCGACATATACAACCTTTAATACAATAATGCTAATAGTGTTGACATCAAAGACAACCAAATATAAAAAAAAAACCCACAACATCCAAAAAATAATGCAACAATTTAGTAATGTGATTCCTTCCTCGAGTATTCCTTTTAGAATCCCTAATTCCTATGTGGCATCATGTGTTCTATCTTCTTCCACATTACCACCCATAAGCATTCCATTCACTTGCCCTACCACTACATACATTCCATCACCAATTTTATTTCCACTCCATACCACTTATAATGACCCTCTCATAACATAACTTTTCCAAACTATTTCATTCACGCAAAAAAATCTCCACCATAAACCAAAATCAGAATGGCCCACCCACATATTATGTTAAAAGCAACCCATTTTCCTTGGAGATATTACAAATAATGATGCCACAAGGTGTAGAGGTTCCTATATTTGAGAAATATGGAGGGAAGGGAGATCCTTGTAACCATGTGATGTAGGAGCATCCTTGGTTCTTTACAATCCTACATCAACCAAAAATATTTTCATTTAATTTTTGTTCTTGTTCAGTTCAAGTTGGTAGATTTAGTGTTCCATCATATTTGCTCACCAGAACTTGTGGATCTATGTTTTCATCATGGACATGTTCATTTTCCTTATTAAAATATTTCAAAAGGATAAGATCTTTTTCTAGCAAGTTATCACTCCTAGATTAAGTGACAGTTTCAAGAACCAACACCAAAATAAGTTTCAAGCCTAATGACTAGTTTGATCTCTTGTGGATTTTTCTCATAACTTGAGGATCCTCATGATGTGTTTCAAATTTTTCCATGTAGTGTCCCTGACATTAATTATTGGTCCACACTTCACCTTCCAAGGAGAAATTCAAATTTGAGGCCAACCTATTTCATGCACACGTTACATTTTCTTCATAGGAGATTGTAATGATCTTTGGCTGGCGCGAATGATTCTAGATCTCTAGATGTGATATAAATCATTGTAACTGATAATTGGGAAGTAGAATTAAGTAGAATTAGATAGATATTAGATTTTATTTCTAATATTTTAACTTGCATTAATGAGCATATAGGAATATTGTATTTTGAGCATGTTGTATCAGGCCTGTGAGGTAGATCTGTAAGCCCGGATGTTGTTAGCAGATTGTAATTGAAATTTTTGATAATAAGAAGGTTTGAATATGCATTTTCCTCCTTATTTTTTGTTTCTTTTTTTGTGTGACTCTTTCTGCATGGTCTAGACTGTTCTCTTTGAGGACCCTCCTATCATAACTGCACCAGATTGGTATTAGAGTGAGATATGTTTTATGAGAGATCGTCAGAGTTTGCGAAGTCCTGTTGAAGGTTTGTTGTGGGGTGGTGGATAGAGTATCTGACCTGCAGCTATAGAGGACTTGTGTAAATATGGTGGGAAGAATAAATGGTAGAGGAAATGGAGCACGTGGAAATTCAGACCCAACTATGATGGAGATGTTGAGAGGAATTGTGGCTAGATTAGATGCAGTTGAAATGGCCCAAAGGAGAGATTGACTAGTTGATGATGTGAGTGATGAAGAGGTAGAAGAATAGGGAGAAAGGAAAAGAGAAGTTCAACCTAGTCTTGATTAGGGAGAAGATAGGTTCATATGATCCCTAACCAGAGAAAATACCAAACCATATTTTAATCCACCAGTTTATAATGGTAAGTTGGATTCAAATGAATTGCTTGATTGGATAACAAAGATGGAAATTTATTTTGATTTTGAAGGTACCACCAAAGACAAGAAGGTGAAATTTTCTTGTACAAAGTTGAAAGGACATGCATCCCTTTGGTGGGAATATTTGCAAACAGATAAGAAAAGAAGAGGAAAGGAGAAGATAAGATCATGGGATCAGATGGTGAACAAGTTAAAGACAAATTTTATGCTTGTAGACTATCAGATCAATTTGTTCTAAAAATTGAAAATTTTGAAGTAGAAGGAGTCAAGTGTGATAGAGTATACTGAGGAGTTCTACAAGTTGAATATCAGTTCCAGACATTTAGAGGATGAGATCAAGTAAATGGCCAGATATGTGAATGGCTTGAGAACTTCTATACAAGATGAGATTAGTTTGATCAATTTGGTGACTGTGGAAGAGGCATATCAATGTGCCCTAAAAGTAGAAGAGAAGATGAATAAAAGACAAGAGAAAAGACAAAGAGGAAGAGGTGGAAGATTTCAGAGAGGAAGAAGTTTTACTGGAGGAGGAAGAGGATCTTTTGTAGGTTAGAATAAAGATAAGGAAGTCATTAAGAATACAAATTTGTACCGTAGAGATGATGGAAACTCTTACCAAAGAGGAGGATATGGTGGTTACCAGAATGAGGGTTATAGAAAAGATGATAGAGGACAATAAAAAGAGTATTCAAGGGAGGTTTTTTTAAGTGTGGTGGAGGACATAGAACATTTTCATGCAATCAAGGAGAGACAAGAAAAAAGAAATAGAACAATAGAATAACAACCTTTGTTGAGGAGAATCATGATGGATCATCTAATCAAACGGAAGAGGGAGAAGTGTTGGTGAACAAAAGAGTGTTGTGTCAAAGTGAGATGGAATAGGAACCATTGTAGAGAAAGAATTTGTTTCAAACCATATGCAAGGTAGTTGGTAAATGTTGCAAAGTGATTGTTGACAGTGGAAGCCATGAGAACTTGGTTTCTGAAGAAATGGTGACTAAATTGGAGTTGGAAAGATTGAAACACCTAAATCCCTATCAGATAGCTTGGATTCAAGATGAACATAAGATACTGGTAAGTGAACAATGTTTGGTGGAATTGAAGATAGGAAATTATCATGATGAAGTTTTGTGTGATATCATGCCTATGGATGTATGCCATGTTTTGTTGGGAAGACCTTGGCAGTATGATAGACAGGCTATGCATGATGGAAAGAAGAACATATATACCATTGTTGCTAATGGGATGAAGAAGACTTTTTTTCCATTGGAGGATGTTCCTAAAGTTGAGATTTGTGTGAATGCTAGAATTTGTTTGGTTGATGGAAGGATATTTTTGGATGGACTAAGACATGAGAACATGTGCTATGCCTTGGTTCCTAAGAAGGTTGAAGACTTGAAGCATGTAGAATAATAACTAGAGGTGATAAAGGAGTTGCTGGAAGAATATGAAGATATAATTTTAGATAATGTACCTGATAGATTGCCACTGATGAGTTGTATTAGTCATTGTATGGATCTAATTCCTAGAGCTAGTTTTCCTAATAAAGCAACACACTGGATGGCACCATCAAAGAATGAAGAGTTGAATAGACAAGTGCAAGAATCATTGAGGAAGGGTTTGATTAGAGAAAGCTTAAATCCTTGTATAGTACCTATTTTGCTAGCACCTAAGAAGGATGGAGAATAGAGGGCGTGTACAAACTCTAGAGCCATAAACAAAATCATAGTGAAGTATATATTTCATTTTACCTATATGGGTGACATTATGGATTGTTTGAGTGGAGCTAAATACTTTAAAAAGATAGATTTGAAAAGTGGATATCAGCATATTAGAATCAAAGAAGGGGATGAGTGGAAGACAACATTCAAGACAAATGAAGGATTGTATGAGTGGTTGGTGATGCCTTTTGGACTAAAAAATGCACCAAGTACCTTCATGAGGTTGATGAATGAGGTATTGAAGAAATTCTTTGGTAAGTTTGTGATTGTATATTTGGATGACATCTTGATTTTTAGTAAGACTAGAGAAGAACATTTGTTGCATATAAGACAATTTTTGCAAAGGTTGAGAGAAGACTAGTTGTTGATGAAAATTAAAAAGTGTAGTTTCATGAAGGAAGAATTGGTATATTTAGGATTTGTGATACTAGGGATGGATTCAAGATTGATCCTAAGAAGGAAAGAGAAATTGTTGAAAAGCCTACATCAGAAAGCATTGGAGAGGTCAAATCATTTCATGGATTGGCTAGTTTCTACCAAAAGTTCATTAGTAATTTCAATTCTATTTGTAGTCCTATGACAGAAACAATGAGAGGAGATAAGAAAGATTTTAGGTGGACGTCTGGAGTAGACCAAAGTTTTGAGTTGTTGAAAAAGAATGTGACTAAGAAGCCTATGTTGGCTTTACCAGACTTTAACAAGGTATTTTAGGTAGACTGTGATGCAAGTGGAAATGCAATTGGAGTAGTATTAAGTCAAGAAGGAAGATCAGTAGCTTATTTCAATAAGAAATTGAATGATGCTACGAGAATATATTCAGAGTATGATTAGAAGTTTTATGCCATAGTTCAAGCCTTGAAGAAGTGGAGACATTACTTTTTTCCTAAGGAGTTTGTGTTGTATACCAATCATTAGACATTGCAATATTTGAATAGTCAAGGTAAGTTGAATCAGAGACACATGAGATGGGTGGAATTCTTGCAGAGTTATACTTTTGTTTTGAAACATAGGAGTGGAAAGTCAAATAGAGTTGTTGATGCTTTGAGTAGGAGAAAGAATTTCCTGGAAGAGATGAGAGTTGAATTATTAGGATTTGATGAATTGAAGAAATTGTATGAGGAAGACCCACATTTTGTAGAACCTTGGATAGCTTGTAGAGAACTAGTCTTCGAGGATAGGAGTCAGTGGTTGGACTATTTCATTTAGGAGGATATGCTATTTAGAGGGAATGAATTATGTATACCCCAGAGTTCAATGAGGGATAGCTTGGTGAAAGAAAAAAATAGTGAAGGATTTTCAAGAAACTTTGGAATTGATAAGATAGTAGCATTGGTAAGTGCGAATTACTTTTGGCCATAGATTCATAAGGATGTTATAAAATTTGTGTAGAGATTGGAAGATATGAACCAAAAGTATAAGGAATGAGTAGATGAAAATAGGAGACATAAGAAGTTAAAATTTGGAGGTGAAGTAATGGTGTATTTTAGGAAGGAAATATTTCTAGTTGGCACATACAATAAGCTCAAGATGGGGAAGTTTGGACATTGTAGGATTTTGAAGAAATTTGATTCAAGAAATGCATATGAAGTAGAGTTACTGAATGGAAAGGGTATATCACCTATGTTCAACATTGTAGATCTACATCAGTACCATGAAGGAGAATTCAATGAAGACAATAATGAAAAATTGGAGAAATAGTTTCCTAAACAACAATCAGATGAGATAGAAGAAATTTTGGATATCAAAGATGAGAGGAAAATGTGTGAAAGATAGTACAAAGAATATCTTGTAAAGTTGAAATGTAGACCAATGGAAAGATTCTTCTTAGATTTCTCAGGTTGAGGTAGACTATTTTCGTTTTCCTTTATCCCTAGCAAAGTGAGGGACTCACTTTTCAATAACCTCAGATGTTTGATGTAGGAGCATCCTTAGTTCTTTGCAATCCTGCATTAACCAAAAATATTTTCATTTAGTTTTTGCTCTTATTCAGTTCAAGTTGGAAGATTCAGCGTTTCATCATATTTTCTCACTAGACCTCGTGGATCTATGTTTTCATCATGGACTTGTTCATTTTCCTTATTCCATGATTTCAAAATGATTGGATCTTTTTCTAGTAAGTTATCACTCCTGGATTAAGTGACACTTTCAAGAGCTGGCACCAGAATAAGTTTCAAGCCTTACGACTAGTTTGATCTCTTGTGGATCTTTCCTGTAACTTGCAAATCCTTGCGATGTGTTTCAAATTGTTCCATGGAGTGTCACTAACATTAATTATTATTCCACACTTCACCTATAGAGGATAAATTCAAATTTGAGGCCAACTTATTTCATGGACACATTACATTTTCATCATAGGAGATTGTAATGATCTTTGGTTGACATAGATGATTCTAGATCTATGGATGTAATACAAATCATTGTAACTGATCATTAGGAAGTAGAATTAGGTAGAATTAGATAGATATTAGATTTTATTTCTAATATTTTAGCTCACATTATGAGAATATAGGAATATTGTATTTTGACCATGTTGTATCAAACATGTGAGCTAGATCTATAAGCTCGGATGTTGCCGACCAATTGTAATTTAAATTTTTGATAATAAGAAGGTTTGAATATGCATTTTCTTCCTTATTTTGTGTTGCTTATGTTGTGTGACTCTTCCTGCATGATTCAAAGTATTCTCTTTAAGGACCCTCCTACTGTGACTACACCACCATGTCAATGCCTATACCACTTTATGCAATGATTTTGTCCTTGATAAATTGTTGATGAAACTCTTCCCTGGGTCTTTAAAAGTCACAACCTTGGAATGGTTCTCATCTTTACCAAATAATTCAATTTGTTCATTTAATGAACTTTTTGATACATTTGTAAATTATTTCCAAGTGCACATGGATCCTAAGAAAACCTTGTCTAATTTGATGAGATGCAAGAACAATGAGGATGAAAAGATAACTAATTTTATCTCACACTATCAATCACTTTATTCCCAAATCGATGTCAAGGTACCTGACCCACACCTTTAGAAGATGTTCATAGAAAACCTACAAAGCAATATTCAAGACAAGTTGACCATGATGAAATTCTCATCCTTCATGCACTTGTGTACTACCCTTTGTGATTATCAAAATTTGATTAGTAGTCAAGATACAAGGTCCACTTCTAGCCAAATTGAGAAATCCGAGTCTGCAAACCAAAAAAATTCCAAACCATTTAGAAAGAAAAACAAAGGGCTCCTTCAATTCAATCCTCCTCAACATACACCTCAAAATGAAAATAACCAAATAGCAACTGCAAAAACTATGGTACCCTTTAGTTATGGAGATCCAAAGAGATAATTCACACCTTTACCTAACATCATAACATAATGACCCAACTTTTACAACAATAAATGATTACCTTTCCTATCGTCAAACCACCCAACCCTACTAAGCCTTTACCCTTGAGCTTTAAATCAAATGCTTATTGCTACTATCATCGACAAAATAGACATGACACAAAACATTATAAGCATCTTAAACATCTTGTGAGACCTTATTGATTCCGACTGTCTATCCATTGCAAGTGTTAATGATCAAGGTAATAAGTTTGTTTCCCCTTCGAATCAAGACTTGCAAATTTTCACTAATCCAATTCCCAAACATAAATATTCATTTTTCAAAGCTAGTGAAACTACAAAGAATTATGTGATGAATGTTGATATAGATGATGAACATCATGATCTTATCACACATGTTACCCATGTTAATCCTATGGATGAAATGGTAGGTGTGATAGACATAATCCCTCATAATGGCCAACCTAAGAAATCTATTGATATATTTTTCTCCTCTAAGGATATAATTAAACATCTAATTGATGGTCCTCTTTACATAGCCAACCATATCTATGATAAGCCCACTAATGGGATATTAATAGATCTTGGCTATGGAGAGAATGTGATCACCAAGGAATTTTTAATATTACAAGAACTTTATCAAGATGAATATAATCAACCAAAAGCATGGATCAAGATGCATAATGGTTTTTCTTTCCCTATGATTGGATAAAGCACCCTTCCATTACAAATAGGACTAAAAACATTAGATGTCACATTCTCCATCATCCCACAATCAGTACAATTTCATTTACAATTAGGCCATCTATGGCTTCACTCAATGAAATTCATCCCTTTAGTTATACATAAATGCTTAAATTTTTCATTTTATAATGAAATATTCAATGTCCACCATAGCGGATTTAACCCCTTGTCTTCCAAAGGAAACTTTTCCGTAGAAGCCTTTTAATGGCTTGAGCCCATGGAACCTATAACGCCATGACAAGACTTCTTTTTCATAGCTTACCAAAAATTCAAAGCAAAGAAAATAGAAGAATTGTCTCTATGACACACGTTTCGCCTACTTCTAACACTCCCATCACAAATGAAACCATGCTTCAACCTGAACAAGAACCAAACAACCAAGATCAACCAACACTATAAAATCGGCCTACATCATCCAAGAGACTAAGAGACAATGAAATAAAGTTCTTCATGCCTCCTTGAATTAAACAAGTTTACAAGGAAAAGGAGAAAGTGGATGACCATCCTCCTATGGTTCCTTTTGTTCCACCCCTTAGGGAAGAAAAGAAACCTATGGTTGATCAACTTGCTCTTTTATAATCGCAATTGATAACAAAACTAAAATAAATAGAGGTGCTATAGAGCGTAGGCATAGACGTTGTTCCATTTCTCACAAGCTACATGAAGAGTTAAGTACAAAAAATCAAAATATGTACTTGATTGAAGCAATGCATGATGACCCTCCTCCCCAACCAAAACAACATGATCCAATAAAAAATCACAAAAAGAGTTACACTCTTCATTGGAAATTATCATTCTTCCTCCTATTGTGATTAATTTGGATCATGATGACGAGATCACTAAAATTGATGAAGAGGTGCATAATGACTTGAACATATTGTTTTCCTTTTCCATGAGATTAAACAAGAAATATCCTATATAGATTAATGAACTTGGTAGTTCTTCTAGTTCAACACTTGCCCTTGTCCCTTTGGCCATATTCCCACCCTTGGTATATAATTACAATGACTGGGAGGCAAATGACTTTCTCGACAGTTGACTCACATTTTCCTTACTAGTCTTTTACACTTTTATTTTCTTTCTTTTTCTTTAGTGTGTTTGCATGTGCGTGATGTGATCCCCCATGATATTTTTTTTTTATATTCTCTCTCTTTCTAACATTCTTCTATTTTTACCTTCATTCTTCTCTATTTTTTACACTGATTTCACCTTTTTTTCTTTTGTCTTTTTCTTGTGTTTTCCTTTTGGGGATGATGCAAGGAATTGAGACATTCATGTCTCTTTCATGTTAACCAAAAAGGATTTCTTTTTATTTTCCTTTTATTTTGTATTTTTCTTGTGTTTTCCTTTTGGGGATGATGCAAGGCATTGAGATATTCATGTCTCTTTCATGTTGACCCAAAAGTATTTCTTTTTCTTTTCCTTTTCTTTCGTATTTTCTTGTGTTTTCCTTTTGGGGATAATGCAAGACATTGAGACATTCCTATCTCTTTCATGTTGGCCCAAAAGTTTTTTCCTTTCTCTTTTCACCCGTGTCTTGTGTTTTCCTTTTGGGGATGATGCAAGGTGTCAAGACACCTTATGTCTCTTCCATGTTGATCCAAAAAAAAATTCTTTGTTTTTGCTCTCTTTGTGCCATTCTTCCAGTTCTATGTATTTGGGGAATGATGATAGTTTTGAGCTCTCTAAAACAAACATTAGACCATACTAACCCAAAACCCATAGTTCCCTTATGTGTTTGGTGTTTTTTGGGGTAACCACCCCCTTTTCCTTTCTATTTATTTCACATAACATATCCTTACTCAGAAACATATGACTTGGCATAGGGATTTCTAGGTTGGCTCTCCTTTCTTTCTTTTTGCATTTTTAATTTTCTACTTTAAAGTAATTTCTCACACTATGGTGTTAGTGATTCCTTTAAAGTGGGGGCATACATTGGCATTATTCTTTGGAATTTTTCTTTTTCTTGGTTCTTAATGCAACCTTATTACTTCATACAATGCATTTTGTCACTTTGTGGATGACATTGGGTGTAATTTCCTTCATGAGCATGATCTATCTTAGCATATTACATTCCTCTTAGTGGCTCGATGTGACACACTATACCTCCTAAGTTGTGAATTTTATTTTCTTTGATTGGTCTTCTCTTGGAGACATTCAAAACAATGTTCCCTAAGTTAAAGACCTCACATGAACTAAGCAAGACTCCTTTGAACATCCTTTCATGTTGCATTTTTCATTTGTTATATGGTCACCTTGCATAACACAACTTGCATGCCTATGGAGCCATCGTGTTTGTTCATGAGCTCCAAGCATACAAATTTTTGCTTGTCTCATGAAGCTCAAAAAGTCATTTTATTTTATGGTTCCTTATTAAAGTTATTAGGAGGTATAACTTTGGTATGGTTGAGTGGGAAGCCTATTTCGAGGCATGAATTTCCCCATAGCCACCTACATGTGTGTGAGTGCATAACAACCATGGGTGTATGTTTCTCACCTTCTAGGACTTCTCACCTGATGGACAACCATGAGTGTCATCACCTTAAAGTGAGTGTATTTTTTTTGGACAAACAACCTAGATTCAATCCACATCAGGATGGAAAAATGATCAAAGCTTGATTTGATTCTCTATTTCCTTCTCTTTTTCCTTTTCTCCCTTTCACTCTTTACATCATTTTCATGTGTGTTCCTTTGTGATAATGTTTGGTTTTCCACGGGATCTTGATCTTGGGGGCTTGATCACCCCTCTTGATTTTTGTTGTCTCATCTTGCTAGCATGGGTGGATTTGGATCCCTCTTGATGTGCATGTTTGGCTACTTTAGTGTGAGTTTGAAGTAGGTTCCTCATCTCACTAAAGTGGGAGCTAAATGTAGTGTATAAAAATGTATCTTTGGACGTTTTCACACTCATTTGGATCATTCTTGTGGATGTTGGCTTATTTTTACTTAATTTTTGTAATGTAGTCAACACATTTACATTAGTTCTTGGACACTCTTGAATTAATGAATTTTATGATGCCTTGCAAAAGTGTTGTGAATTTTATAACACACTTTCCCACTTTTCTAGGACCTTATTAAAATATATTTTACTTAAATAACCTCTTTTTTTCATTTACCAAGCCTTATTTCAGATTTTTGTAAAGTTTTGTAACAAACTTTCACACTTTTCTAGGCTTCTCATCAATAATTTGACCCCTTCTTATGCTTTAATTGGCCCCATTTTACACTTATATGCCTTACTTAAGTGTACTTTTGAAAATAATCATGATAAACATCATATAATACATCTAATTTCCAACACACACTTAAAATGCCTAAGTGGCACCTATTCATCACTATGGGCGAATGAGTCCCCTTTGGATCAAAAATCAAAATAATTTCAAATTTCTGGGGAGTTATTATTTTCTAAGATCTAAGGTCGATCTGTGATGTGGTATTTTTAGGAAATATTTCATAATTGTGTATAAATATAGGGTATTTCCTCTCATTTCACCCTCATTTTTTCCTAGTCATTCAAGCAATTATCAATCATTCACTTAAGCATTCTAGGCATTTCAAGCATTCTCAAGTCTACATCCATTGGAGCTTTTACTTGCATGTCTCCAGAGTTCTACTTCAAGTTTTTTGTGAGTTTTAGCATTGATTTTTTTCATTCATCATTCTCTTTTCATAGTTTGTTTATTTTCAAGGGTTTAATTACCAAACTTGGGTTTTACCAAGGAAAACCCCTATTCACTATCCCTCAACAATTTTCCCCCTCTTTGCATGTGTTTTACTGGTCTAGTGTGCAATTTTTTCAAAGAGAAAGGTTGGAAAAGTTTTCAAAAAAAATTTCAAAGTCATTAAAAGTTTTGAAATCCCTAAAAGAGGCTTGGAGAACACCTACAAGTCAATTTTTTTAGTTTTAGATCTAGAAACCTATCAGGAACATAAGTGTAGATCGAGAGCTACAGATTCCACTTGATTTTACATAAATCTATAAGTGGAATGATACACCATTAGTGGCGTATGAGTCCCACTTCCATGCTTGAGAAGAGGGTTTTACACTTTTGAGTGACCAGTTGTCAAAAACTTGTTCTAGCAAAATCTTCCCAAAACAGGACTAAGTCACCCAACTTGGCGTATGAGTCCCAGTTAGCTTCAATAATGAATTCTCTAGGATTATAGAGCTCCATTCCATCCTTTTCTAGTCTCTAGGTGCACACTTTCAATTTCACAAGTTTTTGTTATAGTTGTCTGCATTTCTAGGTCATTTTGCATATCACAGTGTGTTTTCAAAAATATTGCATTTTCTTAGTTTTGCATTAGTAGTTAATTTATTTTATCAATTCATAGCATCTAGGACATTCCCCTTTGATATATTTCAATCTCATTTGCATTGTAATCTCAAGGGATTATTGTTGAGTGAGACATTAAGGTTTTTGGTACCTCTCTCTTTTCAGGTGTAAAACACTATAAGTGTAAGAGAGCCATATACCCAAAAATATTTGGTTTAATCTCAACATATCCTGAGTTAACCATTTCATTCTAATAAATTTTCTAATTAGGATAGAAAAGGGCACACATCTTGTATCTCTTTCCACATCACCCTATTTATAAGATGACAACATCATCCATCCTTATATATACCTAAAATTTCTATTGGAATAATTTTATATTCCAAATATAAAATACATAAATACAAAATCCCCACAAATCCAAGGATCACCATGTCCCATAAAAAGTACATACTAAAGCCCAAAAAATTATGATCCGAAAAATTTAAATACAAAAGCTCACAAAAACTCATGAAGTAGAAATAAAAGAAAAAAACCATGTGGAATTAAAAAAAAAACAAAAATAAATAAGTATACCAAAGAAAAATCCAAAATAGCATATGAATCTGCTCCTCAAAAGCTTCCTCTACTCCTAAGTCCTCCAGCATTCCATCTAAGAATCTCCCTCCTAAATTCATTTTTGTACATTATGTCCTACAATCCATTATCCTAAGCCCTCCACCATCTCCTCCATCCATTTTGGTCCCCTATGTCTCAAAATATTCCCCACTCCATCTAAATCTCTAAATTAAAATTCCATTTCTAATCCACAACTCCACCACACCTCAAGGTATGTTCCAAATTTGGTCCTAATCATGTTCCCATCCACTCATTCACATGTATTCCAACACCCTATCTATTATAGAATAGCTATTTCCATCACATCTATTACTCCAATATTTTGCATAAAATCCTTATTCCCCCATCTCCCTATTAATTCCATTTCCCTTACCATCATTCTACCAAATTCTATGAGCATACATCTAAGTATCATGACTCATTGTAGAACCTATTCAAGGGATACCATCCATGGAAATAGACCCTTGAATCCTCCCTCCATCTCCCTATCACCAATCATTCACACTCACTTATCCATATCCATATCTTCATCCTTTTCCATCCATACTATTTTAAAAATATTAAAAATTTAAAAATAGAAAAATAAATAAATAAGAAAATATAATTAAAATAAAATAATCCATGAAAGGGTGAAAACTACTCCTTGTGGAACCTTGGGCAAGTACCATAATGAAAAATAGGAAAGCATGCATCATTTTTAATCCCCTATCCTCTTCCACTCAATAGTTGGGGGAAATATTCATTCACTCCATCTCATCTCTTGCATTTCATGTCCCTCATTGTCTCCCCTTCATTCTATCTACCTCATTCCTACTCTCCCTTCCTATCCAATTCATCCTCCTTTTCTACCTTTTCTATTTATAAGTACTGAGGTAAGAATATCTATACATACCTTGGATAATATAAATCTTACTTTCTATATACTATCTATACCCCATACCCATTTTTCACTCATTATGGAATCTCACTCCTTTGGAATATATTATTTGAATCTAAGTTTCCTTGTCCATACATTCTATTTATCCATAAAATAATCATCCATGCTCTCATCCTTTCCCTCCTAATCCATCCAATGAATCCCTCTATCTCCTATCTTCTATCTAAGAAACCTCTCCATCCTTCCATCCTTGTACCAATCCTTGGTTCTCCCCTATCATTGGTTCCCATACATCCCATTATCTTAACTATCATATCCACTATATTTCCTTCTCCATAATCCTCCATATAACCCAAAAATCCCAAATAAATTTATCCAAATGAAATCAATCCTAATCCATGCAATTCACTCATGCAATCTAGCACATCATTCCAAAGAATCACTTATTTTGATCTAAATTAATAGATAATCCATTGATTAAATTTATTTGAATGATCATGACAAGGATATATCATTCCTAATAATTGGGTATGTACTATTTTTATCATTAAAATTTCTACCCTCATCATTATCCATCTATCCATTAATTAATAAATTTCCAACTTGATTAGGGGCACAATCCTAGTTCATTTATGGCTTGTCGTGAATTCTTGTTTGGTTCTTGTGTGTGTTATCATTATTTGCATCTATCAAGATCCTCAAACCATATTTTCATAGTCATCATGGTATTCCATATCATGGTTTCATAAGGAATATTATTTTATTTTACCTTTTGATCATGTACTTGGTACATCATCACCCTAGTTCCTTATACTTTGGTGCATAATTTGAAGTAAAATATCAAATCAATGTTTCTTATAATATTACATCATGAATCTCATCCATCCCTTAATCTCCATATCTCTCGATTCCCCATAATATTTTAACCTTATTATCCCTTCTTTATTAGTCCTCACATATATTTCACGATCACTCCAATGTTCTTCAAACCCACCTATCCCCTCAAGTGGGAATAAAAATACTAAAATCCATCCTTATCATCTCTTCTCATCCTTCTAATGAAAAAGGTATCTTACCAGTAGTCCTCATCTATTTATGCCTAATATAGTTTCATCTTGTTTGATATGATACCACTTATATTCACAACACTATATCAAAGAGGAGAAATATTTAAACACCCCAAATTTACCACCAATTCACCATACCAAATTTATTGTAAAATTAATTAAATGAATTATTGTTTAATTAATTTCTTTCACTATTCATCATTAATTAATTCTTATTTTTCATTGAATTTAATTAAATCAAGTTAATCAATTAACCTTATCTCCTAATTTCTCCAAATTAATTAATCTAAGATGAATTAATCCTTACTTATATTTCCCCTAATTTTTAATTACACATCATCCTCAATCCCTCAACATTTAATTCTTTCCATTAAATCCATATACAAGGATTAAAATATAAACTTTCTATCATTTTAAATTTGTCCCCTCTCCTCCCATGATCCCACATGTGTAAGAATTCTAACCTTATCCACACCTTTCTCACACATGTGTGATCATGCTATGTTGGAGGTATTATAAGCTTTCACATCACCCCTTGACCTAAGTTATACTTAAACCCACTCCTTTTCTCATGCACATGCCATCTTTCTCACACATGTGTAAATATTTCTAGCTCTTACACCTCATGTGACAATTGCCACATGACTATAACTTCAATCCATGCATTTATCTTCCTCAAATCCTAACCCTTCATTAACCAATACATCTTGGCCCTTGATTGTAATCATGAAAAATCTATAAATTGAAGGTCTTGCCTTCCATTTTCATAAACACTTTCATCATATCCTCATGCTAACATTTTATTGATAATTCATCCCAATCCTATCTATTGGAAAGAGAAAATGGGGAGTTATAGTCTAGAGATTCATACCCTTTTTCTCTTATGTAGTTTATTTATACCCCATAGGATACAATGAGAGAAAAGAGTATTTGTAGTAGGGAAACTATGTCTAACTGCATCTCATATGTAACTTAAATAATAATAAATTCATTCATAACACATATATTTATCAAATTATTATAAATCCATATATATTCATAAGACATGTATAATGGTAGGATATAGTCTTTTCTCTACATTATCTCATATCCTATATCCATATCATTCTTCCTATAATGATCTATGCTTTATCTCCTAGAGATACATGACCCTTATAGGGTACCTTTTACCCCATCTTCCCTATTGGTATTAGGTTCCACAAGTCATATGTGGTACCTTTAGGTCGCTGCCCTATAACCTACTAACACTATCCTACCATTATGTTGCTAGTATACTAAGCAACCACATTCCACCATCAACACATTATAAGAATCCCAAAAAGTGGAGTATTTGATTCACTTTACTTCTACTCAATTAAAGAAGAAAATAAAAATAAGGTAAAATGTTCCATTATTCACTTTAGAATCTTTGTGTTTCATCCCTTGCATTTTTCCTTGTCTTCAAATAATTACACCAAAATATAATTAAATATCATTTATCTCATAAAGAGATAGGTAGTTACACCAAAAGAGAGCTAATTAACATCTCTCATGAAGGGGATATAGTTACAATAAATATAACTAGTAAAAATTTCACTCATGAAGGGGTGGGTGTTAGATATTATAGAATATGAAACATATAAAAAGAGGTTGGGGATCCATTACATATAGGGTTTTATACTAAATTTTGAATGTTTCACCAAAATTACTATAAATAGAAAGGATAAAATGGTGTGTAATGAACCTATCTATTTTCTATTTCATTTAGGCAATCATATCCTCCAAGATAGAATTATCTTTCAACCCTTAGGTGAGTCAATTCTATGGAAGATCTAGAAATTTGCTATATGTGTGTAGACGGGGTAAATATGACTGAAATACACTCTTGGGAGACAAACTAAAAAATAGTAAATCAGCTCAATACTTCAAGCTAATACTTAGATCTTGTAGACCAATCATAAAACTAAGAGAATCCACAACCTCCATTTAGATTTATGAAATATAAATCATTATAAACATGTCATAATTTTTTTTGTAAAGTGTCATGATAGAAACAATGACAAAATTAACTAAACGTGGGTTTTGGGAGAAAGATTAAAAATACTAAATGCACTCATTCATGACATGTAAAGATTGAATTTGGTAGATGAAACATAGGGCTATAAAAAATAGTAAATCTTTAGTAGATCTAACAAGGGGAAAATGTTGTGCACCTATTAAAAAATAGTGTTTTTGGAAGCTTTCTTAGTACTCATTCTCCTATAGGTGAATGGGTCTTTGTAGGGATTTTAAAATTGGTTTTTGGGTCCTCTAATCCTATGTTCGTAATTCTAAATTATTCGAGTTTCACATTCAGATAGTCGGAAATAAATTTGGGATTTGAGTTTTTGTGAGATGACAAAATAGGTGACAACAAATGCAACTTCGCAATTTTTCACTTTTGAGACCTTCAACTTTTCTTCAACCTATGAACTTACAAATATGAAACACACAAAGAGAGAGGGAATTTTTGTTTTTTTGGGTGAATGGGGCTTTCCCTTGGTCAAACCTCATTTTTGGAAATTAAACCTTGAAATTAAATAATAAAACATGAAACGATTGATGAATGAACAATACAATGTTGCAACTCACCAAACCCTCGAATGAAACCCTTGAATGACTTAAATTTTTATTTTTATCTTGCATGAAATGGATATAATGGATGTGGATCTTGATTCTTGAATCTTACTTTGATTCTTTGACTTGAATGCTTGAATCCTACATGAAAATGTTAGCTCCAAAAACATGCATGAATGAACATAACTTTGACATGATTCTTGAGATCTTGAATATTGCAATAAATGATTGAGAAATCTTCTCTTAAATGCTCTTGAAAATAATCTTTTCTCTTGTGAAAGTTATCTCAATTGTGCTCTTGAAATTTAATGTTAACTTGATAAAATAACCTTGTATTTATAGACATTTATCCTTAAATTCCTGAAAATTAAACATTACAAGCCAACATTTGAAATTTAAATTTGGGATGATAAAAATACTACAAAAACATGTTTTAAAAATGGGTTCCAAAGCCTAGGGAGGATCCATTCTCCCATGGGTGAATGGGTCTCATGTCCCTATTCGTAGAACACGCATTGCTCAAGGTAAAGTGTTATGTGTTGGCATTAATTATTGTTGGGTTTCCCCTTTAGAAAATATAATTTTTTAGGCTTGTAGATGAATAATAGGTCTTATTAAGGCATAATTAATTCCAATTTAATTAAGAGGGCCCAAACAAGTGTTAAAATTTAAAGGGATACATTTTCAACATTAAATTAAGGCATTATTAAGTCCATTTTAACTAGGAGGGCCCAATCACGTTTGAAAATATAAAGGGATACATTTTTCTACACTACATTTAGCCCCCACTTTAGTGAGAGGATGACCTTGCATCAAAATCACACTAAAGTAGAAAAAATATGTGTCAAGATGGGTCCAAGTGCACCAATGTTTATGGGATAGGATGAAAAATATCAAGGAGGTGGGCAAGCCCCCAGGATCCAAGATCCCATGTCAAACCAAGACAGGCACACTAGTAGAAAAACAACAATAAATGACTAAAAAAGCTACTAAAGATTACATGTATGTAACTAAGCTTGGTCACGTGATGATTAGTAGTTTATTTCCAATCATTTATAACACGACCAAATTCATGAATAAACCATTTTTAGTCATTTAGTGGTTGTTTTGATTGATCAATTTAGTAGTATATTTAGTCATTGATTGTTGTTAACTAGTCATTTATTTAGTCATGATAGTCATTTATTTAGTCATGGTAGTTGTTTATTTATTTGTGGTAGTCATTTATTTAGTCATGGTAGTCATTTATCTAGTCATTGTAGTCATTTATTTAGTCATGGTAGTCATTTATTTAGTCATGGTAGTCACTTATCTAGTCATTGTAGTCATTTATTTAGTCATGGTAGTCATTTATTTAGTCATGGTAGTCATTTATTTAACCATGGATTAGTCATTTATTTAGTCATTTATGAACTAAGACTTTCAGATGTGTATGTAAACTCCTATGTTTGGAGAAAGTTGTTACAATAACTAGTCTATAAAATTGCGGACCAAGAGAAGTCATTAAATTTTTTTTATGATTGAAAGATATAAAACTTTAAAGCTCTTATGTTATACTAGAAAAATTAAACTAAAACAATCAAAAATTGAACAAATCTACTCAAAGGATTGAAACAATAGTGTTGGAAAACAATTCACTATATATTCAAACTGTAAATAAAATATGTTACAAAGAACTCTATATAGAGAGTTTTGAAGACAACGAATAGGCTATATGAAGAAAGCTAATAAAGCTAATAAAACAAAACTTAAAAAAAAAGAATCTTTCACAGTATGCAAACTGTTGATTTAATATGCTTTAAAAATTGAAAAAAAAAACTTAAACTAAAGCTAAAAATCCATCAATGTGAATGCATGTCTTCAATGATGCCACTATTGCACATGGGGTGGGCTATAAATACATAAGATTAATGGAAAAGTATGTGAATATTTTGCTACAAGAGAAAATAGGGTATATTAGTATGCAAGAAAATAATAGAAAGGGTTGCTATATATACAATGTGTAAACAAAGCTTGGAAGTTTCTTTTTACCTATTCTATACCATCTTAAAATATTATGTACACTCTTGATCAAGGCTCCTAATTTTGTGTAGAATAAGGTACCTTTCCTGCATTTAAATTTTTCTTGTTGTATGGTAGAGTAAGGCATTGGTTTTGCATTTTCTCCTTGCTTTGTACATCTCCACAATAAAAAATTAAATTTTACAATCCATCCAAAGGAGGTTATCAGTATAAATAGATTGGATATTGAAATCTTATGTATTTATGAATAAAGAATCTAAGAACTCAACATTTGTTAATATTTTTAAAAGATATATGAAAATTTGAAATATCGAAAATAAAGTAAAAACATGAAAAACAAACAAATCATATCAGATAATAACATGAAAAATAAATAGAGCGAGTACCAGTGACGACACTTTTCCTGTGATGCATCCAATACCAAGACTGTTTAGAGACTACAAAAGATCCCCTGCATAGCAATCGAGTGTCCTTGGGACAGTGAGGGAGGATTTTGAAGTGAGGTCAATTTGGATGAGTTTGGATTGGCTACCATTACCACCAAGAAAAAATGGACATAAATAATATTTTTAAGCACCTACTGCCAAGAAAATTAGGCGCCCATTTTGAAATGGACATGAAATTTATTTCAATGCAATTAAACGAATCTCAATCATTCATCATTTTTTGCCATTTTTTCAACTATTCTTCCCTCATTTTATTGCTTTCCCTTCCTCATTACTATCGATTCATTCCTCCAATTTGGCTAGTTGCAACTGAAAATATGGTTTTGGCGAGGGTTTAAGAGTATCTTTATTAAAATGAAAATTATGACAAATATCTTAATAATGAGCACATTTAAAACTATTTGATTTATTAAAGATTTATAACTTTGATCAATTTATATTAAAGATATTAATATTTAAATATTTAAATTAAATTAATAAAAATTTATTTAAATTTATTTAATATTTTTATACTAAATATAGAATATTTTTAAATTAAAATATATACTTTTAAATTTTATTATATTTTTAAAATTTGAATGTGTATATATAAATAAAGCATCCTTTATCCTACATAATTAAGTATATATTAAATTTTATATAATGAAAAAATTAATTGTAAATATATAATTATATTATTAATTATTATTATATATTATATTCTCTAACAAAACAATTATATATATAACATTTTAATAATTATTAATTAATAACTATTATATTTTTATTCAATACAAAATATAATTAATATATTATATATTATATACAATACATATTAAATTATATAATTATATAAAATACAATTATATATATAAATATATATAATAGTATATATAGGTTGTATTATTATTATTTAAATATAAAAATATATAGATTATATTATTTACTAATATTATATATAATACAAAAAATAAATATAAAAATATATAGGTTATTGTTTATTTACTACTATAGATATATCAAAATAAAAAAATATATATATAATAGTAGTAACTAATATATTATTTATCATCAACCTGTAGTGATGATGGAGGAGCCTAGCGGTGGTGTGGGGATTTACCGCCAGCCCATAGTGTACGTGACAGAGCCCCGCAATATAGCTCCATCATGTACACTATAGACTGGCGGTAAATCCTTGCACGACCATTGGGCTCCTCCATCATCACTGCGGGTTGACGGTAAATAATATTAGTTACTACTATTATATATATTTTTGTATTTAAATATATCTATATAGTAGTAAATAAATAATAACCTATGTATTTTTATATTTAAATAGTTATAATACAACCTATAAATACTATTATATATTTATAAATATAATTACTATTATATTTACTATTATATTTAAATATAAAAATATATAGGTTATATTATAATATATAAGAATACAATAGAATCAAAATAGCATATATTTCTATATAGATCAAATTAAATTAATTTATAAAAAAACTCAATCATTAAAGAGCACAAGAAACACTTCAAAATTCCATATCCATATCACACTGATACACTCCCACCAATCATTTTCCCAAATATTTTTAATTTTTTTATCTAATTTGTATTCTCGTGACTAACTATTTAGTCATTTTTATTTGTGTGACTAAATAATTTTTTACTCGACAACCAAACTAGTCATTTATTTACTCATTTATAGTTGTGTTGCAAAAAAGTAGTAGAATTTAGTCATTTTTAGTTGTTGTGACTAAAATTTTTAGTCACGTAGTCATTTATTTGCCAAATTCTACTAGTGGTACAAAGGAACACACACAAGATGTATGATATGCAACAAGAAGACAAGATACACAAACATACAATGTCAAAGACTAAAAGAAAGAAAAAGAAACTGGTGGATCAAGCCTAGATTTTTTATCCAACTCAATGTGGATCAAGCCTCACCCAAAAACATTTACAAGTGGAACTCACTATCCACTATGCAAACAACAATACATGCTCACATGGGCTAGTGAAATCCATTGTCCACTAGGTGAGCGCTGAAGAGTGGAAAATGAGAGAATATTATTAGGCTCCCATAACCATACCAAAGTTATACCTCCTGATAACTTTAATAAGGAACCACACAATACAAACTTGGAGCTTCATAAGGCTTAGCAAGCCGTGTTATGCTAAACACTCATTTATGTAGTTTCCCATCAAATTTAGGTGTGAAATATAATGATCACCAATAATCTTCTAATAGATTTGTGACTTGTTCAATATTGTTCTCTTTTCTTACGTCTTGCACGGGTTCTATTTATGTAGTTGTTGTCAATGTTTTCAAAGGAATTTCCTTTTCTTTTTTAGTGTGCAAACAACTTTATGGTTCAGGGCCAGCCTTGATTGTATAGAACTTTTTTGTCATACACATTTCATTATACAATGAAGAGTAAAAGGCACTGCATGCATCTCATGAATCGAAGGTCCATCAAAAAGAAGATTATATGAAAGATTATCAGGCATGACATGAATTTAGGAGTATGCAATGTGGCCTTTCCAACTGTAATAGGTATTGTGATCACACCAAGTGGTTTTTTTTCTGCAATATCAAATCCATGGATAGATAATGAATTAGGTTCAATCTTAGTCTTATCAACTCCAAGCTTGTACAAAATATTTATACTGCACATGTTAAGGGCTAATCCATTGTCAACAAGGGTTATCTTTATCCTAGTAATATTAATAAGAGCTATTATCATGAAATATTTTTCTTTTTTTTGCAGTTCTAAAGAAGGTAGCTCACTTTGGTGGAAAATAATGTCTAAATTCATTCCTTGAATTAGGGCTGCTATATCATTTGGGTTTGCACTAGGAGGAATCACAACTTATTGCAAATCCATTTGAAGCATGTTATTATAACTAGGCAAGGCTTGAAAAAGGTCCCATAAATAAATCTTAGTAGGAGTGTTTTTAAGTTGTTTTACAAGATCATACTCCTTTCCACTATGTTGCAAGATATCAGGTGCATAGGTTTATTTTGAACTTGATGTTGGTGTGAGGGTGGGTAGAGGGTAAGAAGTGGCTTAGGAGGTGGCTTAGGGTGTCCAATAATTAAAGGAATTGTAGGAGGTATTAAGGGATATCTAATGTTCATAACCTTAAAAGACATCCTTATTTTGATTATCTTCTAGTGAAGGAGAGTCTAATTGCAACATGCCCATTGTTCTACATAGTAATTTTTCCTATGTTATACCCACAAGTGAATAGTTTATACAACTAATCTTTAAGATAATTTTTTTTTTGTTTTCCTTTAACTATTAAATGCACATTTGAAATGTATTTCAAACTTTTCCATTGCATACAAAATAATTCCTTTCATTGATTCAAATAATGATGATACATGAATTCCATATGACATTTCATCTTTCAATTTTCAATAGAGATGGATATGATTTATGTACATAGATTAAACAAGCTTTCAACAAATGTAAAGCACAATGGTCTAGAAGTTCCCCCTCAAATCTTGGCTTCCAACTAAAGAGGAGAAGCATCACTTAAGAAATTTTCTACCAACCTTTGATTTACTGTGGTCCCTCACACATCTACCTAATTGGTAAGATGGCCCTACCCTTCGATGAGGAGATTGGTTTGGGAACCTTCTAACAATAGCCTATTGTGAGCTTGGTGTTGTGTCCTATACATTTCTAGACTGGCATATAGTGGTTACAACTTGCATGAATGAACTTCCCGTTCCTAGTACATAATCTCGAATCACATTGAAATCAATAGTGTAAACAGTGGATACTTATACTTCTTTGGCCAAAGTTTCCATTACCCTTAACTTAGAGTAGACTTCACATGTTCACCCACCTTAATAGCTCAATTTGGTCTATAATGACTAGATTATACTCTATATCTACGTTACCCCCTTTCTCATGGATCTAACCAAACCCAGGAATAACCCTACATAATCATCCCATAACAATATGACTATACTACCAAAGTGTTTAAACATCTTGCATAATGCTACATACATCTAACATAGACTCCTTTTATAAGTGAAGATAACTACACATAGTATATATACATCGCACTCAAATAAAATCCCATATATAGTGTATATAAAGACATAGTCAACAAGATAGGTTCTACAACATATTACATAACCATGAAACAAACAATCTCAAGCAAACTCCACAATAAATTTTAAAACACTCTTTCCCCAACATGATAAATAACTATTTTATCCTTTCCAATATGAAGGTAAAGGAATAGAAACTAGCATGCCTGTAGAAGCTCCAAATGATTTAACTCCATCCTAGTATGAATCCTTTGATTGATTGACACCTCTTCCAAGTTCCTCTTTACTATCTTCTTCTAACTACTCACAAATTCTCACAATAATCACACATACTAAATTCCAAAATAACTCTCAATTCACAAGCTCTAGAACTCACAACAAAACATCATCAATATTCAGAAAGATAAGTTTCACATTTGGTAGAATGGGAAGCTCTATTTATACTAACTCATGAGTAACTGAAGCCTACAAAAAAGAAAGAATTCTTGCCACCTTTCTCCCTCATGCAATGAATCACTTAAAGGTTTACAACACATGATAATTTCATGGTTGAGTCAACTTAGAATTTGGGACAACAAGCTAAAAACAAGTTTCCTAATTCAAATTCTATTTCAAAATATTGTGAAGTTTACACTTGACTAATTCAAATCACTTATTTGCAGGATTATTTGAATTCATAGACTTCTTTTGAATTATAACCTCTCTTAAATATGGTGCAACCTCAAATATTTGGTGTCATATTCACAAGAGAAACATGTAGACTTTTTCTTTGTTGCACACAACATTTACTTCCCTTTGTAAGCACTTAACATAGTTGCAATAATTCATATATCCTTTGTTTTAATGTTTGACTTGGTCATGTTTTAGTTTATGCACTAGATTATTCACCTCATAAAACCACATTTATGCTTTATGTTCCCATAGAATATATTATATGTATTGTTGCATATTACTAATAGTATGACCAATGCTATCTTATGTGCTTTATGATTTATATTAATAACTTCAAATCTCATATATGTATATACATACATTCCATAGTATATATATATATGTAGCAATATGTATATATGTATTTATATTAATATATACATATATTTATTTCATAAGGCTTACAAATATATTTATATAAATAAAGAATAGTATTACACTTTTATGTATATTTGTTCAATTATATATGTGTATATATATATATATCACATATACATATATACGTAATATTATTTCATTATCTTTATAAAATACTCATACATACAATCCCATAGATCGACACACATGCATGGGATGCATATATGCATACATATATATATATATATATATATATACATACATACACATAGACACACCCATATATATATATATATATATATATATATATATATATATATATATATATATATATATATATATATATATATATATATATATATATATATATGTACCATAGAAAAAAGGAAACTCGCTTGATTTGGGGAATAATTGATGACAATTTGGACTTAAGGAGGCCTTGATTTGCTGTTGTAAGGTGTTTTTCACATCCACACTAGGTATTGGACCCTTTCAAATACATTTATAGATGTCTTGTAAAGGTGTTGCAAAGTGTTGTAAAAGACTTTCACACCTCTCTATACTTAATGAACCCATCTTCCCTTAATTCAACAATATAAATTTCTTTTAATAACATTATCATATCAATCTAGAAGACTTGTGAATTAAACTTAATATTAAACTAGTGTTGTAATGTGTCTTACACATTCACATTGGTTCTTGTGCCTTTCTAGGCTAAGTGGACCTCATTTTAGTGTTGTAAAGTGTATTTAATAACACTTTGACATTTAATTCTATGTCCCAAGCCCTAATTGACCTTCACATCATCATTAATAGGCCCCTATTACCCCATATTATGCATCCCAAGGCATAATTTGATGAAATACCTGACAAAGTCACCATATAAACTTTATTTCTTTACTTCCTAGCATCTTAGATGTCAAATGGGCCCGATTGGGACTAATTTGCCACCTATGGTGAATGAGTCCCTACCAAGTGGGACTGATTCACCCAAGGTGGTGAACGAGTGCCATTTGGGTCAAATTTGACTTTTGAGTAGGGAAAATTGAAATTTAAGTTTATTATTTTTACATGTCAACCTTAGGGATCCAATTAATGGGATAATAAGGAGAATTTCCTATAAAATAAAGTCTCTAAACCCTAATTCATATTGCTTAGCTCATTCATAGCCATTCTTCATTATTCATCCACCATTCTTCCATCTCAAGTCAAGCAAGTTAGGGTTTCATCATTTCAAATCATTAAGATAGCAATTTTTAGACATTCAAGGGAAGATTCTTCATGTTTTGTTGCAGAAATCTAAGATCAATCATCATGGCAAGGTAATAAATCCATTGTTGCATGTTTCATTACATTCTTTTCTACATTTGGTTTAATTACCTAAAAAGGCCATTCCCTAACATCCAACATTTCTCTTCAAAATTTGTTCAAGTCATCTCTTCATTGGACAAGTCAAAATATCCACAAAAAGTCATTTTCAAGCCTGAATCCAACAGTTTCAAATTCAAAAGTGGACCCATTTTTCATGGGTGGTGAGTGAGTCCCACTTCCAAGAATGTTTTTTAGTTTTTTGCATTTTCAAACACCCATTTGTCAGAAACGGGTTCCGAAATAGTTTCATACAATAAGGACCGATTCACCCAGAATGGTGAATGAGTCCCACTAGGAGTGAAAATCAGCATCAATAGCATTCCATAAGTAATTTCCAGTCTCCATCCATATCTCAGGTGCACACTTTTAGTTTCATCCATTTCTGTTCACACTTCTAGGTATTTTTTCACTACACAATTTGTTTTCAAACAACTTGCATTTCTCTAGTTTTCATTCAATACACAATATCTTTCTTTAGTTATTTACATTTATTTTATCTCATCTAGACACATTTCATTCATATTCCATCCATATTGCATTGAATTTGAGTGTAAATTTTCTCTTTTTGGCCCTTCTTTCTCCTTTTAGGTGAAAAACCCTAGAAGTGCTAGAAAAGATTAGGAAACCAAAATCTTTGCTACATTTTTGGTGAACCTGCTTTTTGAATACCTTCTTATTTGATTTGGAGTCCTTCATCATATATCTAGCCTCACATTAATATTGCATTAGGGTTTGCATGGATTAATTTGCATGCTAGGCTTCAAATTTTGCATTCATGAAAAGTGCATTTAGGTTGCATTTTTGGCATCTAAAATCATTAAATTTTTTTAAAATTTCGCATTTTAATCTTAGGTCTACATCTTACAACATAAAAAACATAAAAATCACTATTTTTTTTTTTTAAATCTAAAAAAAAATCCCCACTAGGACTCATTCGCCACCTTGGGAAAATCAGTCCCTTTTGTCCCCTAAAATTTCCTTTTACATAGTGGAAAACCCTATTTTTATGCTTTTGTTTGCTGCCATTAGTTATCTGTATCAGTTTGCTGACTTTCTATATCATGCATTTCACTAGATTTAGCTTACATTAGCTCATTTCCTGCATTGTTAAAATTCACATTTTCACTTCCAATCTTTCATCTTTTAGATTGTTGCATAATGACATCAGTAAATTACCTTGTTTGCAATATGAAAAGTTGCATTTCATCTTATGTCTTTACATTTCATTTTAAATTTCCATAGCTTATCTTACATTTAAATCATTATAAATAAGCATTATTTACATTCATGGCACTTATACTTTTGCAATTTTATTTTTCCACAATAGTTCCTAGTTTATTTAGGTCAGATTCATTAGCAAATGAAGAAAAAAAAAATCAAACGATCCAATTAAAAAAATTATTCAATTTAAAAAAACTATAACATCTCATCCCTTTATTAGTGATGACTTAGACTTGTTAGATGAATCTCTACAAGGCTTCCTCTCTCTAAGTTCTTCCACTAAGGCTTGTAATGTCAAACCCAAACCAACCAATAATAACTTATCCCCCGAACCTTTTTGTAGTGATGAATTAGACATGTTAGATGAAGCCCTTAAATACTTTATCTCTCCCAGCTCATCCACTAAAGGCTTGCCACAAGAGGATGCAAGCATCGATCATCATGATAATAATAATTGTTCTTCTCTTGATATCTCTCCCATTGGTGATGAAGGTATCTTGATGAAAGAAGACATAATCATTGAAGATCATGAAAGTATTGCTTGTATTCCTTCTCCTCCCCCTTGCAAAGACATTATGAAACACACAGCTAAAATCATTGCCACTACTTTACCGAGTCTTCATTCATCTCCCAACACCTCCCCTACTTTTGCAAATCCTTTAGTGAATAAGGATAAAATCGTGAAAGATCATGACAAACACATTTGTGTGGGCGATATGATTGAGGGCTATGACAATCCTACCTCTCCTTCTCAAGACGACATTCTAGGACATGAGGATGTAAGTATAGATAATCATGACAATCAATCCTTTTCTTATCCTAATATATTCTCTACAAATGAAGAAGGTACTTTAGCGTTAGAATATATCATGATGGAAGATCTATTTGAACAAAAAATTCCAGTCATTAGTAACCATGAAACTCCTAGTTATCCTTCTCTTGATGCCTCTCCTATGAGCAATGAAGCTATCTTTCAAAATCCAATTATGACATGTGATGGACATATTAGCTCACCTCCTAGGGTTGATATTTTGGCACATAAGAATGATACCTTGGAGAAAGAAGACAACCAAATAAAGCCTTCTTCTCATATCACCACTATTAATACTAAAAAAAATCCAACCCTTAATCATCCCCCTATGTGTGCTAAGAAACCAACTCACAATACACCCAACCTCATTCTTCCAAATCATGGTCTTCATGATTGTCCTTTCATATACATCAACCCATCCAACAAACCTTCACTCAACATCCATACTATCACTCAAGATTCTTCCAAGCAAACTCTAACCTTGGTACATCCTAAATTAATAGATATCTCATGAAACATGTATCAAGGGTAAACTTTGTTTCATTATCCAAATAAATAACATTAGTTTATGTTCCTTTCCATGTAATAGTTGTGGGATAATAGCATACTCACTATTGCATGTTTTACATCCATCACAAGGGGTAGCATACCATCATCCATTCTAGGCTCACCCTTGTCCTACACTCAATGGGGGAAAAGGATTAGAAATCCTTACCCTGTATGTCATTTTTCATTGTCTCTTTTGGCTAATCATTAACCTTTCATGAATTTCTAAGAGCAAGCTTGGGATGTGGATGACATGTCTTAAGATTGACTCGTATGTGACATACTCCCTTTCTTCATGATGCAGCTTATCGAAAACATATGACTTGGCATAGGGATTTTCGAATAAGCTCTCATACTTTCTTCTACTTTAAAGCAATTGTTGACAATAATGGTGTTAGTAACCACTTTAAAGTGGGGTAATACATGGACAACACCTTTGTAAAAATTTCATGGAGTGATTTTACTTCTTCTTGTGATGTGTCCTTTTCTTAGTGGTGTCATTGGGTTTGATTCCTTCCAAGAGTGTACAATCAACTGAAGTGGCCTGATGCAAATGAGACATCTCATGGATAATGATCTGACACCCTAACTTGTCCTCTCTTGGAGACATTAGGCACAATGCTCCCTAAGAAGAAGACCTTACATGAACAAAGAAAAATTACCTTTAACAAAAATTTTACATGACATTCAAAACATTTACAAAAGCATTTTCATTGTGGTGCCTTATCAAAGTTATCAGGAGGATAACTTTGGTATGGTTTGTATAATGGGAATCCAACACACTGGCATGACTTTCTCGCTAAGCCACTTCTTTACGACATCTCACCCTATGAACGACCTGATGTTCTATGGGCCTAGAAAGAGTGCATCTTTTCCACCCCCTTTTCCTTTCTTTCCATTGCATGATTATGTATCTTATTGGTTTGACTTATGATCTTGGATCTTGGGGGCTTGAATTCCTTCTTGATCTTTTTCATTCTTTTTCATCTGCATTTGGGTATGTGTAGGATCATGATGGGCCAAAAAGTGGCGATATGATGGGTATGTGTAGGGTATGTGGCTGACGAATTTTTTTTAACCAAAAATTGATAGAACAAAAAGGGATTTTAAAGGAGATTCTCAACTTTCCACCAATATAAATTATGATTTACTTTGAATATAATAAATTATTATTATTTATTTTCTATTGGAATTATGACTAAAGTCCTGTTTGATAGGCTAACTGAAAAATATCTATAGCTTTCAAACGGTATCACATTTTTTGAATTTAAAAAATGTGTCACATTATATGCTTCACATACTATAAGATTAAAAAAAAAGTTTTGAATTTCATGAAGTTTTGACCACAGTAAGGTGGTTAGGCATACAATTTTTTATAGTTTTTAAAAGTTGTAATAAAAAAATCATTATTAATTATTTACTTGGAAACAAATTACAAAAAAATATGCATCACATCAATACATGAGTACTTTAATTATATCTAAAATATTATAAAAAAATATTATCATTTTATTTGGTTAGGGTGGTCAGACAGACACCTACTTCTTATTTTTTCCTTGAAATTTAAGTAGTACTATTGAAATTTCAAATTTTCACCAAATATATTTTATTTTTTTAAATAAACCTAGTAGCTTAGAAACTACATTCAATTTTCTACAGATTTTATTTTTACATATTTTTAAAATAATATAGATAGCTTATTCAAATTTTTACATCAAGTTGCCTAACTCTAATTTTTCTAAATTTTTTGCCACTTAAGGGCCTATTATTTCCATGATGATCCTACACATACCCATTTTTACACTCAAATCTCTCTTGAATATCTAATTTAGTGTGAGTTTGAAGCAAGTTCATCCTCTCACTAAAGTGGGGGCTAAATGTAATGTAGAAAAATGGAAACTTGCTTGATTTGTGAAGTAATTGATGACAAATTAGACTTAAAGAGGCCTTGATTTGGTATTGTGAAGTGTTTTTCACATCCACACTAGGTCTTGGACCCTTTCAAATACATTTATTGATGTCTTGTAAAGGTGTTGTAAAAGACTTTCACACCTCTCTAGACTTAATGAACCCATCTTCCCTTAATTCAACATTATAAAATGTGTTTAATAACATTATCACATCAATCTAGAAGGCTTGTAAATTAAACTTAATGTTAAACTAGTGTTGCAATATGTCTTACCCATTCACATTGGTTCTTGTGCCTTTCTAGGCTAAGTGGACCTCATTTTAGTGTTGTAAAGTGTGTTTAATCACACTTTCACACTGAATTATGTGTCCCAATCCCTAATTGACCTTCACATCATCATTAATAGGCCCCTATTACCCCATATTGTGTATCCTGAGGCATAATTTGATGAAATACCTAACAAAGTAACCATATAAACCTTATTTCTTAACTTCCTAGCATCTTCATTGTCAAATGGACCCCACTAGGACTAATTCACCACCTATCACAAATGAGTCCCTACCAAGTGTGACTGACTCACCCAAGGTAGCGAATGAGTCCCATTTGGGTCAAATATGACTTTTGAGCGAGAAAAACTAAAATTTAAGTTTATTATTTTTGCATGTCAGCCTTAGGGATCCAGTTAATAGGCTAATAAGGAGAATTTATTGTAAAATCAAGTCTCTAAACCCTAATTCATATCTCTTATCTCATTCATAACCATTCTTCATTATTCATCCATCATTCTTCCATCTCAAGTAAAGCAAGTTAGGGTTTCATCATTTCAAATCATTAAGATAGAATTTTTAGACATTCAAGGGTAGATTCTTCATATTCTTTTGCAAAAATCCAAGATCAATCATGGCAAGGTAATAACTCCATTTTTTCATGCTTCATTACATTCTTTTCTTCATTTGGTTTAATTACCTAAAAAGGGGTTTGACCAAGGCAAACCCCCATGCCCTAACATCCAACATTTCTCTTTCGTGTCATGTGTTTCTAGATTTAGACATCTTGGAGGCTTAAGAATAATTAAATATTTCAAATAAAAATTTTCCAAGTCATCTCTTCATTGGACAAGTCAAAACACCCACAAAATGTCATTTTTAGGCCCAAATCTGATAGTTTCATAACCAAACACCTAGAGAAACAAAAAGTGTAGACTAGAGGCTCCTATTTCCACCTTTGAATATTCAGAGATTCAAAAGTGGACTAATTTTCCATGGGTGGAAAATGAGTCCCAATTCTATGCTTTTTTTATTTTTTTGCATTTTCAGACACCCATTTGTCTGAAACAGGTTCCAAAATAGTTTCATAGAACAAGGACTAATTTTCCCAAAATGGCGAATAAGTCCCACCAAGCCTAAAAATCAACATCAGTAGCATTCCATAAGTCATTTTTGATAGCCATCCATATCTCAAGTGCACACATTCATTTTCATCCATTTTTGTTTCGTTTTGTTCACATTTCTAAGTGTTTTTGCATTACACAATGTGTTTTCAAACAACTAGAATTTCTCTAGTTTTCATTCAATAAGAAATATCTTTCTTTAGTTATTTACATTTATTTTAGCTCATATAAATACATTTCACTCATATTCCATTCATATTGCATTGAATTTGAGTGTAACTTTTCCCATTTTGGCCTTTCTTTCTCCTTTTAGGTGAAAAACCATAGAAGTGCTAGAAAGAATTAGGAAGCCAAAATCTTTGTTACAATATATATATGTCAATTTATTCCAATTGTTATCCCCATGAATATGGGTGATCCTTCCATGAGCACAAATAGGTATTTCTACCTACATATACTTATGTACATATTCACTCATATGTATGAGTCTACTGTAGACATGTGCACACGCACATGCACACGCACATGCAAAGACACACACATATATAGGTCCTATGCATATATCTCATCGATACCACAATAAGAATAGAAGGAAAGACTGGCACTAGACATCAAGACTTAATAACATTTCTCAATCCCAACATTCACAACAAAGATTACTTTCCTTTCCCCAAAACTAACTTGACTCTCTATGACCAATTAGTACATGAGTGTGATTGCTTAGCTTAGGTTCATTAAGGGTTACTGAACTAAGTTCTTCTCTTGAGTGATACTTCCCCTCTCTTGTAGAGGATTGAGCATGTTATTTCACTCAACTTGGCACATCATAACCATAGTTATCCAAAAACAACATAATCATATGCATCATACATTTCATAGTTAGAAACATTATAAAATATCAAAGTGCATCAATCATTCGTTCCTCATATTTTCATTCAATATTCATTAAAAATATTCATAAAAAGATTGATAAAACATATTCATCTAGAGATCATAAACCAAATTCATTTATTGAATCAATTTAACCAAACAAGGTAATAGTAAATAGGTAATATCGCTTGGGTGTGACACTAATGTTACCTCATCATCTTCATCTAATGATGCCACATCGCTATTGTCAATGTTGTAATTTTCTTGCACCGTGATATCATCCCTACTAGGATATTTTTTAGGATCTAGCAACAAACTAGATGTTCATGACATTCAATGATTGGATCTTGTAAAATAACTTCATCACAAGTAAGGGAGTCATCAATGGTTGGATTTTATTGCTTATTAAGGTTGGTATTCTCTTGTATCAAATCATTCTCACAAATAGGAGAAATAGTAAAAGTGATATTAGGGGATGTGTCAATGGTCTCATCCTTGTATCCAACAATGTCTTCCCAAGTGGGAGAGGTAAGGGAATAGAAAAAAATAGGATTCTCATAATTCTCATTGATTGGATCTTCCAACACCAAAATATCTTCTTCACAAATAGGTGAGATATTGGGAGAAGACCAAGTTTGATTGGCATGATTGTATACTATTGTATTCTCTTTCTCTAAAAAATTCTCATGAGTGTGAGAGATACTGGGAGAAAGACTAACATGATTGTTGATGAACTTTTCCTTGGCATACATGGAAAGGAAAGGCACTAACATTGTGTGTCCAAAAATGAAAAGTAATTTTATCCAACTTATGCAATGCTTTAGGAATGTAAAAATTGTATACCCAAAAATGAAAAGTACTTTTATCCAACTTACGAAAAGCTTCAGGAATGTAAACATTGTGTACCCAAAAATGAAAAGTACTTTTATACAACTTATGCAAAACTTCAAGAATGTATACATTGTGTACCCAAAAAGTAAAAATTACTTTTATCCATATTATGCAAAGCTTCAGGAATGTAGACATTTTCCATATAGATCTAATGATTTTCACTTACTAAAATAATTTTGGAATGATTTAAAATGGCTACACTAAATGGATGATTTGACCTATATGCATAAAACATAAATTCCTAAAAATTTCCATACTGAAACAATGCATTACCAATAGATCTAGGAAGTGCAGAAAATCATAGAAAGCTCTAAAAATATGGTTTTTATAGACCCTAGACTCATTTTTTGATGGGTGAATAGGTCTCTGTTCAAGGTTTTTAAAAATGAAAAATATAATTTTTGATTTATTTTGTGTGTTCTCTATTCTAGGTTGCAAACTGGTAGTTACAATTTTAGAATTCTAGAAAATTGGAGTTAAATGAAAGTGTAAAATGATGTTAAATGACAACCAAAATGACCTTATTTTAAATGAAATTTTGATCCACTTTTCTGATTTAAGTGTCTAAAAGTATGCTATTATGTAGATACTATGCAAAATCAATCTAACATTATGCATTTTTTTGTTTAATTTTTAGATTCAAAATTAGTGCAAAATGCAAGTTTACACCTAAAATGCAATGCAACTTTTATGTAAAAATCCTAAATAAATTAATGCAAATCCTAGATCTAGGGTTTGAATTCACTTCAAATCAAAAATTAGAATATTCAAAATGACAGGTTCACCAAAATGAAACATAGAAAAAGAGGTTGGGAGTCCATTACATATAGGGTTTTATACTAAATTTGGAATGTTTCACCAAACTTACTATAAATAGAAAGGTAAAAATGGGGTGTAATGAACCTACCTATTTTATATTTCATTCATAAAATGATATCCTCCAAGATAGAATTAACTTTCAAACATTAGGTGATTCAATTCTATGGAAGATCTAGCAATTTCCTTTGTGTGTGAATGAGGTAAATATGACTAAAATGCACTCTTGGGAGACAAAATAAAAATAGTAAATCAACTCAAAACTAAAAGCTAACACTTGGATCTTGTAGATTAAGCATAAAACTAAGAGAATCCACAACTTCCCTTCATATTTATGAAATCTAAATCAATATGAGCATGTCATAAAAAATGATGCAAAGTGTCCTTCTGATAGAAACAATGACAAAACTGCCTGAACAGGGGTTTTGGGAGAAAGATTAAAAATATTAAATAAACTCATTCATGACATGTAAAAGTTGCATTTGGTAGATGAAACATAGGACTATTATAAATAGTAAACCTCTATTAGATCTGAGAAGGGGAAAATGTTGTGCACCTATTACAAAATGGTGTTTTTGGAAGTCTTAGGACGCATTCACCTATAGGCGAATAGGTCTTTGTACGTCTTTTCAAAATTGATTTCTATGTCCTCTACTCCTATGTTTACACCTCCAAATTCTTTGGGTTTCATAGTTAGATAGTCATAAATAAATTTGGGATTTGAGTTTTCATGAGATGACAACAAAGGTGACAATAAATGCGACCTTGAAATTTTTCACTTTTGATATCTTCAACTTTTCTTCAACCTATGAACCTACAAATCCACAACACATAAAGAGAGAGGGAATTTTTTTTTGGTTGAATGGGAGGTTTCCTTGGTCAAACCCTATTTTGGTAATTAAACCTTGAAATTAAATAATAAAACATGAAAGGATTGATGAATGAACAATACAATGTTGCAACTCACCAAACCCTTGAATGAAACACTTGAAGGACTGAATTTTTTATGTTGAGCTTGCATGAAATAGCTTTAATGGATGTTGATCTTGATGCTTGAATATTACTTTGAATCTTTGACTTGAATGCTTGAAATCTACATCATAATGTTAGCTTCAAAAACATGCATGAATGAACATAACTTTGACATGATGCTTGAGATCTTGAATGTTGCAACAAATGTTTGAGAAATCTGCTCTTGAATGCTCTTGACAATAACCTTTTTCTCTTATGAAAGTTCTTTCAATTGTGCTCCTGAAATCTAATGTTAATTTGATAAAACAACCTTGTATTTATAGACATTTATCCTTAATTTCCCAAAAATTAAACATATAAGGTGAAATTTGAAATTTGAATTTGGGATGATAAAAAATACCACCAAAAACATGTTTTAAAAATGGGTTCCAAATCCTAGGGAGGACTCATTCACCCATGGGTGAATGGGTCTTAAGTCTCTTTATCTGGAACACACATTGCTCAAGGTAAAGTATAATCTATTGGCATTAATTATTGTCAGGTTTACTCTTTGAAATATGTAATTTATTAGGCTTGTAGAGGAATAATAGGGCTTATTAAGGCATAATTAAGTCTACTTTAATTAAGAGGGCCAAACAAGTGTGGATGTAGTACCCCTCCATTCTCACCTAGGATGTGCAGGTAGTCTGACTAAGGAATCGGAAGAGAAAGATGGGACAAGAGCTTCTAATGGTATTTTATATGTTGTGATTGGATTAATTAAATAAGGGTAATATTGTTTATTAAAATGTTAGATTAAATTGTATTTAAATATTTAAATGTTTTATTTATTTTTAAAAAAGTCATATATTTTATTAAATGTTAATTAAATATTAAATAGTGTTTATTATTTTAATTAATTATTTGTTGAGGATAATTGTTAGAATAAATTATTTAAATTAATTAGATAATATGTCTTGCAAGTAAAGGTTGCAAAAGTTGATTAAAACAAAAAGTATTGAAGAATAGAAAAATAAATAAATAAAAGAATGAAAAAGATGAAAGAGCGAATGTGATTTGATATCTAACTGAAAAGCTTACTTTTAAAGAATTAAATTCTTTTATTTTAGATTTTTGTGAGCTTTTTGAATAAATTGGAATATCTTTTATTTAATTAAAAATTTTGTGAGTTTTACACACACATAAATTTTATGGAGACAAAAATTGAAAAAAAGAATTGTGATGTATTCTTTTTAATCTTCGAAAGTTTTCAAAAGGGATTTTTTCATTCTTTTGTTTTGGGGGAATACTTTGAAAAGAGTCGTGGGATTAAGGATTTGAATTCGAAATTTGAGCACGATTTTTTGAAGAGGAGATTTGAAGCAGGAAGGAGAAACTCATCGTAGAGGCCATCGGGAACAAGCAAACATCATCAAATTCTCAAATAAGAGCAGGACTCCAGGTTCTTTATTTTAAATGTTTATTTAAATTGTGTTGTTAAAAGATTGTCTGTACAAAATTGTAGATATTTATTTTGATTTTGTGAAATTATAAAAAAAAATTAAAAAAATTAGATAATTTGTTTACATATGTTGAAATATTGTCTGTTAATTCGTTGTGAAATTTAAAAAAAAATCTTTGTAGAAGAATTATGAAAATCTTATATCCTCTCTAAGGAAATGAATTTAAAATGGTAGAAAATTTGAAAAGAAAACAATAGATAATTTAGAAAATCTCACATATAATTTAGAAGACCTCTGTAGGATTGAAAAACAAGGGAAATCCTTTGATAAATTAGGAAAAATGAAATCCTATGATGAAATAATAAATATTTTCCTGTAGAAAACAGCAGAGACATAGGGTCACTAAATTCATCATAACTCACAATTTACAAACTGGGTATGGCTGATTATTTTATATGTGTTAAAATACTTAATGGTGCACCTTTAGTAAAAATTGTAGAAAGACCCAGATCCGAAAACAAGAGTTATACAAGTCGCAATACACTAATTATATTATTAGCATTGTTTGAGTATAGTAAGTTATTTTAATGTATTAATTAATAAGTATTTATATATATGTTTAATTATATGTATTATATATATATATATATATATATATATTTAAATATATTTGTTTAATTGGTTATTTTGATAGAATAGATATTTTTAAAAGAAAATAAGTCTTAATTTATTGTATGGTTTATATCGAGACAATTGTAATTGGTTATGTTAAAGGTTGGAATCTTTTAATAATCATATTAATTTAATTCTCAGATCTTTGGTTTTAGTGAGAAGTCTTAAATGATTTCACTTGTGGATTTTAGAATTGCCCAACTAAGAAATATCTTGATAAAATAGAGATCATTTTAGATTCTTCCTTATGTGGACTTAGCAGGTATGGTTTATTAAATTAAAATCAGTATATTATTGGTTACTTGGTTTTTATAATAGACCTGTGGGATATTCATTTATTGTTGGTTTAGAAAATTCATCGTTTAGGTTATGATGTGATAAACCTAGCTTATTATCCATTACCATTACTTGATATACTTATACCAATTAGAATATCTACGAACTCATATTTATTCATTGCAATTATTAATATTAGAACAATAACTGATGGACTATAGTTTTAGATAGCTTTAAGATTCAACTTTATTAATTGCATATATTATGTTAGTTCAATTTATTAGCTATACATGGGTTCTAAAAATGATTGATTGATATGTTAGTGAATAGGAGCTAAGAAATAGTAAATGATAACATAGTTCAAGTGTAGATTACTGTCTTGATTATAATTGTAAATGGTACTATCATATAATTCAAATGTTGATATTATATTGTTGAATTCTCATTTTGAATGACCCTTGAAATATTTCCATACATTAATAATCAATTTGTATATTATAAATTGATATCGTTGAATGTTTAAGTTTTGAGTATTAGTTTATTGAGTGGTATTTGACTAGTGATAAGGATTTGATATCTATTGTAAGTGTCTATACTAACTGTTTGTTTGTTAACCAAGAAGGATATGAAATCACTAATTTCTTCCACGGTGGATAGCTTTAATATATATAAGTATATGTTTTATCGTGAGCTATCTAGCTAAAAGGAAATGTTGTTATGCCTTGTGACGTTCCTTGTGCAAGTATGAATAAATATTTGAGTAGGCTCTTTTTATTTTATTTTTACAAGATTATGCTTACCTTGTTCATCAGTCTTCGGCTTCACCTAAGTGGGTGGTAGCCGCCTAAGAAACTGTCTGGGGTGATGGACCCTAGAAAGGGTTGCATACCCACTCCTCTAGTATGTAATGTTGTATGGGTCACATAATGCTTATGCATAGAGGATTGAGGTTAGTGTGTATTTGTGGTGTTGTGTTACTTTTGTGTTGGGGTAGATTCCTCCTTGAAAGTCTTATGAGTGAACCCTTGGTTGGTCAGTCAATGAGTTGGAGCAGCTCAAGTTGTCGAACTACGGTGCCTCTGTAAATTATATACGTAGGCAAGGCCATCGAGTGATGAGCTCCCGAGGCATTAGGTCGGGCCCCTAGGACTGTTCTTCTAAGTCTTGTTTGAGTCTTGTCGTTTATTTCTGGTAACGCAAAAACTACCATTGATTTATATAGCTTCTCTTAGTGATCATGTGCTAACTATCTTTGATCTGATGTGTGTGCCAAGTCATGTAGACCTTGCAGATATAGGCATTGGGAGCAAGGACTTGTCGATAAAATAGAATGTAAAAGGTATGTTAAGCTGAGCTAAGTAAGTAGACTCTATTGCCAAAGTTAGTAATTCACTTCTATTTTTTCTTGTAGCTTGTGTGATCATTAAATATAGCTATAAGTAGTGAATTGTGTTGTTATTATCTTTGTTTTCGTTGTTAGTTGATTGTGAAGTAACTTCGCGTGCCCCAGAGAACTAAGTGTAATAGTGTAATGTAATGTGTTATGTGATTATGGTTAATGTTCTTGCATGTTAAATTGTAATGTTTAAAAAAAATATTATTTGCTTGTGTGTGTTCTCTGGGGTTTGCATGGCGGACGTTACAGTGAAAATTTAAAGGGATACATTTTTCAACACTAAATTAAGGAATTATTAAGTCCATTTTAATTAGGAGGTCTCAAACAAGTGTGAAAATGTAAAGGGATACATTTTTCTACACTACAAAATATTGCATAGAAAAAGATATAACTTTGAATGTGAATAGAATAGGGGTTGATTGGAAAATAGAAGAAGCATGATGGTTTATTGTATGTAAGAATTTAGTAAAGATATGATTCCCTTTCCATGTGATTGAAAAATAATTCATGCCATGGAAATTTTCTAGAAACATTTAAGACCAAGCCAAGAATAAAATTATTTCTAGACTAAACAATTGATTTTTGGGTAGGGATTTATAGACTACTCTTGCACTCTTAAGATATTTCACCTAAAAGGAGAGAGATAAACCCCACCAAAAGTCTAGGTGGTTCACTCAAATTAAGATGTGTATGATGCTATTAAGGCTAAATGAGATTATCTAAATGCAACTAAGCTAAGTAATTGAATAATTTTGAATGCAAGACCTAAGAATTATGAAATGCTGGAAAACCTAATGTGATATGCAAACATGAACTAAACATGAACAAATGCAAAACAAAAATGAAAAAGGCTGAATTAGAGTGCACATGTAAGTATGATGAAGATTCTGGAGTGTTCTGAATGTTGACAGAAATCACTGAAAATCACCAATGGGACTCATTCGCCACTAATGGCAAATCAACCCTGCTTCTGATGAAAACTTTTGGAAACTGGTTTCTGATTGTCGGGATCCATAATATGACAAAATCTAGATTTCCAGCCTTAAAGTGGGACTCATTCTCCATTGAAGGCTAATCAAATCTCTCCCAAAATTTTGTGAAATTAGGGACCAATTCTATAACACTAGATCTAAGAATGTCTACTTGTCGGGCTGATAAAGTCAAATCTGTAGAAAACAAACAAAATGTCTTCTCCAAGCTTGAAATAGGTTATAGTTGACTGTAAACACTTTTTTGAGTTTTTGTCCACTTCTCAACACCTAAATGCTTGACAAATCTGCATACACAAGTCTACAAACACACATGCAAAAGGGGGGAAATGGTTAAGGTTAGGTTATACAAATTTTCCTTGGTCAAATCCCACTTTGGTAATAAAAAACTTAATGAAAAAGTGAAATGGAAGATAACGATAAAAAAATAGCATGCAAATGCTATCAACTTACCAAACCCTTGTTGAAGAAAATATAAAGATATATCAATGGCTACTCCAAGATAGTTGATTGATGCTTGATTGAAAGATGCAAAGGGCTCAAATGCTAATTGAATGCTTAATGAATGAAAAGATTGCTTGAATGAGTTAGGAGATGTAAAATGAGGAGAAAAACACATATTTATACACACTTGTGCCTTAGTAACCTGATGATACCTCATCATAGACTAACATAAGGTGATTTTAAATAGAAACCCAAAAGAAAATTTGAAATATTTTGAATTTGGAGCCAAGAGGGACTCATTCGCCACTCATGGAAAATGGGTCCCACATTGGATTTGAAAGTGGGTGTCAGGAATTATCTTTCATTTAATGTTATTTGTTGGGTTTAAATTCCAAAACACACTTAATTAAGCCTTATGAGTGCATAAAGGGGTCAAATAAAGCATAAGAAAGGTGGGTATGTGTAGGATGATCATGGAAAAAATAGGCCCTTAAGTGGCAAAAAAAAAAAAAAAAATTAGAGTTAGGCAACTTGATGTAAAAAATTGAATAAGTTATTTATATTATTTAAAAAATATGAATGAATATTATCTATAAAAAATTGAATGTAGTTTCTAAACTACTAGGTTTGTTTAAAAGGAAAAAATCTATTTGGTGAAAATTTGAAATTTCAATGTAGTAGTAATGAATTTCAGGAAAAAATAAGAAGTAGGTGTTTGTGACCACCCTAACCACAATAAAATGATAATATTTTTTATAATATTTTATATATAAGTAGAGGACTCATGTCCCGATGTGATGCATATTTTTTTATAATTTTTTTCCAAGTAAATAATTAATTATGAATTTTTTATTACAACTTTTAAAAAATATAAAAAACTCGTATGTCTGACCACCTTAACTTGGTCAAAACTTCATGAAATTCAAATTTTATTTTTTTAATCCTATAGTATGTGAAGCAGACAATGTGACACATGTTTTGGATTCAAAAAATGTGATATCATTTGAAAGCTATAGATGTTTTTCAATTAATATATCAATCAGGACTTTAGTCGTAATTTGAATAGAAAATGAATAATAATTACTAATTAAATTCAAAGTAAAGAATAATTTATATTAATGGAAAGCTGAGAATCTCCTTTAAAAACCCCTTTTGTTTCATCAATTTTAGGTATAAAAAAACTTGCCAGCCACATACCCATTATATTGCCACTTTTTTGCCCATCATGATCCTGCACATACTCAGGTGTAAATAGTGAAATTAAGCCTAGAAAAGCATGAAATCTTGTTACTAGACTTTACAAAACTTCAAAATAGGACTTGATAAGTGATGAAAATGTGTTTTTGAGGTGAGTTGTAATGAATAGAGTCTAGAAAAGTGTAAAAAAAATTTGCAACACTTCACAACACCCTCACAAGATGCCATAATTTGAATTTTAAGGATGTACTATGAATGTTTAAGCCACATTATAGCATTATATCAAAGAAAAATAGACCAAACATCATGAAAAAGTGCCTAAAAGACTATGAAAATGTCCAGGGGACATTTTCTATGGTACATTTAGCCCCCACTTTAGTGAGAGGATGAACTTGCTTCAAACTCACACTAAAGTAGCCATGCATATCGAGAAGGAGGTTCTAATGCAGTTATATTACCAAGATGGAATGACAATGATCAAGGGGGATGATCAAGCCCCCAGGATGAAGATCTTGTCACAAACTAAAAATAAGAACAAAGGAACACACATGTGAAAGAAAAGAAAAATTCAGATGAAGCTTCAATAATCTATCCAACTAGTTATGGATTAGATCTAGGCTGTTTGTGAGAAAAAGAGAATGCATACTCACTTTGGGGCAACAAAACTCATGGTATTCTATCGGGTGAGAAAACCCAAAAGGTGAAATACATACTCTAGTTGGTATGCACTCATAAACACATAGGTGGCTATGGGGAAAGTTATGTCATTGAATGGGCTTCCCGCTCAACCATATCAAAGTTATACCTCCTGATAACTTTAACAAGGAACCACATGGGAAAATATTGGTTTGTGCTTCATGAGACAAGAAAATATTTGTATGCTTGGAACTCATGAACAAGGGGAAAGGTACCAAAATCATGCAAGTTGTGTTATGCAAGGTGGAAAAAGATGTAAAATGTAAAATGTAAAAGATGTTCAAAGGAGTCTTGTTAAGTTCATGCAAGGTCTATCACTTAGGGAACATTATGTGTAATGTCTCCAATAGAGGGCCAATCAAAGAATAAAATATTCACAAGTTAGGGGATGCAGTGTAGTGCCCTCCCCTCCCCCCCCATGTCGGTTGTTCTGGACTTTTGTGTGAGTATTTATGTGTGCTTCATTGATTACTATGTTATTTGATGGTGTGAAAAATATAATATGTTAGTAATCATGTTTAAATAATTAATTAAATAATAAGTGATTTGCAAATTTATTTAAAATATAATTAGAAATTAAAATAATAATCAATTAAATCAAATCAAATGATTTAGAACAAATGATCAAATTAAACTAGTTTGTTAAAATTAAAACTGATATTATTAGATAAATTGATTTAAATTGTTGTGTTAAATTGAAGTTAATAATAATTATGAACAAAATAATCTTGGAAAGATAATTATTATAATAAGAAATTTAAATGGATAAGGAGATAGGAAGCTGAAGTGTTTTAAAGCAAGAAATGAAACTACACCTATAGAGCATTTGGAAGTCGAAGAGAACTAGAGAATATAAAAAATAAATAAATAAAGCAATAGATAAATATTAGTAGTAGTGGTAAAAATATTACATTAATTTTGAATCTTACAAATGGTTGATTTTAATTATTTTAATGTGGAAGTAATTATTTAATAAAGTATTGTGGAGATGATGGATATATATAATAATAAAAGTTCAATTTTGTTGATTTAAATTTATTGAATGCATGATAAAAGAAAATGAAATGTAAATCCATGAAAAAGGAAACAAAAGGAATTAAAGGATTAATAATTATTTTGAGTTATTTCTTGAAATGTGACTTCTGGTATTCATGGGAAGAGGAAATGGAAGAGACTTTTGAGTGTTGTTTTTATTTAGGGGATTTTTGTTGGTTGGGGTGGCATTCTCTTTCCAACAGATTTTGGAGAAATTTGGCATTCACTTTTTCTATCATAGTATTGCATTCTTTTTTTATTATTCTGGAGAATTCATTGAAGAATAAGATTTAAAGTTTGAGGGAGGATTTTGGAGCTATTGTTGGAAACAAGCATTAGCGGAGGATTTGATTTGCAAGAAGGATAAAGCTGCTATAGTTTTCTCCAGCCACAGGACGCCAGGTTCTCCTTCTTCTTTTAAATTGTCTTTTTTCTATAGCATCAAATGAAATAAGAATTATTTGTTGTGAATGAAATTTTCTCCTGGATTTGAAATTTAATGCATGTAGAAAATTCTTGAATCCTTAGAAATGTTTTGGACTATTTTTTTTTTCAATCAAGAAAATCATATTGCACTTCGGGATTGTTATTTAATTAAAGTAAAATTTTGTTGGGGATTTTGGAATTGAACAGTGTTACCGTAGTTTTGAGTTAAAAATAATAATAAACCAATAAAAGAATAATCTCCTATCTCTGAATTCGAGGTTGTGTAAATTCCCATTTGTAGATAAATTTTACAAATATATTTTGTGTTTAAATGTTTATATTGAAACAGTAAATTGTACAATTGAAATTTATTTCTCTTTATTCCAAATATTTTTGTATGCAATTTATATATATGTATATATATAAATGTATACACATATATATATATATATATATATATAAATTTTAAGATAGCATAAAAAAACAAAAAGAATAATTAAGATTTAAATTTCTGCCGTATTAAATTTGTTTTGAAATTATTTAAAAAAATGCAGACTGGGTGATGGTTCAGCCTCAGCCGTACCCACCACCCAGCCGGCAGTGGTGATGGTGCGGCAGCCTACGGGCTACCACGGCAGTCCATCGGACTGCTGTGATAGTCCATAGACTGTCCACGGCAGTCCTTCAGACTACGGTGAAAGTTCGTAGACTGTCCGCGGCCGGTATAACCTTGTACCTTTGGGACGGCCCTTTTTCCATTCGAATGGGTAAAACTTCAAAATCATGAACTTTATTTCTTAAAAACAGAAATTCTTTTTTTAAATTATAATGTATGTGTATGCGTTTATAAATATATATAAATATATATATATTTATAGTTATATTTATATATTTATTAAATTCATTTATTTATATTGTTTATTTCAAGTCACCAATTTAACTGTTAAATTAATCTATTAATTCTGTCTGTAACCAGATTGTTTATTTTTCTGGTATGTATAAAACAAAATTTTATTATAATAAAAATTTGAAAATAGAAAGGAATCATTTATTAATTTGTTAAATTATGAACTTTGATAATAAATTATAGCAAAAAGACAATTTATGAATATATGTCAGCATTGGTTATTTCATTCTTGTTTTAGTGTGTATATTATGGAAATAAGATTTATTATGGAATTAAATAAGTTATCTTTTTATGAAATGAAGTCTTGTAGACTTGTTGGATTTTTAGAATAGATCTTTTCTTTTTTCTTTTCCCTCCTCAAAAAGAATTAAAATATATAAATATGTAGTGGTTTTAAAAGGTAATTATGTGTGTAAATTTATTTAGATAGATTTAAGATTTTAAGGTGGTAAGCTCTAATATTTAGTTTAAGTATTTAGAGTATTGTTATTTTTGTCATTTTAAAGTATAAACAATTGGTCTTAAGTGGTTTTCACAATTAATTTAAATATTGGAAGTGAGTGTTAAGTTAGTATGATGAAAGGAGAGTGGAAATAATGTTTTGAACATAAGTAGTTATGAAATGATAATGAGTTAACTAGACAATTATTAAGTAGTTTTCAATTATGTTGATAAATAAAAAGGGAAATTTAAATGTATGGGCATGGTTAGAGATTGATTAGGGTATTCTCAAATTGGATAGTTTATTGGTGAAACGGGATTTTAATCTTTTGAAAATTGATTTCCTTTATATTCATTTAAGGATTGATTTGTAAGTTCTCTTTATGGATAAGTCTTTTAGAATACTTGTGATGGTTATCATAAATTGTTTTAGTTAATTGGGTAATTTAGATGGGTAAGTTTTAAAGTCATTTAGTTCTGGTTGTTAATTGATTGGCTATTAAATATTGTTCTTGTTTGAATTTTTGGTTTTTTATTATGCAAGTGTTTGGTGGAGTTGTGAGTGGTTGAGTATTTAAAGTGTTCTTTAATTTGGTGCCTTGGAAGTGTTGGTGAGTATAGAATAATTTTGATGGTGTTGTCTCGATGTGAATTTCTCTTGAGCTACTCCCGGGTTTTGAAAGGATTTATATTTCTTAAATTTGTGTTGTTAGTTAATTGGAAAGTCTTACTGCCTTGTCTACCCTTGTTGATGAGTCCTTGAGTATTTGATTTTTTTTTGGGCTTCCAGAGGTGAGGAAAATATTTTTGTCATGTTTGTTATTTTTTTCAAAGGTCATTTGCTTACCAACTGTAAGGGGCTCTTGTGAGGAGAAAATTGAGGTCTCCCATGGAATGCCTAGTTGGTGGATTTTGGTTTTATTAAGTGATTTCGTTGAATTAAAGGTTGATTTTCTTTTGCATATTCCTATTTGAGGTGACACCATTGTTGATTTGTGGATGGGTCTTGATGAATCTTCCCTTTTTATGGCTTTTCTAATTTACTCTCATATTTGAGGAAATTTTATCCTTGTGTTGGAATTATTGGAGAAAAACTCATGTTGCTTCACTTTACCCTCGTTTGTGGGTTTTCATTCTTTTGGCTTCCAGAGGCTTGAGATGATTGACAGTTGATGTTCTCTCTCTTTATGTGCCCTTGATGTGGCAAGTGTTTTGGTTTCATGATTCTGAAAGGGTTGTACGGGAATTGTTGAGACTTTGATTATATATTTATAGCAAGATGGGCAATGCCTCACATGCTTCTCTGTTGTGATCTAATGTTCTTGTTATGTTGTACAACCCTTGGTTTCTTGGTTTTTGGTTTGATATTGTTGGGTCTCTAGGGAGAGTGGCTCCTCGTGGGGGCTGGCGCCCCGTTTAAGGGGAAGGGCAGAGGATAACCCATGAGTAAGTTAGTAATCAAGTGAAAACCTAATAATTAACTTAGGAGGGTTGGGTAGTAATATCATTATAAGATTTAAAAATGGATGCCTCATGCTTTCAGAGACTAATGGAAGGCTGAGAATGCCGTGGTTGGCAAGGTCGTGACCTCGTCCTCATGAGAGTTTTACGGCTCTGCATGAGTCACCCTATGGACCGGTGCCTCCAGTTGGGAGGAAGGGCACAGGACAGCCATAGATGGAACCGGTGCCTCCAGTTGGGAGGAAGAGCACAGGATAGCCCATGTAGGACTATGCGATGACACACTCCCCTAGTTGCCCAGGTGCTTTTACTTTATTGTGTTCCTTTGGAAGTATGTTATGGAAGTTGGTTTAAATTGTTGTTGAACGGATTTGTATTGATTTATGGAGCATTGCCTTGATACATCTTTGGTGTACTTTGTGGTCTTGTATGATCTCATTGATAATTGACTTATGACCTTGTACTCTTTTTGGTACTGTGATATGATGTTATTGTATTGTTTAATTGCATTTTGGAATTGTATTATGTTTATTCAATTTGATTTGGAAGTGTCTAATGATCATCCTTTGGTTACTTGTTTCTGGTCATCGCTTTGATTTATGTGATGGGATTTATGACCTTAAGTTATTATGTTGACTCTTGGATGTTGTTGATTTTGTCATTGTAATTCTTGAGTTATATGATACTTTTGTATGATGTTGAGTTTTGTGGTTCCCTATTTGGATGTTCTTGGGGGAGGTCTTTTTCTTGTCATCTCCTTAGCACGTGGGGTGGGTCTTCAGACTCACATGGTTAGGTGGAATGTGCTAAGCACCCCATTGGGTCCCTAGTCAAGGATCGAGAGGTGCAGATTTGTGTTGTTGCAGTGACTCCAGAGTTGTATTTGTCTTGGAGCTAGTTATGATACTTTGTATTCATCTGTTTATTTGTATCATGTTATCTTGTGTATGGTTTCCATTTATGTTTGGAAACACTTTTGTATCATTGTACCTCTAGAACATTGTATTGTAATGTAATGTTAAACTCAGTGTGGATTTTGGCCATGGCAGTTGTTATTCAATGTGTTAAGTTATTCATGCATATGTTGTATTTATGTACATAGATGGTTTCTTATCAATGATTTATCATGTACGTGTTATATTTGTTAATGTTTGTATCCTTGGTTTTTATTATTGTCGTTGTGTGGATCTAAGTCTCGTAATGACTCCTTGTGTACCCCAAGGGATGTATGTGTTAATGAATCTACTTAAATAAAATTCATGTCATGTCATAATGTGTATTACATGTATGTTATGTTAATTAAAAAAAAAAGTTTGTGTTGTAATTATTGTTTAATTGTCCTTCGGGGTTCGCACGACGGGGTGTTACATCATGGTATCATAGCCTAGGTTCATACACTGGGCACTATGTGTGCTCACTATGTAACCTTGCGCTTAGACCCGTGAGTCTTGAGTTTTACTTTTCTTTTGTCATTGTTGTGAACATGAGTTTCTGCTGTTAACCGGTGTCGGGTCGATGGTGTAGGAAACTGATGGGAAAGGATAGGACCCTTGGTGTAGTGCGCAATCCACCGATATCCATCCTATCGGGGATGATCTATGGACCCTTGAGTTTTAGTGTGATGTGTTTCTTAGTGATGTGTTTTATGTGTGTGAATATGTCAAGTGTGTGTGGAATTTGCGATTTTGTTGTCCTTGAGTGATGAATTATGTTTTCTTGAATTTGTGAAGGTGTAAAATTTTACCCCTTTTATTGAAATTGATGTGAGATTTAGTGTTGAATAATGGTTAAAGTGGAGTTCTTTGTGTAAAAATTATGAGTTTTAACAAAAATGTGAGGTTTTGTGAATAATTATTCTATGATTTTTAGCATAATATAGTATCTTGAGGTTAAGATGCAACTTGAATTATTGGTACTAATGTGCAATGCTCTATGGTAGCTTTTGATTTACAGGAAGTGGGCTTTAGAAAGCATAGTGACAAAGGTAATGTAATTGTAATATGCAGGTATAGATACTTATAATGTCAAGTAGTAATTCATTTTGATATAGTAGATGAATTAGGTTTATGGTTAGTATCCTTATACGAATATTTCCTAACTAATTAGAAGAAAATTGTTTACGAGTTACTAGAATTGTTTTGACTACTATGTGTGGTTTGGTGGGAGGGACAGTGTGGTATCACTCACTTGCGAGTGCCCTACTATGCTGGGAGTTCCTCTCATGATGTATTTGTGATATATATGTGTATTGTGCACAATGTTTGTTTGCATGCAGGATTGCAGGAACTAAGTCTCAATTCCACCTACATTGTCAGGACAGGGCGAGCATTATATACATCCAATGGGTTTGACATTGAAATAGGAACTAACAAGAAAGTTTCCCCAACCTAGTTCGTCATCTGTCCTAGTGTTTGAAAAATTGGTCTGGTTGCAACCCTGTCACCACTTTTTTTTTGGTATCATTTCTTTATTTTTGGTTTGTTTAATTTTCATGGCTTACTTGATGATGTTTAATTGATGTTTTAATTTATGGTATTGATGTGCTTTTGATCATTGATAATGTTGTGTTACCATGTTTATGCTTGAGCTCGACTTCCAAGAGTAAGTCAATACCTAAGGGGGGGAGGATGTACTGCCCCCCCCATGTCGGTTGTTCTGGACTTTTGTGTGAGTATTTGTGTGTGCTTCATTAATTACTATGTTATTTGATGGTGTGAAAAATATAATATGTTAGTATTCATGTTTAAATAATTAATTAAATCATAAGTGATTTGCAAAGTTATTTAAAATATAATTAGAAATTAAAATAATAATCAATTAAATCAAATCAAATGATTTAGAACGAATGATCAAATTAAACTAATTCGTTAAAAGTAAAAGTGATATTATTAGATAAATTGATTTAAATTGTTGTGTTAAATTGAAGTTAATAATAATTATGAACAAAATAATCTTGGAAAGATAATTATTATAATAAGAAATTTAAATGGATAAGGAGATAGGAAGCTGAAGTGTTTTTAAGCAAGAAATGAAACTACACCTATAGAGCATTTGGAAGTCGAAGAGAACTGAAGATTATGAAAAATAAATAAATAAAGCAATAGATAAATATTAGTAGTAGTGGTAAAAATATTACATTAATTTTGAATCTTACAAATGGTTGATTTTAATTATTTTAATGTGGAAGTAATTATTTAATAAAGTATTGTGGAGATGATGGATATATATACAAATAAAAGTTCAATTTTGTGGATTTAAATTTATCAAATGCATGATAAAAGAAAATGAAATGTAAATGCATGAAAAAGGCAACAAAAGGAATTAAAGGATTAATAATTATTTTGAGTTATTTCTTGAAATGTGACTTTTGGTATTCACAGGAAGAGGAAATGGAAGAGACTTTTGAGTGTTGTTTTTATTTAGGGGATTTTTGTTGGTTGGGGTGGCATTCTCTTTCCAACAGATTTTGGAGAATTTTGGCATTCACTTTTTTTGTCATAGTATTGCATTCTTTTTCGATTATTTTGGAGAATTCATTGAAGAATAAGATTTAAAGTTTGAGGGAGGATTTTGGAGCTATTGTTGGAAACAAGCGTTAGCGGAGGATTTGATCTGCAAGAAGGATAAAGCTGCTACAGTTTTCTCCAGCCACAAGACGCCAGGTTCTCCTTCTTCTTTTAAAATATCTTTTTTCTATAGCATCAAATGAAATAATAATTCTTTGTTGTGAATGAAATTTCCTCCTAGATTTGAAATTTAATGCATGTAGAAAATTCTCGAATCCTTAGAAATGTTTTAGACTATTTTTTTTTTCAATCAAGAAAATCATACTGGGGTTTGGGATTGTTATTTAATTAAAGTAAAATTTTGTTGGGGATTTTGGAATTGAATAGTGTTACTATAGTTTTGAGTTAAAAATAATAATAAACCAGTAAAAGAATAATCTCCTATCTGTGAATTCGAGGTTGTGTAAATTCCCATTTGTAGATAAATTTTACAAATATATTCTGTGTTTAAATGTTTATATTGAAACAGTAAATTGTACAATTGAAATTTATTTCTCTGTATTCGAAATATTTTTGTATGCAATATATATACGTATATATATATATATATATCAGATATATATATATAAATGTATACACACATATATATATATATATATAAATGTTAAGATAGCATAAAAAAAGAAAAAAATTAATTAAGATTTAAATTTTTGACGTATTAAATTTTTTTTGAAATTATTTTTAAAAAAATGCAGACTGGGTGATGGTTCGGCCTCGGCCGTACCCACCACCCAGCCGGCTGTGGTGATGGTGCGGCAACCTACGGGCTACCACGGCAGTCCGTTGGACTGTGATGACAATCGGTAGACTGTCCATGGCTGGTATAACCCTGTACCTTTGGGATGACCCTTTTTCCAGTCGAATGGGTAAAACTTCGAAATCATGAACTTTATTTCTTAAAAACGGAAATTCTTTTTTTAAATTATAATGTATTTGTATGCATTTATAAATATATATATATATTTATATATTTATATTTATATTTATATATTTATTAAATTCATTTAATTATATTGTTTATTTCAAGTCACCAATTTAACTGTTAAATTAATCTATTAATTCTATGTGTAACCAGATTGTTTATTTTTCAGGTATGTATAAAACAAAATTTTATTATAATAAAAATGTGAAAATAGAAAGGAATCATTTATTAATCTGTTAAATTATGAACTTTGATAGTAAATTATAGCAAAAAGGAAATTTATGAATATATGTTAGCATTGGTTATTTCATTCTTGTTTTAGTGTGTATATTATAGAAATAAGATTTATTATGGAATTAAATAAGTTATCTTTTTATGAAATTAAGTCTTGTAGACTTGTTGGATTTTTAGAACAGATCTTTTCTTTTCTTTTTCCCCCCTCAAAAAGAATTAAAATATATAAATATGTAGTGGTTTTAAAAGGTAATTATGTGTGTAAATTTATTTAGATAGATTTAAGATTTTAAGGTGGTAAGTTCTAATATGTAGTTTAAGTATTTAGATTATTGTTATTTTTGTCATTTTAAAGTATAAACAATTGGTCTTAAGTGGTTTTCACAATTAATTTAAATATTGGAAGTGAGTGTTAAGTTAGTATGATGAAAGGAGAGTGGAAATAATGTTTTGAACATAAGTAGTTATGAAATGATAATGAGTTAATTGCCCAATTATTAAGTAGTTTTCAATTATGTTGATAAATAAAAAGGGAAATTTAAATGTATGGGCATGGTTAGAGATTGATTAGGGTATTCTCGAATTGGATAGTTTATTGGTGAATTGGGATTTTAATCTTTTGAAAATTGATTTCTTTTATATTCATTTAAGGATTGATTTGTAAGTTCGCTTTATGGATAAGTCTTTTAGAATACTTGTGATGGTTATCATAAATTGTTTTAGTTAATTGGGTAATTTAGATGGGTAAGTTGTAAAGTCATTTAGTTATGGTTGTTAATTGATTGGCTATTAAATATTGTTCTTGTTTGAATTTTTGGTTGTTTATTATGTGAGTGTTTGGTGGAGTTATGAGTGGTTGAGTATTTAAAGTGTTCTTTAATTTGGTGCTTTGGAAGTGTTGGTGAGTATAGAATAATTTTGATGGTGTTGTCTCGATGTGAATTTCTCTTGAGCTACTCCCGGGTTTTGAAAGGATTTATATTTCTTAAATTTTTGTTGTTAGTTGATTAGAAACTCTTACTGCCTTGTCTACCCTTGTTAATGAGTCCTTGAGTATTTGATTTATTTTTTGGCTTCCAGAGGTGAGGGAAATCTTGTTGTCATGTTTGTTGTTTTTGTCAAAGGTCATTTGTTTACCAACTGTAAGGGGCTCTTGTGAGGAGAAAATTGAGGTCTCCCATGGAATGCCTAGTTGGTGGCTTTTGGTTTTATTAAGTGATTTTGTTGAATTAAAGGTTGATTTTGTTTTGCGTTTTCCTATTTGAGGTGACACCATTGTTGATTTGTGGATGAGTCTTGATGAATCTTCCCTTTTTATGGCTTTTCTAATTTACTCTCATATTTGAGAAAATTTTATTCTTGTGTTGGAATTATTGGAGAAAAACTCATGTTGCTTCACTTTACCCTCGTTTGTGGGTTTTCATTCTTTTGGCTTCTAGAGGTTTGAGATGATTGACAGTTGATGTTCTCTCTTTATGTGCCCTTGATGTGGCAAGTGTTTTGGTTTCATGATTTTGAAAGGGTTGTACGGGAATTGTTGAGACTTTGATTATGTATTTATAGCGAGATGGGTAATGCCTCGCATGCTTCTCTGTTGTGATCTAATGTTCTTGTTATGTTGTACAACCCTTGGTTTCTTGGTTTTTGGTTTGATATTGTTGGGTCTCTAGGGAGAGTGGCTCCTCGTGGGGGTTGGTGCCGTGTTTAAGGGGAAGGGTAGAGGATAACCCACGAGTGAGTTAGTAATCATGTGAAAACCTAATAATTAACTTAGGAGGGTTGGGTAGTAATATCATTATAAGATTTAAAAATGGATGCCTCGTCTTCATTAGTGCTTTCATAGACTAATGGAAGGCTGAGAAGGTCGTGGTTGGCAAGGTTGTGACCTCATCCTCATGAGAGGTTTATGGCTCCACATGAGTCACCCTATGGACCAGCACCTCCAGTTGGGAGGAAGGGCATAGGACAGCCATAGATGGGACTGACGCCTCCAGTTGGGAGGAAGAGCACAGGGCAGCCCATGTAGGACTATGCGATGAAACTCTCCCCTAGTTGCCCAGGTGCTTTTACTTTATTTTGTTCCTTTGGAATTATGTTATGGAAGTTGGTTTAAATTGTTGTTGAACGGATTTGTATTGATTTATGGAGCATTGCTTTGATACATCTTTGGTGTACTTTGTGGTCTTGTATGATCTCATTGATAATTGACTTATGACGTACTCTTTTTGGTACTATGATATGATGTTATTGTATTGTTTAATTGCAATTTGGAATTGTATTATGTTTATTCAGTTTCATTTGAAAGTGTCTAATGATCATCCTTTGGTTACTTGTTTTTGGTCATCGCTTTGATTTATGTGATGGGATTTATGACCTTAAGTTATTATGTTGACTCTTGGATGTTGTTGATTTTGTCATTGTAATTCTTGAGTTATATGATACTTTTGTATGATGTTGAGTTTTGTGGTTCCCTATTTGGATGTTCTTGGTTGAGGTCTTTTTCTTGTCAGCTCCTTAGCATGGGGGTGGGTCTTCGGACTCACATAGTCAGGTGGAACGTGCTAAGCACCCCATTGGGTCCCCAGTCGAGGATCGAGAGGTGCAGATTGGTGTTGTTGTAGTGACTCTAGATTTGTATTTGTCTTGGAGGTAGTTATGATACTTTGTATTCATCTATTTATTTGTATCATGTTATCTTGTGTATGGTTTCCATTTATGTTTGGAAACACTTTTGTATCATTGTACCTCTAGAACATTGTATTGTAATGTAATGTTAAACTCAGTGTGGATTTTGGCCATGGAAGTTGTTATTCAATGTGTTAAGTTATTCATGCATATGTTGTATTTATGTACATAGATGGTTTCTTATCAATGCTTTATCATGTACGTGTTATATTTGTTAATGTTTGTATCCTTGGTTTTTATTATTGTCGTTGTGTGGATCTAAGTCTCGTAATGACTCCTCGTGTACCACAACGGATGTATGTGTTAATGAATCTACTTAAATGAAATTCATGTCATGTCATAATGTGTATTACATGTATGTTATGTTAATTAAAAAAAAATTATGTTGTAATTATTGTTTAATTGTCCTTTGGGGTTCGCACGATAGGGCGTTACATGCAGTGTGTTGCATCAGGCGACTAAGAGGAATGTAATATGCTAAAAGAGATCACACTTATGAAATACATCACACCCAGTGTCATCCACAAAGTGACAAAAAAATCGTATGAAGTGGCATTGCTGCACTAAGAACCAAGAAAAAAAATACAAATGTAAAATGAATAATGCCAATGTATGTCACCCATTTTAAAGGAATTGCTACACACAGTTCTGTGAGAAATTAATTTAAAGTAGCAAAGGAAAAGGAAAAGCAAAAAGAAAACAAGACATGAGAGCCAACTTGGAAAGCCCCTACGCCAAGTCATATGTTTTCAAAATAGGCTACATCATGTAAAAGAAAAAGAGAAAAAAATAAAGGGAGTTTCCCCCCGAAAAGGAACACACCAAACACATAAGGGATCTATGGATTTGGGGTTAGTATGTTCATTGCTACAATGTTTTAATGAAAGAGCTCAGAACTATCATCATTCCCCAAAGCACATATAACTAGCATAATGACACAAAGAGAGTGAAAACAAAAGAAAAAAAACTCGTTTTGGGTCAACATGGAAGAGACATTGCAGTCTCAATTCTTTGCATCATCCCCAAAAGGAAAACACAAGAAAAAATAAAACAAAAAGGAAAAAGAAAAGGAAAACATTTTGGTGCAAAATGAAGGAAACATTTTGGTCTCAATGCCTTGTGTCATCCCAAAAAAGAGAACATGAAACAAAAAGGAAAAAGGACCTTTTGGGTCAACATGGAAGAGACATAGGGCATCTCTACGCTTTGCATCATCCCCAGAAGGAAAACACAAAACAAAAAGGAAAAAGGACCTTTTGGGTCAACATGGAAGATACATAGGGCGTCTCAATGCTTTGTGTCATCCCCAAAAGGAAAATGCAAAACCAAAGTTAAAAAGGCAACATGTACAACATATAGAAGAATAGAGGTACAAATAGAAGAAGTGTACAAAGAGAGAGAACATTAAACACATGTTACAGGGGAACACAATACATAAAATTAAGGAACTAGTAATGTAATTGTAATTCAACCATTAATCAAGTTATTGGTTTCTCAATCTTAAGTAATATAAGCAAAAAATGAATAACATAGTTAAGAGACAAAGACAAATGTATTACTAGGATGAGGCTAACAATGTCTTACCCCCCACTGGATGTGAAGCAAGAATGAGCCAAGAAAGGTGATGGGAGGATTCATGTAATAGTGAGAATGAAAAATTCAACTATGGCATGATGAAAGGATTTTGTTTTAAGGGATAATGGGAAAGTAGTCAATATCAGTAAAGTGATATTTGTTCAATATGTCATGCAATGTCTGACATTCTTCAATTCGATGTCCAAGAACACAATGATATTTGCAATATGGCATGTTAGAATCTTTAGGATGGATGAACAACCTATTCATAGGTGGTAAGAGTATAAGGCCTTTTTTTAAAATAAATTGAAGTCTCCTCTCACATTCAGGTGGAGGATGAGTAGGAAACTCGATCTTTTTCAATTTGTAAGGTTGTTTTTTTTGTTAGATTCTCCTTTCTCATGAATGGAAGGAGGAAGAGGACCCATGGGGATCCTAGCATCCTTTTTATTTGAATCATGTAAAGTTTTTTCATGTGGAAGGATAATGTTCAAGTTAGGAGGAGAATCAAAGATCACAGTACCATCATTATGAAGTCTCCAATATTCAAAAGGAGGCTCATCAACATGAGGAGGATCATGATATCATAATCTTGTTGTGTTTTCTTCTATTGGTTTTTGTTCTAGAAATGGATGAATGTTATGCCAATTTGTTGTATAAAACCCTTGTTTACTAAGGATAGTAAAGCCTTTTCCATATGTTTCTTCAAGGTTAATTGATGTGTTTGTAACTTTGTGATCATAAAATGGTTGAGGATGTGTTTTCTGAGAGGAAATAAGTCCACTTGATGGAGGGATCTTAGGTCCCACTTGATTTTTGGGATGTAGGTATCCAAAGTGATGAGGAGGTGCAACAATAGGAAGATTTGGTGGTTTCATGGATGGGTAAAAGGTTGCATTGGATTCAAGGTTATCAAGACATTCATTGAAGAACTTGTTCATGCTATCATTGTCTTCTCCAATGATTTCAACACCATGAGGAGGACAATCAGGAGGATCTGAAGGATCATGTGGAAGCTCAAGGTCATTAGGATCATAGCCAAAGGCACAATTGGACATGTCTACTAAGGATTTCAATGAATTCCAAAACTTATTAAAATAAAATTCCATGATAAAAATGAATGAAAGTAAAATAAGATACAAGAAATAGGAGCAAATAAAGAATTTGGAAAGAAACTACAAAAAAATCTAATGTAGAAAATACCCAGAAAAATCCCTAAAAATGTCATCTGAAATGTGCAGGTGGATTGATTCACCCAAGGTGGCGAATGAGTCCAACTATGATATTTTATTTTATTTTAAGAAAAGTATAAGTGATTTTAATTTTTTTTAGATACAAACTAAGGATGCAAATATAGCATTTTAGTTTTCCAATGATATGATATGCAAAAATGAAGTCTAAATGAGTCTTTTACTAATGCAATTTGAAGAATCCCTAGGATGAAAAAATAAAGCAAACCCTAATTAAATGTTGATGCAAATGAAACCTAGGATGAAAGATGCAATGAAAATTAGAAATGTAAACTGCTCACTATACAGGAACTCACCAAAATGAATCATCAATTTTTGGGTAGGGATTTATAGACTACTCTTGCAGTTAGGATATTTCACCTAAAAGGAGAGAGATAAACCCCACCAAAAGTCTAGGTGGTTCACTCAAATTAATATGTGTATGATGTATTAATGCTAAATGAGATGATATAAATGCAACTAGCCTAAGTAATTGACTGATTTTGAATGCAATACCTAAGAATTATGCAATATTGGAAAACACAATGTGATATGAAAACATGAACTAAACATGAACAAATGCAAAACAAAAATGAAAAAGGAAAAATCAGAGTTCACCTAGAAGTCTAATGAAGTTTTTGGAGTGTTCTGAATGTTGATAGAATTCACTGAAAAATCACTAGTGGGACTCATTTGCCACTAAAGGCAAATTAGTCTTATGATGAAAACTTCTAGAAACTAGTTTTTGAGTGTTAGGATTTGAAATATGACAAAATATAGATTTTCAACCTAAAGGTGGGACTCATTCACCATTGATGTTCAAGCAATATTCTCCCAAAATTTTGTGAAATCAGGGACCAATTCTATAGCACCAAATCTAAGAATTCTACTTGTCGGGCTGACGAAGTCAAATCTGCAGAAAATGGATAGACTGTCTTCTCCAAGCTTGAAATCGGTTATAGTTGAATTTAAGCACTTTGTTTACTTTTTTTCCACTTTTCAACACCTAAAATCTTGAAATATTTGCATACAAAATTTTGCAAATACACATGCAAAAGGGGAAAAAATGGTTAAGTGTTAGGTTATAGGGATTTTCCTTGGTCAAATCCCACTTTGGTGATCAAACCCTTAATGAAGAAGTGAAATGGAAGAGAACGATAAAAAAACATGCAAATTCTATCAACTTACCAAACCCTTGTTGAAGAAAATATGAAGATATATCAGTGGCTACTCCAAGATAGTTGATTGATGCTTGATTGAAAGATGCAAAGTGATCAAATGCTAATTGAATTCTTAGTGAATGAAAAGATTGCTTGAATGAGTTAGGAGATGTAAAATGAGGAGAAAAACAAAAATTTATACACACTTGTGCCTTAGTAACCCAATGATACCTCATCATAGGCTGACATAAGGTGATTTTAAATAAAAACTCAAAAGAAAATTTGAAATATTTTGAATTTGGAGCCAAGAGGACTCATTCGCCACCCATGGAAAATGTGTTTCACCTTGGACTTGAAAGTGGGTGTCAAGAATTATCTTGCATTTAATGTTATTTGTCAAGTTTAAATTCAAAAACACAATTAAGCCTTATGAGTGCATAAAGGGGTCAAATAAAGTATAAGAAAGGTGTAAATAGTGAAATTAAGCCTAGAAAAGCATGAAATCTTGTTACAAGACTTTACAACACTTCAAAATAGGACTTGATAAGTGATGAAAAGGTGATTTTTAAGCCACATTACAACATTAAATCAAAGAAAAATAGACCATCCATCATGAAGAAAGGCCTAAAAGACCATGAAAATGTCTAGGGGTCATTTTTCTATGGTACATAGACTATGTAGTTTGTTAAACTGATTATAGAAAAGAAAAAATGAATATATATAATTTTCTAGTAGGAATTTAGAGATATGTCATTTTGGAAAATCATTTTTCTTAGTATAGGTGAATTTTTTTTATAGTATTTTTTTTGAACTTGTTATTTTTTCATTTTAAAAATATAAGAAGATTTTGACTAAGCCATTTTATGAGGACTAGGCCCTTAGGTAGGCCATTCTAGAGAGACTTATAGAAACCTAAAAAATGGCATCTTCACCTAATCACTTGAGTCATTCATTCATTCTCTAGGACCTTGTTATTTATCAATCTCCTAGGACCTTATTCCCTAATCCCCTAATCTTCCTATTGTTATCAAATAATTCATTTATTCATATCCTAGTAAAAGAAATTAATCACCTAGGACTCCCAACACTTAATAATTTCATTAATTAATCTTAAATTATTTAATTAAACTATGCTAATATTATTCATCCATGTAATAAATTAATGATTATTAATTATCGATATTTATCTCTAAGACATTATCCATTAACAAATTAGTTTAATATTAATTTCCATCACATGTGAAACTTATCAATCAAATTGTTAATAATTCAATTAATTAATTTTAAAATTGTTAATTCCACCTCATATAGTTTACTATTTACTCTAATCAATTCACTTAGAGTTACTCCCAATCCCACTTATCAATAAAATCCACTTCACTCATCCATGCAATTGGTTAACTATTCCATACACAAATGAAATCCCCTTAATCCTCTCATGAATTTTCTTAACTCATTCATATAGGTAGTTGATTAATCAATTAGATCTATTAACTAGAAGGATCAGGACATTAACCAAGTTGCACAAACCAAGATTTATCATTTCGTGTTTAGGAGTTTCCAATATAACCCCTTGAGTTTTTAAAGACTTGATATTTTAGGCATATATTTTGTAAGAGATGTAGATTATGTTTTTGTTAGTTATGGGTGATCTCTAAGATAGTAATATTTTTGTATGATGTATTCTTTGAATTGATTATTGAATTGTAGTATCTTAATAAATTGAAGTGTTTCCCAACATAGTTTGGTGATTGATTGAATCCTTAATAACCTATGACTAGTATAGTTACAAAATAGCTAGTAAGTAATAAAATGGTAAAAATCAATTTAAAGCTTCTACAACACCTAATTATTTTATTTTTAATGATAAATTGACTACCTTGATTAACATTGGAGTATTTGGGAAAAAACTCAAATTTTGAAATGAGCGACGTGGAGATGGATAGTGCTGTGCAAGAATATTCTAGTTCATGTCCTCTAGAGCAAGGGAATTTTGAAATTTCTTTCAGGAAGGGTGGGGCTCCTGAAGACTCTCATAGGTCATTTGAGTCACTTTTTGTCCCTTCTATTGAGGTACCTCCTCCTCTCAACTGGAAACATTTTTTTCCAAAATCTTCCAATAAGAAAGATGGTGCAGTTAGGGATGGGGTCCAATTGGTATGTTTAGAGGAAGAAGCAACTTTAAAAATATTGGACCCGCCCATGGATAAAATGATTGAAAAAATGGAAAACTACTTGACCAGTAGGTTTGTAGGAAGAAGGACCAATATTGAATCTATTCACAAATGGGATTCTTCCAAGTGGGTTGTTAAAGGCTCTTTCTCTATTTTGACTCTTTCGAGAGGAATTTTTTTCAAATTCAACCTTTGTGAGGACTATGTGGCGACTCTCATTAGGGGCCCCTAGTTCTTTAGTAAATAGATCCTTTCCTTGTGTAAATGGTAACAAATTTTTGACCCATCTGCTCACTTGTTAACTACTCTTCCTACCTAGGTTTGTCTTTCAGGCCTCCCTATGGAGTTTTGTGACGACGAAATTATTGTAGGTGTGGCCAACTCCTTTGGCAACTTCATTTCACTAGATTTTGTAACCAAATAATATTTTAGGCTGGTGTTTGCCTGATTTTATGTTAGTATCATGTCAAAATAGTTCCTCCCAACCTTGATCATTTTTGAATCCCAACTTGGTAAGTGGTCCCAAACCATTAAATATCGAAACTCTACTCCTTTTTGTCAAAAATGCTCCTCTATTGGTCATCTCTACAATTCCTACCCAAAATTTTTTCTCAGGCCTATTGTGGGTAAAGGTTGTGGCCTCCCCTTCTCTTGCCTCTAGTGTTGTTGGTTCCTTGGCTATGGTGCCATCTATCCCATTGCCTAGGTCCCCTCTACATTTCCTATTTCCTCACCTTGCCAGGTTTCTCTTCCTAGCTTGCTTTCTCCTTCCCCTTCTCTGGCAATTGATTTAGCTATGTTGGTCCCCTATGTTCTATGTTTAGCTTCAGCTCTATCTTCTCCTATGGTTGACCTATTATTTTCCCCATATTCCTTAAAGTTTTGTTAAGAGGTCTCTGCCTTGAACTTGTCTCCCCTACTATGAGATGTTGGCCCACAACCGGTGTCAGATGATATTCCCACTTTTGTTTTTCTAGTCATTCCTTGTGTTATTCCCCCTTCCTCGATGAAGAATTTCCTCTATTTAGCTTGTTTCCTCCATTTCACCTATAGTTAAATCAAGCAAGCTAATCAAATGTTAGATCTTCATAGGCCAATGGGACATTTACATAAGGGGAAGGATTCAGCATCTGTTGTTAGGTCATAGGGAATCCAGTGGGAGAAGCTACCCTAGAAGAATTTGACATGAAAATCATCCAAGGAGAAAGTTGACAGGACTCTCCTACTATTTGGCCGACTGACTATTTTTTTTATTCCATCCTGAGTAGGTCGCTGAGACATAGTTCCAGTTATACTGAATGAGCTTGCAGATCCTATCACCATAACAAGGAAGATTCAATATGACCTCTTGCCACATAGACTTTCCTTGGCCGATAGGCCATTCAATCGCTATTCGGTGAGACTCTTGGCAACTAACATCTTTGGAGACAACGCTTGGTGAGAAGTCCCAACGAAGGTTGATTTCTTACCAACTTCACATGGGTTCCCTTGGCATAAGGAGATAGCTTTTCCAGAATGTCATACCGAAGTGGAGAAGTCTCCCTGAAACGAAGCAGAGCTTAGCCAAGGGCGAAAAGATTCGGCAGGAGTCTTACCGAATGTAGGAGCCTCCAAAACAAATCAAGGGAAACATCAGCAAAGGATATCACCTTTAGCAGGATGTCTTGCTTAAGGATAGGTGTCACACCGAAGATATCAAATGAGGTGGCATCGGCATGAGTCTCACGAAACATAGAGGTTTTGGCATAACATTTTGGGCTTGACAGGAAGTCTTAGCAACTAGTCATTGTCTCGCCAACGACATGATGTCTCTGGTATGATTCTGGGTGACAGATGGAAATTTTGGAAAAGGAAATGAGGTTTCCTGAAGGTCTTAGTGAAGAAGAAAGTCTCGCCAAAAGGAAAGATGGACCTTAATAAGGAAGATCTCGGCAGGAGTCTTGCTGACATGGGGAACCTCTGTGTAACTATGGGGACTTCACCAGAATGTCTCGCTGACATTCAGTGTCTCACTGAAGGGGGAGAAGGACTTAGAAAGATGTAGGAAGTCCTGGCAGCATATGAGGTGTTGTTGGCAAGAGTCTTTCCAAATGATGAAATCTTCAAAACAAAGAAAGAGTTCACCAAAGGAAATGGGGTCTACAAGAGTTCTTGGTGATGATAATAGGTCTTGGCAACAGGCATAGGTTTCGGCAACAATTCTCCTTTGGCGTATGCCTTTCCAAAAGATGAAGGAACCACCAAGGATAGAAGAAATGCCTCACCAAGACTTGATGCTTTTGTAGTAGTGTCTCGGTGATCGACAAGGGTTACATTGACAGTATTTCAATGGGGGTGTCTTTGGCATAGCGAAAGGAGTTTGAGAAGACCTCTTCCTGACTAGTGGGAGTCTCAACAAAGAAAAAGAGGAGATCAGATAGAATGAAGATGGGGTTGGTAGGATGTCTCGCCAACCAAGCAAGCTTTCTTCGAACTCAAAGCAAGCTTTCGACGGAGCAGGGAGACTTCGATATGGGGTCTCGGCGAAGGGAGTGGGTCTTGGCAATGAAAGTAGATGCTGATATGATAGAAGAGGAATCGATATGATTGTTAGGGCTTGCTAAGAGCTCTTAGTGATGGCTCCATGTCTTTATGATGCTTGCGAGAAGATTTAACTGCATTAGGGAGACATGATTAGTGTCTCACCAACATGTGGATCAACAGGAGATTTTTGACCACCCAAATGATTTGCATGGAGTTCACTTAGTAGGTTAGAGAGATCTGAGGGTCAACCGTGGTAGTCTGAAAGGGCATTAATAGGATGAGGGGCAACGTGTCTCTATTGAAATATCAGAGCATTCACGGTGCAGCCGAAGTAGCTCAATTGGACATGATGGATTGAATAAATGTAGTAGCTAAAGAATATCTGAAGGGGACTTCTTCGAGAATGTTTTCTTCACCAACATCAACAACAGGGACATGTAGGATCTTCAGTATTAACTCGGAAAAAGATCTAAGGGAAAATCCTATCCTGAATCGGGATATTTTTTGTAAGCCCTAAGGGGCCAACATATCAGTTTGTATATAAGGTATTTTTTTCCTTTTTTGTAAATGGTTCTGATTGCACACCCTGAGGAGTTAGTGATTTTTCAATGAATCCTTTCTTAGTCAATGTATGTTTTATGTAACTCAACTGGAATCCTGAATACAACATAGAATTTACCTTGAAAGTTCATGTTCATATTGGTATTGATTCTCATTTTTGTATCTTCCTTTTGCACATGCAAGTCTATAACTATGTTTTCACATTTCTGCATTTATATCTTAAGGTCGTGAAATTGATCTTTCCTTCCTAAGGTGTATGTGTGGTCCAAACCTATTAGGACTAAAGCATTGAATTAGAAAGAGGTTGTTTTGGGTATGAAAATCAATTGAATTCAATCTTTCAAGTGTTTGTTTTGCTGTGTCCATTTCATGATTTCTCATTAATACGATGTATCACCAATAGGTTTAGTTTTTCCATTTTATGCATCTCTTCCCCTTTTCCTTTCAAAGAATCAATAGTTTAGGTGATACCCAAAGGAAGTCGGCCTTCTCCAGAGGTTCACTTCAACCATAGGTCACCCAAAGCCTTGGAGTGATCCCATGTTGGTCTAGAATGCTCAGTTTCCTATAAACTTTACATAGGGTACAATTCTAGGTGACAACACTACCATTACCCTAGAGGATGTGTGGAGGATCCTCTGCATAACCATTCATGGATATATCATTACATATTCTATTTGATGAGGTACCCACATTATGCACCATGTTCTTGGTGTGAGACATTTGGAGGTTCACTAGTCAGAGATAGACTTATCAGATTTTATTCATAGTGTTGATCCTGTTTCACTTGTTCTCTGTGGTTTGGTATTAGGGCTTGTTATTCTTGATAGGAGAGGTTGGAATTTTATTTTGGGATGGGGTATATGCATTGAGTAGATGTTTGAGCATGAGACTAGATATGCATGGGGTTCATGTCTAATTGCCCACCTATACAAAGATATTCATAAGGTTGCATATTGTGGTGGGAAATCTATTTCTGCCAGTGTCTCTCTTCTTCATGTATGCGCCTAGGAGCACATCTCAATGATCTAACCTAATGGTGTACTAGATTGTACCATTGGGAATCTAGATTCTTATCACTATGGAGATTTACTTCATTGCACATTTCCTGGACAACTTCCCTACTAGCATCATGTTTTCAATGATATGCTAGGTTTTATATGGAGACTGTATATGGATTGTGAGGCATTTCCTAATGATTAGGAGTAGTTGGTATACTGCAAATCGACTAGATGGTTGATCGGTTGCATGCAGTCAATTTTGGAGAGATATCTTCTTGACATGGTTTACAAGTAGTTTGGAGAGATATAGGGTCAATTTCTAGAGGCTTATGAGGCTTGATTTGGTTGAACCACTAGAGAGGTTCATGTTTGGGTTCTACAGGTTGATCAAGATGCTACTATTTTTTTGTTCAGAGATATTTCCCAAATCAGATGGGGTTCACTAGTAGGTTTAACCAATCTAGGGACTACTAATTATGATCGGTGGTACACATGATGGCTTCCTTTGAGATTTATAGATCTTGTTAGTGTTCCCATAGTGGGTAGGGCAAGCATCATAGGTCACCAAGGAGAGAGATATCATGTCAAGATCATTGTAGAGAAGCTTCATAGGGCTTGAGAAGATGATGCCTAGGGTGGAAAAGGTGATTAGATGCAATAGGATTAGGGATAGGTTCCAAGTCCCCCTCCACCACCTAGGGATTGATGTGCACAATTATTATAGGTGATGGTTGTGAGGGATGCCAAGATATTGATTCAATAGGCTATGGAGGAACATATTTTCACACTCACTAAAAATTGAGACACATCTCAACAAGAGAGAGAAGGCTTTAGGACAAAGAGACATCGGGATTGGGCACTGTTTAGTTGTAGAGACATAGTTGTAGGATGTTACCATTGAGAGGGATAGTCTTAGGATAGAGTAGGATAGTCTAAGAGTTGAGCGAGATTAGTTGCTATAGAGGTCAACATATTATCAAACCTTATATGAGGCCTTGTTTCTAGAGAACAATGATGTCCACGATTTAGAGAGCCTATTGTTGTGACAAGGGCTGAGTCAAGTGGACATTCAATTAGATAGCTTGATCTTGATGCACAACTTGATCTTTAGGGTCCTCCTCTAACTAGGTAGTAGTTTATTTCTTTTTTATATTTATGATATTTACTATTTAGAGACATATATTATAGACATTATTTTTTATATATTCATTGGCCCAGCTGAGGCCTTGTATGGGTATGTGCAGGATCATCATGGAAAAAATAGGCCCTTAAGTGGCAAAAAATTTAGAAAAATCAGAGTTAGGCAACTTGACGTAAAAACTTGAATAAGTTACCTATATTATTTCAAAAATATGTAAGAATAGAATTTGTAGCAAATTGAATGTAGTTTCTAAACTACTAGGTTTTTTTTTTTTCTTAAATCTATTTGGTGAAAATTTGAAATTTCAATGCAATAGACTTAAATTTTAGGGAAAAAATAAGAAGTAGGTAACTGTTTGACCACCCTAACCACAATAAAATGATAATATTTTTTTCATATGATTTTAGACATAAGTAGGGGATTCATTTTTGGATGTGATGCACTATTTTTTGTAATTTTTTTTGAAGTAAACAATTAATTATGATTTTTATTACAACTTTTAAAATATAAAAAACTCGTATGTCTAACCACCTTAACTTGGTCAAAACTTCATGAAATTCAATTTTTTTTTTTAATCCTATATTATGAAGCATAGAATGTGATGCATGTTTTGGATTCAAAAAAAATGATATCATTTGAAAGCTATAGATTTTTTTAATCAACTTATCAATCAACACTTTACTCATAATTCAAATAGAAAATGAATAATAATTATTTATTAAATTGAAAGTAAAGTATAATTTATATTGGTGGAAAGTTGAGAATATCCTTTAAAAAAAAAATTAATTTCATCAATTTTGGGTTAAAAAAAGTCATCAGAAACATACCCTACAAATACCCATCATATTACCACTTTTTGGCCCATCATGATCCTGCACATACCCATATATATGTATATTTTGTATTATCCTATCTCACATGTTTCACTGATGATCTACAATGACATTCTACTTTTTTGATGATGATATATATTGGATATACATGCTTCAATTCGGCTTTATTATGTGTTTATGTGATTCTTTTGGATGGCGATGTATGATGATGTATGTTTATACATGTTTTTTTGTACTTTTCTAATGTATGTATATGTTGTGGATGGATGGATCATAGATTGTCTCATATGATTTTTTATTATGTATATGATGATGTTGATATATGATAGATGATTCTAACTATACATGATACATGATGTTTTCATTGCTTTATTATCATCATGATATGCATTGACAACATTGTGGATGTAGAATGGATATGTTACTAATGATATTGTGATGCAGGATGGATGTTAGTTTAGAAAATATATTTGATGATGGATAGAAATTTTGATGTTGTTAGTTATTGACGAGTTGATTTCACTTTGCTTGGAGGCTTCGTATTTTGAACAATCATTTTTGATGTAGTAAATAGGTATGATACACTAGGATATTAATGAACAAGGAAACATTGTATCCATTGTGTGATCTTTGACTCAAAATACAAAGATGTTATTTCTTATACCAAATATATGAAAACTTTGTTTAAAATATATCGTTAGGTTGTGTTAAAACTTTTCAGACCAGTCACACAGAGAGGTATAAAATACCTAACATGCAACTACTACACAAATTGTTTCAAAACAACTTCCATACACTCAATAAAGCAAGTATTCTCCATGGTAGTATCACAAAAACATCTTACAATTAGAAAAATAAAATGACACTCAATTACCCCCATTCCTTCTTCTCTAAATCCTTATGGACATTCTTGAGAGATCTTGGGAATGATTCAATAAAATAAATCATAAATATAATACTATAGAAAAGATAAAACAAAGTTGCAATATCACTTGCCATATCTATTTTGAGGTTTTAGGCTATTATTCATTGTTGATCATGTCTATCGTAGGAATGGATCTGTTAAGGAATATCTCAAGATGTTGTTGGTGAATTTTCAAAATATAGGTAGTTAAAATTTTGTCCTTGTTTCCATCTATTTTGTAATCAAATTTTTGTGATTGTTTGCTTGAACATTCAAGATTTTGATGTTTTCTTTGTTTGTTTGTGTAGACATGTCAAATGTACATGCACTTGATCATAATCTACTAACATCACTTCATCCTGAATTAACCCTCTATCTAACCATTTAATCAAATAGCCTTATTTGATTAAATTCACCATAATTCCCCTTTTAATTAAATAAATCCCTTGATTTAATTAAATCATTATCTCTGTGTAATTAGCTAGGTCATTTCATCTTGCTATCTTTATTTAATTAAATAATCCATATTATTTGATTAAATTTCTAAAGTTCATCTTATTAAATTAAATAAATCAAACATTTATCTAATTTAATCTAACATCACCCCCTTTGGTTAAATAAATAAAAAATATTTATTTAACTAAGTCTAAATCATTCTCTTCTCATTTTGAGTTATTTAAATCCTAAAAATATAAGTCAAAATGGTCAAATCAACTAAATCTCCCCTTAAATTAATCAAATCCTAATTACTCTTAGTCTTAATCCATCAAATCCTCTAGATTTTGCAACTTGCACATGAAAATAAATTTAATTGTTTTATAAATCATCTATTTTCATTCAAAAAAGGCATCAAAGATGGAATATTCCTCAAATTTGAAATCTCCCCCCAAAAGGACTTGTCCCTTCCAACAAAGCATTTAAAATCTCTTACATGTCCTTTTCTTGAGCCATGTGCATTTGCTTCACCTTTTAACTCATCTTTCAAGCCATATTTTGAATTTGAATCTCCCCCTTCTTTTCACATTCTTCAAAACTTGCACATCCTCCATCCACTCACAAATTGACATGTGGCACTTTTCAATTGGCTAATTCTTAGTCCCACATTGCTCTATTTGGGGCATCCTTTCAACTTGTCAATCTATAAATAAGAGGTTAATCTCTTCATTTTGGCATCCACCAATTGAGTAAACTTACTATACTCAAATTTAGAGCAATCTTCATCCATCTTATTAAGTTCTATAGCTAGGTTATGCAGATTTTATCTTGGAAGCATTCATCAATCTTCATCAAAGTGGATCACTCTTCATCAATATTCATCAAGCTTGCATCATAGGAATTGGGAAAGGGCCAATTTTCACATCAAATTGGCACCAATTCCCCCATGGGATCATGAGTTTGCTAGTTTAATTTGGATTCAATCTCTATTTTGTTGTTTTCACTGTGTTCTTCATCTTTTTCCCTAATTTGAACTTTGTAAATAGATTTCATGGGGAATCCTTGTTCTTACTTGCATTTGATAATCTAATGTGTTTTTTCTTATTGTTTTGCAGGTACTAGGATTGGGCTTCAAATATTTGGTGCTAGAAGGAGGGAAATCTCAACATTCAATCAAATTTTTTTATCAAATTCATGCATTTTTATTTGTTTACAGGTTCAGTGTCATTGTTCAGCACGGCTAGTTCTCTAGCATCGCCATATAGCACCGCTAGAAATTCAAACTGTGACACTAAATTTTTCCTACCTAACATTTTGATTTTCAAACTGCATCACTTGACTAATCTGACCTACGAGAATTTTCAAAAAAAATCAAACTGCACCATTGAGAAAAAGGGCGACGTATTTGATCTCACTGGTCCAGGTACAAATCGCCGCTGACTAGTAAGCGTCGCTATATAGCACTGCTAGAGAAATCAAACTATGATGTAGTCATGGGTTACATCGCTGACAAGGAGTGACAAGGTGAAATTTCATTTTAGCATGTTCCTTTTGTCAAATGATAAATTTATCTTCTATTTTCTGCCTTTTAACCTTTGTGGTTTGTAGAATTTGACTAGTTTTCTTTCTTGTAGGTTGGATCAATTAAAAACAAAAGAAGGAGAAGCATTATGATGGTATTTCACAAAATCAAACTGCTTTTAAACACTTCAGTGTTTGTTTAACACTCTTAGGAAACTGTTATTCCTTTTTGCTTAGGACACTAATTTCAATTAGGCTTTTAAAAAGAACCTTTTCAATTTTTGCAAAAGCTTAAAATGAACAATAAGACTACAACTTACTAGATTTTTTTTTTTGTTAACAATTGAACAAAACAACTTTCATTTGTCCTTTGGTGCTTTAAAAAGAACTTACAATTGCTTTGTGGCCTTAAAATGAAAAAGTGCAACTTTGTCTTCGTGATGGCTTACTTAAACTGACTTCATTAAAAAAGGACGTATGCACTTCTCTCACGTTTTATAGCAATCTTGAGAATCAAAAGGCCTTTTTTGTGATTTTAGGTTGAGATAAAGCAATCACCTCCACACTTCATTTTGGGTTTAAAATTGAACAAAATCTTGTATGAGTGTGAATAAATTTATTGCATGTGTTCTCCCTTTGTTTCTAAACAAGGGTTGATCTAACTATGAATAAGTTTATTCACTTTTGTTTATCTTAGAGGGCCTGCCTTGGAGAAAAAGTACTCACCCAAGGGAACGACTCAACCGATAACACTTTGAACTTGAGAGTATTTCCAATTGGGGTATAATGTGGGTATTGGAATAAATGCTAGTATCATGTAGTTGGCTCCAACGAGATGGATCTGAAAAGGGACTCTCACCATATGGGTCAATCTCCATGAATGGAAAGTCTAAAGTAAAACCTTTGTTTGTAGTGGCCAATTAATCCATTCAATGATTTTATCAAAGTAGTGCATTGGAACTTAGATTCGAAGAAGTTACTTGCCATGTCCAATCTTGGTTAAAGTATAGAGGTTAAGAATTCATTCTTAACATACCTTCATACTCTTTCCTTGGTTGCATGTAAAATCATCTCTTCTTCTATGAAGGGCATGAGGCAAGCCCACCAAGAAAAATGTACAAATTGAGCTAAGATGTTATATTGCTTATTAGTCAAAACACTTTGCTTGCTCGAAAACATTGGGAAACAAACATTTAACATCATCATCATCCAAATTTCAAACCCTTTAAGGAGACAAAATCAATTGATCCAATTCATATGTTATTGCTTTCCTTCAGGATTCTATCCTTAGAGGTTTCTAAACACTTGGATTATCTCTCAATTTTTCTACTAAAGTTAAACAATAGGTAACCCTTTCCTTGAATTCATCAAATTTCCACATAACATACTTTGTGGGATTCGAAGAAATTAAGACATTGGACATCTAGCTTGGAAACCTAATCAAAGAAGTGTTTGTGGTAAAATAAAGTCACTAAGCAAAGAGAACAAAATTGACTCTCACATGTGTTGAAACCTCCTAATTTCTAAGAAGGTCAAAATCCCAAAACCAAAATACTTGAGTCAAAGTTTAAAATTTAGGAGTCATACTCAAAAGATCATCAAGAAATACAATAGAAAGCACAATCAAAAGAAACACATCAAGATAAGAAAAAATTTCACAAGGTTCTATAGGCTCATCTCTTTGAATAATCTGGAAATGTATGCTCAATTTGAACCACTTCTTAGTTATAGAGGTCCTTAGAAGCATTGCATGTTATTCAATACCAAGGTCTAGGTAAAGAAAAGGTCCTTTTTAGGTACATCTTAGGATCAAAATCAAAATATTTTTCATTCATCCTTCAAATGTCAAAACATCATAAATCATCTCACCATCACCTTTTGAGAAATCTTGAAATTATCCTTCATGCTAGGCTTTTTGGAAAAAATAAAAATCATCAAATCCTTGAGACAAAATCCTTGAAATCTTTAGCAAATCATCTTTGGCTAGGTATGTGTAGATGCATCCTTCTTCATAGACTTGGTTAAATTATCAACTTGTTTGAATAGGTGTGGGTAGATGCATCCTTCTCCCTACACATATTAAAATTATCATCCTTTGAGAAAATCTACCCCTTAGATAATCATCTAACATCTTAGGGTCTATTTGTTCAAAATAAAAGCAAACCAAAATCAATCAAATCAAGGACAATCCAAACAATCAAAAATAAAAAATCCAAAACATATCCAAAAGTCCTAAAAGTCTATCATTCCCCTCAATATTTATCAAAAGATCAAAACATCCACATCATTCATCTCTTACATCATTTTCATATCACCTTTTGATCCTCAAGATATCCTAAAAATTTCTCTTTTGTGCATAAAGTAAAGATCAATCCAAAGAATTAAGAGATTCATCTCCCATATTTCTTGAAAATTGATCCTTGTTTTATGGTTCAAACTATATCTCAATACAAGAACATGGAAGCCAACAAAGAAACACCCACTTCAAGTGATCTAAGCCAAACAAATTTTGAAATGAATCCTTTCGAATCAAGCAATATTTTGACTATCAAATCATCACAAAACCCACAAGAAGAAATCCAAGGAGAAGATCCTATCTTTGGGATGTCACATGAAGAAATAACTAAAATGCTCCAAAATCTAGAAAACGAAAGATCATCAACATCACGATGAGGCTTAACCCTTCACTATACATGCTTAAACTAGCAAAATAAGTGGCCAAATTACCTTTTGATTTTGACGTGAGTACTATAGTGGAGACATCTTTGCCTCCAATCCCATCCACCATCCCCATCTCATCTACACCTCCATCCCAAAACATCATTTAAAACATTATGCAAATCACAACATCTTTTTCTCCAACCCAACCCAATGTTAATAAGGGAAATGCATTTCTTAATGCTATTCAAACACACCCCCTTGTTAATAATCAATACTTGGATGCAAATACCATTTTGGAACAAAAAATACCCCAAAATCCATTACATAAGTATGTTCCTCTCACTTTCCATAATCCTCATGACCCATCATCATCATCCTTCCATGCAACACCTCAAACTTCTCTCCTCAAAAATTTGCAAGAGGAAGGTGACATGTTTGGACCTGGGGGAATTTTTGATCAAACATCATCATTTCCCCAAGAGAGCATGCCACTCACTCTCCCACCACTCCCACCCTTTCCATTAACATCTGTATCACCTCTTGGTTTGGGTCTACCTTTGCTACCACTGCTCATCCAAAACAACCCCCCAACCATCAATCAAGGCATCATACAAAATCATCCCCCCTTACCATCGATATCACAACAACATATGGAAACCATCCCCATAGCACAAGAAACCAACACATCTTCTATAATCCCTCAAAACATGTTCTCTCAAGGACTAACCATATTGATTAGACCATCCACCACTCAAATCCCAATCATCAATATGACGATACCTCTTATCACCACAACAAGCACTATTCCAAAACCACCTCCACCACCACCACCCAAACCAAACACATCAAACCAATACAACATTGTTTTTCAAGATGCTCAACAAGCTACTTATCAGAAGACACTCCAACAAAACCAAAACTGACAAGTTGCACAGTTAGTTGCTCAACAAGCTGCACAAGCTGCTCCAGTTGCCCAAGCCACACTACAAGCCCAACAAGCACAAGCCCAATTTCAAGTGCAAGTGCAAGCTCAAGCCCAATATGAAGCCCAACAAGAAAATGTTGTTCAAAATCCTAGCAAAATGTTAACGAATCCATGTATTGATCCAAGTGAATGATCACATAATCAAGACCTATCCATCAATGAACACATGGAAGATATTTCTACCTCATCCAAAGATCAAATCAACATACATCAAGAGTCACTTTTTATCATGATAAGAATCCTTCAACAATATCTGACAATGATCCATTTCAAGGAGTGTTAACATTATTTGATCCTACAATCAACAATCCATCGACCAATTATCATGTTGAAAATGTCTCTAGATCACCTAATGAGTGAGAGGACATATCTCAAAAATTTATTCTAAAGCATGATCAACATCTCTCACCAAAGTCTAGCAATGGTCCCTTCCAAGACATATTGACATCCTTTGACCTCATGATTGCCAATATTGAAGGAATCTTCAACTCAACACTTGACCCAAATTCACTCAAAGATCAAGAGGATATTTATCCACTTCTTATGCCTAATAAACATATCCAAGGATCCTTTGAAACTGACCCATGTCAAGAACTTGATCCAAAGCATGACAAATGCAAGTCCAAAATTAACCAAGATCAAGAATTTGTATCTCCAAGATACTACAATGATGTAAGGGACACTCTCCTATCTATACAAGATGTTGCAAATGATGATCACATCCATATATCACATTCTCCTCCATCTACCCATGAGATGCTTTATGTGGATGGACACATAAATGATCTTCATTCATAATAGGATCCCTTTACTTCTAACATTATTACACAAAAAGATCAAGTTATTAATTCCTATAGTCAAACTAAGTTATCAACATCAGGATCAGATATATCCCAAATTCAGACTGAGGACATCAGGGATGAGGATATCCAACATTATCCACTCAAGGAAACTGGTCAAATAGAATAGGATATTTCAGAGTTAGTAGAGCAGCCAATCAAAATAACATTATTTGTAGTGGTCATTTTTTAGAGCATGTTTATTGAACAAGACATATCAAAACAAGTAGAATCAAGGAAGGAAGGTGCCACTACCACTGTACTGAGGGAAAATTTATCTAGTGCACACATCAACATAGGGAGCATGAATAATCCTTATGATGAAATCAATGCCAATACTACAACTAGTCACATCATGAATCTTCTTCCACCCATCACCCTATCTAGGAATTGGGACCAACTTCAAAATAAATATTTGAATCAAAGTACGAAGAATATTATCAAAGAAAAAGAAGTTGAGAAGAATAATGGACAAATAAAATACACATGGATACCAGAGAATACAAAGAAAGATCATCCATATCAAACTCCATTAGTTAAAGAAACTATGGGGAAAAATAAAAAAGGGAAAAGTATCCATCAAAGATGTCCACAAAAGAAAAAGAAGGATTTTCAAGTGATGTACAAAGTGTATCAATTAGTTGGTCCTAATTCCATGCACACTTCTGTGTCCACCCATCATTGCTCATCTTCCCAATTTTGGAGAGTCAAAGGTTCCAAACTATCAACCAATCCATCTCTTATCCCTAAACACACTTTTTCCACACCTCCATGCATGATATCCAATTCTCAAATTGACCATGTATTGGCAATGAACCTTCATTAGAAGGATTCTGAAGGAACTCTATCACGATGTATGCATAGAGACAGAGTTAATCTTGATATCAATAAAGTAGATCAAGAATCCCAAAAGTTGCATTCAAGTGCATGTATCTTAGCAAAGAAGCTTCTTCAAGTAGGATATCGATGGCACATTATGACATGTTCATCTACATCAGCAACACCTTCTGATTCAGCATGAGCTTAAAATCTTTCAGAAAAATAAAAAAATAAAAAAATATGAAAATCCAAAAAAAAATAGAAAAAGGATTGAAAACAGTAAAGAAAAAAATCATCCTCTAGTGAAAACCACTTCGTGGCACTTTGGGAAAGACCATGATGAAAACCTGGCAAACAGGTGTCATGTGTGGAATTGAGCATCTACGTGCACTAGTTTAAGTGAAAGCATCTCATCCCATCCATAATAAATCTAGCATTCCATCCATCTCAACCATAATAAATCCATTCATCCATAAACCATTTATCCAATCCATTTTTATCCATCTACATACATAGTCCAAGTTATCTTGATCTTGAAAAAGTTTGGTGCACACTTTACGCTTGCTTATGGTAAACATCTTGACGTGGGTCATTTTCATTGATCCTATCCTACCCAGCATTATCTGAGCCATGAAGCATTATCCAAATGAGCATTCTTTATCTGAACACCTTATCTTATCACAAGATAATCCATATCCCTCAATCTGTATACCTATCTGAGCATCCACACATCACATTCCATACATTGCTAGACACTAGGGGTAGATATTTACGTCTTGCTTCGAGATTAAATCTTGATCTATATCCTCCAACTTATGTGGTGATCCGAACATTAGAAAATTTGAAATAAAATTGGTCCACCACTTGTCAGAAAAAATCCAAATCACTAGCCCATGGCACATTTTCACGAGAAGATGTTCCTTATCAAGCTTCATCTTTCATTGAACATCAATCCAAACAATCACTATCAATTGCATCTAATGTGTGCTTCAACATCACATTGAATCATTCAAAACAATTTTGTTCCAAACCAAGCTACATCAATCCTAATTAATCAAATCCAATCAATCCTACATCATCTTGGGATATCCATCCTAAATCCTCATGTTGCTTAACACTTTCCTTGCATTGTTGTGTATCCTCAACAATATTATCATCATCAATCCATTGATCTAATCAATCAACCTTAGCTTGGTTTTCAACAAATCCCAAAATAGATCACTGATACCATCACACATTCATATCCAAATTGTCAAAATCATGCGAAAATCCAAAAACATTCAAAAAGTAAAGAAAATCCAAAAAAATTCAAAGCATATCAAAATCCAAAAATAGATCAAAAAGCCAGAAAAAGCATCAAAAAACACTAGATCTGAACTATGTCATCTTTGAGCTTAAACGTAGGCAAGGCTAATCTTTGATCAGCCCCAAGACATCAAAATCTGAAAACATTAAAAAAAAAAAAAAATCCAAAAACATTCACAAAATCTCAAAAAACTCCAAAAAAATTGGAAAATTGGAAAATCAAAACATTTGTAAAATCTTGAAAATACCAAAAATAGCCTCAAAACATGTAAAAACTCCAAAAACATCCAAATATTTGAACAAATCCATCTGTCTCATCTCGCTTTCACCCACGATAATCAATCATCCATAATAAACTGATCGCCACCCTCATCCTTTGGCAAAACAAATAGAAACAACCACAACAATTAGCAAAAGAAAACTCCAAACACAAAATGAAAATCAAAACAAAAAACATTTAAAACAAAATCAAACTCTTGATCATTTTCAAACATGTCAGTCAACCTTATATCAACAGCCTATCAATCAACTTATCAAACCATCATCATCCTATACAATGCATGTCCTAGGATATATCATTCTAAAAATGGGCATCATTTTGGATATCACTTTGGATTTGTATCCTATCAAAACACTTCCCTTTGGCTATAGGTATGAAGAACATTAACTTTTTTGTTTACTTGATCTTTTCTTTTGATTTATCTTATTGCACTCATTCCAATGACCTCTCAATGATGTCTAATCAAAATGATTTAGAGAGAAAGGAATAGGGAAATGATCATTATCTTTTGTCTGTTGTGCTTGTTGGACATTCTTGTATAATAACCTCAGCGAATACTTACTTTGTTAGGTGCATCCTAGCAAGGTTTCCGTAAGTCAGGGTGAACAAGAATACTCCTATTTGTTTGTTGAGTCAAAGTCCATCACACTAGGTGCAACACCATCTTCATTCTTTATACCCTGATGCATCATGCCTACATGTGTTATCAAACATAAGGTAACTGGCCCTTTTAAAATCCCAACTCCTCAGTAAGAAAATCATCATCATCATTATCATCATCTCTAATAAAATTGGCTAGTTGGTGTCTCTTGTCATCATCTTATTACTTCCTTTCATGCTAACATGGTACAATGCATCCATCCTGCATCCACAAACCATCAACATATTGCATAATGCATATCATACCATATAGAAAGCATTAATCATACCACATGCATTCATCCCCATCATTGCATAATATAGATTGGTTATTCTAAACATCTCACAAACCACACATCTATCATCCATGCATCATCATATCATCCATTACATATAAACATCATAATCATCTCATATCATCAATAATGTAATTGTCATGGTACAAAGCAAGAGCAGGTGTGAGTAATATATCAAAGTAGACATGAGGCTGCACATGGCTAATGACTGTCTATATCATCAAATCTGTCTACATCAAATATTCTAGTTGAACTAATCTTGAACCTCTTTGTCAAGAGATCGACCCTCAAATCAAACCTCTTCACTCAATCTCTCGAGGGGGCAGTATACTAGTGTAATTCTTCATTCACTGGGGCAATAGTGGGGCATCTGAAAAAAATATAAGAATTTTTGAATTTTAATCAAGACAGTTTATTCTTTAAACCAACATAGCAAGTACACTGCTTCAGAGGGGAAAAATGTAGACCCATAAAATGTACATGCACTTGATCATGATCTACTAACATCGCTTCATCTTGGTTTATCCCTCTATCTAACCATTTAATCAAATAGCCTTATTTTATTAAATTCACCATAATTCCCCTTTTAATTAAATAAATCCCTCGATTTAATTAAATAATCCATATTATTTGATTAAATTTCTAAAGTTCGTCTTATTAAATTAAATAAATCAAACATTTATCTAATTTAATCTAACATCACCCCCTTTGGTTAAATAAATGAAAAATATTTATCTAAGTCTAAATCATTCTCTTCTCATTTTGAGTTATTTAAATCCTAAAATCTAAGTCAAAATGGTCAAATCAGCTAAATCTCCTCTTAAATTAATCAAATCCTACTTAATCTTAGTCTTAATCCATAAAATCCTCTAGATTTTGCAACTTGCACATGAAAATAAATTTAATTGTTTTATAAATCATCTATTTTCATTCAAAAAAGGCGTCAAAGATGGAATATTCCTCAAATTTGAAATCTCCCCCCAAAAGGACTTGTCCCTTCCAACAAAGCATTTAAAATCTCTTACATGTCCTTTTCTTGAGCCATGTGCATTTGCTTCACCTTTCAACTCATCTTTCAAGCCATATTTTGAATTTGAATCTCCCCCTTCTTTTCACATTCTTCAAAACTTGCACATCCTCCATCCACTCACAAGTTGACAAGTGGTACTTTTCCATTGGCTAATTCTTAGTCCCACATTGCTCTATTTGGGGCATACTTTCAACTTTTCAATCTATAAATAAGAGGTTAATCTCTTCATTTTGGCATCCATCAATTGACTAAACTTACTATACTCAAATTTAGAGCAATCTTCATCCATCTTATTAAGTTCTATATAGCTAGGTTATGCATATTTTATCTTGGAAGCATTCATCAATCTTCATCAAAGTGGATCACTCTTCATCAATATTCATCAAGCGTACATCATAGGAATTGGGAAAGGGCCAATTTTCACATAAAATTGGCACTAATTCCCCCATGGGATCATGAATTTGCTAGTTTAATTAGGATTCAATCTCTATTTTTAAATTTTCATTGTGTTCTTCATCTTTTTCCCTAATTTGAACTTTGTAAATGGATTTCATGGGGAATCCTTGTTCTTACTTGCATTTGATAATCTAATGTGTTTTTTCTTATTGTTTTGTAGGTACTAGAATTGGGGTTCACATGGTTTGTTTTGTTAAAGGGTGAAGATGATGATTTATTTATTATGGATGAAACGTTTATCACATTTGGTGATGATGAAGATGGGACTTTTTGATATTTTGGGTTTTATGATGTTTTTTTTGTTGTTTTTAGGGGACTAACCTAAGGCATCAGGGGCTCATCAAAGATAATCCTTGCCTATGTTGTACACACAAAGGCTCGTAGTTCACTTGGTTTGAATTTTTTTGATCTTTTCCATTTTGTGATTAAGTTGAAATAAATCATGATAAAATCTAAGGGGATTGACTTAAGGTCTCAAGGGATGATAAGCCTTGACTACATTTTATATGTATAGACCACGTAGTTCAACTGGTGTCAACTTAAAGCATAAACTTTTTTTTGGGATTCAAATAACATTGATAACTTGGATTGATATTCCACTTCTATTTCTAGAGGATATGTTGTGGGAAATTTACTTGACCTAGCCATGAGGTTTAAGCAAATGTTGATATCTTATAATTTTAAATGAAGGAATAATCCAAAGTTCTTTGTTGTTTTTGGTTTTTTTGTTGGCTTTTTTGTTTTCTAGATGTTTTCCATTTTGTTTTTTTTTTACCATGATGGGATGCACAAGTGATCTAAACCATGACCAACTTCAGGAAGTTCCTCTAGTGTAATACAAGACTACTTTCCTAGATTAGTAACGATCCATTGTTGGACAATACTTTATTATAGGAAGAATGGGTGGATGCTTTAGATAATGCCAATAGATAATGATGTGAGTATTATTCAAACATAGCACCTTTTTTTGAGGTTTCACTACAGTACCTATTCTAGGAGCACAATAAAGTGGTTTTCACTCAAAGAACAATTTATTTCCCTCTACTTTTTTTCTTACTTTTTGACTTTTTTGGATTTTTACCCTATTTCTTGTGGTATTTTGATATGCTTCATGTGTAGAATATCTTGAGGTGGCTAATGTTTAGTGGTTTGGCTAAGGGTTTTCCTTCAAGAGTAGCCAACTAATAAGCTCTAGATTCATAGCTTGATATAATGATGAATGGGACAAACCAGTTGGTTTCAAGATTTCCTTTTCCATCTTGATTTAGTTGTACCTTATAATTCTCTTTGAGTACCAAGTCACCAACCTGAAAGTTTTTTTCCTTGATCCTTTTGTTATAGCTTCATTTGATTCAATTCTAATAAAGCTATAAATGGTTTAACATGCTCAAATATCTTTCATCTAGGAGTTCCAACTCATGTAATTTGGATACCTAATACTCTTCATTTTTTACCATACTTTTTCGTGAGATTTGTAATGAAGGCATTTCAACCTTGATAGGTAAGACAACTTCTAATCCATAGGCCAAGGAGAATGGTGTGGCACCTATAGGTGTTCAAATGTTGGTTCGATAAGCACATATGGTTGGGTTTAGTTGCAAATGCCAATCACAATTGGCTTTATTAACATTTTTCTTTAGTATTTTTAGGATGGTTTTGTTAAATGATTCAACTTGAGCATTTCCTTAGGGATAGTAGGGTGTGGAGAATCTATGTTGGATAGAGAAATTCTAACAAATTTCTTAGATGTCTTTATTTTTTAATGGGGTTCAATGGTCCGTTATATGGGGAATTTCATACCTAAAAATTAGATAATTCATAATGAACTTTGATATCTATTTTATGGTGATGTAGGTTAATGGAATTGCTTTCTATCCATTTGGTGAAATAATTAGTCACTATAATAATAAACTTATGCCTATTAGAGGAATCAGGAGAAATCTTAACTACCAAGTCTAATCCCCATTGCAAAAAAGGCCATAGTGTTTTGGTGGTTCTCAACTCTTATGCTAGTGTGTGAACAAGGTCGCTATGTGTCTAGCATTGACAACACTTTCTAGAACATTGAATACACTCTTGTTCCATGGAGGACCACTAGTACCCCATTCTAAGCATTTTTTGGACTAGGTTAGGTCCACTAGAGTGGGACCCACAAAAACCTTCATGTACCTCTTGTCAAGAATTTTTTTCTTCTTCTAAGTTAAGACATTAGAGTAACATACCATCTAAAATTTGATGATATAAAGTATCTCTTAGGATCTAAATAAAGAAGTCCTATGAGTAAAGGTCTTATTTTGGGTATTTGTCAGGTCAAGTGGTATGATATCATGCTAGATGTAATAAAATGTTTCTTGGTACCATGAGGAGCTAGGACCAACAACAACACATACTAGTTCTGATTTCGATATTTTTGAATGTACGTATGAGCAGTTTCTCCTCAAGGAACTCATACTTAGGAATATTGTATGGAATGTTAAGGAGTCAACCTATGGTTTCCATTGCATCAAAAACTTTGTTGTTGATTTGAGGAATTTGTTCAAAGGTTATTGTGATAAAATATTCCTTGAAACTATCCACTATTCTTTTATACGACACCAACTTTTCATCTTTTGTTGGCTACTCACTATTTACTTGCTTGATTACTAGCGGAAAGTCTTTGCAGACTTGTAGTTATTTTATTCTCTATTCAATAGCCATCTTGAGCCCTATGACTAGAGTTTCATACTCTAAGATATTATTTATACATGGGAAATCAATCCTATATTCCTTGGGTATACTATCTCCCTATGGTGTGAGAAATAGAATACTTGCTCCAAAACCATGTTGAGTATGGGACCCATCAAAGTATAGGGTCCAATTGTCTATCTATTCTATCAACAATATACTTTCATTTGGGAATTATATTGTAAGAGGCTTGTGATCTTCTATTGGTTCTTTGGCCACTTGGTCTACTATGATTTGTCCCTTGATGGCTCTTCTATCCACATAATCTGTATCAAACTCACTTAGAATCATTACCCATTTAGCAATTCTGCCTAGTAGAGTTGTTTTTAGTAGGTACTTTAACAGGTCTACCTTTGAAATCAAATTTACTTGTCTATTTAAGATATAGTGTCTCATATTTTGTGTCACAAATATGACTAAGTGGAATTCTCTTTCTATGGTCGAATAGTTCAACTCGTAGCCCACCAATGTTTGGATGATGTAGTAGACCACTCTTTATCTGTTATTTTCATCTAGCTATGCTAGGAGTGCTCCCAATGTTGCTTGAGTTGTAGACACATAGAGTATCATTTATTTTTCTGGAATAGGTGGAATCAAGACTGGAGGAGTAAGTATATATTCTTTAAATTTCTAGATTTCCTGATCACATCTCCCATCCCACTTGAATATGATGTCTATGTAAGAGATGGGTGAATGGGCAATATTTTCCTACCAGTTGCATGATAAATCACTAGATATATTGTAGCTTCACTTGTATTTTTTTTATCTACTTCAATGTAATTGGTGGAGGCTAAAATGTTGATTGTTTCTTCTTCTATGCTTGGGAGATAGAATAACAAACTTCTACAGTCTCACTCAAGGAAAACCCTAGAGATCTCAATCTAAGATATGCAAAGGAGAAAGAGATATTGCAATAGGGTTGTCCTATGGTTTGATTATGAAATAAAGATAGATTCACCACCAAGATAGGGACTGGAAAGAATAATGAAATGCAATACTTAATGCTCAAACCTAATGCAATACAAAACTTCACTAAATGACCTAAAAATGTATGTAAAAAAAAAAAAAGATTAAAAAATCAAAAGTGTGCACCTAGGAATTTGTAGAGGCTTGGAATGAGCTTTGGAACCCTAAAAATACTAGAATTAGGGCACACTAGAACTCATAAGCTAGTATGGGTGTATCATTCCTAGACTAGGGTTTCTATTCTATAATGGGTTTCTAGTCTAGAATAGGCTTCTAACAATGTAGATGTGGGATATACAAAAATCTAAAAAATTTCTAATAGTGGGACTCATATGTCACTTCTAGCATATTATTCCCATTCTTATTTTTTGGGAATTCAAAGTTTTGATATATGCTCCAATCTCTACTCTTCCCTTCCAAACTGATTTTTGGACCTAAGCCTATAAAAAGACCTACAAAATAGAATATATCATTTATTTTCTTATGGGGGGTTTTCCTCAGTCAAACCCCTAGTTTGATTATTAAACCTTAGTGAAACAAAAGAAACTTGGATGTAAATGTGAATATAAATCCTAACTTTAAGTGTTTCCAAGATTAGGAAATCCAAAATGCAATGCAAGGTCCTATTCTATTGTGCTAGAATGAGATGCATGAATGAAACATGAAGATGAATGAATCACTTTGATATATCCCTACTCACTCAAATGAGTCCTAATAATTCATGTACCTTCGTTAGGTTGAATGTAGAATGATAATGGAAGATGGAATCACTTAGGAAACAAGTCATTAGGATTTGATTGATGGCTAGTTACATCTCCCCAACCTAGAATCCATCATGATTTATTATAGGCATCCATGATCAACCCTTGATAGTGTTAGATCTTGGATGAAAGTGAGCTTGAAGACCTAAAAAAACACTAATGCTACTCTAATACTTCAACTTTGCTTACTCTTGAAACTTGAATGCTCTTGTTAAAGAATGCTTGAATGCTCTTGAATGCTTGGATCATGAAATTGCTCTTCTAGATTATTGATTAGATGAAAAATGACTTTAGAATCTTGTTTATATAGGCAATACACCTAATTTACCATTATTTAGATCTCAAAAGATGACATCAACCAAAAATTTGAATTAAAAGGTTGAATTTCCCACTCAAACCCTAAAAAGACACCAAATGGGACTCATACACCACTTGTGGCATATGGGTCCCACCTAGGGGGAATCATATGCCCAAGGTGGCATATGAGTTCCACCCTAGATTTTTGGGGTGGGTTGTTAGGAATTTTAGTCTTTTTGATGATTTTGTTAAATTTTTAGTTGAAAGAAGCCTTGAGACACAAAATAAAGGGTATTAGGTGCCTATTAATGATGACTTAAAGGGGTATTTAATTCAAGGGTGCTAAAATAGGTCTAAATCAAGTGTGAAATTGTACTATTTTCAAGAGCGTACATTTTCTACACTATAGAGGCATTTCTTGTATTGCTTTTACTTTCATAGTATCTACTTCAATACCCCTTCTTGACACTATATACCCTAGCTCAGCTTTTTGGATGTTACTTCGAACACACATTTTTTTTGGGTTGGGTCTCTGGTTATACTTTTCTAGCCTATCAAATACCTTTCCAAGATTGGTCAAGTGATCTTCTCTTTTGACAAAATTTGCTAGAATGTCATCCACATAGTATTCCATGATTTTATGTAGCATATTGTGGAAGATGGTCATCATTTCTCTTTGATATGTTGTTCTTGCGTTCTTTAGGCCAAAGGCATGGCATTCCAACAAAAGGTTCCCCAAGCACAAGTAAATCTTGTTTTGTGTTGATCATCAGGGATATTTTTATATGATTATAACTAGAGAAAGCATCTATTAATGATAGCATCTCATGCCCTACTATTAGATCCATGATCATGTCTATACTTGGAAGCAGGAAGTCATCCTTTGGACAACCTTTGTTCAGGTCTTAGAAGACCATGTACGTCCTTATTCCCCAGTGGGATTTGACACTAGTATTATATTTGATATCCATTCCAAATAATCGATGGGTCTGATCAAACCCACATCTAGTAAGTTCTTTAGTTTGACCTTTACTAATAGTGCTATTTGAGGATTCATTTTCCTTCGTTTATTCTTGATAGGTTTTTCTCCAAGGGATACAGCCAAATGATGTACAACTAGTGTTGGATCTAGTTTAGGTTGTGCCATAGAAAAAAGTACCCTTTGCTTGACATGGGGATAATTCATGATAAAATGGACTTAATGAGGTCTTAACTTAGTGTTGTGAGGCATTTTATGTATCCACACTAGGTTTTGGACCCTTGTAAATTGAATAACATGCTTTTAACAATGTCTTGTAAAGGTGTTGTAAAGTCTTGTAAAAGACTTTCACACTTTTCTAGACTTAATGAACCTATTTCTCCCTAATTCAACATTATAAAATGTGTTTGATAACATTATTACATCAATCTAGAAGGCTTGTAAGATAAACTTAACACTAAACTAGTTTTATAATGTTCCTTGCACATTCACATTGTTTTTTGTACCTTCCTAGGCTATGTGGACCTCATTTTAGTGTTGTAAAGTGTATTTAATCACACTTTCACATTGATTTTTGTGTCCCAAGCCCTAATTGACATTTACATCATCATTAATTGTACCATATTAACCCATATTGTGCATCCTGAGGCTAAAATTGATCAAATACATGACAAAGTTACAATTTAGACCTTATTTCCTTATCTCCTAGCATCTTAGCTATCAAAATGGCCCGTGTGGGACCCATTCACCATGCATGGTGAATAAGCCCCATCTAGGTGGGACCCATTCACCATGTGTGGCAAATGAGTCCCATTTGGCTCAATTTTGACCTTTGAGCAGGAAAAAAGTGAAATTTAAGTTTAATATTACTTCATGTCAGCCTATGATGAGGTATTCATGGGTGAAATAGGTGAATTTCCTATAAATAAAAGTATTTTAACCCTAAATCACATTCATTTTTCATTATTCATTCACCAATCTTCTCTTTCAAGTCAAGCAACTTATGGTTTTATCATTCCAAGGCATTAAGACATCAATTTTTAGAATTTCAAGGGAAGATCCTCCATGTTTTTTTGTAGAATTTCAAGCTAAAACATCATGGAAAGGTAATAAACAACATTTTTGCATGTTTCATTCATTTCTTTCATCATTTTTGTTTAATTACCTAAAAGGGTTTTGACCAAGGCAAACCTCCATTCCCTAACATTCAACATCTCTCTCTCTTGCATTGTGTGTTTGTAGATTTAGGACTCTTGGAAGCTTAAAAATCATTGAATATCAAGTTTCAAGGTTTGTAAACTCTTCTCTTCATTCAACAAGTCAAAGTATCAACAAAATCTCATTTTCAAAGCTATAAATCAGAGTTTTAGAAGTGGAAACCTATAGGAAGTCAAAGTGTAGGTCAAGAGCTTCGAAATCCACCTTTGAATATTCAAAAGTTCAAAATTGGACTCATTCACCATGGGTGGTGAATGAGTCCCACTCTAGGGTCAATTTTTGTTTTTTTTGCATTTTTGGGTACCCTTTTGTCATATATGGGTTTTGGCTTAGTTTTGCAAAACTCGGATTGATTCACCCAAAATGGCGAATGAGTCCCACTGGGCCTGAAAAACAACATTAGAATAATTTCAAATGTAATTTCCAATCTTCATCAAGGTTCTAGGTGTACACTTTTAGTTTGATCCAGTTCTCTTAAGTTTTGCATTCATTCCTAGTTCATTTTTGCATTACACAATGTGTTTTTAAACAAGTCACATTTCTTAGGTTTTGCATGTTTAATTAATCAATTTAATTACTTTATTGCATTTAGATAATCTCATTTAGGAACAATAACATCATACATAGCATAATTTAAATGAACCCTTTAGCTTTTTTGGCCCTACTCTCTCTTTTTTTAGGTGAAAAACCCTATAAGAGTTAGAAAGGTGCAATTAGCCAAAAATCTACGATTCATTTTTGTGAACCTACTTTTCAAAAAAAATCTTATCTAATTTTGGAGTCCTTCATCATAGATGTAACCTTGCATTGAATTTGCATTAGGGTTTACATTAGTTACTTTGCATGTTAGGTTTCAAATTTTGCATTCCTAAAAAAGTGCATTTAGGTTGCATTGTTGGCATCTAAATTCATTTACATTTTCTTAAATTCAGCATTTTTCATTTAGGTATACATCATAGAACTTAGAAACCATAAAAAAAGCCTCAAAATTTTTTGAAAATCCTGAAAAAAGTCCATACTGGGACTGATTTGCCACCTTGGGCGAATCAATCCCTTTTGACCCCTGAAATTGCATTTTATAGAACTAAGAACTTTCTTTTTAAGCTTTTGTTTGGTGCCTTAACCTACCTATATTAGTTAGTTTCATTTTTGTAACATGCATTTCACTAGATCTCACTTAAAATAGCTCATTTCATGCATTGTTTAATTTCACATTTACATCTCCCACATTTCATTTTTTAGATTATTGCATACTGTAATCAGTAATTTCCTCTATTTTGCATCTGAAAAATGGGTAAAAGCAAGAAGTTGGGTACATGAACAGGGGAACTTTTGACCAATAAAAAATCTCATAGAAAACCCATATTTGTTATAAAATCCATGTGTGTTATGCTTTGGGTACCCAAGCCTAAAAAAATGTTTATGCACTAAAAAACGCATACGCGTTATATAACGCATACGTATTTTATAACATGTACAAATTAATTATTTAAAAAAATAAATACTTTTTAGAAATGGGTACCCTTTTTAAAACACGTAAGCATTTTGTAACACAAAATGGGTACTCATTTTAAAACACGTACCCGCTTCTAAAAAGTATTTTTTTTAAAATAATCAAGAAAATAAAGAACGCATGTGTTTTGTAACATGCACATGTTTTTTAAAAACGTGTATTTGTTTTTAAAATTTAAAATTCCCAACCCACATCCTGCCTCGGTTTTAGGCTCAGGAAAGGCTTGGCAATCCAAGTGTTAGCCTTTCACCTGTAGCTAAAAAACTAAGGCAGATTGAAGAAGAATGTCCAACTTTAGCAATATGGTTGATGGAATTTTTTCTAAATCAATCTATAAAATTAAAACCCATTAGAGAACATGATGTCTACTTTCCAAATATATAAATTTTATTAATATTGGATAATGTTTTCTATTTTTTAATTAATTTCTAAGCAAACTAGTCCTTAAACTTGAAATATCAGGCTTCTTTTGTTTTTTAATAAATTTTTTTTGGTTAAGTTTCTTGTAAAAAAAGATTATATGGCATCAAACTTCAGATAATTATCTACACAATGAAAAAAAAAAAGATAAAAAAAATGTTTAGTTTAGGTCCAATTATGCTATCCATACATGTTGATTTTCAAAAACAGTAATTAAGAGCAATAAAAATTCAATAAAAAAAATATTGAACAAAAAATTACAAAAAAAATTTCACATCAACCTTCATGTTGTTAGCTCTCTTTTTCAAAAATTAATTAACAAAATAATTTTATTTTGGGTCAAAAAGTGGTGTCCGTACACGTTCTTGTTGTGGTAAAAAGACAAGGACTTTTAAAAGTGGTTTTTATAGATCCTTATCAAAATTTAATTTCTATAATCTAGGCATTTGAATAATTTACATATTTGGAAACTAAATTCAAAATTATAAATTTCATATTACTAACTATTTTCAAGATTCATTGTGTAGGTGCCTCAATTTTTTAGTCCAAGTGTGACAAATTCTGAAAAACAGCAAAAACACTTCCACTTTTTGAGCTTTTTGTGTACCCAATTTCTTGCATTAGCCGGAATACATTGCACTTTATTTAATTTTTCATAAAATGTTCTTTTGATTTGATTAAAAATGGATTTTATAAGCATAATCTCCCCTCTTATGAGTTTTATTTTGATTACAACTATGAGGAACATAGCGTAGATCAAAACATTACATTATCCATTGGTATGAATGGAAGTGTAGACAATCATAACAAAAATACTTGTTCTTCTCCCAATACCTCTCCGATTAGTGATGAAGTTATCTTGGTAAGAGAATTTACAAGTCTTGAGGGCCTTGATTGTCCATCTCATGATTCCCCTTTGGAGGATGTTAGAGAACAAGAACATAAGATCATAGATACATTCCTACAAGTCACCTTACCTAAACTCCATGGTCATGACAATCAATCTTGTCCATCTCCTAATATCCCTTCTCAATGTAACGAGGATAGGTTGGTGTTAGAAGATATCCCTATTAAGAATCATGGCACCCTTGATCCTCCCTTCGCTAATGCTCCTCCCATTTGGGAAAACCTATTTGAAAATCATAGTGGTCCTTTTGATGTCTCCCCCACTTGTGATGAAGCTACTTTACAAACTTCAAACTTGGATAAAAATATTACAAGATCTCCTTGTAGGGTAGATAATATGGAACAAGAGAATGAGACCTTAGAAAAAACTAACACTCACATACAATCTTCCCCTAATCTTCCCACTATCAATTACCAAACGCATTCAACCATTAATAACTCCCTTAGTTGTGATCAGGTTATTTTGGATGAACCAAAATTTAATTGTCATGAACATGTGGTTTGTTTTTCTCCTAATAACTCTCCTTCTAGGGAGGATATTATGCCCCAATACAAAGATAACATTCCCTTCAAAGACAATGAAGACTCTCACTTGTTACAGGATGTTAACATTATTCAACCTCAACTCATCCTTTATCCCCCTTCACATAAACCTTCACCTTAACCTAAGTTTACTCTCTACCCACCTTCACACAAACAACCTCAACATAAACCTGAATTCACCATCTACCCACCGCAAACTAATGTATCATAGCAACTAAGTTATGATACTATTGTACATACATATAACACTCGCAATAATTTGCAACCACTGCAACCAACCCCACCCTCTTTACCTTTACCCAATCTGCCTAGTGCCCATTATTAATTCCCACATACAAAGGAGTATGATCTTGTTGAAAAATTAAAGAATACTCCTACAATGATTTCCCTCTGGGATTTACTTCATAACTCACCAAATTACCACACTATTCTTCAAACAACCTTACAACAAATTGTAGTTCCTCGTGGTACAACTCTGAAAGATGTGGCGGCTTTAATCCAATGAATGAATCAAACTACTCTAGACATCACTTTCCATCAACATGAGCTCCCTCCTTTAGAGTTGTGAAAAAAAAGAAGCTTTCATAATCATTGCTCAATACAATTGGATAGGGATAAATCGAACCCTTATTAACAATGGCTCTTCCCTTAATGTGTGTAGTGTGAATCTCCTTAATAGATTGAATGTTAGGAAGTCACAAATAATACCTGATTTTGTATCTATTCAAGGATTTGATAATACAACAAAGCAACCACTCGATGTAATCACTTTGCCTATCACAGTTGGGGTGGCTACTTTGCAAATTCCTATTCATGTCATGCCTTATGATCTTTCATATAATTTTGTTTTAGGAAGAGAATGGATTCATGAGATGAATGTAGTGCCTTCAAACCTTCATCATATAATAAAATATGTCCTTAATAATAACATTTATCAAGTTGAAGTAGATCCTAAGCTTGAAATTTTCTTGCACCCTGAAAAAGGAGGTACAAGTTCTTTGAAAACATTAATTCCAACATCCAATATAGACCCTCTTGAAATAGAGCAAACCAATGAGGAATCAATGTCTAAATTATTTGGTGACAATTGGGGATCCTTGGAATTCACACCATCATTTATGGGTGAATACATGTTCACAAAAGGGGGCATGGTCTCCTGCCTTCTCCTCCTTTCCGTCCTGGGCGTTTTTTGGTGTGCGGGGGTTCTGTTTTGGCCGACGCCGACGGGTTTTCTCCTGCCCTTTCTCTCTGTGCTTTGCGGTCGGGTGCGTTCTGGGTGCTACCGTCAGGGGAGGGCTTTCCTGCTTGTCTGGCCCGTGCGGGGCTGGGAGTGTTGGGCGTGAGGGTGTTTCTTGTGTGCGGCCGGCCCACGGTGGCTTCGTTTCTTTCTGTTTGGGTGTAGTGTCTCTTTTGTTGCTTGTTCTTTTGAGCCTGCCTTTGCGCTATCCCCTATTCGTGGAGGTGTTTGGTTGGCTATCTTTGGTGTAGGGCTTTGGGGCTCTCGGGGGTTCGAGGGTTTATTTGTTTGCTTGGGTTTTTTCTTATTCCCATGGCACAAGGGGATTCGTCTGGGGCAGGAACTAAGTTGGATTTCCGTTCTGCTGTCGGCTCGAAACCCTTGCCACAGGGATCTCAGATTTACGACAATAATTTATTTGCTCAGAACTTGGAGAAGAACGAGTTGGGATCTTCTGGGGGGCTTCGGTTGCCAAAGGTCAATGGGTGTTTGGAGAGGTGCAAAGAGCGGCCAAATGTGGTGATCCCGATGGAGATGCTTGCGGAAGATATTGAGTATTACTCACGACACTCCCTATACTGCAAGTTTTTGGGGTTAAAAATCTCGTTGCAATTTTTGGAGGCTTGGGCTCAGCGAACTTGGTTGCCGGAAGGTGAGATGGAGATTAGGCTCCTTGCAAACAACTACTTTATGGTTACCTTCGACTGCATGTCAGACAGGATCAAGGTTTTCGAAGGAGGCCCATATTTTTACAATCAGGTGGGCTTGTTTATCAAGCCATGGCATGCAGGTTTCGATCCAGCAGAGGAAATTCCTAGTAGAGTTCTAGTTTGGGTTAGATTACCGAGGCTTCCTGTCGAATGTTGGCGTGACGATGTTCTGCATTTGCTTGCGTCAATGCTCGGCAAGCCAGTGGGGGCTTCACAGCAGACACAGTTCAGAAAGGTAATGACTTTTGCTCGGTTCTGTGTGGAAATTGATCTAAGTAAACCACTGCCAGATGCTCTAGAAGTTTGTGCAGGATCTTATACTTGGATTCAACAACTTGACTATGAAACTTTACCATTTAGGTGTCGTTTGTGTCATGAATATGGCCACTTACTGCGTAGATGTCCAAGGGCCAAGCCTTTGGGGACCAGTTCTTCTCAACCCTCGAATAGCATTCCGAGGGTGGACAAGGGCAAAGGCCCTATTCAGAGTAGTGGTGTTGGGGAGGAAGGATTTACTCCTGTTAGATCTCAGAACAGGTATAAGGGGCATAAAAGAAGTATGAAAGAGGGGCAGGCTGAAGATACTTTTAATAGATTCGAGGTTTTGGAGGATCTTAGCCAACAAGAAGTAAATCCAGGTTTGGTTGATTTGGATCAAGGAGTGTTGGGTTCTGATCAGCAGGGGCAATTGGTTGAGCTGGGGCAGGAAAACCCTCAGGTGGAGGGTTTGGGCTGTCAGGAGGCGGAGTTAGCAGGTGGAGGCTCTAGTCAGGGAGGGATCGGGGTCTCTCCTAATCCAAGGGCGGAAGGGACCGTGCACTTAGATTCTGATCCTAAGATGGAAGCTCAGAAAGATTCAGGTAGTATTGTGGTGAAGGATAGTGAGGTTCTGTCTTACTCCGCTCGACGGTCTGGCTCAGAGGGAGGAAAAAATAGTAAGCCCTCTTCTCATTTGGGTATACTGCAAAAGGATCTTAAGAAAGGAGGGGCAGAGAAAGTTGCGAAATTGGGTAGGAAAAAGGACTTGGAGAAGATTAAATTGATAGGGGAGAATCTGGTGGACTCAGGGTCAGTCAAGACTCTGGATTCTCATTTCGCAAACCCTTTGAAATGATTGTTTTATCATGGAATGTTAGGGGCTTGAACAGTGGCCCTAGACAAAAAGCTGTTCGGAATTTAATTAGATGTCAGTCTCCTGATATTCTCTTTTTGCAGGAGACTAAGCTTTCTGTGGAATGCATGATGGGTCTTCTACCCAAACTTTGGATGAGCGAAGATTACCAATGTATTGGTGCACAGGGTTCGTCTGGAGGGTTGGCCTGCTTATGGAACCCTCAGAAGATCTGCCCCCAGTGGTGGATGTCATTCAAATCCTCTATTTCTATGGTGGCCTCTTGCTATGAATTTGGGGAATTGGTTCTTTTTTCCAATATTTATGCGCCTATGGATATGCAGGCCAAGCAACTTTGTTGGTCGAATATTCGGTATATTCGAAGTATGGATCCTTACCTCCCGTGGGTTATTGGGGGTGATTTCAATGCTATCACTGAGATTGCTGAGAAACGGGGGGGTACCAGGAAATTAGAGGCTTCAGCTCTTTTGTTCCAGGATAATATTTCAACTTTGAATCTTGTTGATGTCAAACCCGGCAATGGTCAGTTTACCTGGAACAATCGGAGGCCAGGGGAGAGTTGCATTGTGGAGCGTTTGGATAGATTTCTGGTGTCTTGTTTTTGGGTTGGCGATAGGTGGACATCTAGCTCGGAGATTCTGGACTGGAGAGGCTCAGACCATTGGCCTATAAAACTCAGGATCCTTTTGGCTGGGCGTCCGCTCATGCCCTCCTTCAAGTTCCAGCTTATGTGGTTGCGAGATCCTGATCTCCATGATTATGTTGCTCGGTGGTGGCAGGAGGGCAGACCAGCTTTCAGTACGGCAATGTATGTCTTTTCTAAGCTTCTTCAGTTTGTTAAATATAAGCTTAAGCGTTGGAATAGGCTTTGTTTTGGAAATATTTTTAAGGCCAAGTCTAATGCTCAAGCTAAGCTGGATGGTGTTACGAGGGAGATTAGGGAGAAGGGGGTGACTGAAGGATTGATGCAGGAGGAAGCTAGGGCTTTGAAAGCTTTGGAAGAATGGGAATTAAGGGAGGAGATCTTTTGGAAACAAAAAGCTCAGATTGATTGGCTGCAGGAGGGGGATAAAAATTCTGCTTTCTTCTTTAATTTTGTTAAGGCGCAGAGGCATGGCAATTCTATTCCTGTTCTGGTTACGGATAGGGGCATGACTTTATCTTCTTATCAGAGTATTTCAAATGAAGCTGCCCATTATTTTTCCTCCTTGTTTAGAGAGGATCTGCAAGGGAGTTCTGTTGAGGAAGTTCAAGTTCTCAATTGTATCCCCCAGTTGGTGTCTAGGGAGATGATGGCGGATCTTATGGGTGAGGTCACCCTTGAGGAGTTGGAGGGGACAGTTTTTCAGATGAAGAAAGGAAAAGCCCCTGGCCCGGATGGCTTCCCAACGGAATTCTTCCAAGAGTTTTGGGAGATAATCAAAATGGATTTACTTGAGGTGGTTAGGGAGTCGCAGCGGAATAAGCAAATGTTAAAGGCCCTGAACTCTACTTTTCTGGCCCTTATTCCCAAGTGCGAAGGGGCGGATAGGTTGAACCAATTTCGGCCCATAGCCCTCTGCAATGTGGTGTACAAGATTATTTCAAAGCTTATTGCTAATAGGTTGAAAAAGTGGCTGCATCTGCTCATTTCGGAGGAGCAAAGTGGTTTCGTGGAAGGCAGACAAATTCTAGACGGGATTGTTATAGCTACTGAGACTATCCATTCTATGACCAATTCTCGGGATAAGGCTATGTTTATCAAACTGGATATGGCAAAGGCATATGATAGAGTTAGATGGTCTTTTCTTCAGAAGGTCCTGGCTGCCTTCGGATTTGGGGCGGAGTGGATTCAATGGGTCATGAGTTGTGTCACGTCAGTTTCTTTCTCTGTCTTAACTAATGGGGAGCACTCTGAGTTGTTTGGTGCTTCTCGTGGAATTAGGCAAGGTGATCCTCTCTCCCCTTATTTGTTTATTCTGCTTGTGGAAGGCTTGGGGCGCCTGCTGAGAAGACATGTGGGGCTGGGCCTTATTCAGGGATGGAGATGGGGAGGAGATTTACCCCCTCAATCCCATTTGCAGTTTGTTGATGATACTGCCTTGATGGGGGCAGCCACTATTCAGGAGGCAACAAATATCCGGAGGGTGCTGGATATGTATCTTGAATCGTCAGGTCAATCAATTAATGATGGAAAGTCTTCCATATACTTCTTTAATAATCCTGCCGTTATCCAGAGGAGAATTGCCCTGATTCTTCGTTTTCGGATTGGGACTCTTCCGTTGTCTTACCTTGGGCTTCCTATCGCGGGTGGGAGATTGGCAAGGGATTCGTGGCAGCCTATATTGGATAAGTTTCGTCTGCGTGTTACTCATTGGACTAACCGTTGGTTATCCTTTGCTAGGCGGGTTCAGTTGCTGAAGTCTGTGGTCCAGGCCCTTCCCATTTATCGGGGTATGCTCCAAGTAGCCCCGAAGGGTTTTATTTCTGAGTTGGACTCTTTGGCTAGACATTTTTTATGGGCGGGCAGTCTGACGTCTTCCAAGTGGAGTCTGGTCAGATGGGATATGGTTTGTTGCCCTAAGCAGTATGGGGGACTGGGGTTGAGGCAAGCCACTTGGGCTGGGGCGGCTTTGGCGGCAAAACTTTATTGGAGATGGTGCACAGAGAAGGACAGGAGTTGGGCTAGGATCCTGGCCTACAAGTATTTGCAGGGTGCTCCTGGGGAAGATATCCCCCGTTACCCCTTGGCTGGTAAGGGATCGGCTATTTGGGCTACCCTTAAGAAGGGAGCGGCTCTCATCAAGGATGGTTTATTTTGGATCTGTAGGAGTGGGACTGAGATTCAGTTTTGGGATGATTCTTGGGATGGCCATCCTCCCATTCTCATTCAGTTCCCTAATTTGGCGGCCCTGAGTAGGTGTTTTGGTGTAGCTGGTTGGACGAGGGTTAGTGATTTTAAAGTGCTTTCTTTTCAGGGCCAGCTTGTGAGGGCTCGGTGGAAAAATCCCGAGGAGTGGCCGGTAATTGGTATGGAAGAAGATTGTAGGACTTTGCATAATATTCTTTCGAGTAGACAGTGCAATCCCCTTAGGGATAGGGATATTCTTGCATGGTCTCCTAATCCGAAAGGGCATTACACGGTTGCCTCGGGATATCAGAGGCTGCTTGCTCAAAGAATTGAGGGGGAGGAGGTTCCTTGGTGGAAGCAGGTTTGGAGTAATTTTTCTTGGCCGAAGTGTAATTGCTTTGCCTGGATCCTAGCCTGGAATAAGTGTTTAACCTGGGATAATATCCAGAAGCGTGGATTTCAGGGTCCGTCTAAGTGTGTGCTATGTGGGAATGGTATTGAGGACTCCTCTCATCTTTTCTTTCGGTGTACGTTCTCTTTACAGCTCTGGCACTCGTGGTGGAGTGTGTGGCAGGGCCCTTGTGTCCATGCCTCCTCCCTTGTGGATTTTTGGAATAGCTTGGGAAGACCTCCCTCAATGGCCTCTTTCCTGCAGGATGCCTGGTACGCTGGGCCTATATTCTTGTTGTGGCAGGTTTGGCTGGAAAGGAATAGGAGGATTTTTAGAGGGGAACTTATGCAGGTTCAGCAAGTGTGGTCCAGAGTTCTTGGGATGATTCAGGAGACTATTCAGGCCAAAGGGGTGGTGGAGTTGCCGCTTGAGAAGAAGGATGCGGAGTTGGTGGCTAGGTTGGGTATCCAGGGGTTATCCCCTGTTGCATTATGTTGCCAAAAAGGTAGGCGGGTGGGGCAACGTGTCCAGCGACAAGGGAGTTGGCAGCCTCCCCCGGGTGGTACTTTGAAGGTTAATACTGACGGCTCTTCCAGGGGTAATCCAGGTCCTGCTGGAGTTGGTGGGGTGGGCAGGGATTCCTCTGGTTCTGTGGTCTTCCTCTTTTCCATTCATAAGGGGACTCAGACTATCAACCTTATGGAAGGATGGGCTATTCTCCTTGCCTTGGAGAGGGCCTACGAGAGGGGATGGCGTAGTGTTATCTGTGAATCTGACTCTCAGGTTTTGATTAATTTGCTTAATCAAGGGAGGACATCGGGTGTGAACTGGCAGCTGGTTGTGATGGTGCAACAGATTTTGCAGATCGGTAATCTCATGGAAAGAGTGTCTTTTGTCCATATTCCGCGTGAATGGAATAAGACTGCTGATTGTTTGGCCAAGTGGGCTTCTGAGCATTTGGAGGATTGGAGGATTGACGATTGGGCACAGATTCCTCAGGAGCTTAGTCTGGAGTTGGAAAGAGTTCTTGCTGAGGATAGCGGGGGTGTGGACTGATTTGGCTTTTTCGCCTCTTGGCTTTTGTTGTACTTTTGGGGCTTGTGCCCTTTGCTTGGATGTAATGCTGGTTTCTAAATTTCAATAAAATTTTTACCCCTCTTCTTTTTAAAAAAAAAAAAAAAATACATGTTCACAAAAAAGAAAGATGAGACACAAGAACAACCAACCATCATGTTAACACAAAATTTGGAAAAACTTTCGAAAGCATCCACCTCAACCACTTTAGTGAAAGAATAAAACTACACAACAACCTTTGATGAACACAATAACAAACAACCACCTGATTGCAAAGAAATGACGATGCTTTATGGAAAAGGTTATGACCTCATGAAAGAACTTGGGTATAGTATAAATGTATGTGGTGCTCAAGAACAAGGTAACTCCAACCATATCAATCCTATCACACAACAAACAACTCAAGGTCTTAGTTATTGTCATGTGATAGAGATCTCCCAACCCTCACTCAACATCAACAACCTTGCACAACATACTCCTAAATCAACCTTCACTGACATCCATCTTGAATCCATCAACACTAGTGGTCCTAAACATCATCCTTTCCCAAACATAAAAAAAACCAATACATCCTCACTTACTGACAATGTCATCTCGCAAAACATTCATGATTTGAATTTGTTAGATTTTATACCCTCCTATAATGGAGAGAATAAAATCTCGCAATCTAAAGAGTCTTACAAATACATGACAACCATTACTAATCATGATGTATCTTTTTCAAAAAACAAAAGACCACCTTCTACCATTGATCAAGAGTGTATCCTTTTGAGACTCTCCAAGATCACTTGATCACCCTCCCTCCTAGAACTTGAAAGAAATTTTATAACAAAACCTCATTTTGTGCCTATCATAGAGTTCATGGTAACTCCACTAATGAATGTAATGCTTTGACTTATAAAATCCAAAATTTTAAGGAGTTTGGTATGCTTCCTTATGTGGGGGTAGCTAATTCCTCTAATTACTATTGATTTTCACTCTAGCATGCATTTCATTAATCATTTCAGCTCACCTTTATCCTGCACTAAGTGGGGGCAAAGGGTTCAATAGCCTTGTCCTTGTATGTCAATTGATGTTGTCTCTTTTGACAAGTCATTAAAATTTCATGAATACATAAGAGAAAGCTTGAGATGTGGACAACATTCCTTAAGTTGGCTAGCATGTGACATACTTCCTCTTTTCATGATGTGGCTTATTGGAAACATATGACTTGGCATAGGGATTTCTAAGTAAGGTCTCATGTCTCCTTCTTCTACTTTAAAGAAATTTCTTACGGTACTAGTGTTCACAACTTCTTTGAAGTGGGGGCATACATCACCACTCACATTTCATTGTGTGATTTTCTTTTTTCTTTTGATTCCCTCTCTTGGAAGCATTAGGTACAATGTTCCCTAGGATGAGACCTTCCACTTTTCCTCTCTTGGAAAAAAGATGAGATCATTTGAACTTATCCTCTCTTGGAGACAATTGGAATGATGTTCCCTAAGATGAGACATTTCACGAATTAAGAAAAATCCCTTTGAACAATCCTTACATTATTTTGCATTAGCAATGTCTATGAATGTCAAGCATATGAAGTTTTTCTTACCTCATAGAGCTCGAAAATCATTTTTCTTTGTGGCACCTTATTAAAGTTATTAGGAGGTATAACTTTGGTATGGTTTTGAGTGGGAATCCCACTTAGTGGCATGACTTTCCCCATAGCCATCTATGTGTTTGAGTGCATACCAACTAGCATATGTTTCTCACCCTTTGGAATTTCTCACCCCGCAAACAATTAGGAGTTTTGTGGCCCCAGAGTGAGTACATTTTGGAATTCTCACCCAATGGATAACCAAGAGTTTTTTCACCCCAGAGTGAGTATGCATTGTCCTTTTCAAACAAAAATCCTAGATATAATCCACAACTAGCTATACAAATGATCGAAGCTTGATTCCCCCTTTTTCATCTTTCTCATTCTTGCCATTGCATGATTTTGTATCTTGTTGGTTTCACTTAGGATATTGGATTCTAGGGGCTTGCAAAACCTCCTCTGATCATTTTCATTCTTTTTCATTTGCATATGAACATTTGGATCTCTCTTGAATGTCTACTCTAGTGTGAGTATGAAGCAAGTTCATCCTCTCACTAAAGTGGGTGCTAAATGTGTTGTAGAAAAAAGTACCCTTTGCTTGACATGGGAATAATTCATGATAAAATGGACTTAATGAGGTATTAATCTAGTATTTTGAGGCATTTTATGTATCCACACTAGGTCTTAGACCCTTGTAAATTGAATAACATGCTTTTATCAATGACTTGTAAAGGTGTTGTAAAGTCTTGTAAAAGACTTTCACACTTTTCTAGACTTAATGAACCTATTTCTACCTAATTCAACATTATAAAATATGTTTTATAACATATATAGAAGGCTTGTAAGATAAACTTAACTCTAAACTAGTGTTGTAATATGTCTTACACATCCACATTGGTTTTTGTGCCTTCCTAGGATATGTGGACCTCATTTTAGTGTTGTAAAGTTTATTTAATCATACTTTCACATTAATTTATATGTTCCAATCCCTAATTGACATTTACATTATCACTAATAGTCCCATATTAACCCAAATTGTGCATCCTAAGGCTTAAATTGATCAAATACCCGACAAAGTTGCAATTTAGACCTTATTTCCTTATCTCCTAGCATCTTAGCTATCAAAATGGCCCCTATGGGACCCATTCACCATGCATGGTGAATCAGTCCCATCTAGGTGGGACCCATTCACCATGCATGGTGAATCAGTCCCATCCAAGTGGGACCCATTCACCATGCATGGTGAATCAGTCCCATCTAGGTGGGACCCATTCACCATGTGTGGCGAATGATTCCCATTTGGCTCAATTTTGACCTTTGAATGGGAAAAAAGTGAAATTTAAGTTTAATATTACTTCATGTTAACCTATGATAAGGTATTAACAAATGAAATAGGTTAATTTCCTATATATACAAGTATTTTGACCCTAAATCACATTAATTTTTCATTATTCATCCACCAATCTTCTCTTTCAAGTCAATCAACTTAGATTTTTATCATTCCAAGGAATTAAAACATGAATTTTTAGACTTTCAAGGGAAGATCCTCCATGTTTTGTTGTATAATTTCAAGATCAAACATCATGGAAAGGTAATAAACTCCATTGTTGCATGTTTCATTCCTTTCTTTTATCATTTTGGTTTAATTACCTAAAAGGGGTTTGACCAAGCAAAACCCCCATGCCCTAACATTCAACATCTCTCTCTCTTGCATTGTGTGTTTGTAGATTTAGGACTCTTAGAAGCTTAAAAATTATTAAAGATCAAGTTGCAAGGTTGTTAAACTCTTCTCTTCATTCAACAAGTCAAAGTATCAACAAAATCTCATTTTCAAACCCATAAATCAGAGTTTCAAAAGTGGACACTTGTAGGAAGTCAAAGTGCAAACTGAGAGCTTCAGAATCTTCCTTTTTATATTCAAAAATTCAAAAGTGGACTCATTCACCATGGTTGGCAAATGAGTCCCACTCTAGGGTCAATTTTGAGCTTTCTACATTTTTGGGTACCATTTTGTTAGAAATAGGTTTTGGCTCAATTTTTGTAGAACTAGGATTGATTTTCCCAAAATGGAAAATGAGTCCCACCAGGCCTAAAAGACGACATCAGCAATAGTTCAAATGTAATTTCAATTCTTCATTAAGGTTCTGGGTGCACACTTTGAATTTGATTCATTTCTATTAAGTTTTGCATTCATTCCAATTTCATTGTTGCATTACATAATGTGTTTTCAAACAAGTTGCATTTCTTAGGTTTTGCATGTTTAATCAATCAATTTCATTACTTTATTGCATTTATATCACCTCTTTTAGGCACAATAACATCATACATAACATAATTTAAATCAACTCTTTAGCATTTTTGTCCCTACTCTCTCCTTTTAGGTGAAAAACCTTAGAAGAGTTAGAAAGATGCAAGGAGCCAAAAATCTACGGTTCACAAGCATATCTTTATAGGTTCATGAAATTTTTTTATTTCTATCATTTATGAATGTTGTGAATTTTTCTTTCTCTTTAGGATCAAGTGGCGTTGCATGGTATGCGATCTTTGGGTTCTCTGTCATACCAACATTGATGGATTATGTTTCTTCTACTAGTAGAATTAACTTTTCTTGATATTCAGATATGGGGAGATTGAAACCTCAATTCTTAGGTGCCTCAGAGAGGTTTTCACCTTTAGATGCATCCTTTATTTTCTTCTTTTCAAGTTTCGATAGAGCCACATTGTGGTCCTCTCTAGGGGATTGGTTTTTTTATTTTTATGTTTTCTTTTTCATTTTTGTGACTAGAGGATACAATCTCACCATTGAAGTATGCATTTTTTTTGCATTCCATGATGAACCTTTCTTTGTGATCTACTGTTGGTATGTCTATTCGAGGTACCATGAACTCTATGGTTGCTTCATCATTCTATGATTGATCCAGAATAGGTGTATGCTATTGTTGGTCCCAATCTATCAATTATGGGTAGTAGAGGGGTAGGCTATCATCATTATCTTCAAAGGTTATAAAGGTTGTTGAAATGGTTAGTATGGCTTTGGTATCAGTCTCCCATTGGGTTTCTAGGTCATCATCACTTGAGGTGACAAAGGAAGGAGAATCCCACTCATTCTTGTTAGATTTGGTTCCGAAATAATAATAGTTATTGGGAATATTTTTAATAAATTGGATAGGGAACCTATCAAAGTTAAAGTTTTCAAATAAGTATTCAATGGGTAAATCATTGTCCATAATGAGGTAGATATCCAATGCCTTAACTCTAGTAGAAGTTGCTCGTTTCTTAAAAGAGGTTTGTTTGGTATTTGGAGTAACCACATATTTTGGCACATAACCTAGTCCCATATTTTTATTTCTTTGTTCCAATATGATAGGCTCCCATTGGCCTTGTTTATGATATCCCATTTGTTTAGCTCTACTTGATAACCTTTACTAATAGGATCAATTAGAGTGGGTTGTGGATTTTTTGGTTCCTTTTGGTCCTCTTTGTAGATTATGGATGACAAGTCTTCTTTGAATATCTCTTCATCCTTCACATCTCCCCACTTGGTGAAAATTGTGGGCATTTCTATCATTTGTATGATTTGAACATATTTGATCTTCCTTGGGCCTCCATAAACCTTGGTTGTTGGTGGAAGCATTGTAATGAAAAATTCTTAGTTGAAGTGTAATTTCCATTACCCTTTTCAAGTACTTGAACCTTGGTTTCAATTTTTTCTTGCTCACTTGATGTGATCTTGGTTGAGGTTGATGGTAGTTTGGAAGGGTCAACATATGAGAAGGAATGAAAGGATATTTCATTGTTGGGTATACACTAGATTTAATTATACTTCTCCTCCAATTTTGCACAAAAATGGAAGGGTTCGGGATTGGCATATAATGAAACCTCTTTTCCTTCATGAGGATACTTTAGGCATTAGTGAAATTTTGAAGGAACCTATTGACCACAATGTTATTCATACACCAATAGTGTAGATAAATCCTTACAGATAGATTACGGGAACCTATCTTTACTTGAAAGACTAAACCAAGACAACCTAAATCTTTAGGTTGACTCAACTTAATCCCAAGGCTTCTTTAAGTCAAGTCTTTACCATACTAGGTTCACATTAAGGTTTGTTGTGACAATGATGTTAATCACGAGGGGTAAATGGTAATTTATAGTTTTAAAAGGAATCATAACGTCTAGCTGAAGATATTCTTAGGTTGATCATTAGAAAATTCCATGAAATCAACAAATATGCAATAATATTTCATGAATTCCAAACAAATTTTCTATCACTCAAGTAGATTTAGCTCGAAGCATTCAACAATACAATGGAAAAGAAAGATTTACAATAAATTTCCATTCATTCATCTATTTTTTGGTACATTTTCTAAAATTTAAACTTCTAATCTAAAATAAAGAATAAAAAATACTTGAAAAGTAAAATTTCTCCTAGATATTATCCATGCATGCCCAAGAATTAACCAAATCAAAGCAAACCACTCTATACTTCACCAAATAGCTTCAAAACTAGGCATAGAATGGTGCGAGCTTTTAAAGAAGGGGGTTTAATTTGGGCACTAGATAGGTTTTTTGCACCCTTAAACAACAAAAAATATAGTCTTGTCTAGCTAAATAAACAACCAACTAGAAAATATTATAGCCGGTAGCTTTCAAATTAGCTTTCATATTGCTCAGTTCTTTTTTCCTATTTTCTAAACCATTTTGGATTAAAAACTTGAAGAATTTTTGGATCTTCCAACATCCACAAATTCTGAATTTAACTTAAAATGAAACATGTTCTGATATTTAATAGGAACAAGATACAGGGAAGATAAGACAAATACATGAGAGGAAATCCAAGGGACGAATCATGACAAGGCATGTGGAATATGACAACTGACAATAGAATAGGTAACAAATTCAATGGATTTCAACCTTCCTTAGCACATTAATAACTTTAAGGTCTTTTATCTTCTATTATCAAGGTTCCATTTTCGTACGAAACAAACCATCAAACAAAATGTAGGAACTTCCCATATATTCAGAATAATTAAGTGGAAATTTTGTTCCTATATATAGGTTTAGAATTGGATTGAACATTCCTAGGAATGAATCATCCCTAGAATGAGTACACTCTTTCGCCACATGCTTAATACAATGGTTTCCAATTTCCTAGTACCCAGTGCTTCTTTGCAACAAACCTTGTTCCTATATGAGCTTCCAATGTGTACTGCCAAACTTGGTAACACCATTAGATTTACTTGCAACCTTAGTTTTCATAATCATCTATACCCAAATGTTGCATTACAATCTGCTTCTCTTGCAAGTACAAATTCTGCACATTGAATCCCTTTTAAAACATTCATAAAACTCTCATGAAAACCATATCATTATTAATAAATCATCATGTTAAATCACCATAAATATCATGCTTATTTTTTAAATATCATATTCTCGTGTAATTATTCTATCCAAGTTAGTTTATTGTACCTTCAAACCTTCAGGAAACATTAAACATTTAACCTTTTAAAATTAACATTCTTACCCAGTACTCAATACCCGAGACCAAATTTTTTTACTAGAACTCCCATTTTTCCAAAACTCTACTCCTAGACCAGAACATTGTACCTGAAACTTTGCATTAACATTTTCACATGTCTAGCTTCCCAACATTTGGTTTCTAGTACTCAGTACTCTTGAGTCATCAAACACTTAGAAAAAAATTCCTTGAACTTTTACCTTCTAGCGATCTCTTCCTCTAGCTAGCACCTACCATAAGCATTAGTTTTTACTCAATTCCCTAAGCTTTATAGTCTATGGGTGTGTTGTAATACCACACAACTTGCAACCAATAAAACCAAATTTAAAATAAATTTAGGATTAAATTTTTAAACATTTGGAATACTGAGAGGAGAAGTGAATCAGTATTCCATAAAAGCATTCCAATAAAATCCATCTAACCATTATCACAATTCTGACTGAATCAACAAGAGAGAACATAGAAACAAATCAATGCAACCACATACACATGAACACCAAGATTTTTACATGGAAAACCCAAAAAGGGAAAAACCATGATGAGGGTTAACTCACAATATATTATATTTAGATACAAGATATTACATGGTTCACTACCAAGACTCACTATCTTTGAAAAAGGCTCACTACCTGAATACAAAAAAATAGCTAACTACTAAGATACAAAGATTGTGGCTCACTACCAAAAGATTTAAACTAATAGAACACACCTTCAATGTACAAGGTTTAGTTCCAATGAAGCTCAAAATATAAAGTATTGCCTCACACAGCAGTTGCTCAATAAAGCTACTTTGATCCCCAACTGATAAAATATTTAGGCTAGGATCCTCTTTTACCTTTCTTCCACACTTGCATTTCCACACACTTCACACACTTCTCCCTTCAAGGAATTTTATATATACAAGAGTATCATATTCATCAATTAGGTCAGCCTAATTATATGAAAACAAAAATAATCAAAAGACCATTATTGGAACCATATATGATTAAAACATTTTATCCATGTAGTGCATTATACCAAGTTGACTAACATCCATAAAGCATAGCAAGTCTTCATAATGAATCGCATATGTTAGGTTGGCCAAGAATAGAACTTAGTTCACAAAATCTCCAATCCAAAAAACAATCCTCAGAGAAAACAGCTTCCAGATATGAGACCACATCAATTTCTCATCATACTATCTTCATAGATATCATCATTAAAACCACAACATCATAATGTTCTCCTTAAGAAAATGTGGAGTCTCCCACACCGATCTTCCAAGCAAGGAACAACAATAAATACAAAGTTGAACTCTATTAGAGATAACTATTTTCTCACAACCCAAAACTTCTCAAGATCCAAGATACAGTTGTCTAAATGAGAATGATAACATGGTTAAGAGATTAGAGTCATATCTATTATTGTGGTGAATTCCAGACTCAAATACCAACACATTGGCTCATCACAAAAGAACATTACCGGCAAAGAACAAATTTCGATAAACCAAGTAAATTCTCATATAGTTGTCACCATGTTGACATAAATGACAACACAGGAAAAAACAACACAAACCATCCACGCTTCATGCTCATGTTGCAAGGATTTGTATCTCCAACATAAATCACCCACTATAAATCTCAACTTATACATATTTTAGAACAATAACATCTTACCATTACCTAGATTTTGACATAAAGACAATAAAATTTCTCTAGAAAGTAGTAGTGTGTGCTTTGATTAATTCCAAATTCTAGAACATGGTGAAGAAATTAGTTCATTAACATTGAACTACATAATTTGGTAATCTTCCAAAGCCAACTATGGATAGAGCCTTGTTGTAAGTCAAGCATCCATAGCCCCAACAAGGAATCCATAGCCTCGATAGAGATATTTGGATAGCCAAAACAGTTGATTTTTTCTCTTTTGATATTTCTTTGATACTCATTTTTTTTAAGATATTGCAATATAAGCCCATTTTCTTCAACTTGTAGGAAATGAAGCTTGCTATTAGGCTAGGAGTTATAGTGGTAGCAAAGATTACATTTTGGATTTTCATTCAATATGAATCCCTTTATCGTTTCACCAATTCCTAGAAACTCATTTAATTATTCCCCAAAAGTGTGACTTTCTAGCTAAATTTTACCACCCTTATGCCAAATCCTAGCTAACTACAATGTGCTATATGTTAAAAAATATGCATAAGTTAAAATTTAGTAGCAAACAATTCAATCACCAAATTAAATCTAAATTTAGAAATATCAATTACCACCCTTCCATCTTTAATTTTATGGCAATTGCTAAATATTTGGCTAGCAATTCCAATTTCACAATGATGCACCACATTTAATGCAATAGGGTTGTCATCATGATTCTTAATTCAGACCATAATACTTTACATTTAATTCACACACCTTAACACACACGTATTATTTCTTCCCAATTCCTATATGCTAACATGTGCTACCTTACAGCTTGATTTTCCTTTCTGTGTTGCACACATGGACATCTTCATGATTAATAAGGCTCAATAAAATATAATGAAATGACCACCATTAATTTTGAAATCTTCAATTTGCTTGATTCAGGATCTTTGTACTGGAAAAATTTGAAGCAAATTTCCACTAATTCTATGAGAATTAATTTGATTTAACATTTCACTCTAGAGAAGCTCATTCGGTTGCCACCTCAATTTGCATTTTTCAAGACTTCACTCCAACCAACTGTATACCACAAATCCTTCATGATTCTATATAAATTGAGCACTTCTCTTTCAAATTCTTCACATTTTCTTCCTTCCAATTATAATTTATCTTTTCCACTCTGCTTGTTCTTGCTTGCTTCTAGGCCATGGATACCCCAATTTTCTTGACCTATGTTTGCTACGAGAATGGCTTTATGGGTCACATTACTACCCAACAGATTGGAAAATTTTTCTTTCCATGGACTTTCAAATTTACAACACCAAATCTATGCATGGTCCTTGGAGAAAATTTTGTTGAATCCAGAGCATACTACTGGCTAAATTATGACTAGGCTTTGTGGTTCATAGTGTCACTCCTAGATCTTGGACTCTTTGTGGAAGAAGTTCAAAGGGCTGCAAATCTGATAGTGCGGCCTAATTTTTTGGGGAACTTGGACTATGTCCTATCTATTGTGCACCCAACCATCAGGATCCCCTCCGTGGATGATATCCCTCAATTTCTGGAACAAGGAGAAATATTTCCCCTCTGGCCCTTTCTAACTGACCTCCATACCCTTGAATTTAATGCTCACTAGAAAAATGCCTACTGAGGATACTCTACTCTCATAGATGAGGCATCCCATATTGACTAGATAGCCACCCTATTCCTATAGCTCAACTCCTCCCTTTTTCCTTTTTGCACTTTTTACAATAAGAAAAATTTGTATTTCCATGTATATATGAAATATACACATATATATGAAATTTTTTACTTTTTTAGTACTTAAGTGTGTATTTACTATGCATGATTTTGTTTATTTCCATTTCATAGTGCAATGTTTCTAGACTATTTAGATTTACTCTCGTATGTGTGTTAAATTAAGTAAAATTTGTTAATGTAGAGAACTAAACAAAAAACAAAGCAAAGCAAATCAAAACAAATCCTACAAAAAAAAACTAACCCTAACTAACTAAGGAAAACTAACCTAACCAATAATTAACTCTAACTAAGCAATTTAATTTAATCTCTATCACTATTTTCATAGTATTCTTCATACCAATTATAGCATGTTTATCTTTAAATTCACTTGAAAAGGCTTCAAATGTCCTACTATAACAATGAATTATCTTAAATTTTTTGTGTTAATAAATATAAATTCAAATGCATACTTACCAATAAATTGGATTATATGCATGAAAAAAACCTCATTAAAGGTCGATTGCACACACCTTTGTAGAGTCCTCCATACTCTACCTTCCTCCAACCTTGATTCATGGCTTTCTTCTTCATTCTGGTCGGTTCCATGAATGGTTGTGTTCATTTCTTGGTTTTCCTCCTCTTCAAGATTCTTCGAGTCTTTTTCCCTAGCTTTACTTTTCACTTTGTTAGACAAAGCAATAGCACAGTTTACACTATCATCAAAGAGAGAAAGTCAAAATTTGATATTTTGTGTTTTGCATGAGATCAAGAAAACTTCCCTTTTTAGCTTGTGAATTTTTCAATTTGGAGCGAAAAACATCCATCTCATCATCTTCCACGTGTGAGAGGAATGATGACTCGCCACTTTTATTTCATCATTTTTGATGTGGTATTTCCAAGTCTCAACATTCTTTCCTATTTTCCTACAAAACCTTAATATTTTATTCATAGAAATTGTAGTTAACAAACCATTTTGATTTAGATATTAAGTTCTTTACATTTTCAGTTTCACTAGGGTTATGCACTTTATCAAAATTTTAAATTCTTTTCATTAATGGTTCCTTTCTTCTAGTATTCAAAACTTCTTCTATTAATGGAATCACTTTATCTATGGCCAAACTTACCCTAGTCAAAAAAAAATTCAATCAAGCTCACCATGGTTAGTTGTATCATGAATTCTTCACTCAGTGACCCTACCGAAGGTGAAAAAACTCAAAGGATGCAATCTTCCCTAGAGCTTCTCAATTTCCATATTTTTACTACTAGCTTGCATAGACTATCGTCTTACAAGCAACTCTTAAACCCAAAACTAATACTGATTCCAAACAAAACTAGAGGAAAAGATATGAGGCCCTCCTTATATTTCCAATTCCTATTGATCACGATGTTAGTCATACACCAACAGTGTAGATAAATCCTCACAAATAGACTATGGGAACCTATATTTACTTGAAAGATTGAACTAGGATAACCTAAATCTTCAGGGTGAATCAACTTAATCCCAAGGATCATTTAAGTAAGGTCTTGACCATACTTGGTTCACATTAGGGTTTTTTGTGAAAATGCTATTAATTATGAGGGGTAAATGATAATTTCCATTTCTAAAAGGAATCATAAGGTCCAAAAAAAGATACTCTTGGGTTGATCTTTAGATGATTCCATGAAATCAACAAATATGAAAATAATATTTCATGAATTCCAAACATATTTTCTATCACTTAAGTAGATTTAGCTTTAAACATTCAACAATACAATGGAAATGAGAGATTTACAAAAAAATTCCATTCATTCATCTATTTTTTGGTACTTTTTCTATAATTTAAACATTTAATCTAAAATAAAGCATAAAAAATACTTGAAAAGTAAAATTGCTCTTGGGTATTATCCACGCATGGCCAATGAATTAACCAAATCAAAGTGAACCACTCTATACTTCACCACATTGCTTCACAGCTAGGCATAGAATGGTGTGAGCTTTTAAAGAAGGGGGTTTAATTTGGAAACTATTTAGGTTTTGTATGCACCCATAAATGACACAACATACAATCTTTTCTAGCTAAACAAACAACTAGTGACAAAAGATAACAATCGGTAGCTTTCAAATTAGCTTCAATATTGATCAATTCTATGTGCATACAAGTTTTAAATCCGGAATGATTCATAAAATAGGAAGAAAGAACAAAACTTAAAGAAGTTTTGGCTCTTCCAACATCCAAAAATTTTGAACTTAACTTAAAATGAAAGATCTTCTAATCTTTTATAGGAACAAAACATATGGAAGATAAGACAGATACATGAGAGAAAATAAAAGGGACAAATCATGACAAAGGCGTGTGGAATATGACAACTAGCAAGTGAATTGCTAACAAAGTCAATGTATATCAGCCTTTGTTAGAACATTAATAACTTTCAAGTCTTTTATCTTTCTATTATCAAGGTTTCATCTTGGAACCAAACAAACCTACCAAACAAAATGTAGGAACTTCCCATATATTCAGAATGATTAAGTGGACATTTTTTTCCTACATCTAGGTTTAGAATCAGATTGAACATTCCTAGTGTTGGATGTTGTGGTTGTGTTGTTGATATGTGGTTTTCATTGATGTCAACACTATTAGCATTGATGTATTGAATGTTGTATGTGTCGAGGATATTGAGAAAATTGTTAACATAAGAGAGTTGTAGGTTGACAATGGAACAATGAAGGTCATGAAGGTGTCTTTCTCAGTACATTGATGATCAATCATTTTGGATTAAAGGGTTTATTGCTGAGTGTATCTAGTTTATCCACTAGAAGTTTCAGAGGTCCGTATGAAGATTTGATCGTGTTATGAATAGTTGTGTTCTAACAGTCTTTCTATGGCTCTAGTTAGTGTTCCTGAATGAAGTTGATGTGATTCTTGTAATTTCAGTTGTTGTGGATGCTTCTCTATTGATTCTTGGTGCTTGTGGATTTTTCTAGATCATTCTCTATCTTTGTTGCACATTCATGTTGATTGGTGTGTTTGTGGTCAGTGATTTTCCTCTTGTTTGTTTGGGTTTTTATGTTCTTGTTCTACATGGTGGCTGTAACATGTTGTGGATCCTTGGACATTAAAATTTGAATGTTTGGTGCACTCGAAAATGTTGCTTTGGGCCATAATATAATATTGGTTGATGGTGTTTGATTCACATTGAAAATTTACTTGTAAATTTGGGCCGACATTATGTATATGTTTTATATTTCGTATTTCATTCTAGCCGATGAAGTTGTTGATGAAAAACCATGTTGCAAATATATAAGAGAAGTTTTTTGTGATAAGTTAAGGTGTGTGTGTGTGAGCAGAGAAAGAGAAATTGTGTGAATAGTGATCTAATCATTTGATTACAAAGTAGAGTGTGAAGAAGTTTGAGCGAAGTGTGAAGGAGTATTTTTGTGTTTAACTGGAACTATAATCAAGCTTTTGTAGAAGCTATTTTATGAGTTCATACCCTGTAGATCTAATCCAAATTTTTGTAAGATAGTGTGTCTTCTTTGGGCAATGAGCCCTCTTGTATTTGAGTAGTGATCTCTACGAAGTTTGTCTGAATGCATGTGCATTCCCATTATTCTTCTTTATACTTTTAATAGGGTGTAATATTGTGGACTGGCATCCACTATGGTTTTTCCCCTAATAGGGTTTCCACATAAAAAATATTGGTGTTCTCTGTGTTTTTGATGTTTTGATTGTTTTTTCTTTATTTTTCATTCATTAATATGAGATTAAAGTTAAGTTTGAAAATTATATATATTCTATGACAACTAATTTACCCCCCCATCAGTTGTTTGTCCTTGTTTTTCCAACAATTAGTATCAGAGCTGATTCCTCTAAAGAAGTTTAAAATATTGAGGTGATCTAAGATGGTATCATACAAGAAGGACAACCCTAGATTTGATGGAACAAATTTCTCTCTATGGAAGGTTAGAATGGAATGTCATTTGAGGTGTATTGGTGAACCCTTCTAAAAGATTACAAATAATAAATATGTTATTCCTCGGAATGGTCCTTCCACTCCTGATGAGATTAAAGAGGTTGATATTAACATTAGGGCCATTGAAGCTTTGCTAAGTGCTCTGACAGATATGGAAATGAAAAATGTGATGGATTTAAAGACAACTTATGAGATCTAGAAGAAGCTGGAGACTTTGTATTAAGGAGATGCACTTGTGAAGGTTGCTAAGCTACAAAGTTTGAAAGGAAAGTATGAAACTTTCAAGATGGGTGAAGATGAAAATATTTCTTCTTTTATGCAAAGAGTAAATGAACTTGTGATAGGTATTAGATGTGTTGATGGTATCTTGGATGAATAGGAAATTGTAGCTAAAGTGCTCAGATCATTTCCTCCCTCTTACAAATCAAAGGCTCATGCTATTGAAGAGCTAAAAATAGTAAAAAATGTGACAAGAGATATGCTGATTGGTGAACTTGTTGCATTTGAGTTGAGTGAATTTGGTGATTCTACCCCTAAGACTGAATCTGCATTTAAGGATTCTATATCTAGAAGAGACAATCAAATATATGACCTAGGAGAGAGTTCTAGAAAGACATTCAAGTATGAGGAAGAGATGAAACAACTTGAAGATGAAGAAAGAGAGGTAGAAGAGCTGGAAGCACTAATTATAAAGAAAGAAGGCAGAGGATGAGTTAAGTATAAAGGAAAGTTTCCTATTAAATGTTTCTCTTGTAGTAAAACAGGTCATTTTGCTCCTAGGTGTCCTGAAAGAGTTCCTAGTTCTAAGCCTAACAAACCTATATTTCAAAAGAAATGCTATTTTCTTGAAGAAGGTGTGACTAATGAAGAGTCTGATAAAGAAAATGGAAATGAAGATGAATGGGTTTTCATTGCTATCAAGGAAAATGGTCTAGTGGCTATTGAATCTACTAAAGTTGAGAAAGCTCTTGTAGCCTAAATTGAAGAAAAGGATGAGTGAGTTATTGACAGTGGTTGCTCACATCATATGACTAGTGACAAAAGAAAATTTGTAAGTCTAGAGAAACATGATGGTGGGGTTGTAATATTTGGAGATAATAATGTTGGTGTGATTCATGGTAGAGGATCTATTTGTCTGGGTGGTAAACATAAGAGTGATGAGTTCCTTTATGTTGAAGGCTTGAAGCATAATATGTTGAGTGTTGGACAAATGGTGGACAAGGGTTATGATCTTCAGTTCAAAGATGGAAGATACATGATACTTGGAAGCTCTAGAAATATGATTGCTTTAGGTATAAAGACAAGAGGTAATATTTTTCACCTAAGTTCTACTAATTTAAGTTGTTTAATTTCTCAAGTAGATGAAAGCTGGCTATGGAATAGGAGGCTATGTCATGTGAATTTTGATAACATTGTCAAGGTAAGCTCCACTCAAGTAGTAAAAGATCTAACTAAGCTAGTGAAGCCTAATAACACAATATGCAAGGAATGTCAGATGTGAAAATAGACTACAATTTCTTTTCAAATCAAACAACGTCATTCTAATGGATTACTAGAGCTAGTGCATACTGATCTATTTGGTCCTTGCAAAATCAAAAGTCTACAAGGAGAAAGGTAATTTATGTTGCTTATTGATGATTACTCTAAAATGGTATGGGTTGCTTTCTTAAGAGAAAAATGTTAAGTATTAGAGAAGTTCAAAAGCTTCAAAGCTATGGAAGAGAATGAGACAGGTCTAAAAATAAAATGCCTAAGGTCAGATAGAGGTGGTGAGTTCACTTTCTAGGAGTTTAATTCTTTATGTGAAGAGCATGGAATCAGATGACAAATATCTATTCCATGAACCCCTCAACAGAATGGAGTTGTATAGAGAAATAACATAAAAAAATTGGATGCTACTAGAAAAATGATGATAGAAGGAAATGTGCCTCACATCTATTAGAGAGAAGTTGTAAACACTGTCGTGTATACTCTAAACTGGGTAAATGTCAATGGTAATTTCAATAAGACTCCTTTTGAGCTATGGTTTGGTTATAAGCCTACTATTAAATATTTAAAGATCTTTGGAAGCAAGTCTTATATCAAGAGAGATGAGGACATAGGAAATTTTGATGCAAGGAGAAACAAAGGAATATTTCTAGGTTACTCTACTAAAAGAAAGGCTTATTGGTGCTATAATAGAAGATTGAGAAAAATGGTTGAAAGTGCAAATTTCAGAGTTGATGCAAACTCTAGATATGATGCTCATACATAGAATCAAGTTCAAATTGTTCCAGTAAATCAAGAAGGTCAGGAAGGAGAGATGACTGGAAGTGTAGAAGGAAGAATAGAAGAACCAAAAGTACAAGTGAATCCTAAAACTCTAAGGTATGTGAGATTGAATCATTCATAGAATCAAACTATTGGTGATAAGAATAAAGGTGTCCAGACTAGGAGAAAAATTGCAGAATAATATTGTTTGATTTCCAAGACTGAGCCTAACAATGTCAATGAAGCTTGTAATGAAGAACAATGGATGGAAGCTATGAAGGAAGAACTAATGCAGATTAAAAAGAATGATACATGGATTCTTGTTCCTAGACCTAAAGATAAAAATATGATTGGTACCAAATGGGTCTTTCAAAATAAGCTAAATGAACAAGGTGAAATGGTTCAAAATAAAGCAAGATTGGTATGTAAAGGGTATTCACAAATGGAAGGTATTGATTTTGAAGAAACCTTTGCCCCTATTGCCAGAATGGAAGTTGCAAGATTATTTCTTACTTATGCTGCATATAAGAACTACAAATTTTATCAAATGGATGTGAAGTCAACATTTCTGAATGGTGAGTTAGAAGAAGAGGTGTATGTTGAATAGTTGGATGGATTTCAACTGATTGATAAGGAAGACATGGTTTGTTGATTGAAGAAAGCTCTGTATAGACTCAAGCAAGCCCCCAGAGCCTAGTATTCCAGACTAGATAAATACTTACAAAATATTGGATTCAATAAAGGTACTACTGATAGCAACTTGTATTTCAAGTTGAATTATGATAAAGAGTTGATTATTGAAGTCTTTGTTGATGACATTATTTTTGGAAGAGATGATGATCTATGTATGAAGTTTTCTAATGAAATGAAAAGTGAATTTGAAATAAGTATGATTGGAGAAATGAAGTTATTTTTGGAATTGCAAGTCACTCAGTTAGACAATGGGATTTTCATATCTTAGTCCAAATATGTGAGATTTGTTGAAGAAGGTTGGCATGGAAGACTCAAAGCTTGATGGTACACCAATGGTAACTGGATGTAAGTTAACATAGAATGATGATTCTCCTAAAGAAAATCAAACAAGATATAGGTCAATGATTGGTGGATTTCCCTACTTAACTCAAACCAGACCAGACATCATGAATGTTGTGTGTATGGTTGCTAGATATCAAGCTAATCTGAAAGAATCTCATGTGACTATTGTAAAGAGAATTTTTCAAATACATGAAAGGAACATTTTATTTTGGGCATTAGTATCCTTAAAATGATTATCTTACTTTGAGTGCCTATATTGATGTGGATTAGATAGGGGATGTAGATAGCATGAAAAGCACAAGTGGTGGTGCCTTCTTCCTAGGGAAGAAGCTAGTGTCTTGGTTGAGTAAAAAATAGAATTTCATAGCCCTATCTACTGCTGAGGTAGAGTATATTGCTGCTACAAATAATTGTACTCAAGTGACGTGGATGAAATAGATGCTGAAAGATATTAGAGTAGTATATGATGAGACAATTGTCATATAATGTGACAACTCAAATGCAATAAACATATCAAAAAATTTAGTGCTACACTCTAAGACCAAGCATATATCAATAGAGTTTCACTTCTTGAGGGAGAAAGTGAGTGAGAAAGAAGTCAAACTTGAGTATGTGCCTACCAAAGAACAAATTGCAAACATTTTCACCAAGCCATTGCCAAAGGATACTTTTGAGTATCTCAGAGGGATTCTAAGGGTGATTCTTAGCAAGAGATGCTACAATTATTTTTTGGTGTTGTCATTGATGGAAACCCTAGTCAGTAATTGGATCCACATGACATCATTTGCTTATACTGGCAGTTAGATTGAGGATAGTTAGGAAGAACAGAGCATCTGACAGTTTGGTGATCATCGATTCACTTGCAGATTTCTAGTTGTTATCTTAAGTTATGGATCTCACGAAAGGATCATCAGTGTATTTCTTGTGTTATTTGAAAATTTTAGTACCTCATACAAAGTCGTGTGTAATTTTGATGATCTGGTTGATAATTTTTTGTTTATCAATATTTTGGGGCTTACTCAGTTGATATTATGTGTTGTGGATATTCAAGGAATGCTTATTTGAATCTTTTTGTGTTCACTCATCTTGATTTGGGTTCAAGCTAAGTTGTGGCTGACCATTGTCAATGCACATTGGATAATTCTTAATATTTGAGCCGACAATTGCTAATATTTTTAAGTTTTATTGATGCTGACTTGTTGCGATCAAATTGTTAGTCGCGGATATATATGTGACCTATTATATAATTTTTGTGTGTGTGCGTGGTGTGTTGATGTGTATTGTGAATATCGTAAGAGTATTAGAGCAATTTTATTCATAGTTTCACTTATGCATAAATATTTTTTGGTTCAAGTCAAAAGGATACAAGATAAAAAAACTAAGCCTAACTTGAATTGTAATCAAGCATTTGTAGATGCTATTCTTTCAATTCATTCTCTTGGATCCAATCCAAATCTCTGTAAGGCGGTGTTCCTTCCTATTTGAGCAATGAGCTCTAGGTAGTGTACTTGAATGCAAGTTCATTTCCATTTTGTAAACTTCTTTTTAAGTATACTCAGATTAAATTATGGATTGGCGATCCACAGTGGTTTTTCCCCTAATAGGGTTTCCACGTAAAAATCCTTGTGTTATGGTGTTGTGGTTATTTTATTTTGGTTGAATGGTTAAAGTGGGTTAATGTTTAGAATAACAAAGTTAATTTTTGTAGGACACTAATTCACCCCCCCTTTGGGTATGTGTAAGATCAGCATGGAAAAAACAAGCCCTTAAGTGGCAAAAAATTTAGAAAAATCAAAGTTAGGCAACTTGACATAAAAATTGAATAAGTTATCTATATTATTTCAAAAATATGTAAGAATAGAATCTATAGAAAATTGAATGGAGTTTCTAAACTACTAGGTTTGTTTAAAAAAAAAATCTATTTGGTGAAAATTTGAAATTTCAATGCAGTAGTACTTAACATTCAGGGAAAAAATAAGAAGTAGGTGTTTATCTAACCACCCTAACCACAATAAAATGATAATATTTTTTATAATATTTTAGATATAAGTAGAGGACTCATTCCTCAATGTGATGCATATTTTTCGTAATTTTTTTCCAAGTAAATAATTAATTTAATTTTTATTACAATTATTTTTAAAAATATAAAAACTCGTATGTCTGACCACCTTAACTTGGTCAAAACTTCATGAAATTCAATTTTTCTTTTTTTAATCCTATAGTATTCAAAGCATAGAATGTGATGCATATTTTGGATTCAAAAAATGTGATACCATTTGAAAGCTATAGGTGTTTTTCAATGAGCCTATCAATTAGGACTTTAGTCGTAATTTGAATAGAAAATGAATAATAATTACTTATTAAATTCAAAGTAAAACATAATTTATATTAGTGGAAAGATGAGAATCTCCTTTAAAAACCCTTTTCATTTCATCAATTTTGGGTAAAAAAATAGTCACCAGCCACATACCCATCATATTGCCACTTTTTGGCCCATCATGATCTTACACATACCCCTCTCAGTGTTGCTTGTTTCCAACAATTGGTATCAAAGCTAGTTCCTAGGAAGAATTCTAACAACTTGTGGAGATCTTGGAAAATGTTTACAATGCATACAAATATTCTTCAACAACAACTTCTAGTGGCCCTGGATGATCTTGACCAGTCAAAATATGAGAACTGAGAATGGCAAGAAAATCTTGAGAGTGCAGAAAAATTCATCTAGTCACTAAAAGATAAAATCAATGAATTAAGGGAGAAAAGAAAGGGATTATGTGATCAAATCAAGTAGAAGAATAGAATAATAGAAGATGAACAACTTAGTCATGCCTTGAAGGAGAAAACAAAAGAATGTGAAAATTTTTCTAAAGAAAATGTTGTACTAAAGTGTGAGATGGAATCTATCATGATGAAGATGACCAAGGAGATTGAAGATAGAAAGAAGAATGAAGAAAACATTGTTCAATCCTTGAAAGAAACATCTAAACAATGTAGCTGATTGGACAATGAATTGGAATAATCTAAAAACAGTGAGGAAGTTCTTGAAAAATAACCTGATGATCTTAGAGATGAACTTACTGTCACAAATGAGTACAAGGAGAAATTCAAAGCAAGCTCAACCAAGCTTGATGAACTAATTAAAGGTCATAGTAATTATGGTGACAAGCGAGGTCTTGGCTATGAGGAAGGTGCAAGTTTTGGATTTGGACAAAGGAACTCTAGATAAAGTAATTTTGGACAAGGAAGATTCTAGCAAGGAAATCAAATAAATGGAGCTAGAAGGAATCCGGTGAGACAACCAAATGCTCAGAGATTCAATGGTTATTGTTTTTCTTGCAAAAAAAATGACTATATGGCTTCTCAATGTAGAATTAGGATGAATCCAAGTGGACCATCATTCTTAGGATGAATCCAAGTGGAGATATTAGATGCTATGCATGCAATAGACTTGGGCATATTTCTAACCAATGTAGATCAAGGAAAAATTAGTGGAATAGTTGGTCTAAATAGAGAAATGTTGTGTGTTACAACTACAACAAATTTGGCCATATTGCTAGATTTTGTTGGAACAAAAGAGGCTCGGTAAGATAGAATACATAGTAGGATGTCAAAGGAAAAGGAAAGTTACTAAAAATATGATCAGGAGGAAAATGTAGAAGAAATAGGTGAAAAAAATCCCTCTGTTGAAAGAAATACGCTAGCACCAGAATCTACTTCTAGTAATTCCTCTGAGAATTAGTTTTAGGCCTTTGGCCTAGGGGGAGCTATCAAAAAAATCCTTTAACCCTCTACAAGAAATTGATACTAGAATGTTGACTAGTCCAGTAGGTAGATCAATGCTTTTCAGATGTTGTTTAACCCAGTTGGAGGTAGTATTGTAGAGTTTTGGAGATCTACAAAAGAATTATCTATCTCAAGACATGGAAACAAGGTAACCAAATGAATTAGGGTAAAGGCCTTTATTGCGACAAAAAGGGTTAGGTATGTAGACGATAAAAGACCATTTTTATCCCTCATTTATCACTTTGCATTTTGGAGGAAAGCAGTTTGAAGAGCCCTGGAGTGAACTTTGCTAAATTGTGGAGAGATTCAAAGTGTGAAGAATAATCTACGATCAAACTCTGATTTGATAGAAAGGTATATATCAAAAATCCTATGAATTTGTAAATTTGCAATCATTTCCACTCCTCTAGTAGTCGAAGTCAAGGACAAACCCCATCCTAAATTCAAATGGAATCCCTATAAGTTTGTTGAGACTGAGCCCCTCAGTATGTTTTCATCTGTGTCGTATGGGTTATTGTATACAAAAGATATTAGGGCTTACATACATGCCAATATTGAAGAATTTAGGAAGTTCTCAAATGATGAATCTATATTTTCATCATATAATTGGAGAGGATTTTATTGTAAACCTAGAATTTAAAACTCTAGACGAGAAGAAGTTCATGTAGTTTATGAAATTTCCCATATTTGAGGAAAGTAAATGGATTAGATACATTTTCAGTCGTGTTCATGCCAAGTTCATGTGGCTAAATATACCCTTCAAGATCACAAAAGAGGTTATATCTGTAGTCACTGGTATGAATTCCACCGGTAGACTTCCAGTCTTGAAATCTTTAAAGAATGAGAAGGTTATAGAGGCAACAGGTGCACAATGGGATAGAAGGGAAATGACAATATAAGATATTGCTGAAGTGGATGTAAAATTTTCATAAATGGTCATTGGCTACAAGATATACCATTCTAGCCAGGATAATTTTGTATCTGGTACAACCATATATGTAGCTTATGAAATGGTAAAGAAAAATGTAGAATATGACTTGTGTGAGCTACTTAGAAGCTTGTTGATGGAGAATCTAATCAAAATCAAGAAAGATAAGAAGAATACTTTCAAATATGGTAATATGCTATTGTGTTTATATTTCTATTTCATGGATGAGGTTATGGGTGTTGGAAAAGTACATTGGAAAAATGATGTGCCTATATTTGTTAAAATAAGGAAAATTTTGTTTGGAATTGGTGATTGTCAGGTTGGGAATACTACCCTCTGGGGTACTTCAAAAATTTCCATAATATGATGCAGCTAGGGAAAGAATTCCCACTTCAATTCTGGAATAGTACAAAGATACTATTTGCTTCATGGTGGCTATTGACCAATGTCATATGCAAGTTGTTGATCCTAGAACAATATGGATCATGCCTATAGGATACAAAGTAGAGGAGAACATCTTGAAGATGTATGCAAAACACTTGTTGAGTTCACCTTTGGATCAAGGAGAAGAGAGGTTTAGAAATTATGCAGAGAAAAGTATGTAGGTTCATGAGGAATTGAAAAAATTAGTGATAGTCAGGAGAGTAAGAAATGAGGTAGAATTTTTTTGCAGAAAATATGGGCTTACCTGTAGAAGCTTTGAGAGAAGCAAGCAGTAGGAGAGGTGAGGAAAAAGTAGAAAAATTGAAAGAAAAAATAGAGTTTGCTAGTCCGGGAGCATCCTCTTCCCACACTAGATCTACAAGGAGTTCCCTTGTAGCCAAACTAGCTCAAGACAAGCCTTCTAATAAAAGGAAGAAGAATAAAAGCACAAGAACATATGAAGCTATTTGAGAAGATGAAGAAATAGAATCAGAAGAAGTTTTCAGAGAAATAAAAGCTACTAGAACTCAAGCTATAAAGTTAACTAAGATAAAATCTTCCAGTAAAGAAGAAGAAGCAAAGAAAAGGGAAAAGTTTGAAAAACCTAGTATTTTAGTTGAGGAAGTTGGGAATGTAGTTATCAAGGATGGAAATCTCAAGCCCCTCTATGAATTGTATGAAACTTTTGATGAATCCAATAAAAGAGTTCTTGAAGAAACCACAATAAAACATATGAACATTTTCAATAAAGTTCTTGTTGAGATTATGTCTAGCTTACCAAAGAGTCCATATAATATTTTGGAGTTGAGAAGATTAAGTGCTAGAACAAAAGAAGAGAATTTGAGGAGGAGAATTCTTGCAGATTTATGTCTAGAAATGTTAATTGAGGAGATGAATTCACTCCTTGAAAAATATAAAAAGGAATTTAAGAGCAAGAAAAGGGTGAATAAACTCATGATTGGTGAAACTAATACTATTATTGGTGAAACCAAGGAGATTCTAGAAGAGTTTCTGTCAAAGAATAAGATTAATGTTGAGGAAATGAATATTGAAAATGTTCTAGAAAATGAGGAAGTGAATGCAAATGTTGAGGATTTTTCAGATTCCTCCTAATGTGCAAAATACATAGACACCTATGGAAACTAAAGTTCCTAAGGTAGTATTAGCTAAGGAGAAGGTAGTGCAAAATGAAGAGGTTGAAGCACCCAAAGGAAATCAAGAAACAGTCTCTAAAGAACCCAAGGATTAAGAAGAAAAAGTTCAAGTTAAGGAAATCAGAGTGAAGGAAAGAGACATTGCCGAGGTAGTGAAGAAATATCTGATGGAGCAACAAGAATATTTTGATCCTAAATTAGATGAGAGCTCAATTAACCTATCCACTTTTTCCATAATTCAGATGATGAAAGTCACATCAATTACTCAAGCTAAGGCCAGTGAGAAGATTTTAAAGTCTCACATAGAGGATAGTGAATTGATAAGCCTTGCATCTATATTTCTACCAAAATTAATGCCTAATCATGCCATGGATCCATTTGGTTCCTCTTTCGGTGAGCTAAAGAAGCTCATAAACGTTGTAAGTACTGAACTCAATTCTTTTGAAAAATTTGCTAAGGATAAAGTGCAAAAAGAGTTTAATGGTAAAAGACTTAGTTGGTTGAAGGAAGTGATTGCAAAGGATAAGAATCTATTCGTCACTTGCATCAAGAACATTGAAGGTTCCATATTTGAAGCCAAAAAGGCCTATAAGGCATGTTTGGTTTTTTCCAAGTTTACTGAAGGTAATGAGAAAAAGGTGAAGGATCTTGAAAATCAATTGGCTATCATTTCTAATACTTTTGATCCATTAGCTAGTGATGTTGCTCAGCAAGAAAGTCAAGTAACATCTCTACTTGACAAAATAGGATGCTTGAAGAGTGAAAATGACAAGATTGTTGGGAGAGTAAGTGAACTCAAAGGAATAATTTGTCTGAAGATTGAGATAATGGTGAGTGCTTTGAAGGAAGCAAAAGTTGTTGTGGAAGTTAGTGACCTAGTGAACCTAGAATCTATAGAAGCTCAATCTTACTTAATGTGTGGAAACATAACAATTTTGGAGAATCTCAAAAAGTTTTGTGATGACAATTTAAGAGTGTTGAAGCAAGATTTTGCAAATATTTTTAAACTTTTGTAAGTTACAAGTTCATGCCTATACAATTTGGGAATTTTGTTTTAGTTTCCCCATTTTTTGTCATTGATGTCAAAGGGGGAGAAGTGTACAGTGAAAATGTGTATATATCTTAGGGGGAGTTGCTTTTTTGAGCTAATATTGAATTTTTTTTTAAGTTTTGAAGTGGTAGTGTACTTCATGTTGGTTTTTATCTGACACTTAGTCATTTTTCACTAAGTGTTGTCATCAATGACAAAGGGGGAGATTGTTGGCAAGAGACACTGCAATTATGCTTTGGTGTTGTCATTGATGGAAACCCTAGTTGGTAATTGGATTTGCATGAGATCATTTTCTTATATTTATAGTCAAATGGAGGACAGTCAAGAAGAATAGAGCATCTAACAGTTTGGTGATCATCGATTCACTTGCAGATTTCCAGTTGTTATCTTGAGTTGTGGATCTCATGAAAGGTTCATCGGTGTATTTCTTGTGTTATCTAGAAATATTAGTGCCAGGTATGTGCAAGATCATCATGGAAAAAATAGGCCCTTAAGTGGTAAAAAATTCAAAAAAATCAGAGTTAGGCAACTTGATGTAAAAATTTGAATAAGTTATTTGTATTATTTCAAAAATATGTAAGAATAGAATCTGTAGAAAATTGAATGTAGTTTCTAAACTACTACGTTTGTTTAAAATAAAAAAAATCTATTTCGTGAAATTATGAAATTTAAATGTAGTGGTACTTAAATTTTAGGGAAAAAATAAGAAGTAGGTGTCTGATGACCACCCTAACCACAATAAAATGATAATATATTTTAATAATATTTTAGATATAAGTAGAGGACTCATGCCCCGATGTGATGCATATTTTTTGTAATTTTTTCCAAGTAAATAATTAATTATGAATTTTTATTACAACTTTTAAAAATATAAAACCCGTATGTCCACCACCTTAACTTGGTCAAAACTTCATGAAATTAAATTTTTCTTTTTAATCTTATAGTATGTGAAACATAGAATGTGACGCATGTTTTAGATTCAAAAAATGTGATACCGTTTGAAAACTATAGATATTTTTCAATCAACCTATCAATTAGGACTTTAGGCATAATTTGAATAAAAAATGATTAATAATTACTTATTAAATTCAAAGTAAAGCATAATTTATATTGGTGGAAATATAAGAATATCCTTTAAAAACCCTTTTTGTTTCATCAATTTTGGATAAAAAAATAGTCGTCAGCCACATACCCATCATATTGCCACTTTTTGGCCCATCATGATCTTGCACATACCCTGCCTTCTACCAAGCAATGTGTAAGTTTGGTGATCCGGCTGATACCTTTTTGTTTATTAGTATTTTGGGGCAACTCAGTTGATATTATTTCTTGTAGATATTCAAGGAATTCTTATTCAAATATTTTTATGTTTGTTTATCTTGATTTGGGCCCAAGCTAAGTTGTGGCTAACTATTGTGGATGCACATTGGATAATTCTTAAGATTTGAGCTGACAGTTGCTAATATTTTTAAGTTTTATTGAAGTTGACTTGTTGAGATTAAATTGTTAGTCACAAATATATATGTATGATCTATTATATCATTTTTGTGTGGGTGTGTTGTGTGTCGATGTGTATTGCAAATATCAAAAGATTGTTAGAGAAATTTTTTGCATAGTTTCACTTGTGCATAAATATTTTGTGTTGCGAGTTCGAGCAAGAGCACAGTAGAAATTTAGTATCAGTCAAAAGGAAAAAAGATCAACAATTGAGCCTAACTGGAACTGTAATCAAGCATTTGTAGATGATATTCTTTTAGTTCATTATCTTTGATCTAATCCAAATCTCTATAAGGTAGTGTGTCTTCCTATTTTGAGCAGTGAGCTCTAAGCAATGTGCCTGAATGCAAGTGTATTCCCATTTTGTAAACTTCTTTTGAGTATACTTAAATTATATTGTGGATTGGCCATCCCTCGTGATTTTTCCCTTAATAGGGTTTCCACGTAAAATTGCTTATGTTATGGTGTTGTGGTTACTTTCTTTTTTTTTTTGCATATTTCTTTTGGTTGAATGCTTAAAGTGGGTTAATGATCAGAATAACAAAGTTAATTTTTGCAAAGCACTAATTCACCCCCCTCTTAGTGTTGCTTGTTTCCAACAATGGTTACCCCTCCTAATGTGAACTAGAGATGCATTTATTTGCATCAATCCATGCATTTCATGATCATATTCTAATCTAGATTGATATTTTTGTGGCTGCTACTCAAGGGGAGTAGTCACATGTACAAATATGTGGTTCAAAGCTTGTATGTGGAAATATAATGCAAGTACTGATTGAGTGTTATGTTGATGGTATTTTTCACATCATGTATTTCCATCAATGCAAAAGGGGGAGATTGTTGGATGTTGTGGTTGTGTTGTTGATATGTGGTTGTCATTGATGTATTGAAGGTTGTATATGTCAAGGATATTGAGAAAATTGTTAAAATAAGAGAGTTGTAGTTTACAGTGGAACAATGAAGGTCATGAAGGTGTCTTTCTCAATACATTGATGATAAATAATTGTGGATTAAAGGGTTTATTGTTGAGTGTATCTAGTTTATCCACCAAAATTTTTAGAAATCCATGTGAAGATTTGATTGTCTTATGAACAATTGTGTTCTAAAAGTCTTTTTGTGGATTCAATTAGTGTTCCTGATTGAAGTTGATGTGATTCTAGTAATTTTAGTTGTTGTGGATGCTTCTATATTGATTATTGGTGCTTGTAGATGTTTCTAGATAATGCTCTATCTTTATTGCATGTCCGCGTTGATCAGTCTATTCGTGGTCGATGATTTTCCTCATGTGTGTTCGAATTGTTATGTTTTGGCTGACATGGTGGTTTTAACGTGTTGTGGATCCTTGGAGATTAAAATTTGCATGTTTGGTGTGCTTGAGGATGTTGTTTTGGGCCACAGTATAATATTGGTCGATGGTGTTTGATTTTCATTGAAAATTTACTTGTAAATTTGGTCCGACATTGTGTATATGTAACACCCCATCATGCAAACCCCAAAGGTCAACTAAAAACACAACAATTTTTTTTTTTAAATTAATTTTATTTTTTCTATTTTTTTAAAAAATTGATTCCATACAGAAATTACCATTGTAGGTCTAAATTAAATAAAAATTTCTTCAAAAAAATTCTCAAACATATTTTTAATGTATACATAATTTTGACAGAGGATTCCATTGCAAACTACAGAGGGTTTTCTATTGTTTTCTTTTGTAGTTTTCCTATTGTTTAACAATAATTTTATTTCATGAGGCTCTCTAATTTTACTGTAAAAATTTTAACAGAGGCAACAAAATAATCAAGCAAAACTTCAACAGCCAAGAACAATTTTTTTCTACAAAGGAACTTTTAACAAACTTTTCTACTCATAAGCTATCAACAAACATTTCTACTGAGGGTTATAACTAATTCATGACAATATCCTCTTACACAGACAATTTCAGGCAATCTTTTCAAAACAAGAAAATAATTAAATAAATAGTATAGGAACCTATTTTCCTAAAGATTGAAAGAACGAGGGTTGGAGCAAAGCTTCTCCTTTGGAATTCAACTTCTAAATCCTTTCCAAAAACTTCACCTCTAGCCAAAAGAAAAATATGAGCCTAGAATATATGTTGTAAACCTAAAATTTTATACCAAAAACCCCCAAATCCCAAAAACTATTGTATAGCCAATTTCTTTCTGTGAAGAAACTTCCTGCCATTCACCACATGCCAATATTCTCTCTGAGAATATTTTTATACAAGAATTTTTATTAAATTTTCCACTCAACCCTGTAAATCCTCTATTATAAATTAACTAATTTTTGATTTATTTTCTTTTAATAAAAATAAAGCATTATAAGCTATTTGATTAATTTAAAAATTCAAAAATTAATACCACTTACCTTATGCAAATTTAAAATTCTAATTCACATTATAGCATCTATTATTTTTATTTGAACTATCCACTCAATCAAGAAAATTTAATTAATTAACTTAACTATAATTCTCTACAAATAATTATATCAACTAAATAACATTAATTAATCACACATAAAATAAAGATTAATTATATAACAAACGTTTACATACTAAAATAAATAATCAACACTAACCCAAACATAAAAAAAGACAAGGTTGAGACAAAGACACCATTGGACTCACAACAAAGTGATGAACTTGGGACAAATACACTTCCTTATCAACTCCCTTTACAACATCATACCCATTGGGTTTATGGGACATGCTTAAACCTGTCAAGTAGGTGGAGAGGGAGTCCAGTACCTGCATCCTACATAGAAACAAATGTCAAGTAGCATGTAAATCTCCATTTCAGACACACCGTGAAAGGTAATCGTGGGGTAGTAGAGCACTTGCAATCAAGTGATGCCACTTCATCCTTTCACCAAGACTCACTAGAAAACACATCAAAAACCATAGTTGTAGAGAATCACAACATCACCACATATATTATTAAAGAAAATGATAACATAACCATATAACATAATCACTATGAAATGTATCATCAAGCATCATAAGTAATGTCAAGTGTAGCAAACCAACCAAACTATGAATCCACACACAACCAAAACCAATGAACTAATCACCCACACAAACCAAGTACAAAATTCACACAAAAGAGTATCAACAACATGATGGGTATTACATCCTCCCCCCTGGAATAAGGCTTACTCCTGGAAGCCACTAAATAAATATAGGTAAGCATCTCTAATATTACGGGATGCATCCTCCCATGTCACTGAAGTCTCATGATTCGGGTCCCACTGAACCTTCACCTATTCAATATCTTTGCCCCTGAGGGTGAGTCTCCAATGCTATACCATAGGCATGGGCTCAAGTGCTAGCTATCCATCCTCAACCTAAAGAGAATTCCAATCAAGTACATGAATAACATCTGGATAATATGGCTTAAGTACAAAAACATGAAAAACATCATGAATCTGTGATAGACTGGGCAACAATGCCGGGCGATAAGCAATGGGGCCAATACTCTCCAAAACTTCAAATGGTCCTACAAATCGAGGTACGAGCTTGGAACCCTTTCCATAATGGATTGGGCTCTTTCACAGTCGCACTCTTAGAAAGACTCAATCACCAACAGAGAACTAACAATCAACTCTATGTGCATCACCATATTTCTTTTGTCTGTCTTGAGCTGCCACAAGATGCTCTCTGATGCAAGCTACTTGTTGTTCCATGTCCTGAAGCATTTTGAGACCAAGGAGAACTCTGTCCTCAAGACAGTCCCAAATTAATGGGGTCTTGCAGGGATGACCATATAGTGCCTGAAAGGGATCCATACCAATCGAGCTATGATATCCATTATTGTAGGAAAACTCCACTAGATGCAAATAATCCTCCCAACATGATTTTTGATCCATCACATACATACGAAGCATGTCCTCAAGAACATGATTAACTCTTTTTGTATGACCATCTATTTCAAGATGCTAGGAAAAATTAAAGTTTAGCTAAGTTCATAAGGCACGCTGCAATGATGCCCATAATGCAGATGTGAACATTGGATCTTTTCCAGAAATGATTCTCCATGGAATACCATGTAGATGAACAATATCTTCCACGAAGATTCTAGCAATTGAAGAAGCAGTGTAAGATGATCGGATGGGGGAGAAGTGTGCCATCTTGGTCAATCTATCAACTATGACCATGATAGAATCAACTATGACCATCTGCCACTAAGTTTTCCTTGGCCTCAACATACTTGACCTCAAATTCATATTCACAGAGGAATTCCATCCATCTCCTCTACCTAGCATTTAGGTTTTCCTGAGTAAAAATGTATTGCAAATTGCGATGATCATTGTGAAGCTTGAACCTATGACCCAATAAGAAGTGTCTCCATCTCACAAGGGCATCAACCACTATGGCTAACTCCAATTCATGTGTGGAGTGATTTAGCTCATGATCCTTGAGCTTATGAGATTCATAAGGAATTACACAACCTACTTGCATCAAGATGGCTCCCAAGCATTCCAAGGAAGCATTTGTGCATACCGTGAAATCTCCAGTAGGATCAAGCACTGGCAATATTGGTGCACTAGTCAACCTATCCTTAAGGGTCTCAAATGTTGTCTGGCATTGATTAGACCAAATGAACTTCTTCCCTTTCCTCTGAATGGAAGTAATGGGATGTGCAATCCTAGAAAAACCTTGTACAAACTGTCGATAATAGGCCCCTAATCACATAAAACTATGAATCTCTAGAACATTCTTAGGTGCTATCCAATCAAAAATAGCCTAGATCTTTGATGGATCCGCTGTGATAACTACACCTAAGATGACGTGCCCCAAGTATTTCACTTATGTTTTGTAGAACTCACACTTAGCCAAATTGGCAAACAGCTGGTTGTCCTTCAAACATTGTAATACCTATCTCAAATGTTCCTCATGCTCCTCCATTGATTTAGATTAAACCAGGATGTCATTGAGAAACACAAGCATAAAATTATCCAAATAGGTTTGAAAGACTCCATTCATAAGGCACATAAAAATTGAAGGTGCATTGTTAACCTGAATGGCATAACAGTGAATTCATAATGCCTATAATGAGTGCAGAACGTAGTTTTATGAATATCAGCTTCGACTATTCACAACTGATGATAGCTAGACTTAAGATCAATCTTATTAAAAACCTAAGCTCCTTTAATCTAATCAAACAATTCATCAATTCTTAGCAAAGGATATTGAATCTTGATCGTCACTTTGTTGAGTTTCCTATAATCAATACATAATCAAAGTGAACCATCCTTCTTTTTCACAAATATAACTGGTGCTCCCTAAGGGGAAACACTAAGATGGATGAATCCTTTCTCTAAAAGCTCCTCTAGCTACAAGCGAAGCTCTTACAACTCTTATGTTGTCATTTGGTATGGAGCCTGATATATAGGCTCAATTCCAAGAACAAGATCAATTCTAAAGTCAATGTCACACTTTGGTGGCATCCCAGGAATTTCACCTGGAAAGACATCAAAATATTCCTTAAGAAGGGGGTAATCATCCAATGAAATCCCTTGACTCTCATCTGAGTCTAGATCATTAACAAACACTACAAATAGCTAACAACCATGTCTAAAACACCTTTTTAATTGCATAGATGAGATCAAACGTAGTGAAATAGGTCTCTAGATTCCAATGATCTCAACCTCATCACCCGCATCATCAACACAACACACAACCTTATGTCGACAATCAATTATGGCACAGTGAGTACTCAACCAATCCATACCTAGGACCACATGATATGAACCAAGAGGTAGGATTCAGAGATCTACCATAATCATGAGTGACCCAATTTGCAAATTACAACCCTAAACTAGTGACTCAACCACTACCTTAGCCTCAAAGGCCAATTCAACCTGCCACTTAGCAACTTGCTTTGCTACCACCAATCTATAATGTTCTACTACTAAAGAAGAAATGAATGAATCTAATGCTCCAGAATCAAAGAGAATGGAAATGCTAGTACCATACAATGCACCTGATGACTCAACTACAGTTCCCTGATGTTCAACTTGGTGATTGTCCACTACTGCAAATTCCTGATGTGCTCTACCTGCATCACCCACTATCGGCTCAGATGCAACTGGTCTCTAGCTAAAACCTATAGTGCTCCTTTATGGACACTATCTAGCAATATGTCCCTATTTCCCACAAGAGAAACAACCTATACTGCATCCAAAACCTCTAACACAAGATGGTGCACTCGATTGTTGGAAATTGCCTCGAGAAGGTCTCAACTATGTGCTTTGAGCAGGCTACTCAAAATGATCATGTCTAATTCGTTGCCAGCTTTGGTTCTTCCTGCTCTGAGATCTATCTCCCTGCTAAGACTATGATTTTTTCTATTTGGGATGTGATTGCTATTGCTACTACAAATCACCCTTAGAGTGTGCCCCAAAATTCTCAGAAGACCCTACAACTTTAGGTTGTCCACCTCTAGAACCAAAACCTAATATTGGGGCACTGTCGATCTGAACTCTTGTGTGACCTCTCAATGCCATAGAAATATTTTCTTCTACAAGACGAGCCTTCTCAACAACTACCTCCATTGTCTTCAGCTTGAAGACTCTAACTCCACTAATTGAGGAATTTAAGCCCTTGACAAAATGTTGCACAAGCATTGCCTCATCATTTCTGATCCCTACATACTGTTTGAGCTCGTAAAAATGATGCTCGTATTGCTCTACGAACATTTCCATCTATCTTAGCTTGTGGAATTCATCTACTCTACGTTGCCTCCAATGATCAGAAAGAAAACGGGCCTTGAATCTCTCCATAAACAATTCCCAAGTCACCATGCTGATGTCAATATGTAATTTATGTTCTTCCAGCCACCACCAAGTGGATGTGAAGCCTCTGAGGTGCATGATGGAACACCTAGCCCTAGTATTACTACCATAGGGATGCATAGCAAAGAATATATCCAGATCAATTAGCCAAGTCTCTGCCTCAAGACCCCCACTAGAACCATCAAATGTGGGAAGTCCTACTCTCAATAGGTCTCTCATGTGACCTACCACTAATACATCTTGTTCAACTATGATTTCCCCACATCTAGGGAATCTCCCCCTTTCCCTTTCCAACCTTTGTTCTTCCACTTGCCTAAGGCCTAAACAACCCAATATCTCCTCTAGTAAATGCTACAACTGACCATCTAAACCACACTATTCTGGGTTCTGACCACCATCTATTGGATTGCTTTGGGAACTCTGTAGTTCCTCATGCTCAGAACCGTGGGAGCTCATAGGTGATGGAATTTGGCAGTTGGCCCCATGACCACCACCTTGGCCTCTTCCTCGACCATGACCTCTACCTCGAGACATGATCCTGCACAAAAATTAGGGTTATGTGAGATCAAGAGTTTACGCAAAGGTTGCCTAATGGACTCAAACTACCTAGAGTACCCAGTGTTCGCAAACCAACAGTCCCTATGGGTTGTGGCCGATAATAAGGTTTTAAATAATTTTTTAAAATTAAAATTCATTTAATTTTTGTTTTAATACATATAAATACCCAGGTCTGAGTTCTACGTTTCTGTTTTTTTTTTAATTATAAAAATAAAATTTAAAATAAAATAAAATATATTAAAAAAATTTGTTTCATTTTTAGTTGCCATTTGGGGTTTGCGTGACGGGGCGTTACAACTTATATGTATGTATATATATAGTTGTAAATCTACAGTGATCATATTGATAGTTTTTTTTTATATTGTGGTTTATATGTATGATTTTTAAAGATATAATTTATATTTTGTTAATTAGGTTTTGACAAATGATTTCGGGAAAATCAATTATTTATTTTCCTTCGCAAATTGTGTTTGTCAAATTATTGCTAAGTCAATTATGGTTTTCACTTATTTGGGTTATGTCATGTGGGGAAAACCCTTCAGTTAGTCTATTCTTCTATATAAGCTTGTGTTGTTGTTTAAAACTTCTAGAGGCATGGGAAAATGGTGGTTTATTATGTGACCTTTTAATTTGATACTTGTCTCTATCTTGACTTGAGTTGTGACTTTGAGTTAATTTATTTGGGTTGTACCCGATTTTATGGGAGTTGATTCTTATGACTTTAATCGAGATGGATTTTCCTCATGGTTGTTCTATTTTGGCTTTTAGAGTACTTGTGGGTACAAACCCTTGGAATTTTTTGTTATGTTTTGGGTTTCTAGGGGGAGTGGCTCTACGTGGGTGCCAACGCACAAAGGGGTTGTCAGGATAACCCATGTTAGAGTTTGAGTAATAAGTGATAACCTAATTAATTAATTAGGAGGTGGGTAGTTAAACATTAACAAGATAATTCTGGATGCCTCGACCACCTATTAGTGCTTACATAGACTAAAGGTGGTTTGAGAAGGCCGTGCTTGGCAAGATCATTGCCTCATCTCCATGAGAGGTTAACGGTCCCACACGAATCACCCTATGGGGCCAATGCCTAGAGAGGCTATCAAGATAACCATAGATGGGGGCTAGTGCCTAGAGATTGGTAGTCAGGATAACCCATGCAGGACTATGTGATGACACTTTCCTCTAGCTTTCCCTTGAGTTGTTTTGATGCTAACCACTTCAAGTGGTCTTTTGATGTTATGTTTCCCTTTATGTGTGTTTTAGTTTTCCAAGTTTGAAGTTTATTCTTATGTATTTGTTTGGATGTTCTTGGTTGGGGACCCTTCCTTATATACTCCTAGCATAGGGTTGGTCAGGTGGAACATACGCACCCCGTTGGGTTCCCTATTTTGTAGATGTACCTTTTAGTGCAGAGTTTTGAAGAGACAGCTTGATCTAGAGTTTATATGTCTCCAGATGTATACTTGTACATCCATTATACTTTGTGTAATGATATGCTACTCTCCCATGTATTGGGTAGACTTATGATGTAGTATTGAGTAATTGTTCAATGAGATGTACTTGTAGATTGATGCAATGTATAATCACATTATGTAATTCATTCTTGAATGATAATTGTTAATATTGTTGATGTTGTGTTATGTTTGAGAAAATATGTTCTTTATATTACCAAGTACAATCTTTTATGAAATAATGTATGGTTTATTCTTGTCTTATTGCTTATATTTAATAAATTTTTAAATGAAGACATGTGAATGAATGAGTTACATTAGTAGAACTGGTAATTAATTTTATTAGATTTTTTATGGGATAGATTATGTAATGTCACCTTGTGTACCCCAAGGGACTTAGGTGTTTAACTTGTAACCATTAGTTATGTTAGTTGCATTAGTAAAATTAGTGTTTATTCTTTATGTTTTCAAGAAAAAATTATTGCATTTTAGTTGTCCTTTGGGGTTTGTGTGATAGGAAATTATAGTATATGTTTTATATTTCATATTTGATTCTGGTCGACGAAGTTGTTGATGTAAATCCATGTTGCAGATATATAGGAGTATTTGTTTGCGCAAAGTTAAGGTGTGTGTGAAAGCAAAGGAAGAGAAAGTGTGTCAATAGTGATCTAATCATTCGATTGCAGAGCATAGTGTGAAGAAGTTTGAGTGAAGTGTGAAGGAGTATTTTTGTGCTTAACTAGAACTCTAATTAGGCTTTTCTAGAAGTTATTTTCTTAGTTCATACCCTGCCGATCAAATCTGAATTTCTATAAGATAGCGTGTCTTCTTTGGGTAGTGATCCCTCTTGTATTTGAGTAGTGAGCTCTAGGCAGTGTGCTTGAATTCATGTGCATTCCCATTATTATTATTTATACTTTTAATAGGGTATAATATTGTGGACTCACATCCTCTATGGTTTTTCCCCTAACAAGGTTTCCATGTAAAAAATATTGGTGTTCTCTATGTTTCTAATGTGCTGATTGTTTGTGGTTTATTGTTCATTCATCAGATCTAAGAGTAAAGTTAAGTTTGAAAAGTTTTTAAAATATTTCGTGACAACTGATCTATCTCCTCTTAGTTGTATTTCCTTTTTTTTCCAACACCTAGGAATGAATTACCCCCATAATGAGTACACTCTTTCACCACATGCTTAATACTAGGGTTTCAAGTTTCCCAATACCTGGTGCTTCTTTGCAATGAAATTTGTTCCTACATGAGCTTCCAAAGTGTACTACCAAACTTGGTAACACCACCAAATCTATTTGCAAACATAGTTTTCTTGACCATCCATACCCGAATGTTGCATTACAATTTGCTTGTCCTACAAATACAAATTCCACACATTAAATCCCTTTTAAAACATTCATAAAACTCTCATGAAAATAAAATCATTATTAATAAATCATCATCTCAAATCATCATAAATATCAGACTTTAAAAAAAAAAAAATCATATTCTAGCATAATTATTCTATCGAAGTTGGGTTATTAGACCTTCAAACCTTCTGAAACAATAAACATTTAACCTTTTAAACTTAACATTGTTACTCAGTACCTAGTACCCAAGATCAACAAATTTTACTGGAGCACTACTCCTAGACTAGAACATTGTACCCAAAAATTTGCAATAATTTTTTTACATTTCTAGCTTCCTGATACCCAATTTTTGGTACTCAGTACTCTTGAATCACAAAATACATATAAAAAATTTCCTTTAACTTTTACCTTATGGTGATCTCTTCCTCTAGCTATCACCTGTCATAAGCATTATTTTTTATTTGGATCCCCAAGCTTTATAGTTTTGGGGCATGTTGTGAGACCACACAATAGAACCACTTGTAGTGCATGGATCCAAGGGCATGTTAGGAGGAGGTTATATGGTGACTCAAGGTCAAGTACTTGACATGTAGCTTTTATGATGGTTGGTCCTATTTGCACTAGTAGCCTAATTGTCACTTTTGAATTCCTTTCAAGGTCATCATAGGCCCTTGTAGTAATGCTCTTTCCTTTTTCTATCACATTGTTAGAGTGCCCCAATTTTTTGATGAATTTCATGGTACAGATGTTTAGATCCACACCATTATCTATCAACACTCTCTTGAGCATGTTCTTGTGGACATGAACCTCTATGTAGAGAGCTTGGTTGTGGAATGACCTTTATGGAAGGTCTTTCTTGAAAATGGCTAAATGTTGATTGGCCATGCTTTTTCCAACCATGGCTTGGAACTGATCTGAATTGAGATCTTTAGGAACAAATGCTTCTAATGATTTTTCTAGTATCTCCCTATGTGTAGGTGATATTTTAGTAGTTCTAGGATTGAGATCAAGGTAGGAGTGTCGGTGTAATTAATATTTAATTACACTTTAGCATAAGTTTACTTAGGAATATTTAATTCCTAAGTTATAGGTTGTTATCCTTACCTTGCTGAGCTATATTTTTTCTCAAGATAAGATTAGGTTTATGCATCTTTGCTTTTATAAAACAAATTATCTCTTGTAATTATTGTACTCTGAATATATCAATTTGCACATCTTTATGCAATCTCTCTACTTTTTTGTTTGTCTCTTTGTGGAAGGTTATTTTTTGGTTTGCATTTTAGATCTTGGTTTTTAACATGGTATCAGAGCCTCAATTTGCAACCCCTTCTCAGCCATTTTGGAGGAATACATTACAAAGCTCGTTCAGGGTCCCTTGAGGATTTCATTCCTTGAGTACATTTATGCAATTTCTTGGATCAAATCGGGGTTTTCCATTGGATTCAGAGCACTAGAAAAAGTTAGAAATGGATTTTATTTCATTCATTTTGGTCATCATTTGCCAAATCTGCGAGGGTTTCAAGCTCAGTGATTTTTCTTAGAGATCTAGGGGTCACCTAATTTTCTAGGCACTTTGGGCCAAAAGGGACCTCACCGTTGGATTCGTAGTGCCCAAAAACCCCTATTTTCATATAAAGTTTTCCCATTTTGGACAAAGTCATTTGGAGAGGCAAAAAAAATTTGCTAGGGAGGCCATACGGCCTCCCCAGCTCGCTTCTTGAGGCACATTTTTTGAAAAAAAATCAAAAAAAAGTAAAAAAATCAAAAGATCTGAGGATTTTTTGTGCTGGCAGTTTAAAATGAGCCCACCACCATTCCACCACTGGGTGGCCACTTGCGTGCCACCTACAAGCCACTTTCAAGCCACCCACCACCAGTGGCCCTCTCCTCCACTGCCACTCCACCTTTGGACTCCCTTCAGCCCCTGAAAGCATAGCGAAGGGTCTTATGGGCAATCGAGCACCCAACTCAACCCCTGCTGGGTTCATTAGCCCCTACCCCAGTCATATGGATGACTGAGGGCTCTGCCGTCAAACCCTGAGCTTCAGCCCCCTGGTCCGCCCAGTAGACCAAGGGCTTTATTTTCTACCCCTAAGGGCTACAAAAAGGCATATTGGGTCCTTTTGGATCAGTTTCACGGAAATGGGCATAACTTTCACATACTGCATCATTTCTTTGCAAACAAGATATCGTCGAAAAGTTGTTTTGATGCTCTACGCAATGGTGTTGGTGTGATTTTCTGTTTTTTCATTTTTGATGTATTTTTTGGCATCGGAAGTCCAATGTTGCTGTTTTCACTCTAGGAGACATATCTTTTGACTCACTTATCCATTTTTTGTGATTTTCACGGTGTTGGAAAGCTGGTTTCAGCCTCTACATAGATTTGAAGTCTATTTTTATTAGATATTAAGATGTGAAATATCTTGTGCATGCACTCTATTTTTTTTTTCATGCACTAGGTTTACTTTTTCTCTCTTATTTATGCATGTTTTTGCATTCTCTCCTTTTGCAATCATTGGGTATTGTAATAACGAACTGATATAAAGTTCCATTAAAGGGGGTTCTTTCATCACACCTTCATATTGGTGACAAATTGCATGAGTTTTTCTAGTTTCCTATTGTTTCCTTTAGCTTCTTTCTTGCTTAGCTAGACACATCATTGGTTTACATTGGTTCACACTTCACATTGGAATTTTATGGTTATTGATCCGCATTAGTTTAGATCCTTCTCAATTTGAGGGCCATGTTTTTATGGTTAATGTTCTAGAATATTGATGGTACTCGTCTTATGGAGCAGTTTTAGTTTCAGTTTGGCATCGACATCGAGAGACACAACTTCTAGATTTTGTCATCATTATGGGATTTATCCATCCTTTCATCTACTATTGCTTATAGATTCCAAGGTTGATCTAGTATGTGAGTTTTCAGTGTTCCTTGGAATCAGGTCTACTATTGCATTTGTGATTTTGTTTTTTGGTTTCAATTGTAGATAGAATTATCTTTCCTTGCTTACCAGATTTGGGGTTCCAATGTTGCTTCATCAGTGTTCTTCCAGTGATTCTTTGCAACAATTCATCTCATTGAGGGGGTGTTTTTCCCACTGGGTTTTCTCTCTCTTTACATTTGTAAATGGGTACCTGATCAGGCCTTTGTTGTCGGGACCCATCTCACATCATTTTCATAATAATTTTCTTCTCACTAAGTTGCACTTATGTGGGGGTGTTGGTGTAATTAATATTTATCTACACTTTAGCATAAGTTTACTTAGGCATAATTAATTCCTAAGTTATAGGTTGTTGTTCTTATCTTGCTAAGCTATCTTTTTTCTCAAGATAAGATTAGGTTTATGCATCTTTTCTTTTATAAAGAAAATTATCTCTTGTAATTATTGTGCTTTGAATATATCAATTTGCACATCTTTATGCAATCTCTCTAATTTTTTGTTTTTCTCTTTGTGGAAGGTTATTTTTTGGTTTGCATTTCAGATCTTGGTTTCTAACAGGGAATCCTTTTTAACTATTCCAAAATACTATATTCACTTGATTACTTAGCTATAGGCTTAGGTAGGGGTCCTTGTATCATAACTCTTCTCGAATGGGTAGTTACATTACAATCATTTTATCTACCTCGTAAGTCACTATATCCACCCTATCATCTGCTTGAGAGAGGGTACCTTCACCATAAGTGTAGTTAGCATTATGATTTTCTTGGTACTTTTCTTTGTCATTCCTATTAGCATGGTTTGGAATTAGATTTTTGTATATCTAGAGGTCCTTGTTCCCTAAATGATTTTTGACACCCACTTCTTTCTATTAATTCTTGTATGATGTGCTTGAGTCTCATACAATTGTTTGTTTTATTTCCTTTAATTTTGTGGAATTCACACAAGTCCTCATTATACCATGGTGTTTTGAAGCTCTTCTCCTCATAGTTTGGGTGATCATTAACCTTGATGAGGTTTTTTTCTACTATCTTACACATGACTATCTCAAATTGCTCTTCTTCTTGGTTGATCATATTGTCTCAACTTCTCTCCCTAATATGTCTGTTAGTTAACTGCTTCATTGTTTTGGGGAAATGTAAGTTGGTTGTATTTTATAAATTATTATGAGTATAGTTTTTTTGTGCCACTTGAGGTTTGTTTTGAGGTACATTTAGATTTTTCACATTCCATACTACTCTTGCATCCACCACCCCATCATTTGTGACATTTTTATTCTTGACCCAAACTTTAGGTTTCTCATTTGAAATAGAGAAACTATCTCTTGGGTTGTTTAGCTTGATCAATACTCTTGCTATGAGGGCCCTTTCTATGTGATTTCCCTTCTCAATGGACTCTTCAAATTTTGTGGGAAGCAACATGGTAAGTTGGTAGTTTGCTTCTTCTTGGAAATTGGAAACAAATATTTTTACCGATTCCTTGTCAAGAATAGGAAATTTACATTAACTAGCCTTATGTTTCCATTGTTGAAGGTAGGAGGTGAAGGATTCTCATTGACTGTACTTAATTTTTTATAGATCCGTGATGGTGATGTCTTTTTTCTATATTGAATGAGAAGTGGGTTATGAATTTTGTAGACAATTCATCAAAGGTTTTAACTCCTAGTGGTAGATGGGAAAACCACTCCATAGTGTGATTAGTAAGACTACAAGGAAAGAGCCTCATGATGTAAGAGTTGTTGTTTTGGAATTCCATGCATGCTACAAATAAATATCTCACGTGTTCTATTAGATATCCTTTTCCTTTATATTTATCAAACTTTAGTATCTCAAAGTTTTTTGGAAATTGAAGCATAGTGATGGAACGATCAAAAGGAAATGGACATATATCCTAAAGGGTATAAGTCTTCTTTGTTTTCCCTACCATAATGTCTGATATTCTTTGATTTATCACTTTTAGTTGCATTTCCATCTCTATCTTTGGTATGTTTGTTTGGGAATCCTACATGTACTGACCTTGTTTTCCTACCATGTTTTGATCATAAGTTGGGTATTGTTGAGAGACAAGACCTTGGTAACCATCATGGGTGGAATGAGAGTTAAATCCTTGTTGAATGTAAGGAGATTTATTACCTTATTGAATGTAAGGAGGGTTAGCTCCTTGTTGAATGTAGGGAGGGTTAGCTCCTTATTAAATGTAAAGAGGGTAAGCTCCTTGTTGAACATAAAGAAGGTTAGCTCCTTGTTGAATGTAAGGAGGGTTAGCTCCTTGTCAAACATAAGGAGGGTTAGCTCCTTTGTGTTGAATGGAAGGAGGGTTAGATCCTTTTTTTTGTTGTTGTGAAGGTGTACCTTGTGTTAACCCCTTTGACATTGATTTTGGCATTGATGTCAAGGGTTATTTGTGGCATTTACAATATTATCATGTACTCAGGTATTCTACATATGGAATACATGGTTAGTTTCATTTGGTACTTATTCAAGTGATATATTTTTGGCATGCATTTGTGGTATATATTGGAGGTTTGGTGTTGTTTGTTTAATCATGAAGGTAGTGGTACTTGGCATACATTGTTGGCATATAGTTGTCATTGATTCCAAAAGGGAAAATATGGCAAAGGAGATCATTGCCATGATGACAAAGGATGATTGTGAGAGTAGTGGACTTGTGGCAGATTTAAATTGGGTTTCTCGAGAGGTTTCTAGAAAGGTATTGTGTAGGTCAAGAAAGTGATGGATGCACCCAAAAAAATTATTTCTACTCTTAAGTGTTACGGTTTATCAGTTAAACCCTAAGGATACTTGCAGTCATGGAATAAATAATAGATTTCTATTTTGATGTTGACCTCGTATCGATGGTTATTAGTTGCATTGGTTGCAATTTATGTCTTTATAGTCTTGAGGGTGACTGGCTCCTCCATCTAGCACATTAAGGTTATACATCCCCTTCATATTGGCATGACCATGCATGGTCAATGAGAGAATGGAAGATGTCTCTTCAACGGGGCGATGGTCATTTCATTGGTGAGACACTAGTGTATTGGTAGGAGTTTGGGAGAAGTCTCATCGATGGAGCAATAACATGTATGGAAGCATTATCAATGAATCAAGGAACATTGAGAGGGGGGGTGAATCTGTGTTATGCAATTTTTAGCTTTAGTAATTTGATCTTTAAAGAACTTATAACATTCAACCAAAATAAATATGCATGAACATAAAACAAGCAACCACAACACCATAACACAAGGATTTTTTTATATGGAAACCCTGTTAGGGGAAAAACCATGGTGGAGCTCAATCCACAATATTATATGTGTATACTCAAAATATGTTTACAAAATGGGAATGCACTTACATTCAGGCACACTACCTAGAGCTCACTACTCAAAAATAAAAAGGCTCACTACCATACAATCAATTTCAAAAGACAACTAGAGTGGTAAACTATGAAATAGCATCTACAAATTCCTGAGAATAGTTCTGGTTAAGCACATTGATCACTTTCTTGAACTTCTATCTGATTCTTCTCTTCTACTTTGTTTGCTTTAATACGCATCACAAATCCTTTTATGCACAAGTGAAACTATGCATAATCACTCTATAATCCTTCTAAATTTTTCATCACACATCAACACACTTCATACATATATCAAAATGATATAAACAATCGCTTATATATATCCGCTACTAAGGATTTAATTTGCTACATGTCGTCTTTAATAAAATAGAAAATATTTACAAACTATCAGTGCAATTCACATCAACCAAATTCTGCCTCAATATAGTGAGGACATAAATCTACATTCTCAAAAACAAAAAAACTTAAAAAATTACTCCTTGAATATCCACAATGTATGCTATATTCACTTAGTCAGGCTTCTTGCATTGTTAAAAAAAAATTGATCAACTGGATCTTCTATCTTGCACATAGATCGATATGAGGCTCTATGACTCAAGGATAACAATATTATACACAAAAATACCTTCCTTGAGATCCAAAACTCAAAAATATAACAAAAAATTGGATATGAATCGATGAACACAATTCTGTTAGATGCTCTATTCTTGCTTGACAGTTAATCACAAAAATTTTATCTAACTTCTTGTATGATCAAATATTGACATGTGAATCAAACCATTGACTAGGGTTGCCATCAATTACAACACCTGATAACTTGTACACTATCTCTTGCCAACACCCACAATACTAGTTTCTAATTTTTGGCCAAACTAGACACTAAACTGATTTTTTTCACTAAATCTTCACTTTCGAGCACCTATAGCGGCTAAACCATGAGAAATTTGAAGATGATGAAAACTAGTGATTTGTGATATTTTTCTATAGATTCTAAATATATATTTTTTAAAAATTCTAGAATGAAATTGCACTTATTTTTCCATCTCCTTGGAAAACTAGTTTTTATTAGTAAACACCATTATTAAGGAGTGATGATCACCGTATACAACATAAATTTTTCTCAATGAATGATAAAATTCTATTTTTTTAAAATTTGGATTTGTAACTATGATATTTAACTAGTTCATTTGGTTTCATAGTGTTTTATTGAATATTGTTTCCTTAATCAAGTTTCAAATTCAAACCAATTACAACTCAGACATAGCATAACATATACAACATAATTTTTTTTATATGTATTAAAATTCAAAAAAAAAATAGTGGATCAAGGACATCAATACCTAGCCTAAACATATTTTTTAGAATTTTATTTTGATAATTTTCTATTTTTCCACATGTGTAGAACAAAGAGCTTAATTTTTAGTGAAAAACCTACATTCACAAAAAATAAAAAAAATAAATGAATTCATTGGATCCCCCAAAAGATAAATCAAAAGTGGTTTTTTATCAACATTTTGATGGGTGTAAAGGAGAATTTATTATAGGTATGGTTTAAAACTAGCGGGGTTTTATCCAAGGGGGTTTGATCTAAGGTGGTTTGATAAAACCCTCTTCAATTAGAATCCTTTAAATGGAAATTTTCAAGGATTCAATCATTATATTTTCTAAAATTATGTGATTTTAATAGAAAAAATTAGAATCTCTGAGAAAGTGTAAACTAGAATTGTGGGATCACCTTGAGACCTTTTTCAATGTCTCTCTAACTTGGTGATGGGAAGGTAGCACTCCAAGTGGCACCTAGTCATGATGACATGGGTGATAGTGATGATGAAGATGACATGAAGTGACAATGGTGATGAATATGACATGAGGCATGAAAGGATTGAGTGAATGGTAATCCACATTCGTGTTATGGATTACGATGCAGTGGCATGGCGATAAGATGGATAGGTGACATCATCAATGACCTTCATTAGTGTGATTGATGGTCGTTGGAAAGACTTGTTCAGATGTCTATTCAATATTTTGATATGTGCTTGATCAGATAGAGAGAGATGTAGATCAAAGGTAGTTTCATGATTGTCTCTTCAACTTTCCAATGTATTCAGGGCATAGTTGATTAATGCATCAAGGTGACCTAATGGTTTTGAAGGGAGATAAGCCAGGATATTGGAGACATTCCAATGGTGAAATATTGATGGTGATGATCAATGTGGGTGGATTGAACGATACTCACATGCACTATTTAAATGTTGGTGGGGCTTGTTTAAACCCACGAGGTTAATCAGATTGGTGGAAGTCTTCCATGTCGGTCAGCATATTGTAGTAGGACCCAATGGTAGCCATCATGAAAGTGACATAAGGTTCATTGGTGAGACAAATTGATATTGGTAAGATGTTAAAGGATGTCTCCTCGACATCTCGATGGCCATTCCATTAGTGAGACATCAATAGTTCAGCAAGAATTTGAAGCATGTCTCTTCAAAAAAAAATGAGGAACATTCAATCATTAAAGTGGCATGATGGTTTTAGTGAGGGTTATTAAAATCTCTTTGATGGAGCAATAGGGTGAGACGCTAGTTGGACCCGATTGTAATGAAGGTTGACAGGTGGTGAAGAGTGATTGCTTGGTGACCTAATTCACATCATTGTTGTGAATGAGGTTGAACTAACATGGAGGATAGATCACATGAGGGCCCATGCACTTGAAGGCAGTTCTTACTAGAGAGAATGATGAACATCAGTAGGACTATAGTATGTGCCTCTTCAATAGAGTGATATGATAAATCAATCAAAGAGATTTGAATGACCCCTTATCAAATGGTCATGAATTAAAATTATGATAATGAATGGAAAGTGCAAGATTAGGGCATGAAAGGAGAAAATCAACAGCTAGAATTTGAATGCAAAGATTTGAAATGGCTATAACAAGTATGAGCAAGGGTTTGAACTATAAACTAGCATAGGAGAAAGAATTAATTTGCCTAACTACCTTAGTAACCAAGAAATGAAGATTTGATCTTAAAGGTAGTGGTTTAGATTATTATAAAAAAAGAGAATCAAGATCATATTAATAGAAGGATAAATTGAATGCATAATCATATTTTTAGGTTCAACAAAGAAAATGAGGAAAAAAATTTGTATCATAAATAAATGTTGTGTGGCTCAATGTAGAGGTAGCTTGTTGGTGAGGTTTGCAAGTGAAGGAAACCCTAACAAGATGTCAGGGATGATCTAGATGATGTAGTGCTTCTTGAGGTACTAATTGTTGGTTGGTAAAGAAGGAAGACAATTAGGTAATTTTAGGGTGTTGAGTCTACAACAAAGTGGTGTAAAGATTGCTAGTACACAAAGTGTTGAATAGAAAGATGTAAATCTGAGAATATGGTAGAGAAGAAACTGCAAAGCAAAGGAGAGTGTAGAATAGAAGCATGTGTTGTTGAGAGTGTAGTTACAACAATACCATGTAAGTTTCAATAAGTGCAACATTGTATTGCATGCATTGATGCATCTTAGGTTTATGTAGAACCACTTATATGCACATTTGAACTTGTAATTCTATAAGAGGTTGTAGCCTCCATTTTCACTACATTTTATCTCATATATGGGTGTTGTATCATCCATGAAGTCATTGCTTCTAAAATAGGGAGTTGAAGCTTCCTTGGGGTTGTAGCCCTTAAAACTTGTAACTAAACTTTGATGCTTGTGAGGCTGGATTAGGACAGTAGATCCTAGAAACATTTCTCACCATGGTTTTACCCATCTTGGGTTTTCCATGTATACCTAGTGTTATGTGTTGATCTCTCATGTGCTTGTAGTTATTATATTTATTCATGTTTCAATCTGCACATCGGAGTTTAAGGTTGAATCTATAAAAGTTTTTAAGAACCAAAATTTTTAATATCTACTGATTCAACCCCTCTTAATAGATCATTGTGTTCTAACAATTGGTATTAGAGCCCTAGGTTCCCTAGGAGAAGCTTAACCAGCTTTGGTAGATCTTAGATAGGTGAACACAATGGTATTTTAGGAAGGTTCAAACAAAGCCACCTAGGTTTTATGGAACAAACTATGCTAACTAGAGCTCATTAATGGAAGGATACTTAGTTTCTCTTGGAACTAAATTCTAGTCATCTATCGAGACCCAATATACCATTCTTGCTACTATTCCTACTAATCCTACAGGAAAGAAGATTCATGGGGACAACAAGAAAGCTTGGTTTATCATTATAACCAATTTGTCTAATTTTGTGCATAGCAAAGCTATGAATTGTAAAACTTCCTATGATGTCTAGGAAAAAATAAAGATCTATGAAGGTGACACCAAAGTGAAGTTGGCAAAGTTACAAGTGCTGAGATAAAAATTTGAAGGCTTGAAGATGACTACAGAAGAGTAGATTGCAAAGTATCATTAGAGATTTGATGATGTAGTGACTCTCATTAAAGGATATGGTATAGATCTAAAAGAAGAAGATGTTGTGTTGAAATTTCTCAGGTCTATGACAACTAAATATGATTCCAAGATTTCTACTATCGAAGAAGAAATAGAAATTGATAAACTAACTCTTGATGAGGTGCATGGCATAATTACTCCATATAATATGAGAATGCCAGGTGCTAAATCATCTAGGAGAGAAGATGCATTTAAGGTTATCAAGAAAGAAAAATATGAAGCTAATAAGAAAGAAAAATTTGTTGTTAGTGCATCTCATCATGAAGAAACTGACGAGGAAGAAGAAAACTTCATAAGAAGGCTAAGGAGAGGATTTGACAAGTATAAAGGTAAGCTCCCCTTCAAGTGTTTTAATTATGGTAGAATAGGTCATTTTTCTTCAAAGTGTCCATATGATAAAGATGACAGTTTCAAGCAAGAAGATAACAAAAAGAAGAAATGATTTATCCAAAAAGGAAGAATTTTGGAAAGAAGATAAGTCTATACATTAGTGAAGAAAGTGTAGTTTTTGATGCTAGTGATTGTTAAGAGGAGGATCAAGGTCATTCCCTTGTAATGAGAGAAGATAAAAGATAATTATATTCATCGCTAAAGAAACTAAGGATTAGGAAGATGCACAAATTGAGGACTGATATGAAGAAGAAGAGGAGGAAATTGTTGATCTTGAAGGAGAATTAATCAATTCTCTTGAAGATCTTGATGAACTAAGAGATAGATTTGGTGATATTAAGAGAGAAAAAATAAAAATAAAAAATAATGTTAAAAAGGATAATGATAAGCTAACTCAAGAAGAGCTCAAAATATTTGAAGATGTTATGAAGTCTAAACTACAATCTGATGTGGATAGGTGCACAAAGCTTGACGTAGAAATAGTTTCCTTAAGAAAAGAATTGGAGAAGGCCAATGAGGAGATAAAAAATGGATTGAAGTTGAAAGGTGGTACAACTATTTTGAATGAATTGTTAAGTACACAAAAGGCTACAAATAAAGAGAAATTTGGTTTAGGTTTGGAAAAAGGAAAGAGTTCATTTGTGGATGCCTCTACAAAAATTTATAAAAGATTTAGAGCAAGAGAAAAATCAGCCCTAAGTGATGAAAAATTAGACAAAGAGAAATCCCCTAAAGATGAAGAGAAATATGATAAAGTAAAGAAATCAGTTGAAGTCAAGGAGGACAACCAAATAGTTCTTAATTAACAAACGAAGATATAAAATAGAAAAATGGTAGAAAATGATTGGTTCACAAGAGTACACTACTTGAGGGATAGACAAAGAAGATCTCCCCATTCGGCTAATGGAAACTCCATGACTAGGTACTCATCATATCTCAATGGGTATTTCTATACTTTTAACAATTTTGGTTGTATGGATAAAGAATGTGGAGTCATTGTAAGGAAGAATACAAATTTTGTAAGAAAGAATCCATTTTCTCCCTTGGTTGATATGAATATAATTTGTTATAATTGAAACAATCTAGTTATATAGCTAGAAACTATAGAGAAATATTTATAAGACCAATTGTAAAATTTGAGAAGAAGAAATACTCACCTACTAAAGAATAAAAAAGAATAAGACTTTTGAGACAAAAGTAAATAAAATTGAGAAGAATCCCAAGAAGATATGGAAGGAGAAAGAACAAAATTCTTGTGTCACTCAGTATATGATTACCCAAATGACATTACATGCAAAGGAACAAGATATGTGGGTCATTGATAGTGGTTTCTCTAGACATATGACTAGTTATAAAAGAAAATTCTTTGAACTTGAAATGAGAAGAGGGGGATCAATAAGCTTAGGTGATAATACTACTGATAAGATTTGTGGTAAAGGAATTCTGAGCATAAATGGGAAGAACAAAACTAAAGATATGCTATATGTGGAAGTTCTAAAACATAATCTCTTTAGTGTTAGCCAAATGATTGATAATGGATATAAAGTTGAATTTGATTTTGAAGGCTGCAAGATAAGAATGAATGGTAAAAAATTTTCTCAAGGAGAAAGGACATATAGTAATTTCTATAATTTTTGTGAGTTAAAAAGCCAAACATGTTTAATCAACCAAGAAAATGAGAATTGGTTATGTCATATTAGACTGGGACATGTCAAATTTGATAAATTGGTAAAAATAAGCTCAAAAGGTCTAGTAGAAAATATGCCTAAGATTGTAAATCCTAAAAAATATAATTTGCAAAGGATTCCAACAAGGAAATCAAAGAAATTTCAAGTTTCCTACAAAGGATTATTCTACTACAAAACCCTTGGAGATAATTCATACTGATCTATGTGGTCCAATGAGGACAAGGGTGTTTCAAAGAGAAAGATATATCATATTGTTGATTGATGATTATACCAAAATGGCATATGTCACATTTTTGAAGGAGAATGCTTAGGTGTTTGAAGCATTTAAAGGTTATAAGAAGCTGCTAGAAAATAAGACTAGGAGAAGAATCAAATGTCTCAAGTCAGATAGAGGTGGAGAATTTATGTCAAGTGAATTCATGGAATATTGTGAAGATCGTGGAATCAAATTCCAGTATTCAACTCCAAGAACACCACAATAAAATGGTGTGGTAGAGAAAAGAAACTGGATTGTGAAGGAGATGACTAGAGCCATGTTGAATGAGGCAAACTTCGTAGATACATTTTTTAAAGAAGCAATACAAACTTCTTTGTACATTCAAAAAAGAGAACTTATAATATTTAACAATGGTAGAACACCAAATGAACTTTGTTTTGGTAGGCCTACATCAATCAAGCATTTCAAAGTATTTGGCTATAAATGCTATATTAAAAGAGAAAATGAAAATTTAGGAAGTTTTGAGTCAAGATGTAATGAAGGGGTATTTTTGGGATATTCCAGCCAAAGAAAAGCTTATAAGTGTTACAATAAGATATTGCATAGAATTGTAGAGAGTGTACATGTAAGGGTTGATGAAAGTGCAAATCAAGGTAAGCCTAGCAGAAAAAATCTTGAAATTGAGACAAATAAGGATGATATAGGTGCAAAAAAAAAGGAACAACAACAACAAGAAGAGAATGAAGAAGTGGTTGAATGAGCACCTACAAAATATGTGAAAAAATTAATATCATCCTACAAATCAAAAAAATGGTGATAAGAATGAAGGTGTACAAACTAGAAGAAGGCTTGCAAAGAACAAGGAACAAGTGAACTTTTCCCTCTTATCATAGATTGAACCAAAAAGCTTTGATGAAGCCAGTAAAGATGAAAGCTAGATAAAAGTAATGGAAGAGGAACTCAATCAGATTAAAAAGAAAAAAACATGGGAATTGGTTCCTAGACCATCAAGCAAGAATGTAATGGGCACTAAATGGGTGTTCAGAAATAAGTTGAATAAAGATGGAGTTGTGGTAAAAAACAAAGCAATATTAAATGCAAGATAATATTCAACAACCACTTTCAAGTCTAAGGTGGGATCCATTCTCCATGGGTGGTGAATGAATCCCTCTTGGCTCAAAATTCAAAATATTTCAAATTTTCTTTTAGGTTTTTATTTAAAATAACCTTATGTTGGCCTGTGATGTGGTATCTTTGGGTTACTAAGGAACAAATGTGTACAAATAAGTGTTTTTACATCCATTTTAACCCCATTCATCAAGCTCACTTATTCACTCATTTGTTCAAGCATTCAAGCACTTTGCATCATTCAATCAAGCATCAATCAAGTATTTTGGAGCATCCATTGTTATATCTTCATATTTATTCAATAAGGTTGGTGATTTTAGGAAATTTGCATGTTGTTTATTCATCTTTCTTTTTTCATTTAGTTTCATTTCTTCATTAATGGTTTGATTACCAAAGTGGGATTTGACCAAGGCAAATCCATATAACCTAACCCTTAACCATTTTTCCCCTTTTGTATGTGTGTTTGAAGACTTGTGCATGTAGATTTATCAAGAAAATAGGTGTTAAAAGGTGTTCAACAAGTAAAAAAAGTGTTTCAAGTCAAATACAACCTATTTCAAGCTTGGAGACAACCTACAATCCATTTTTTGGAGATTTGACTCCGTCAACCCAACAAGAAAACAACCTTAGATCTGGTGCTACAGAATTGATCCTTGATTTCATATAATTTCAAAAGAGGACTAATTTTCCATTAGTGGTGAATGAGTCCCACCTTAAGGTTGAAAATCTATATTTTCTCAGATTCTAGATCTCGACTCTCAAAAATTAGTTTTCAAAAGTTTTCATTAGAAGCGGGGTTGATTCACCATCAGTGGCGAATGAGTCCCTGTGGTGATTTTTAGTGATCTCTATCAGGCTTTAGAACACTCTAGATTCCTCATTATTTTCCTAGGTGCACTTTGATTCAACCTTCTTCTTTTCTATTTTGCATTTGTTCAAGTTTAGCTCATGCTTGCATATCATATTGTGTTTTCAAACATCAATTGTTTCTTAGGTTTTGCATTCAAAATTAGTCAATTACTTACATTAGTTGCATTTAAATCACCTCATTTAGCCTTTGTAACATCATACACATCCTAATTTGAGTGAACCACATTGATTTTTTGTGAGGTTTATCTCTCTCCTTTTAGGTGAAACATCCTAAGAGTGCAAGAGTAGCCTATAAGCCTCATGCCCAAAAATCTATGGTTCATTTTAGTGAACCCACATATAGAAAATCACATTATTCTAATTTTCATTTATATTTACATCCTAGGACTTAATTGCATTGTCTTTTGTATTGCATTTGCATCCTAGGGTTTCTTATAAGTGCATTAGCGAAAGACTTATTTAGACTTCATTTTTGCATATCATTGAAAAACTAAAAAATTTGTGTTTGCATCCTTAGTTTGCATATGAAAAGCATTAAAATAACTTTAAATTTTTTGTAAAACATAAAAAATATCATACTTAGACTCATTCGCCACCCTGGACGAATAAGTCCACCTGCACATTTCATACTGCATTTTTAGGCATTTTCTAGGTAATTACTGCATTTCTATTCTCTGTTGTTATTTCTCTGTTTCAGTTTGCAGAATTCTTGTTATTTCCATTTTTCACTCCTAGATTGCATTTCATTTGCATTCACCCTATCTTTTGTGGTACTTGCATGAGTGCTTGGTGCCCAATTGATAATACTTTAGTGAGACAAAGTTTTAGACTCATGGCTTCCCGTGATAGAACTTTCATTGTGGACCTTGGGATCTTAAGAGCTCATACTCCTAGTATGGACAATGTTGCATTAGTCATGGAAAATACCACTAATATTCCTTCACCTTTCCATCCAATGAATGTTGACACAAAAAAATTCCATTCAACAAGAAAAAATCATTAGTATTCATGAGGATTTTGCACATTTACAACAATATTTATCCCTTGAAAGCATTTCCACCACTATCATCCTTGCAATACAAAACCTGCATCATTTGGTTGAAAGTGATGATGGCTTGCAAGTTATGAAAAGAATAGTTGAGATATACGATAAACATGTTCCTTTTACTTCCTAGTCATCCAACATTGTTATAAGTGAAGGAGGACCTCACAATCCTCCTCCTTCAACCATAGCATCCATATCAACTTATACCACTCCTCAAGTTACAAAAACTATGCAATAAGTTAGTCTTGTGGCTCCTTCTTACGCAATTCCAACTAGAATTCCTAGTTGTTTTGTGGCATCACATATTCCTTCTTCCACCTTCACCCCTCTTAGTGTCACTTTAACTTACCCTAACATTACAAACACTCCATCACCATTTTACCTTCCACCTCATACCACTTACATCGATCCCACCATTACATAACTCTTTAACATTGTTTCATCCATGCAACAAAAAATCTCCACCATTAGCCAAATTCAAAATTATCCACCCACATATCATGTTCATAGTAGCCCATTATGGTTAGAAATCTTACGCACACATATGTCATAAGGAATTGAAATGCTCAGGTTTTAGAAATGTGGAGGTAAAGGAGACCCTACTATTAGATATTGTTGGATGTTGTGGATGTGTTCTTGATATGTGGTTGTCATTGATGTCAACACTATTAGAATTTGGTGTATTAGTTGTTGTATATGTTGAGGATATTGAGAAAGTTGTAAAAGAAAATGTTCCAACTTCCTAGTGGAACTATGCAGGTCATGAAGGTTTTTTGTTTTTTACATTAAAGATTAGCTAATGTGGATTAAATGGTTTATTGTTGAGTATGACTAGATCATCTACCAAAATTTTTAGAGGTCCACTTGAAGTTTTGTGAGAGTTATGGTCTGACAGTGTTTTGTTGGTCTCTGTCAGTGTTCCTAAACAAATATTGTGTGATTATAGTTATCTTAGTTGTTGCAGATGCCTCTCTATTTTTTCTTGGTGTTCTTAGATTTCTCTAGTTCATTCTCTATCTTTGTTGTATGTCCACATTGATTTGTGTGCTCGTGGTTGAAGATATTTTTGTGCATGTTCAATTTTTTCTTGTTCTTGGCTAACATGATGGTGGTAGCATGTTGTGGATCTTTGAGGAAGAATTAATTAAAATATTTTTGTATTGGATATATTAATTTGGACCTCCACTATGTTGTAGCCATCCTTGGTGGATACGCATTAAAAATTTAACTGAAAATTTGGGTCAACATTGCAAATATAATTTATTTTTCTTAGCCAAAAAAGATGTGGTGGAATATCTTGTAGTGAATATATAAGAGTGATTTTGTGATCACTGGAAAGTATGCTTTGTGTGCTCCTATGTATGTATGTGCAAATATCATTACTAAGGAGAGTATGAAGAAGTGTTGAGCTTAATTAAAACTGTAATCAGCCTTGAGTAGAAGCTATTTTCCCAGTTCATAACCTACAGATTTTTAATCCAAATTTGTTGGGCAGTGAGCCCCTTTTGTAATTGAGCAGTGAGCTCTAGGCAGTGTTCCTGAATGCATGTGCATTCCCCTTATTTTTTTCATTATACTTAGCAGGGTATAATCTTGTGGACTAACATCCACCGTGGTTTTTCCCCTAATAGGGTTTCATGTTCTTTGTCTCTATGATGTGTTAATCACTTATGGTTAATTTTTCGTTCATCATATTTGAGATTAAGGATAAGTTAAGTTAGAAAAAGTTTAAATTTATGTGACAACTGATTCACCCCCCCTCTAAGTTGTCTATCCTTGTTTTACCAACAATTAGTATCAGAGCAGGTTTCTCTGAAGAATTCTAATAGCTTGAGGTGATCTGAAATGGCAAAATTCAAGAAGGACAGTCCTAGATTTGATGGCACTAAATATTCCATGTGGAAAGTTAGGATGCAATTTCATCTATAGTGCATTGGTGATGCTTACTAGAAGATTACAGAGAATCAATATTTTATCCCTAATAATGGTCCCTCCATGACTGATGAGATCAAAGATGCTGAAAATAATACCAGGGCCATGGAAGCATTGGTGAGTGCTCTGATAGATTCATAGATGGCTAATGTATTAGGATTGCAAACAACTCATGAGATATTGTTGAAACTAGAAACTTTGTATGAAGGTGATGCACAGGTGAAGATGCCTAGGCTATAGAGCTTGAAAGGTAAATATGAGAATTTGAAGATGGGAGAAGATGAAAATACCACTTCTTTTATACAAAGAGTAAATGAGATAGTGATAGGTATTACATGTGCCAGTGGTTCTATGGATGAGGATGAAATTGTGGCCAAAGTACTCAGATCCTTGTCTCCCTCCTACAAAATGAAATTTCATGCCATTGAAGAGTTTAGATATGTGAACAAGATGACAAGAGATATGTTGATCGACAAGCTTGTTGCTTTTGAAATAAGTGAATTTGGTGAATCCACACAAAAAAATGAATTTTCTTTCAAGGCTACTATATCCGAAAGTAATAGGAAAAGATACAATCCGAGAGAGAGCTCCAGAAAGATATCTAAATATGATGAAGATCTGAAATAGCTCAAAGACAAAAAAGGAGAAGTATGTTGAAACTAGAAGCACTAATTGCAAAGAAAGAAGGAAGAGGAAAAGGTAAGTATGAAGATTTATTTCCTATTAAATATTTTTCATGTAGTAAAATAGGTCATTTTGCATTAAGATGTCCTGAAAGAGTTCCTAGATCTAAGCCTAGAAAAGCTAGATTCTAAAAGAAATGCTACTTTGTTGAAGAAGTAGTGACTAATGATGAATCTGATAAAGACAATGAAAAAGAAGATGATTGGGATTTCATTTCTACCATTGAAAATAAACCTATTCCTACTGAATCCACTAAAGCTAAGAAACCCCTTGCAGCCCAAGTTGAGGAGAAAGATGAGTGGGTCATTGATAGTGGATGCTCACATCATATGACCGGTGATAAAAGAAAGTTTGTGAGTCTAGAGAAGTATGATAGTGGGGTTGTAAGATTTGGAGATAACAATGCTTGTGTGATTCTTGGAAGAGGTTCTATTAGCCTTGGTGGTAAGGAAAACATTGATGATGTTCTCTATGTTGAAGGCCTAAAGCATAACTTGTTAAGTGTTGGATAGATGGTACATAAGGGATATGATCTACAGTTCAAGAATGGAAAATGTAAGATTCATAGGAGTTCTGGAAACGTGATTGCTACTGGTGTACAAACTAAAGGTAATATTTTTCATTTGAATATTGCTAGTGGAAGTTGTTTAATTGTTCAAATAGATGAAAATTGGTTGTGGCATAGAAGGTTGTGTCATGTAAATGTTGACAACATTATCAAGATAAGTTCTACTCAAGCAGTAAGAGATCTGCCTAGGTTAGTGAAGCCTACTAATGTAGTCTACTAAGAATTTTAGATGGGTAAACAAACTAGAGTCTCCTTTCGGAGCAAACAATTTAATTCAAATAATGTGTTGGAACTACTACATACTAATCTTTGTGGTCCCTCTAGAGTTATAAGTATTCATGGAGAAAGGTATTTTATGCTAGTCATTGATGATTACTCTAGAATGATTTGGGTTTCCTTTCTAAGAGAAAAATGTGAAGTATTGGATAAATTCAAAAGATTCAAGGCCATAGAAAAAAATGAAGAAGGTTTGAAAATCAAATGTCTAAGATCTGACAGAGGTGGAGAGTTCATTTCAAAGGAGTTCAACTCTTATTATGAAGAGCATGGAATTAAAAGATAGTTATCTACTTCTCGAACCCCTCAATAGAATGGAGTTGTAGAAAGAAAGAATAGAACAATTTTGGATGCTATCAGAATAATGATGGTTGAAAAAATGTTTCTCAGATGTATTGGAGTGAAGCGGTAAGTACTGTTGTGTATACCTTGAACCGGGTGAATGTGAATGGTAATTCTGGTAAGACCCCTTATGAACTATGGTTTGGTCACAAGCCTACTATTAAGTACTTCAAGATCTTTGGAAGCAAATGTTATATCAAGAGAGATGATGATATAGGAAAATTTGATGCTAGAAGTGATGAAGGGATCTTCCTAGGTTACTCCATAAAGAGCAAGGAATACCGATGCTATAACAAAAGACTGAGAAAGATTGTTGAGAGTACAAATGTTAGAGTTGATGATGACTCTATCAAATCATCCAAACGATACAATTGTGATTTAGATGAAGATGACACAAATCAAGGGAAGAACACTCAAACACTGGATCTACTTTAGATTATTCCATATGTTTTGGTGAAGCTACCACAAGTTGTTTTGGAAAATCAAGTTAGTCAGGAAGCACAGTCAAGTGCAAGTATAAAAGAAATTTCAGAAGACAAAAGAATAAGAAAGTCCCAAGAATCCAACATATGTACAGTTGAATCATTCTAAAAGTCAAATTATAGGAGATAAAAGAAAAGGAGTGCAAAATAGAAGAAAAATTGCAAAAGAATATTGTCTGATTTCCAAGATTGAACCTAAGAATGTCACTGAAGCTTGTTAAGATGAACACTAGTTGGAAGCTATGAAGGAAGAGCTAGCACAGATCGAAAAGAATGAGACATGGACACTGCTTCCTAGGCCCAAAGACAAGAATGTGATTGGTACTAAGTGGGTATTTAGAAACAAGTTGAATGAGGAAGGTGAAGTGGTCCAGAATAGGGAAAGACTGGCATGTAAAGGGTTCTCTCAAATGGAAGGTATTGATTTTGAAGAAACTTTTTCCCCTATTGCTAGTATTGAAGTAGTATAATTATTTCTTTCTTATAAGAACTATAAAGTCTATCAAATGGATGTAAAGTCTACATTTTTGAATAGGGAACTAGAAGAAGAAGTATACATTGAACAACCAGATGGATTTCAACTAACAGATAAGGAAGATATGGCTTGCAGATTGAAGAAAGCTTTGTATGGACTTAAGCAAGCCCCTAGAGCCTAGTACACCAAATTGGAAAAATATCTACTAAAGCTTGGATTCACTAAAGGTACTATTGATAGTAACTTATACTTAAAATTAGATCATGATAAGGAGTTAATCATAGAAGTATTTGTTGATAAAATCATTTTTGGAGGAGATGATAATCTATGCATGAAATTTACTGATGAGATGAAGAGTGAATTTGAGATGAGCATGATTGGTGAAATGGAGTTATTTCTGGGATTGCAAATTACACAGTTGGACTAAGGTATTTTCATATCTCAATCCAAATATGTGAGAGAATTGTTGAAGATGTTTGGAATGGAAGACTCCAAACCTGTTGGTACCCCTATGGTAACTGGATGTAAGTTAACATAGAATGATGATTCTCCTAAGGAAAATCAAACCAGGTATAGGTTAAGGATTGGTGGATTGCTCTATCTGACTCAGAATAGACCAGACATTATGAATGTTGTATGCATGGTTGCTAGATTTCAAGTTGATGCAAAAGAATCACATGTGATTATTGTTAAAAGAATCTTTAGATATTTGAAAGGAATATTTGACTTTGGACTTTGGTATCCAAAGGATGATGATCTCACTTTGTGTGCATACACTGATGCTGACTAGGTTGGTGATGTGGATGACAAAAAAAGTACTAGTGGTGGTGCTTTCTTCCTAGGGAAGAATCTAGTATCCTAGTTAATTAAAAAGAAAAACTCAATTTCTCTATCTACTACTGAAGCAGAATATATTGTTGCTGCCAATAATTGTACTCAAGTGATATGGATGAAAAAGATGTTGAGAGATATCAAAGTAATATATGAAGATCCTATTTCCATATATTATGACAACTCAAGCACAATAAATATATCAAGGAATCTAATGCTACACTCTAAGACAAACCATATATCAATCAAATTTCACTTTCTAGGGGAAAAAGTAAATGAAAAATAAGTTAGACTGGAGTATGTGCCTAACAAAGAATAGATTGCAGATATATTTACTAAGCCATTTCCAAAGGATACTTTTGAGTATCTTAGAGGAATGCTAGGGGTAATCACCCCTCCCAATAAGAACTAAATGATGCATTTACTTGCATCAATCCATGAGCCTCATTGCTATATTATGATCTAGATTTATGTTTCTATGGCTTCTACTCAGTGGTAGTAAGATGCATAGATATGTGGTTCAGAGCATATGGAAGGGTCACAGTTACCTTTTTAATTGATTTCAAAGGGGGAGAAGAGTATGTGAAAAATATTTTAGGGGGAGAAGAGAAACATGACAAATATTTTTAGAAATGAAGTGTAGAAGAAGTCAGTGTGTTGGGTTGATGGAATTTTTCACATCATGTGTTGTCATCAATGTAAAAGGGGGAGATTGTTGGAGATTTTTGGATGTTGTGGATGTGTTGCTGATATGTGGTTATCATTGATGTCAACACTATTATCATTTGGTGTATTAGTTGTTTCATATGTCGAGGATATTGAGAAAATTGTAAAAGAAAGTGTTCTAGGTTCCTAGTTGAACTATGCAGGTCATGAAGGTGTTTTGTTTTGTACGTTAAATATTAGTTGATGTAGATTAAATGGTTTATTATTGAGTATGACTAGATCATCTACTAGAAGTTTCAAAGGTCTATGTGAATTTTTGTGAGAGTTATGGTCTAAAAGTGTTTTCTTGGTCTTTGTCAGTGTTCCAAAATGAAGATTGTGTGATTCTGGTTATCTCAGTTGTTGTGGATGCCTCTCTATTGTTTCTTGGTGTTCTTAGATGTCTCTAGTTCATTCGCTATCTTTTTGGTATGTCCACATTGATCTGTGTGTTCGTGGTTGAAGATATTTTTGCACATGTTTAGTTTTTTTTAATTCTTAGCCAACATGATGGTGGTAGCATGTTGTGGATCTTTGAAGAAGAATTAATTAAAGTATTTTTGTATTGGAGATATTAATTTGGGTCTCCACTATGTTGTGGCCAACCTTGGTGGATACACATTAAAAATTTAATTGAAAATCTGGGGTGACATTGTAAATATTATTTATTTTTCTTAGCCAAACAAGATGTGGTGGAATCTCCTATAGTAGATATATAAGAGTAATTGTGTGATTAGTGGAAAGTATGCTTCATGTGATCCTATGTGTGTATGTGTGAATATCATTAATAAATAGAGTGTGAAGAAGTGTTGAGCTTAATTTGAACTGTAATCAAGTTTGAGCAGAAGCTATTTTCTTAGTTCATACCCTCTAGACTTTTAATCCAACTTTGTTGGGTAGTGAGCCCCTTTTGTAATTGAGCAATGAGCTCTAGGCAGTGTGCATGAATGCATGAGCATTCCCCTTATTGTTTTTCATTATACTTTTAGTAGGGTATAATATTTTGGACTAACATCCACCATGGTTTTTCCCCTAACAGGGTCTCCACGTAAAAAAATCTTGGTGTTATTTGTCTCTCTGATGTGTTAATTGCCTATGGTTAATTTTTCATCCATTAGATTTGATATTAAGGATAAGTTAAGTTAGAAAAAATTTAAATTTTTGTGACAACTGATTCACCCCACTCTCAGTTGTTTGTCCTTCTTTTTCCAACACCTACTAATCATGTCAATGTTAATACAACCTTGTGTAGTGAGTTTTTCCTCGATGATAAGCTATTAGCCAAACTCTTTCCTATAACCTTGAAGGACACTGCATTGGAGTGGTTTTCAAACTTACCCAATCATTCAATGAACTTGTGGATGCCTTTATAAGTCATTTCCAAGTTCATATGACTCCTAAAAATACAATGGATGATTTAATGCAATGTAGACAAAATTTAGATAAAAAAGTAACTAATTTCATTTCATGATATCAGTCCTTGTATGCTCAAATTGATGTCAAGATCCCTGATTCACATCTACAGAAGATGTTTATTGAAAACTTGCACACTCACCTTTAGGATAGGTTGGCTATGATGAAATTTCATTTGTTCATGCATTTATGCATGACCCTTTGTGATTATCACAACTTGATTTCTAGTTGTGATTTAAAGTCCACTTCTAACTGAGCTAAGAATTTTGAGCAAAACAACCAAAACAATGCACAACACTTTAGAAAACTGAACAGAGGATTCTTACAGTTCAATCCATCTTCTCCACAACCAACCCAACCCATTCAGAATCAAGTGACAACTGTTAAAGTAGTGGTTCCCTTTACCTATGGGGACCCGAAGAGATAATTTACTCCCTTACCTAATACCCTCCATAATATAATGAACCGATTGTTGCAACAAAAAATGATCACTTATCCTACCATTAAACTACTTGATACCATGAATCCTTCTCTACCTACCTTTAAACCTAATGCTTATTGTCATTTTCATGGCCAAAATGGACATGACACCAAACAATGTAAGCATCTCAAACACTTAGTTCAAGACCTCGTTGATTTTGGTCATTTGTCCATTGTGGGTGTCAATGATCAAGGCAATCAGTCCTTTGCACCCCCTAACCATAATTTACAAATTTTTACCAACCCTATGCCTAAACACAATGTTTCATTTGTCAATGTAGACACATAAAAATTACCTATGTCTACAAGTTTTGTTTTACCACTTTCGTCCTAGCATAATTATGACATTTAATTTTGTCCTTGGTCCACTTCCCACTATCAATTAAATAATTTATAATTTTTTAATTAATTCATATCTCTTGTATTCTTCATGATTATTAAATAAACAAATTATTATTTATTTATTCAATACGTCACTAAGGGTCTATTGTCCTCTTACAATTAAATAAATTTCTTAATTTATTTAATTACCTTTATTCATTTATGTCTTTTCGATTATTAAATAAATGAATTTTATTTATTTATTTAGTATGTCACTAATTTTCATAATTAAATGAATTTATTAATTTTTTTAATTATCGGTCATAATCCTCTAAATTAAATAATTATTTTTAATTATTCAATTACATAATTTAATATTTCTCTCATTTTAAATAAATTAATTATTTAAAATGGTCTAACTTTATTAACTGTCACTTCATTTTAGTAAATAATCTTAAAATTGATTATTTAGTGTCACACAAAATCCATATTTTGAATTTATTTAATTCAAAATGGTAATCTTCTTCCAAAAATCAAGTAATTGAGCAAATTCTTGATTTTTAAAATTTTCTTTTTAGTTCAACTCTTATTCATTTTTTAATCTTACAAATCAAGCAGTCTTTATCTTCTTGATTTTCAAAAATCTTTATCTTTTTGACTAATTATCACATTTATTCTCGACCACCAATTTGATTTTCTCAAATGACATCTTGACCACTCATTTAATGATTTTTCCCTAACCTTGATTAGGGATTGTCACATGAAATATCATCCACTGATTTTAGGCTTTGTCAACTTTTAATCTTGTCTGTCTGTCCAAAATTGCATTTTCTATAAAATGCCAATTTGCTCACATTCTTAGGACCACGACTACTTCATTATTATAGAAATTTTATGCTTAGATTTTACTTTGAATTTAGCTTATTTAATTTGATTATTTTGTCATAAGCATAGTCATTTTTCATAGGCATTTTGTCATCAAATCCTTCAAAACTTGCAAACGGCTTGGTCACAATCGTTTGCTCATACACACAAATCTGAGGGAAACAATCATACACTGCAAGCTAGAAGGTGCTATGGAAATGAATCATGCAAGTAATGAATATATGGTATCATCATTTATGTTTTAATATTTCTTTGTATTCCATAGTTTCTTTAGCTTTTGTTTATTAATCTAATCTGCTAACCTACCTATAAATAACTGATTGATTACTTGTTCTCTTTTGTGTTTGATTACTTTCAAAATGTCATGCTTGCCAAGTGTTTGTTGGTTACTAAAACAAAAAAAACAACACTTGAACATCTGGAAACAAACTATTGAACTTTAAACAATTTGGTTTTTTGACCACAAACATCATAAATTTGATTTTTACATTTTGCAATGCATTTGTTAAAATAAATCACTCTATCGCACCGCATTTTCCAGCCTTTACAATGCATTTTCTCTACTCAGACGCATCTGCTAATCCAAACACCACATTCACATGTATTGAAACACATTTTTCATTTTTTAAAGCCGCATTTACCTGACTGCATTGCATTTGATGTTTGGAAAGCCACATTTGAAACACTACAACACATTTGTCATTTCTACAGCTACATTTGATCACTAAAACACATTTGTTGCCTATAACAATGCAATCACTTGATAAAAAAGCAAACACTATTCCAAACCATAATCTGAGTCCAAACACTTTACCCTACTGTCAAATATCTTTTTCAAAAAGTCTTTTTCAGAAGCTAGAATTGAAATTCCTCAAAATGCCCGTCATTTCCATTCACTATCTTGCATCTCGTCCATAGGTTTAATTTTTAGTTGCATTCCCTAGGTGTCATAATCATCAATTCTAGCATAAAATTGTCCTTAGGCTTCATCTTGACAAACTTTGGATTAGGCCAACTCATCACACTTTGTAAACCATTGTTTCAAAACTAGGTTATCTTGGGAAATAGTCATTTCCCTTTTTTGTGAGAACCTCCAACTCAATAGTCTAGTTAGGAGGCTCACTCATCATTTTGACCTTGTCACTTAGTCCCCTTAGCAAGTCCTCTTGATAATCGAAATTGAAACATAAGTCAAGCATAGAGTTGTTAAGGAAAACCTTTCTCCAAATATTTTCCAAACTTAATCCTCATTTTAAACTTAGACTTTGCATTGTCCATCTCTAGTCCTCATTTTGAACCTAGACTTTGCATTAATCATTTTAGTCCTTACTCAACATTATCATCTTAGTCCTCATTTGGCACTTCAACCTTGACAACCTTGGCATCTTTTCTTCGTCATTTCCTTAGGCAAACATCATCATCACCTTGCATTTTCATTTTTTATTCCAAAATACAAAAAAAATAGTGCCATAACTTGTCATTCTAGTCTTCATTTCACATTTGTCATACATTTAGACAACATTGTTACATTTTCATCCCTTATTGTCAGATATCCAAAAACATAGGATAGAATCATCCTTGCATTTAGTCATCATTCCCATCACTCTCATTTGAGAAATTTCCTTTTATAGTGGAAACTAGACTCCAAAGAAAGAAAAGACAAATGGAAAACTTTGGACAAGATTCCAATTCCAACATCACCAATCACACGTATGATCCAAATTGGATGTTTGATGACCCATTTAGCAACACGAATACTCAACCTCTCATGATCATACCATCCTCATCAAACAACCCCTTGGAACCATTCTTACGTAAGGATGTATATGGTCAAATACTTGAGGAAAACCTAGAGGTAGTAGCATAGAATCTAGAGGTATTCTTTTTCATAGAACAAATGGTCTTATATGAAAAAGATAGATATTTTGCCATACTCTTAAGTCAAGAATTTAAATTACCCTATGGTTTCAACATTGATACTTTGAGATTGACATCTCTTGACCATAACGTCAATAATACCCATAACATGTCCAATAGTGGTCAACCTCCAAACAACACAAGCAATACCTTTTTTGATGCTACCTCACAAAATGTCACAACTACCATGAGTTCTACCTCCAAAATTCCAAACAATTCCAATTCAATCAATGCTACATCCATTGGAGGAACACAGTCTGTCACACTTCCCACAATATCCACAATATTGTCATAATCGACTGGAGCCACCTTTGGGTCGTCGACAATGTGGGAAAGTCATTCCAATCCTCTATTTACCACTTCAATAAATGCCATGGGGGCATGATCAAGCCATTCAAATCCTCCATCCATAACTACATCTAATACCATGAATGTATCTTCATCAAATCCTTTCATTGGTACCTCAATCCTTTGGGAGTAAGTAAACATTGTCTCCTTATCCAAGGACCACAACCAAATGTTAACACGTCAACATAGTTTAATACCAACCCCTCCCAAGGAAAAAACATGAATGTTCCTCTTGGACAGTTCCAACAACCCTGACAAGGCAACCAAAACACACAACCTATGACATCATTCACACACCAAGATATTCCTGGTCACCATATTCCCCAAATATTGACCCAAATGGCTAAGGGACACATTCTGACATATTCATCCCATATTCATACCCATCAACATGCCCCCAATCCAAAATTTTAGTACCAACAACACGCAAATAAGAACACATCATACATGTCACAACAACATATCCCTCAACAACACACCAACATCCACTAATAGCAAGTGTGGACCCATGGTGTACCAATCAATCCAATGTAAGGGGCCACAAATGACCCTATAATTGATGCCTTGCAAACAAAGCTAACAGGTCTAGAGAAGATCATAGAAAACATGCAAATATCCAGTAAGACATCACAAGTGTCATATGATTTATCCGCATATCCCTTTGACATGTGTTACCAAATTTATGCCTCAACTCAATTGGTAGAACTCGCTAAATGTTTTACATCATTAGGTGAAATTGCAGTTTAGGTTCAAATGTTTTTTCACATTATTGTCATTATTCATTAAGTAATAGTTATACATTTTAAAGGAGAAATAGAGTTTTAGAAATGGAGTTTTTAGAATGCCATTCAGATGTTCCAGAAATGATAGAAATACAGAATTGAACCAATGAGTAAAATAGCATTTGAGATGCTTTCTTTTATTTCATAAAAAACTCATATTTTACAAGGCTTCATTTGATTCCAACAATTAGAATGATATTACAACATTGCATGTAAATGCATTTTTCTTTTCAGATGAAAAGAAAGAATGGAAATCAAAGATCCATACAAGTCATGGATGTGATTATTACAAAACATTGCTAATAGCACATTACACTACTACAGATGCAGAAAGTAAAACATATAAGTGACGATATAATCATCATTGCGTGATTATCGACGTTTGATGCTAGATGGTACACCATTGTCTTCTTGTGCTTCATCAACCTGTAAGAGGAAAAGAGGGGTTTTAGTGGCTTTGATTATGATGTAACCTATATGAGGCACCCACAATAGTACAACCTAGTATTAACCATGCATTGAAACAATCAATCAAGTGCAATACAGAAGAAATCAACTAAGGAGAAATAACAATATCATGATCATCATATTCTATTTTTATGCTAACATTGTTTGTTTCCTTGTGCAGGTATAGGTAAAATCATGAAATTGAACATTATTTGAAGACCAAGCATGTAAAGAAAAATGGGCTCCCACAAGGGTAGAGCTTGGCATACTACCCTATTCATTAAATGGGCTGATTTTAAAGATACATCATCATATTCATTAAGAGAAGTGAAATACAACTGAAAGAGTTAAAATAGAGTTATACATCGAGTAACTAAACCAACTGTGCATTCATAACGATCGGGTTTGTTTTCTAAAGGCTATAGGTGAACAATGAATTTAGTTCACTTGAGGAATTTAGCTGAGTACATTTACATGAGATATTGCTACAAAGTTCATGTTTTATGTTATCTTGTTGATCAAATCATATATGTCATGCAAGTTTTAGTTCATCAATTCATTCTTTTCAATCAAGGATAGTCAATAGGCATACATTATTCCATAATAGTTTGTTTTGATTCTTATCATGAAAGAGACCAGTTTTGAAAGTAGTTTGATAAGTGGAACATAAAAATGCATGAAGAGTACCATGTTGCTCAGGAGTACAAAAGACAAACAGTGCATTCAAGTGTTAAATGAATCACTAGTTCCAGTTGATTGGTAATCATACACAGAATTAGGAATCACAAGATTAAATGATAACAAGTTCTGAGGTGTTATCTATGCAAGGAAACATGTGAGATTTCATTGTGAGTAGTGTGCAGGAATAAATAACTCATTCCAGCTAGAGGAGTGTTTCAAGTAGAACCATGTATCAGTTTTTAGTTGGAGGCAACAATCAAAGTATGGTGTGCATTCAGAATTGTCTTTAGTGATATACAAGTGCCATTTACGGAGTAAACAAGTTATGAAGGCATTGGAGTTCAAACATGGCATGTCAATGATGCCTGAAATAAATAGAGGTCACAAGAGGAATATTTGAATGCAGATGTGTATAGTGCTGCAATGTTTCAAGTTAAAATCTCTACAAAGTCTAAGAACAGGAAGTAACATCAATGTTGTTGTATGGTAAAAATGGAGAAATTCAGAAGAGGGATTTTCTGTGTGAAAAGAGAGACAGCATGAAGTCAATATTTAGGTGATACAGTTAGCATATACAATTCTAGCCTTCTAAAGACTTATGGTTGATGTTCATTATTAGTATATTCTGGTGTATTTCATCCACAAAGAAGTCATACCGGGAGTGCAGATATGGAAATGTCTTCGTTAAGCCTTCAGTTCTATCAAATGGTGGAATGTAAGATTTTGAATGATTTAAAGAGGCTTAGATTTTTATACAGATGTAGTCTTCTAATACTACAAACGAGCTTCAGGAATGGAGAGTATAAGTGGTCATCCAATGTCTAAGAGGAGGTCTTGTTAAAGATTAGAATTTATACATCTCTATAAAGGAAGCTAGGGAGGTTAGAATGTCATGAGAATCAGGCAATTTCAGTTTTGAATCTACACATATGAGTGTTTTTTCATAACAGTAGAAATAAAAGACATTTTGAGCCAATTTGCAAGGAATATTTTTTACATCAAGGAGAGCCCATAGTGGGGTCTAAAAAATATAGTTACAGGAATGTCAAAATAGCACCAATTAACTAAGTACAGATAAACACAGATTTTCATTATTCTCACTATGAATTTGCAATTCTGAAGGTAAATAAAGACAAATAGTAAGAACCACATTGGGATTTCAGAATGTTGAAGGGATAGAATGGATATCTGTGATACCCAGATGTGGTTTTATTTTCAAAACACAAAAAACACAGAAAAATGCAATAATGGAGATAACCCATATGGGTTTTACATAAAATGCAGTAGAATTAGAAAATGCAAATTTATGTGCTGAATCAAGCTTCAGACAAAAAGAAAATATAGTTTTCTTTAGTGATTTCAAGTACCCACATTCCGTTTTGTTTTAAGAATACAAAAAAATCAATTACAGTGATAACCCGTGAAAAGAGAAAGCAAGGAGATACAGAAATGCAAGTTTCCTAAGGTGGGTCAAGCATCAAAATGAGGAAAACACAATTTTATTCTATTCTTCATGATACCCATATGCAGAAATGCTTTCAAATAGACATAATGATCAATTTTTTGTTCTAGGTCAAACCCAAAATCTACAAAGAAAATCTTTTCTACAATACATATCTAGTGCGGCCTGAACATGGCCAAAGTTCATGAGCAAAAGGAGATTCTTTAAGCCTCTGGAGAATAATTGTCTAGCAAAGAAGAAAATTACCAGTCCAGATATGTGGAAAAGCACTCTATCCATGGCCAGAAGTTTCAGATAGTTTCCTAAAGCGAGATTTCGAGCCCTTGAAGAACAATCGAGCTCTCATGGTGTGAATGGAACAAAACAATGATAGATGAAAACACAAAAAAAACAAGGAAAATACATTAGAGATTGTGTTCACCACAACATCAAGGCTAGAATAAGTACAAATGAAACCATCGAAATAGCTTACCCCTTCATAGTAGAAGAAAGCGAAAACACAAGGCAAGCTCTCATGGAGTAGACTGATAGAAGTCAAGCTCAAGCTCATATTGGCCAAGGTAAAGGAAAGTGCAAAGAGAAGTCAAAGGAGAATCATGACAGGCTGCGGCCTTAGGTCTTCTGTTATTCCAGAATGAAGAAAAAAGAAGCCTCAATACTAAGCAAAATAATCTTACCCACTGAAGCTCAACCACTGAAGAGCATGGAGAAGATTACTAAAGCACACGAGGATCAGTTTTGACACAATCATGGTGGCGTTATTCTTCCAGTAAGAGCTTCTTTCCTTCAAACTCATGAGTGAAAAATGAAATTATTTTTAGGGTTTGGCATTCTTTTCTCATTCCCTAATTCGAGCAACAACATCATCATCTGGAAGGTTTGGTCAGAGCACATGTTGAATTTCGAATGGAGGCCAAAATTTAAATTATAATTTATCAAAGTCTGAATGTTGATATTTGGAGGGGGCCGAAGTTCTTAAGTTGGTCGATATGTTAAGACTTTTAAGACTTATTCATGTGCTAGGTCGATGTTTTAGGTCTTAGGACTTATTATATGCTTTAGTGAAATATGGGTTTCTGCCTTATGATTATTGCTTTAAGAGAAAGGTTGAAGGTATGATATGCATAAAGAGTGCTTTATGACCTAAAAGTGATTATTCTTTTGTCACTTAAGTTGGGTATTCTTATGAGGGGTCAATGATCCATTTAGGGTTCTTATTTAATTGATTTTAGAGAAATAAATGAGAGTTGAAGATAGAAGAAGATTATGATGTGTTTTATTTTTATGATTTTGTGAGAAAATCATAATATTGTAATGGAGAGATAAGGAGATTTTTTCTTTTTTGCTAAATATTTTTAATCTTTAATTGCAAAAATAAAGCAAATTGTACAAATCTACAATCCTGTAAAGCAAAATCATAAAACAATATTTTATAAATTGCTTTATGATTTCTTGCTATTTTTAGCAGATTTTTATTGACTTTTCTTCTTGGTCGGATTTGAGACCTATCTTGGAGAGATTAGATGTTTTTGAGCTTTTAAAGCAAATCTAGCCTATTTTTAGAGGCTTGACAGTGTGACCATAAAAGCAATGTGCTTTTTTCTGATTTTATGCAGTTTTTGAGGTAGTTTGAAGCCTTTTTCCTTGAGCTTTTTTCTGAGCTTGGATTAGGGTTTATAGAGAGTTATATTTTGATAGACTTAGTCTTTTCAGCTCTTCTCTCTCAGTAGTTCAGATAAGAGTTTCTTGCTCATACATTTTTTGAGCTTGTAAACCTTTTGGTACTCAATTTTAGATTCAAGCAAAGAATCTTCTAGTTTTAATAGAACATCATATTTCTCCTTATTTTTTGTCTCAAATTTTGTAATGGCAATCTAATGTATTTTTGTTTTCAAATTAAAATCCTTTTATGTCTTTCTATTATAGGTTGTGTTTCAGAATTACATGTTTCAGGTTGCATGTTGTATTTGTTTTCCAGATCTTCATACAAATCACTGATGGGATATGTGCCAATAAGATTGTAAGAATTATTGTAATAGAGAAGTTGTTATGAGTGGTTAAGTCTGAATTTTCATAAGTTTGGTGAATCATCTATTAGTCATAGGCGTTATTTTCAAGTTATCTTTTATCCCTTTCCTCAAAGGTTGTTTTAGAATAGAATTCATCATTCAAAGAACCAAATCACTCTAGAGATTCCTCATTTGTTTAGATCACCCACATCTGAAAGAGGTTTCCATTTTTCAGTAGGTTGCTGAATATTGCCAAAAAGAAAAACATACTCAACATTGGGAGAACCAATTGAGGATATCCTTAAAAAGCTCCTCCAAAATGGTCTCATCACTCTTGAAGAACCAAATTCATATGACCTAGGGAAATTTAAACCATCATGGTGGGATGATAATTCTTTTTGTGAGTACCGTTGGGCTAAAGGACATAAGACATCATCTTGTCGACAATTCAGAAATATTGTGCAACACTTTATTGAGAGCTAAATAATCAAATTGGGTGGGCCATAATTTCCATCAAATGCTGACCATACTATTCATAAGAACCCACTACAAGACCATGGTTCTAATAATGCTTCCATGTCAGGTCCTAAGACAAACAATAATCAAGCCAATTACGCTCAAGCCAAGTATGACTATTCTGATGGACCTACTATAAACAATGTTCAAACTAATAATGAGTGTGTCAATACCATCATAGTCAAAAGAGCACCTCAATGCAATGCTACTACTCGAAGTGGTAAGATCACCATAGCTGGTCCACCTCCTACTAGGCAACCTAAGATCACCATACCTAGTCCATCTCCTCAACAAATGCAACCTGGCTCATCCACAAAGTAGTGGAAACCCAAGAGTTAGTTTAATCTTATTGACTAATTAGGAAAAACCCCTGCGCAGATTTCATACTTGAGTTTCTTCACATTTCTCCCACGCATAAGGCTATATTGGATACAACCCTACAAGAATCATCCATCCCTAAGGATATTGATGTCAACCAATTTGAAACTATGGTGGGATACCTCACTACACCTCACCACATCACCTTTTTTGATCAGGATTATTGATCACCCAAGACCAACCATAATGATGCACTACATATTGAGACTTTCATCCATAAACACAAGGTCAAAAGAGTTTTAGTAGATGGTGGAGCAGGATTGAGAATATGCTCCTTAAAACTGGTTAAGGCTCTAGGATTTTCTGATGCATGCATAGATTCTACAAAGAGCATAGTCATAAAAGCATATGATTACGAGGAATGTCCTTCTAGAGGCATTATTTCTCTTCCTATCAGAGTGCGACCAGTCATTGTGGATACAACTTTCCAGGTCCTAGATCTAGAGTTACCTTACAACATCTTGCTCAATTTCCCATGGATTCATGCTCTAAAGGCCATCCCCTCCACATATCACCAATGCTTGAAATTTCCATTTGATGGCACAAAAATCACCATAGATGGAGACCCCAACCCTTTTCAATATTGTACCAATATAAGGGTATTTCCAAAAATTGAGCGCCCATCAACCGAGAAGCTCCTGGCTCTTCTACTTCCAAGTACATTGACTCGTCCACACTCACATCATCGTCCAAATCCACTCCATCCACATCTTCCACCATGCCACTATCTTCCACACTTCCTAAGGTTGAGCCCACTGTCAAGATCTAGAACCTAGGCTATGGAGAATTCAAACTGCATATGCCTTATAGCATCACGATAATACCCAAGTCACCAAATGTCTATGGTTGGCCATGTTTTAGAATGGAACTCAAAGAAATTTTCAAAGTTCCACCAAAAACAATTTTCATCAAATGGGGAGATATGAGCAATGAGGACATTGTCAATATTACAGGATGGCTATTTAAAGAAATGGTAGACCTACCCCCATTACCAATTATGAAATATTTCAAGGGATATGATATGATGAAGGCTAAGGGATACAATGGAACTAGTGGCCTAGGAAAACATAAGACAGGGTGAAGAGAACCCATAGAATCTTTCAAAATACCAAAGTATCTTGGATTAGGGTATGGATTGCCCGATAATCATGACTGGCATACCAATGGACTTTTGAGTGACCATGTGCATGCTTCAGAAAGAGTTGATACCATCAAGGAATCCCTTACTGAAACCAAATCCCAAGAGTGGGAATTTTGCTCCCAATGATGTTGCCCCAATTATTTGTTCATTGAAACTAGGGAGCTTACCTATAAAAATTTTTTTTGGCAAACATTTAAAATCAATCAAGAACCAAATAGTCATAGTCCCATTTACCTTCCCCATGACATACAGGCCCCACCATCTGAATATAATAACCATCAGTAAGATCCATCTGAATTACCACATAGCACAAACGTTCATGACTCTGATTCCTTCATCCCCTACTTTAACAACGAATATGAGACAAGTGAAGGGGAGTATTGGATATAATCTGACCTGGAATTGGATGATGATAACTTCATCTTCAATGTCTCTAAATCTATCTACATGCTTTCTACATCCTCCCCTCAATTCACCAATATTGACGATGGCATTTCTTTAGTCTACCTACAACTAATAAATTGAGACCAACAAGGCATGCCAGTCCTGGATACCTTTCAGAATGATGAGGGCATTGTAGAGTTTATGGGATTATGTGAGGGAATACCCAGTGGTGAACACAAGGAAGGATTCGACATTGACCTAGATTGCACAGCCTATTTTAGCGAGACTGCTCCATCCTCCAATCACAAAATTAAAAATAAGAATAAAGAAAAAAATGAAATGTCTTTAGGTGAAAACTTAAAGGAACCTTCTAATGAAAAAAAAAGTAAAAATAAAGGATGTATCTGTGGGTGAAAACCTCTCTAAGGTGCCCAAAGATGGAGGATTGGACTTTCTCCCTATAACTCAAGAGAAATTAGTTATGCTCATAGAGGACACCATAGAAGACAACATATCAACCACAGAAGATCCAAAAATGGTCCTCTTTGTTGCATCCTTGATTGAAGAAGACAACTTAGAATTTCACAAATTCTTTCTCAAATGTAAAATCAACTTCATTTGGTCCTATGCGAACATGCTTAGACTAGACCCAAAAATGGTTTTGCACCATCTGCCACTATTGCCAAATTCCAAACCATTTAAATAGAAGCTATGCAAAATGCATCCTCAGGTCAATCTATTAGTCAAGGCTGAATTGAAGAAACTTCTAGACACTGAGTTTATATGGTCTATTGATTATGTTGAATGGATATCTAACCTAGGGCCAATAACAAATCCAAATGGGATGATCCGAGTTTGCATAGATTTTAGAGACTTAAAAAAGGCATGTCCAAAACGATGATTTTCTGCTACCAAATACAAATATCATCATTGACCTCATAGTAGGATACAAGATGTTGTCCCTCATGGATGGTTTCTCCAAATATAATCAGATTTGTATTTTCCCCAAAGATCAACATAAAACAATATTCACTTGCCCTTGGGGTACATACTGTTGGAATATCATGCCGTTTGGTCTAAAAAATGTAGGTGCCATGTATCAGAGGGCTATGACCACAATCTTTCATGACATGATGCATAAGATAATGGAAGATTACATGGATGACCTTTTGGCTAAATCAGTAATAAGAAAAGATCATCTGAAGGTGTTAGACATAATTTTTAAGAGACTAGAAGAATACAAAGTCTAACTAAATCCTAAGAAATGTGTCTTTGGTGTAACATCTAGAAAAATTTTGGGATACATAGTGTCTCAAAGAGGCATTGAGGTCGATCCAACAAAAATAAAAGCTATCATAGACATGCCCCCTCCTAGTGGAATTAGTGAACTTAGAACCTTACAATGTAGGATGCAATCTATTTGATGCTTCATAGCATAATTGGTTGACAAGTGTCAACCATTCCAATATCTTCTACACAAAGGCATCCCCTTTGTATGGGAAGATAAATGCCAAGAGGCCTTTCAGCAAATAAAAGACTACCTATTCTCATCACTAGTCCTTATGCCTCCCATTCAAGGAAAACCATTGATATTATACATCTTAGCAACAACTTCGGCATTGTGGGCATTACTGGCATAAAACTACCATGATGATAAAGAAAGGGCTATATATTATATCAGTCAGACACTGGTTGGGTATGAGCTGAATTACACATCCATTGAGCGTACTTGTCTAGCAGTGGCCTTTGCAGCCCAGAAGCTAAGACATTATATGTTGAGAAATCAGACATAGTTGGTGGCAAAGATTGACCCCCTGAAATATCTATTAAGTTTGGAAACACTAATAGGACATCTAGAAAAATGGGTAATGATCTTGAGTGAATATGATATTCAATATGTAGAAAGAAAGGAAATAAAGGGATAAGTCATAGTAGACCAACTGGAAAACACACCTATACAAAGTGATCACCCTTTAGTGGTAGATTTCCTAGATGAGTCAATATTCCATACAAAACCTAAGTCACCTTGGAGACTCTACTTCAATGGATCACATACTAATCATGGCTCAAGGGTACGAATTCTATTTATCACCCCTCAAGGAGATTCCATTCCTAAATCCTTCCACATAGCTTTCGCATGTACCAATAATTTGGTGAAATACGAGGCACTGGTCACAGGACTTAGAATGGCAATAAAATGAAAAATTGGAGCACTACATGTCTATGGGGATTCTTAGTTAGTCATCAACCAAGTTAACAATGACTACAACACTAAGGATGATAAACTAATTCCCTAAAAAGAATGGTTGACAACTTTTAGACATATTTTCACATGGTGAATTTTGAGCAAGTTCCAAGAGCATAGAACAAGGTGTCAGATGCCATGGCTACAATAGGATCTCTGCTTGACATTCCAAGCAATACGCCTCAGCTAGAATTCCTCATAGAACAATTGTTGGTCCCTGCCTATGACATTCCAGAATCATAAATGGTCTACGAGCTTGTTGGTCCTGATTCTCCCTAGTACCAAGAAATTCATGAATACCTTAAGTCCCAAACCCTTCCCCCTAATATGTCCAATAACTAGAGGAATTCATTTATTCAAAAAGCCACAAGATATTCCATTGTTAGCGACACCCTTTACTGTCATAGCTTTGACAACACCCTCCTTATATGTCTCAACACCAATGAAGCATGCACAACCTTACGCGAAGTACATGAGGGTATATATGGGTCTCATTCGAGTGGTCCTAATTTGGCCAAGAAGATAACGATACTTGGGTACTATTGGCAGACCATTGAGAAAGATGCATTAGAATATGTCAGGACCTATCGCTAATGCAAGATTCACAATGATTTGATTCACGCTCTAGCATAGGAACTTTGACCGATCACTTCCCCTTGGCCCTTCGCACAATGGGGACTTGACCTTGTGGGTAAGATCCATCCTACCTCATCCAATGGCCACAAATTCATCATCACCTCCACTAAGTATTTTATCAAGTGGATCGAGGCCATCCCCCTGACATACATAACTGACAAACAAATCTCCAAATTCATTCTTAACTACATCATTTTTTAGTATGGTCTTTCACAATCCATCATCACTGAAAATGGGCATCCATTTAAGAACCAAGACGTTCATGAGTTATATGAAAATTTTTATATCAAACATCATTTTTCCTCTCCGTATTACTTGTAAGGAAATGGTCAAGCTGAGGTGTCAAATAAAACCATTGTTAAAATTCTAAAAAAGACTGTTAATGAAGTTGGTCATGACTAGCATATTCGACTCAACCTTACTATATGGGCTTACCACACCAGCATTCATACACCCATAGGAGCCACTCCATTCACCCTGGTCTTTGGAGTTGAGGCCATCTTTCCCATCGAGGTTGAAATTCCTTCCTTATGAGTCTCCCTGAAGGGTCTAACTGATGATGAGGAGTACAGACAGTCATGCCTGCATGAGATGAAGATGATAGAGGAAAGAAGGCATAATTCCCTAAGCCATCTATAGGCATATCAGAACCATCTTTGTCACAATTACAACAAAAAATTCATGGTCAGGAAGTTTGACATTGGTGACCTAGTCCTCATGGAAAACCCTAAGAATCAGGCTGACAGAGAAAAGCCAAGCAAGTTTGAACCAAACTAGTTGGGTCCTTACATCATCATATCCTCTTTTGGTTCTAAAGAATATCAACTGGCTTCTCCAAATGATGAACAATTGATAGATCCTATCAATATTCTAAATCTTCAAAAGTTCTATGTATAGCATCAAAAAGTCGAGCTAAAAACTTTAAAAATACAAAAAAAATGATAAATGATAAAAAAATTGTTGTCTTAATGAAAACCTGGCAAACGGGCGTCTTGGTGGCACCAAAAAAAATGAAAAAAATAACAAAATAGTAAAGAGAAATAATTCATCCAATAGTGAAAACCTGGCAAACAGACACTGGGTATGTGCAGGATCATCATGGAAAAAATAGGTCCTTAAGTGGCAAAAAATTCAGAAAAATCAGAGTTAGGAAACTTGACGTAAAAATTTGAATAAGTTATCTATATTATTTCGAAAATATGTAAGAATAGAATTTTTAGCAAATTGAATGTAGTTTCTAAATTACTAGGTTTGTTTAAAAAAAAAATCTATTTGGTGAAAATTTGAAATTTCAATGCAATAGTACTTAAATTTCTAGGAAAAAATAAGTAGGCGTTTGTCTAACCACCCTAACCACAATAAAATAATAATAATTTTTTATAATATTTTAGATATAATTAGAGGAATCATGTCCCAATGTGATGCATATTTTTTTGTATTTTTTTTCCAAGTAAATAATTAATTATGAATTTTTTATTACAACTTTTAAAAATTATAAAAAAACTCATATGTCTGACCACCTTAACCTAGCCAAAAATTCATGAAATTCAATTTTTCTTTTTTTAATCCTATAGTATGTGAAGAATAGAATGTGATGCATGTTTTGGATTCAAAAAATGTGATACCATTTCAAAGCTATAGATGTTTTTCAATCAGCCTATAAATCAGGACTTTAGTCATAATTTGAATAGAAAATGAATAATAATTACTCATTAAATTCAAAGTAAAGCATAATTTATATTTGTGGAAAGCTGAGAATCTCTTTTAAAAACACTTTTTGTTTCATTAATTTTGGGTAAAAAAAAAATTTCAACCACATACCCATCATATTGCCACTTTTTGGCCCATCATGATTGTACACATACCCTGCTTTGGATAAGTACCATGGTTAAAACCTAGCAAACAGACACCATGCATAGTTGATCATTGCTCTATCATTTACTGTCACTTTATTTGGCTCGGCCTATGACAAAATGCATCTTTCCATCACCACCATGACATTTACCATGATTCCATAGCCTTCCTCTCATGGTTGACAAAAGGTTGACGTCAAGTCCTGCATATTATCCATCGGGTATCACATACATATCCCTTCCATGTCCTTTCCTACTTGGATAAGTCTTGGACCTGACTAGGGGCATAAATTTTATCATGTGACCAAAGTGGGTATAACACATGGTCTAAACATTGCAAAAAGTCCTAAAAAAGAAGACAAAAACATCACAAAATGTCCTAAAAAAAGACCAAAAATATTGTAAAAAGTCCTAAAAAGACCTAAAAATTGAAAAGCATCCTAAAAAAACCCCAACAAGGTCAAAATGTCTAGAAAACACAAAAATGGAGTCATTCCTTGTCAAGTCTATTAAATCAATCAGTCTATATCATTTGTCCAAACTATGTTGTCTCTATGCATTTGCTATGTAGGCAAGACTCAATTCCGAGTCCCTGAGACATTAGGTCAGTCCTTTAGGTTTGTAAAAATAAAATTATGATGCAATCTTTGATCATCAAGTAAAAGTCATTAGTCATGTTGAACTACAAGGTCTCTAAGTGTATGACGTAGGCAAGGACATCTGTCGATGAGCCCCCTGAGGCCGCACTAGGTCAGTCCATTAGGGTTCATGATATTACACTAGCACATACATCAAAAAGTTCTTCAAGTCAAACAAGTCATCTAAAAATATGCCATTTACTGCAACCAAATTTTGGCAACCATTTACTCAACATGTCAATTACATCAGCATGTCAATATTAATGTATAGTTGACATAAGTCAATTCAGTCAACTTCAATCAAATTTGGTCAAAACAAGTTACATTATCATAACTAGTCAAACTGTCAACTCTTGGTTATCTTTCAGATATGTCCTTTTGAAGAATAGCCTTTGTCATTTATGCCTTAGAATGTGTCCTTCCTAGGCATCGTCACTGTCATCTAAAATTTTTGAGTGATCCTCTTGACATTTAAGGATCACTCCTCTTGACATCAGTATTCTTCATATGTGTCCTTTTGAAGAACAATCTCTCTCATTCATGCCTTAATATGTGTCCTTCCTAGGCATCGTCATTGTCATCCGACATTTTTGAGGGATCCTCTTGACATTTAAGGATCACTCCTCTCGACATCGATATCTTTTAGATGTGTCCTTCTAAAGAACAAACTCTATCATTCATGCCTTAGGATGTGTCCTTCCTAGGCATCTTCACTATCACTATCACTGGCATTTTGAGGGATCCCTTTTGACATTTAGGGATCAATCCTCTTGACATCAACAGTATTTAGGATGTGTCCTTCTTGAATTTCGCAATCTTCAGCATTCGTCATCTTGGCATCGTCAAAACCTTCACACCCTGGCATCTCAACATCATTAGACCTAACATCTTGACATTAAGACACTCAACATCTAGACACACTTGGCAAACACTTGGCACTTGTCTTTTGTTTTTTTCATCATGTTACTAGTTTTTCAGTGAGATCTCAGCAACAGGATTTAAAGAAGTAGTGATGTATCATGAAGTTTTTCTTGTCTTTTGACACTCATGTTACTAGTTTCTTAGTGATGTCCTGACTACAGGATTTAGAAAAATAATGATGTATCATGATAATGGCTTTATTTTTTCCTTTTGGCAATCATGTTCCTAGTTTCTCAAGGATGTCCTGGAAACATGATTTAGAAAAGCAACGATGCTTCATGACTTGTCCTTCTTGTCTTTTTCTACTTGTGGTTGGTTATGACAAAAAGAGTAGGGAAAATTGTGCTCTTAGCATGAGTCATGATCATCCTTCTCTTTGACTTCTTGTCTTATGTGAAGGTATGACCTTGCACACCTTGATCTATGTCATATCATGGTGTTTGTTGGCCATCACAATAATCTACCCAATGGTGATTAAAGAGTAATAAATATTAAAGTCCTATGGTAAGGTTTTGAAGGATTTGGTCTAGGAACTAACATGTATCTCCTTTTTTCTTGTCATCTTCTCTCATTCATCTCTCGATGATATCCTATGACATACAAAAACATAAGTGCATACATAATCATATAGATATTGCATTAGGGCCATACATACATCATCCATATCATTAAATCATATACATTACATTACATATTGCATTATACATAGTCATTTATTAACATAATCATTAACATTGCATCCATTAAAATAAATACATTATGCATATCATCATCATCCATAGCATAACGTCAACATGACATATAAATAAGCATTGCATTATCATGGCATCACATCATAAGTAACCATCATAAGATGTACATGAAAGGAAAAATAAATAAATACCATAATCCATCATAAATGCATATCATACATAAATCATCCATCATACATCATAGTGCATAAATCAAATAAAATCACATAACACACATGTAGGCCGCATAAAAACTACATTATATATATAGCATCATCACAAAAATATAATGTAATAGGATAAAGTCAAGAGATATCCCAAAAATAGAGCTCGCGGGCTCGATAGTCAATACATAATGTGTCATAACATAAAGTATGAAACATGAAGCCACATATAGTAAGCTTGTCCCCATGAATTATTCTCCTCACCCCCTCATGGTGAAGAGTGTGGTGACTGATGACCTATTCCTGGCACTAAGGTAACTAGTGGAACTATAGCAGCCTCTATTTGTGACCCAATGGAATTGAAACTAATGGAATCATCTCCACGGTAACATGCATCTATGATGACATTGCGGCATGACTCTATGAAGCTGAAAGATCTATCACTGGAGGTGGACCAGGTACTGATCTATGGCCTAAACCTAATGACCCATGTGAGTACCCTAACCTATTACTGGAGGAGTGTATGTGATGGGATCTATGACTCAAAGTATGCCTTGAAGAGGTTGAGCCCCCTACACTACTTTAGATACCACTACCACTACCCGACCTGCTACTACTACTTGTTTGTGTCCTTGTTAGAGTGGGATCTCTCATCTTGGTTGGCATGGTTTGCTCATATAACTTCCTGTATCACCCAAGCCATATGCTAATCTTGCCAAACTCTCAAGCTAGATCTGCAGATGGTCATGTACATAGTCATGCAAACTCTGTACACCACTATGCTACCTCCTACTAGCAGATCACTGCCTGATTTTTCTCTACCCAAGTCACCTCTAGCTCTTCCTACAGTGCTATGACCTATGTGACACTCTCATCCAATCTCCTCTATAAGTCTGTCACCCTCTATTCTATCATGGCATCATGGGGCAATGCTGAGCTGGATGGTACCTCCTCCTCTCCCTGCACCATGCTTCACCTTAGTTGTCTCTTTCCCTCATCAATGGCCTTATCCTCATCATCCTCCCCTGTATCCTCCTCTCCTTTGACTCCCTCCTCCTGTGGCATATCAACATCCATCTCAGCCTCTAGTCAAACCTCCTCCTCCTCGACCTTTTGATCCTATCTGGCCTCCTCCTTAGCCACATGCTCCTCCTTATCCACGTGCTCATGACCTACATCCTCTTGCTCCCATCTAGGCTACTCCTACTCTCTCTATTCCTCCTTTCCTACCTCTGGGATAACATCTAGTGCCCCTCTCATTGCATGCTATCGCACCCTCCTGGCTTGCCTCCTGCCATCTCTCCTTCATCTCTAGTCATCCCCTATGTCACCCCCATCATCTCCATCATCTCCATCTCTCCCTCCACCTCTACCTCCATCCCTACCTTCATCTCTCCCTTTGTCTCTACCTTTGTCACCACCTATGCCCCCTTTTCTAGCTTGTGGCACATGTGGTATAACTGATCTCCTACCAATCAGCACCAACCCATTTGGATCTGTTAGTGGCACCGATCGATGTGCCTGCCACCAAAATTCATAGTCGACGGTCATCCTAGGATCTACAATCCCACCCCTCCATCCCCATTGCTGTGCCACTAGCTTGTCAATCTTCTGTATGACAAATGATACAGGAATAGGTAGACCCCAGGCTCCCTCCCTCGATTATCTAGCATACTCAGTTGTACCTACCGGTACACCTTGCTACTCTCCAAATTGTCTCAGTACATGTTGTGGAAGATACATCTCTATGATGAGCTGACTCTACATTGTCCTCCCAATCAAATAACGGTATTGTTTGTAGAAATTGAGGTGGTCATCCTCATCATCCCACTACTCGTAGTCTCTGTAGGACCTCTAAATGAATGCAATCATGGTTTCAATATGATGGCGCTACCACCCTATCTCTCTGACCCTCATCTGCTATAGAGCACTGGCATGGTAATAAGCATATGGCATCCCCTCGATTAGCTGTGGTCTCTAGATAGGAGGTTGAAATATAGCCACATGCTCCCAGGCCCATATCATCAGAAGTGTCGTGCCACACCCAATGCTCTATGCCCTCCTATAGGCCACCTCGTGGAGCTGATGGTAAAGCATTCCTAACAAATGGGGCCTCCAAGCGTAAATAGTCCTATCTCATCTCATGCCCACTAGAACATCACCCCAACCAATGGGAAACCCGTGACCAAAGTGGTTAGGAATCAGTATCCTATCAATCAATGTCACCAATAGTCCATTAAATCATCCGTAGTGCTCCGCCATAAACTCCTAGTGAATCTCGTATCCCTCGATGCCAAGTCCTACACCCTCATCATGATAATAGGTTGTAAAGGTCTGATAACCATGCTGAGGGTCATAAACGATCCGCTCTCCTCAAATCGGTAGACAAAGAATATGATAAACATCCTCCAAAGTCACAATAGCCTCTCCTGTCAGCAAATGGAAAGAATATGTCTTTGAGTGCCATCTCTCACACAAAATAGTCAATAGTCCCCTATTTTCCCAAATAATGAGCATATAGGAAACATAATATAGACCCAGCCACATCAATTGTCATCACTCTCGCCAACTCAGCTAATCCTAGAACCAGAAGGTCGATGGCTTGCTCTCCCAAGTATAGATGGGTGCTAGCTATCTTTGCACATGATCAAACAACACGTCAGTACCTTATATAAAATCATCATTATCACTTGTGTCACTCAAAAAGCAAGTAAAATTTGAGATGAGTCATCAAAATCAACCTTGGTAAAATTCAAAGTCAAATGTGTCATGTTGACTTCAAATCCGTCATGAGGAAGTGTTTGCATCATTCCATACTTCAATTGCATTGTGATATACCGAATACATCATTCTGTCTGACATTTACATTGCCACAGTGTGTTTGGATTGCGACTTTCAACATATGTGTCATTTAAATCAGATGCATCATTTTTGACCTCAAATGCATCACACTATTGTGAATACATCATTTCGCCTATCAATTGTGACTCATTTTGGTGAATGTGTCACGATTTCTTACAAATACGACACAATCACTAGACCTGCCCTAAAATCTTATGCAATTGCATTATGACACATCAAATGTGTCAATCACTAAGACAAATGCAGTTTACATTCATGCATATGCGTCGCAGTGCATTTGTTGTTAACCCTAAAACCCTAATTTTTGCACAAAAAATTATAAAATGACAAAGTGGGTTAGGGGTACATATCACTGGCTCTAAGCCCTTGGGCCGCTTGTGGGTCCACACGATCTCTTTGCAATGCTCGGTCACTAAAATCACCATGTTTGCTACAACCCTCTTTGCTCGGTGCTCTCAGAATTGCTAAGGTGAATAGTGAAAATGAATTGACTTTTACCCCTTTGTCAACCTATTTATAAAGTCAAAATGATATTTGTCAAATCTTTTACTACTGGGGGCCCTTTTGACCAACTTTGAACACCCTTTTTGCTGCTCTAAACATGCTACAATTTGAAATCAGTTGCGCCATTTTCTTTCTAATCATTAAATTGACTTATCGGGACACTTTCCAAATTTTTCTGTCACATGGCCAAAATTCAAAAAAAAATTCTGATGGGGCATCGATACTCTATACCTTTGCTCGGGCATGACTTTAACTTATTTTCTTTGTCATAATGCGACATGCTACATTATGACACAGAGGAGCAAAATATAGACACATAAAAATGACCCAAACCTGTAAGTTTTGTTTTACCACTTTTGTCCTAGCATAATTATGACATTTAATTATGTCCTTGGTCCACTTCTCACTGTTAATTAAAAAATTTATAATTGTTTAATTAATTCATATCTCTTGTATTCTTCATGATTATTAGATAAATAAATTTCTTCATTTATTTAATTACCTAAGTTATTCATTTATGTCTTTTGATTATTAAATAAACGAATTTTATTTATTTATTTAGTATGTCACTAATTTTCATAATTAAATGAGCTTATTAACTTATTTAATTATCAGTCATAATCCTCTAAATTAAATAATTATGTTTAATTAATTAATTACCTAATTTAATATTTCTCTCATTTTAAATAAATTAATTATTTAAAATGATCTCACTTTATTAACTATCACTTCATTTTAGTAAATAATCTAACAATTGATTATTTACTATCACACAAAATCCATATTTTGAATTTATTTAATTCAAAATGGTAATCTTCTTCCAAATATCAATTAATTGAGAAAATTCTTGATTTTTCAAATCGTTTTTTCAGTTCAACTCTTATCTTATTGATTTTTTGAATCTTACAAATCAATCATTCTTTATCTTCTTAATTTTCAAAAATCTTTATCTTTTTGACTAATTATCAAATTTATTCTCGATCACCGATTTGATTTTCTCAAATGACATCTTGACCACTCATTTAATGATTTTTCCCTAACCTTGATTAGGGATTGTCGCATGAAATCTCATCCACTGATTTTAGGCTTTGTCAGATTTTAATCTGGTTCATCTGTCCAAAATTACATTTTCTATAAAAATGCCAATTTGCTCACATTTTTGGGACCATGACTTCATTATTATAGACATTTTATGCTTAGATTTTACTTTTCATTTAACTTATTTAATTTATTATTTTGTCATAAGCATAGTCATTTGTCATAGGCATTTTGTCATCAAATCCTTCAAAACTTGCAAACAGCTTGGTCACAATCGTTTTCCCATACACACAAATTTGAGGGCAACAATCATACACTGCAAGCTAGAAGGTGCTCTAGAAATGAATCATGGAAGCAATGAATATATGGTATAATCATTTATGTTTTAAGCTTTCTTTGTATTCCATAGTTTCTTTGGGTTTTATTTATTAATCTAATCTGCTAACCTACCTAAAAATAACCCTTTGATATAGTCAAGGCTAGTGAACCTTGAAACACTGATGTAATGAATGTTGATACAAATAATGAACAACATGATATAACTCCAAATGTTACCCAAGTTAATCTTATGGATGAACTTGTGGGTACAATAGATGTAATCCGTCATAAGGTCCCAACCAATAAATCTCTTGATATTACTTTTTCTTCTCATGATATTCTTAAAAAGATTCCTTATGGTCTTCTTTACATAGCTAGCAAAATCTATGATAAGCCCACTAATGGGATATTAATTGATCCTACCTATGGCAAGAATGTGATCACAAAAGAGTTCTTAGTATTACACGATCTTTATCAAGATGATTATAATAAACCAACTACATGGATTAAAATACATACTAGTTTTGCATTCCCTATGATTGGATCGATCATACTCTCATTACAAATAGGACCTAAAACTTTAGAGGTAACATTTTATATCATTCCATAATCTGACCAATTTCATCGACGGTTGGGTCATCCTTGGCTCCACTCGATTAAAGCAGTCTCATTAGTTGTTCACAATTGTTTGAAGTTTTCACATGGCATTGAAACATTTACCATACACCATAGTGGCTTTAATCCATTACCCTCCAAAGGTAATTTTTCCTTAGAAGCCTTTTGGCCTGAACCTATGGAACCATCACCCCTCAAAAAGAACTTCTTTTTCATAGCCTATGAAAAGTTCAAAGCCAAATGCATAGCTAAATTGTCTCTTTGTAACATGTCTCTGTCCACTTCCACTCCTCCTATCCTTGATGAAATCGTGCTTCAGCCTGAGTCCAACATTGAACAAACAATAAAACCTCATGAGCAAGCTACCATAGACACTTCCCCTCTATCATTTAAATGACCAAGAGAAAATGAAACCAATCATGTCATGCCTCCTCACATTAAACAAGTGTATAAAGCTAAAGAGAAATTGATTGACTCATCTTCTTCAGTTTCTTCTATTCTTTCCCCTCCAAAATAAAAGGAACCTATGATGGATCAACCCACTGTTACACCTAAACAATTTCAAAATAAAATAAAATGAAACTGCAGTGCTAGGGAGCGGAGGCGTCATCGACATCTCCTTGCTCATCAATCTCAAATGGAAAAAAAAGAAGAAAACCAACCTTTTCCTTTGACATAAGCAATAGATGATCACCCTAATTCTCCTGACCTACCACAAGATAACACAATCCATCTCTCACAACAAAATGAACTGATCCAACAACCACAAATTTTGATACATCCCTCCTTGGAAATAACCCTTCATCCTCCTATCGTAATCAACCTTGATGATGATGATGACAAGGAGATCACAATAATAGATGAAGTGCATAACGATATGAAATCTTTATTTTCATCCAGCATGAGCTTAAAAGATAAATCTCCCATACCTTTTGAAGAACTTAGTACATCTCCTAGTTCAACACTTGCAATTCTTCCTTTGGAAGCCAACCGCCCTCACAATACACTAAACATGATCGGGAGGTGGATGACTTGTTAGATGGTTCACTTACATTCTTCTTGCTATCCTTTTACATTTTTCTTTTCTCTTTTATTTCTTTTGCAATTGTATGTGTGTATAGTGTTCTCCTATAACGTGTGTTTGATGTTCTCTCTCCTTGTACACTTCCTCTATTTGTACCTTTATTCTTCTATATGTCTTGCATTGCCTTTTTTGTTTGTGCTTTTGTGTTTTCCTTTTGGGGATGATGCAAAGTGTTGAGACACCCTATGTCTCTTCCATGTTGACCCAAAAGGTCATTTTTCCCTTTTTTTTGTGTTTTCCTTTTGGGGATGATGCAAAGAGTAGTGATGCCCTATGTCTCTTCTATGTTGACCCAAAAGGTCCTTTTCTTTTGTTCTTTTTTTTTGTGTTTTCCTTTTGGGGATGACTAAAGTGTAGAGATGCCCTATGTTTCTTCCATGTTGACCCAAAAGGTCCTTTTATTTTATTCATTTTTTTTTTGTGTTTTCCTTTTGGGGATGATGCAAAGCATTGAGACATCCTATGTCTCTTTCATGTTGACCCAAAAACTCCTTTTTCTTTTGTTCCCTTTTTTATTGTGTTTTCCTTTTGGGAATGACACAAAGTGTAGAAACACCCTATGTCTCTTCCATTTTAACCCAAAAGGTCCTTTTCTTTATATCCTTTTTTTTTTGTGTTCTCCTTTTGGGGATGATGCAAGGCATTGAGACTGAAATGTCTCCTTCATGTTGACCCAAAATATTTTCCCTTTTATTTTTTCTTTTTGTTTATTTTTTCTTGTGTTTTCCTCTTGGTGATGATGCAAAGTCTTGAGACTGCAATTTATTTTCCTTTTTTTTTCACTCTCTTTGTGTCATTCTTCTAATTCTATGTGCTTTTGGGAATGATGACAGTTTTGAGCTCTTTCATAAAAACATTGTAGCAATGAACATACTAACCCCAAAATCATAGATCCCTTATGTGTTTGGTGCTCCTTTTCTAGGGGGCAACCCTCCCCTCTATTTTTTTCTTTTTTGTTTACATGATGCAACTTAACTTAGAAACATATGACTTGGAATAGGTGCTTTCCATGTTGGCTTTCATGTCTTGCTTTCTTTTTGCATTTTCTTTCCTTCACTACTTTAAATAATTGCTCATAGAACAGTGTGTCAAAATTCCTTTAAAGTGGGGGGAATACATTGGCATAATTTCATTTTCATTTTTCGTTCTTAGTGCAGCCTTGTCACTTCATATGATGTGTTTTTTACTTTGTGGATAACATTGGGTTTGACGTCCTTCATAAGTGTGATCTATCTTAGTGTATTACATTACTCTTACTGGCCTAATATGACACAATGCATCCCCTAAGTTGTGAATATTTTATTCTTCGATTGGTCCTCTCTTGGATACATTAGACACAACATTCCATAAGTGACAGATCTTGCATGAACTTAATAAGAATCCTTTGAACATCTTTTACATTTTACATTTTGCATTTTTAACACCTTGCATAACATAGCTTACATTCTTGTGGTACCTTGCTCTTTTTTCATGGGTTCTAAGCATATGAATATTTGCTTGTCTCATGAAGCACGAACCGACATTTTCTCTTGTGTCACCTTGTTAAAGTTATCAGGTGGTATAACTTTAACATAGTTGAGCAAGAAGCCCATCCAATGACATGACTTTCCCCATAGCCACCTATGTGTTTGTGAGTACATACCAACTATCGTTTGTATCTTACCTTTTTGGGTTTTCTCACTTGATGGACCACCATAATTTTTGTCACCCCAAAGTGAGTATGCATTCTCTTTTTCTCACAAAGAGTCTAGATCTAATCCTCAACTAGTTGGATAGACGATCAAAGTTCAATCCAATTCCCCCTTTTCTTCTTCTATTTCACATGTGTTCCTTTGTTCTTATGTTTAGTTTTCCATGGGATCTTTATCATGGGGGCTTGATCATCCCTCTTGATTGTTGTTACTACATCTTGCTAACATATGTGCATTTCGATCCTTCTCGATATGCAAGGCTACTTTAGCGTGAGTTTGAAGCAAATTCATCCTCTCACTAAAGTGGGGGCTAAATGTGTTGTAAAAAAATGGCCCCATTGACATTTTCATGGTCTTTTAGGCCTTTCTTCACAATGCTTGGTACATTTTTCTTTGATTTAATGTTGAAATGTGACTTGAACATTCACATTAGGTCCTTAAAATTCAAATTATGGCATCTTGTGAAGGTGTTGTGAAGTGTTGTAAAACATTTCTACATTTTTCAAGATTCTATTCATTACTTGATTCACCTAAAAATCACCTTTTCATCACTTATCAAGTCCTATTTTGAAGTGTTGTAAAGTCTTGTAACAAGATTTCACACTTTTCTAGGCTTAATTTCACTATTTACACCTTTTTTATGCTTTATTTGACCCCTTTATGCCCTTATAAGGCTTAATTAAGTGTGGTTTTGAATGTTAACCCAACAAACAATATTAAATGCAAGATAATTCCTGACACCCAATTTCAAGTCCAAGGTGGGACCTATTCACCATGGGTGGCGAATGAGTCCCTCTTGGCTCAAAATTCAAAATATTTCAAATTTTCTTTCAATTTTTTATTTAAAATCACCTTATGTTGCAATGTGATGAGGTATGTTCGAGTTACTAAGGCACACGTGTGTATAAATAAGTGTTTTTACATCCATTTTAACCCCCTTTCATCAAGTTCACTTATTCGCTCATTGATTCAAGCATTCAAGCACTTTGCATCACTCAATCAAGCATCAATCAAGTATTTTGGAGCAGCCATTGTTATATCTTTAGATTTCTTCAACAAGGTTGTTGAGTTTAGGAAATTTGCCTATTTTTTTATTAATCTTTCCTTCTTCATTTCATTCCATTTATTTATTAAGGGTTTGATTACCAAAGTAGGATTTGACCAAGGAAAATCCCTATAACCTAACCCTTAACCATTTTTCCCCTTTTGTACATGTGCATTTGAAAACTTTTGTATGTAGATTTATCAAGAAAATAGGTTTTGAAAGGTGTTCAACAAGTTAGAAAAGTGTTTCAAGTCAACTACAACATATTTCAAGCTTGGAGACAACATGCAGTCCATTTTAGAATACAAATTTGACTTTGTCAACCCAATGAGTAGACAACCTTAGATCTAGTGCTATAGAATTGGTCGTTGATTTCACAAAATTTTAGGAGAGGACTGGTTCACCATTTGTGGTGAATGAGTCCCACCTTAAAACTGAAAATCTAGATTTTGTTAGATTCTAGATCCTGACAATTAGAAACCAATTTTCATCAGAAGTAGGACTGATCCGCCATTAGTGGCAAATGAATCCCACTAGTGATTTTTAGTGATCTCTATCAACCTTCAGAACACTACAGATTCCACATTCATTTCCCAAGTGCACTCTAATTCAACCTTCTTCTTTTCTATTTTGCATTTGTTCATGTTTAGCTCATGCTTGCATATCACATTGTGTTTTCAAATAGCAATTGTTTCTTATATTTTGCATTCAAAATCAGTCAATTACTTAAATTAGTTGCATTTAAATAAACTCATTTAGCCTTAGTAACATCATACACATCCTAATTTGAGTGAACCACATTGATTTTTCGTGAAGTTTATCTCTCTTCTTTTAGGTGAAACATCCTAAGAGTGCAAGAGTAGCCTATAAGCCTCATGCCTAAAAATATATGGTTCACTATTATATCTAACTACATCTAGGCCTAATATAATGCAAGCAATTTGTATGGTAGTAAGATTTCATATATCACCAAAAGAATCACATGTCAATGCAGTGAAAATAATCTTTAGATACATCAAAATCACTGTTGAATATGGTTTATTGTATCCCAAAATCAAAGATTTCACTTAAACAACATACATAGATGTTAATTGGGTAGGAAGTGTGGATGAAATAATGAAACAAATGACAACCCACATTATGTTTTCCAATCTGCAATTATTTTGTGCATTTTTTGTTTCAATCATACAAAGAAATTGAAATCCAATTTATACTATAACTAAGAGTTATATATTTTCAAGGTGAACTTCATTACAATCTTACTATCTACAAAACAAAAGGCTTCCAAGAAATTCATATTGTTAATATAATTGTAGGTGAGGGATACATAAAAGTATCCAAATTCACCTTAGGTGTAACCAACCAATTGGTTTCTTACTATGTAAGTAATCAAAACATTTTCATTACATATACTATCTATGTGTAATTGTAGGTTGGAAAACACTGGGTGTTATGAAACCTGCAACCCAAATACTATTTTAAAACCCTTTACAAGTAACAACCCAATTGGTTACTCACCCCTTAGCTAAATTCGGATAGTTTTGTATATCCCCCACCTGCAACTTTGCCCCATGCTCTCAAACCTTCAACTTTTAACATGTAGAATGAAAGAATGCACAACACAAAGTGTTTTCTAGAAAACCTCTAATTATTTTGTGCAATATCATATTTGAACACATCTTCTCAAAAAACAATGCTTATTACAATTTAGAACACAAGTCTTACTCACATTAGTCCACTTCCAATTCCCATGGGTGCACAAAACTCATTGAAAAGTATAGATTCTTGTGCAAGCACTGGGATAGAAATTTTTATAGTCAAACTCCTGCCATGACATCACGACAAAAAAAGGTGGGAAAAATGACCTGGTGATGTCATTATCTACTCACTTTCATTGTTGTAATGTTTCCTCCTATCTGCAAAATTCGTCACTTTTATCCCCTGTCTTGGGAGGCCCTATACTATGTTGTCCCATCATGTGGTGTATGTTTTTTTGTATGTTATGATGTCTCTGGCATGCATTCTTCTAGGGAGAAAATCCACATCCAATTGCAGAAGGTGATCTCCCTACAAAATCGCATGTTTTACACATGAGAATCTGTTTCCCTTTTTCAAGGATAAGACATGTTTGATTATGTTATCATGTCCAAGACATACATTTTTCAGTGATAATAGCTTGATTTTACTATATTTCATAGCGATATTAGCTTCTTCCAATTGCACGAGGTGATTCTCCCTACAAAAAATGCATGTCAGATGCATCATAACCTTCATAATGTTTTAAAAATCATAATTTGGAATGCAAGAAAAGAAAAAATGTCACCAGTTTCAACATTCACATTTTGGAGGTTGTTGGGGACCTCACAAAGGAGTTCTAGTCATTTAGAGGCCAATGCAGAGTAGCCACTCTCCCTACAAAACAAATGTGACAAGCATAGATAGCTAGGTAGCAGGTATGTATATTTTCTAGAAATATATGCCATTTTCCAAACTGCCTAGGGACTTTGAAAAATTAAAGGATATTCATTGCAAAAAGCAGTATTCATTGATGGGATTCTAAGGGTTTTCCTTGCAAAAAAGGGTTTTCGTTCAATATGCAAAGTTGATTATGTGCTTTTCTTTGGAGGTTTTTTTAATTTTGCAATTTTAATGTTCAGTCCACATCTATCATAAATGAGGAAAAATGTCCAAATTGAGCTCATGTCTAACTAACTAATTTGATTTTTACATGTTCATCTATGAATTTCCTCACACACATATGAGGTTTGAAAACACACTAGATCATTTGTCAACTACACTCAATGGCATGGACCAAGCTTCAAGGTAGATGGTTAAACCCACACAACCTATGTGATAAAAAATTGCATGCTTCGTAACACACTACATTTGTCAACCTCCACATCACAACATACCCACATTAGGGGAAATTTAAATAAAAAACATGGGCCTCCTAAGGAACTCTAAAAAAACAAAAAATATCTCATATAATACAAATTATTTAAATATAAAAAATATAAATTAATTAACTACATGAGTTAAGTGGGGACACATGTTTCTATTATAATTCCTTAAATAGTTGAAGTCCATGATTTTTTAAAAGTGGTAACATATATTTCTATTATAATTTATTAAAAAACTCAAGTTCACTTTCTTCATTATTTATTTTTTATTTAAAAACTCTTAAACTCAAGTTTGGTAACTTCTATTTCTATTATAATTTATTAAAAAAGTTGAGTTCACTTTCTTTTCTTGATTATTTATTTTTTAAAATTATTTAAAAAGTGGCAAAGTAAAAGATAATGAAAAATAGCAAAAAAGAAAGTAATCTTTTTTCTTTCAAAAAAATTAAAAATATATTTAAAGCTGGATGGCATTCGATGGTTCTGTGTGCCAAGCTAGGGCGTTTATTCCCTAGCTCAATCCCTGCATCTGCTTGATTATGCATTGGGTGGGGGGTCTGTGTTTGTATTTGGGGGGGTGGGGTGGTGTTTTCTTCCCCTTTCTCTTCCCTCAGTTGCTTCTTTCTATTCTACCTGTGTGTGGGGACTGCCTCTTGGCGCTGTGGGGTGAGTGGAGAGCTACTGGAAGCCGCAGGTGTGTGGTGTGGAATGGGACTTTATGCCTAGATTTTTTCCTTCTTGCGTGGCCTCTTATTGGAGGTTCCTCCTTAGCACTTTTCCAACATTTTGTGGTGAGCGTTGGGTGGGATTTTTGAAACCCTTGTTTTGGTTTTATATCTCGGAGGCTTGCATGCCCATTGTGGGCTGGGTATAATGTTGTCCAGGGAGACCTCGGGTGCTAGCCCCAAAATGTATTTTCAATCTACGATTGGTACGAAGTCTCCTTCGCATGCTTTGAAGGTTTTCAATAATAATCTATATTTGTTGGAACCTGGGCTAGATGGAGTGGGTTCGTCTAGTGGGGCTTAGACCACAAAAATTAATGGATGTTTGGAATGCTACAAGTAGAGGCCAAAACTTGTCATCCCATTGGAGATGGTTGCAGAGGATATCAAATATAACCTAAGGCACTCTTTTTATTGCAAGTTTTTGGGTATGCCGATATCGATGCAATTTTTGGAGTCTTGGGCCCAACGGACTTGGATGTCAAAGGGTGAGATGGATATAAAGCTCCTAGCAAATAATTATTTCATGGTTAACTTTGAATGCATCATAGATCACAATAAGGTTTTTGAAGGGGGCCCCTATTTTTATAACTAGGTTGGTCTATTTATTAAACCGTGGCATGCTAGTTTTAACCCTACTAAGGAGCTTTTGACTCGAGTCCTTGTGTGGGTTTAGCTTCTGCAGTTTCTAGTGGAATGTTGGTAGGATGACATTTTGCATTTGTTGGGGTCGATGCTCGGGAAGCCAGTTGGTTCTTCACAGCAGACTCAGTTTAAAAAGGTGATAAATTTTGCTTGTATTTGTGTGGAAATCGACTTAAGTAATCCATTACCAGATTCTTTGGATATGTGTGTGGGTCCTCACTCTTGGGTTCAATCGCTAGACTATGAAACTCTTCCATTTCAATGTCATCTCTGCCATGAATATGGTCACTTACAACGAAGATGTCCAAAGGCTAGGCCTGTGGAGCATCTGACTTCCCAAATTGCTCACAACCCACCTAGGGAGGATAAGGGAAAGGATCCCATTCCAGGGGATGGGGTTGGTCCAGATGGCTTCACCCCTATAAGGAATCATAACAGAAACTGGGGTCAAAAGAGGACCTTGAAGGAAAGACAAGATGAAGACTCTTTTAACAGATTCAAGGTTTTGGATGATCTTGGCCAACAAGAAGTGAATCTAGGCTTGGTGAATTTGGATTAGGGTATTGTGTGTTAGGGATAGGAAGATCCTCTTTTTGGGGCTTCTCTAGATACACAAGTTATAGGAGTTGTGCAAATGGTGACCGAACTTCAAATGGATGGCCAGGTGGAGTTGGTTTCTGCCGTAGAAATGAAGAAGAATGGGGGAGTTGGTACTATTTTGGCATTGCATGCAGGAATGGATGCTGGGAAGAATATCAAGTCTTCTCCTTCTCCTTTGGGTCTCCATCAAAATGATATCAAGAAAGGGTTGGGGGAGAAATCTTCAAAGCTTGGAAGGAAAAAGGATATATAAAAGATTAAGTTAGTTGGGGAAATTCTAGTGGAGTCAGGGTCAATTAGGACTCTAGATTAACACTTTTCGAGCTCATCAAAATGATTGTATTATCATGGAATGCAAGGGGCTTGAATAGCAGCCCTCGACAAAAGGTTGTTCGTGAGTTGGTTAGAATTCAATCTCTTGATGTTCTATTCCTGCAGGAGACTAAGTTACCTATGGAATGTATGATTGGTTTATCTCCTAAGCTATGGGGAAGTGGTGAATGCTAGTTCATTGGTGGTCAAGGGTCCACGAGTGGAGTGGCTTGTCTTTGGAATCCTTGGAAGATCTGCCCTCTTTGGTGGATGTCCAACAAGTCTTCTATCTCAATGATCACCTCTTGTTCTGAGACTGGGGAGTCTATTCTCCTCTCCAATATCTATGCGCCTATTGAGGTTCAAGGTAAGCAAATTTTGTGGAGTCATATTAGATTTGTTCAAAGTATGGTGCCTTTTCATCCATGGATTATGGCTGGTGACTTTAATGTTATTTCTAAGTTAGCTGAGAAGCAAGGTGGTATTGCAAGGTTGGAGCCTTCTTCCCTGCTTCTTCAGGATAACATATATGCTTTGAATCTTGTTGATGCAAATCCTACTAATGGTCATTTCACCTAGAACAATCGTAGGATTGGGGATAACTGCATCTCTAAAAGACTTGAATGGTTTCTAGTGTCCTATTCTTGGGTTGGTGGATTGTGGTCTTCTAGCTCAAAAATTTTGGATTGGAGAGGATCTGACCATTGTCCTATCAAGCTTGTTGTCTCTTCAGTTCATGTGCCTCGGTTGCCCTCTTTCAAGTTCTAGATTCTGTGACTCTATGAGCCCTCTCTTCATGACTATGTGGCCGAATGGTGGAAAAAGGTAGACCCACTTATGGCACGACAATGTATATTTTCTCTAAGCTTCTCCAATTTGTCAAATATCAGCTTAAGCATTGGAATTGTCAGTGCTTTGGGAACATTTTCCATGCTAAGGTTGCTGCCCAGGCTAAGATGGATAGTATTATGAGGGTGATCAGGGAGGATGGTGTGACTTCTAATTTACTCCAAGAGGAGGCCAGGGCATTGAAAGTGTTGGAGGAGTGTGAATTGCAGGAGGAATTATATTGGAAACAAAAGGATCAGATTGAATTTCTTTAGGAGGGGGATAAAAATATGGCCTTCTTCTTCAATTTGGTGAAAGCCAGGCGCCATGGGAATTCCATCTCTGTTCTTGTTAATGACACTGGTAAGCATCTTTCCTCTTTTAAGGATATTTCGTGTGAAGCTGTGTAGTATTTTATTTCCCTATTCAGGGAGGATTCTTAGGGGGTTGCTAATGAGGAGGCCCAAGTTTTTTCTCGCATCCCTTCTTTGGTTACTATGGAGATGAATGAGCATCTTATGGGTGATATCTCGATTGAAGAGCTCAAGAGCACAGTGTCCCAAATGAAGAAAGGGAAAGCTCCTGGCCCTAATGGATTCCCAGTGGAGTTCTTTCAAGAATTTTGGGATATTATTAAGTTGGACTTATTGGTAGTTGTCCAGGAATCTCAGATGAATAAGCAGATGTTACAGGCTTTGAATTCTACCTTCCTGGCTCTCATCCCCAAATGTGATGGGGTGAGTAGGATAAGCCAATTTAGACCCATTTCTCTTTGTAATGTGATTTACAAAATTATCTCTAAAATTATTATAGATAGGCTAAAAAAATGGCTTAAAGTGTTGATTTCTGAGGAGCAGAGTGGTTTTGTGGTGGGCAGACAAATTCTGGATGGGGTGGTTATAGCCATGGAGACCATTCATTTTATGGCCATTTTTCAATGATAAGGCAATGTTCATCAAGTTGGACATGGCAAAGGAATATCACAAAGTTTGATGGTCCTTCCTTTGGAATATTCTTGGTGCTTTTGGTTTTGGGGATGAGTGAATTTAATGGGTCATGAGTTGTGTTACTTCAGTATCCTTCTCCATTTTAATTAATGGTGAGCCCTTAGAGCTTTTTGGTGCCTCTAGGGGATTGCATCAGGGTGACCTGTTGTTTCCATATTTATTTTTTCTTCTTGTTGAAGGTTTGGGTAGGTTGTTGAGAATGAATGTTGATAGGGGTCTCATTCAGGGGTGGCAATGGGGAGGTACTATTCCCCCACAATCTCATTTGTAGTTTGTGGATGATACTATGTTGATGGGTATGGCTACAATTAGGGAGGCTACTAGCTTGTGTGCGATGTTGGATGTTTAATTCATTGCATCAGGTCAGTTGATTAATGGAGATAATTCCTCCATCTTCTTCTTCAATACTCTTGGTCCTATCCAGAGGAGGATAGCAAATATATTGAGGTTTTAGGTTGGGTCCCTTCCTTTGACCTATCTCAGTATTTTTATCTCTATCAAAAGGATGCTCAGGGAGTCATGGCAGAATATTCTGGATAAGTTTCAGACAAAGGTTAACCATTGGACCCATAGATGGTTGTCCTTTGATGGTCGGGTTTATTTGATCAAATATGTGGTTCAAGCTCTCCCCATCTATAGATGTATGCTCTAGGTGGCCTCGGTTGGTTTTGTTTAGGAACTGGATGCTTTAGCCAGACAGTTTTTATGGTAGGTAATTTATTGTCATCCAAATGGACTTTGGTTAGATGGGAGCCGGTGTGTAGCTTGAGGCAATATGGTGGTCTTGGATTAAGGTAGTCATCTTTGTCCAGGATTGCACTTGCTACTAAATTGTACTAGAGGTGGTGTGTGGAGCAGGATCAGACCTGGGCCAGGATCTTATCTCATAAATATTTCTCAGAGATCCCTCAAATGGATATTCTCCACTATCCCCTAGTGGGGAAAGGATCGGTGATTAGGGGTACTCTCAAGAAGGGGGCTACTCTCATCAAGGATGGCTTATTTTGGATTTGAAAAAGTGGGTTGGAGGCTCACTTTTGGTCTGATTCTTGGGATGGTTTTCCTCCCCTTGTTTCCCAGTTTCCTAACCTGCTGCCCCTTTTTCAACGATTCATTGAGGCTAGTTGGGATAGGGTGAGAGACTTTAAGTCTATGTCCTCTCATGGTCAGTTGATGGTGGCTAGGTGGAAGAATCCTAAGGAGTGGCATGTGGTTGGTATGGAGGAGGAATGCGCGGAATTGTGGAGTATCCTTTCTAGTAAGAGTTGTAGCTCCCTCCTAGATGGTGATGTTTTATCTTGGTCTCCCTATTGGAACTGTTAAATTTTGATGTTTTTACATATTGATCATGCTCATGAGTTTCCATATTTTCCCATATTTTTCCCATAAAATCATCTATGTCTGCATTTTTCACATTCTTGTTCATATCGACTTGTGATGGTCAAGGGTTTCCTGATTCATAGTATATTTCTACTTGTATGAGTCTGTATTGCCTATTGGAAAGACTCATCTGATGTCACGACAATCACAGGTCTTTTGCATTCATCATTCGGCATGACACACATGTTGTTTCAGTGAGAAAAGCTTTGTCGGCATGAGCCAGAGGTCTTCGGTGTAATGTTTCATCGAATATATCATGTTTTACTGACCCACATTTGGATAAGAATACAGATGAGTTTGGCCATCAGGCTCAGGTCTTAGTGATTTCAATATGTCTCACCGACCGGCAACTAAGAGAACCCTTCGGTAAGACTTATGAGCTTCGATGTAAAGTCTTAGCGAGCCCGTTGGGTCTTGCTGACAAAGTCTAATGAATGACTTTCGGCGAGAGGTTTGTGTTGTCTTGGTGAATTGATGTCCTCAGGATGTTTCGGTATGACTTAGTTGATTCTTTGGGACCTCTCCCTGATTTGAATTGTCTTGGCGAAAGCAAATGGGAGATGGTTTTCGGCAAGAGGTTGCAATTGTCTTGGCGACCTAAGGATGAAAGGAACATATCGGTAGGAGTTAGCTATATCGGTATGAGGTCTCGGCGAGTGACCTTCAGTCTCACCGATGGAAAACAAAGGGATCCTTGTCGGCATAAAAAATGATTTTTCTTAGCGACACTCAAGGATGGTTGAGGTCTTTCGGTAAAACAAAGAGCACTCTACATGAGGTCTCTCCGATGTCAGAATGTTACGATGACTATGAACAAAACCAAAGGAACTCATCAATGAGAGATATCCCTATGATATACAAAGAGCGTGGGTTGACAGCGATTGAATTTCCTTTGGCGTAACTATGTGGGTGACTTGGTGAATGATTAATAAGAATTCAAATACTAAGGCTGACATGTAAATTGCTAAAAACCATTGCTGGCCAACATGATTTGAGCCCGAATTTTGTGGAAGGCCGACATGGGATCTCAATATGATATGTTTTTCTCATGCTGGTGTATAAATAGGAATTTTGTAATCGTAAAATAACATTAGCTATTAGTTATTTGATATACAGGAGGAAAAATTAGATGGATATAGTACAATAGATTTATTAGATCAGAGACTATGATGCATGTTTTCAAAATGGAGGTATTTATGAAAGTCAATTGATGTTGTTGCACATTTCTGGTGTCAATTATCTGTTGAATTTAATGAAAGTATTGCTAAGTTGTCTCCAATATGGATTCTTTCTAACTGTTGAGATTGATATAAGTTTATATTCAATTCATTAGTGCACATTTGTTATTTCTGTGTGGTTAATCAATTGGTTCTTTCAAGCAAAGATTAAATCATTTTAATTGATCATAGTAATCAGAGAGATTCATTTGGATTGTTAAAGTAGAGCTTAGTAGTCATAGTCTTGCATGTTTATACAAGTTGTAAATAGAATATATGCAGAATAACTTGAGTTCTCCCCAGAGAGTGTTGCTCATCTTGATTTCATTTGACTCTACATACCCAATAAGGCACTGGTCTCTACAGTTTCATCATTAAGATTCATTTATTCTCTTTATATCTGTTAATTAAGCATTTTAGGATTTAGATAAGAACATTTCTATTGCTATCAAGTTTGATTTCATTTTTTCATCACTTCCATCTACCATTGTGGAAAAATCACTGAATGAAAGATAATCATAAGTACATAAAGTCTGCTTCATTCATAAAGGTACACCCACCTAGGTTTAGCAACACCTAAAGAGTAGAAGGTTGAGTTCACTTGACCTTGTCTGTTACCCTGAAACGTATCAAGAGATTGGAAGCCTCTTGAGGCATCTTACCTGCGTTTTTGAGAGCTAACAAATTGGCAACTCTATTGGGGATTATATCAGAAATTTTAGTTGAAGACCACATTATAGAGTCATTGAAGGAAAGGTTATAATTTGAGAAGATTCAGAAAGAGTGATTCTACTGGGTAAAAGATCAGAAATAATCATTTTCCTACTTTTGGAAAAGTAGGTGGCGGTCACTCTAAAAGAAACATTGCATTTGTTCAAACATGAATGGAAGAAGATCTCAATATAGGGGAGGTCATACTGGAGCTCCTTCTTGCAGCAGTAAGTGGACACACAAACATGACAAGGTTGATAAGGGGAAAGGAATAAGTGAGGACATGTGCATGATAGATAAAGATAAAACATCAAGAGCACATTTTGAAACATGTGATCGCTATGATACATGGAGAGATAATTCAAGTGCAGAACTTTGCACCCCCGAAGAGCAAGCAAATCCATTCTATAATCCTCAAAATCAACCTAAGTTTGATGCCAGACTTGAAGCAAGAGGACTCAAATATCAACAAAAATGTGAACAAAGGATGGAGGGTAACTAGAATGTGTTTATTAATCATGAGCTTCTTGAGGAAGTAATAGCACAGTTTGAATTACAGAGGAAGAGGATAGAGGAATTAGAGGCTAAATTGCAGAAAACTCAAGTTACTGATCAGACGTTTGGTTGCCTGAAGTATGTTCCACCTCATAAGCAAGGTGATAAACATGCAAGGCCCTCTAATCAATCAAATTCTCTTCACAATTAAACAAGGAATCAATACATATAGCCAAACCATCCACCTCACATTCCTACTCAGCATACAAATATGTAGCCACCTCATGGTCAGCATTTTTCCCATAGCATAATGCATAATACAGTAATCCTATGTATCAATATCAGTACCCACCTATCCCTCCCCCTCACCAGTATGCAACAATGATAAGAAAGTTTGATTTGGCAGAGTTTCATCTATACCCTTACCCTATGAATGGTAGTTGGAGAGGTTTGTTACCTAAGTTTACCGGGAGTAATGCAATTACTGTTGAAGAACATTTAAAGAATTTCAATGTGTTCATCCAAGACATAGGTGTGCCATATGAAGATTTACATATGAGACTATTTATGATGTCACTTCTTGAAGATGCTAGGGATTGGTTCAACAGCTTACCAACATCTTCAATTAATTCTCTCCAAATATTCCAGGACAGATTCCTAGAGTAATATGGGAATCTAAATGCACCAGATGCAGCTCTTCATGAATTGATGCGAATTTAGAAAAGTCAGAATGACTCAATTTATGATTTCAACTAAAGATTCAACAAGTTGCAAACTAAAGTACCTCTTGGATCAAGGTTGTCAGATTTTATAGCCTTGAGTGTTTATTTGAATGCATTTGATCCTAAAATAGGGTATGAATTGAGAAATAGATTCCAAAGACATTTGGCTGAAGCACAAAGGATATCACTAACAATTAAAAATAACAGGAAGGTTGCTGGATAGTTAGGAAAAAAGACAACCCTAGGGCTCCTCATCAAAACCACAATTATCAGTACAAATAGGAGAATACATACATAAATGAGAGGCCGAGGTTGCATGATATGCCTTATAAATCTGACTGGAAGGACGGAAAACCTATAACAACTAGGCTTGGAAACAAGGAGACTCCTGATCCATTGACAAAGAGGGGAACCTATATGGTGAGTAACAATTATTTATGTGAAGCTTGTGATAAGCCACATTCCCTAGACTATTGTGTTGTTGCCCAAAGGATGCAAGAAGAAGGAATTTTGATAGGAAGTGGTGGAGAAGATCACACGGTATATTTGACTTCAAATACTCTTCACCATGTTAAGGAATGGTACTCATCTTCAAAGGATGATGGATATGAGTACAATAATTCAAATTAGAAATACAATGTCTATATGGTTGAACATTAGGTCTTTTCTGATTCTGAAGAGGATTATATAGAACCACATTCTAATGAAATGCCTACTCACTGCAGTATGAGGAGACTCACCAAAGAGGAGATAGAGAGACTAACTATTGTTGCAGTTGAGGAAGCAAAGAGTAAATACTGGTTGAGAAATAGAATAGTAAATGAGAATGAAGGTGTCCCAAGGGGAATTTTCATGAAGGACCAGAAGGAAACACAAGGAATTGTGAAGAAGCTAGAAAACAAACAACATGATAAAAATGAATAGAAGCCTGTCCAAAAGGAGGAAGTAAAGGAATTACACAAAGAGATACAAAGGCCTAACCAGCCTAGTAAAGGAGAGAAGGAAGAAAACAAAGGAGAAGCATTGGAGCAGAAGAAAATCGTTAAGGTGGAGGGCTCTTCTTTTGACTTCACTCAGGCATTATCCTAGGTAAAAATGTTTGTTCCACTACTTGAGATGATGAAAATTAAAGAATATAGAGACTATATTGTTCAATTAATAATGAATTCTGAAAATAAAGTAGCTATCAATAGGCAAGAGAAGGTAAATATCCCAAAATTCTACTTGAGTGATGTATTAACAACTCCCCCACATGTTGATCCTTTTTTCACTACATTGCTTATAAATAAAAAATTGTTGAGGAATTGCATGATAGACTTTGGTGCAGCTATAAACATCATGCTAGTAGGAGTTATGAAGTAGCTTGGCATGTGGGTTGATACATATGAAAGGAAATGTTATGCAATGGATAACAAACATGTTCCTATGGTAGGTATTATGAGAAATGTTGAAGTCAAGCTGGCTACTTATCCACAGGTGGCATAAAATATAGATATAATAGTGATTGATACTCCTCCTAAGTTTGGGATGCTTTTATCAAGACAATGGACAACAATAGTTGGGCGAAATATCCAGTTTGATTTATCTTATGCAACTATTCTAGTGAATGGTTAGGAAGTCAAGTTGTATAGGGAGCCAAGAATGAGCCAAGTTGTTGACTATGTACCCCAAGTTCAAATCAATTGTTTTTGTGATGTGAATCTTGGAAACTTCAAGATAGAATCATCCCAGCCAGAGTTAATCAGTATTGATCAAGTTGAAGGTTCTTGTGGTGATCGAGAGAAAGAAGCAATGGACAATGTGAGTTCATTTGATAATGAGTATATAATACCTCCTATTATAGTTGAAATTCACGAAGACTCATTTGATGAAGAAGAAATGATGTTTTTCCAAGGTATGCCCAGGAATGAATTCCAGGTATTTTCATATCTACTTTAGGGTAAAGAGGAAATAATTTTAGGCAAGCTAGATGATGGAATAAGTGACTTCACTGGTAATGTTTCTAATTTTTCATTCTCTAATGATCTTGGATCTCTTTTTGATGATGAAAAAAGTGAAGAATATAACTATAGCAATGAAAATGTAGAGGCATGTTCACTTAGCAGTGAGCAAATTTCAGATTTGCTAACTCTTGAATATCAGAGATATACACATGAAGGTGATCTTGAGGTTCTTTGTCCAGATTACATTTGCCTTGATAGTGAAAGATCTTTGTATGATGATTCTTATGACTCTCAGTGCATTTCTCAAGTTGATGGTGAAACCTTTCAAGTTGATCAAAAGTCTGTGTCCATTCAAGATGAGGTATGTGATTTTGAAATTTCTAACTCTTGTGGAGAAGATGTTTATCTACATACCAAGGGTGATAGTGGTCCAGATTTGATTGGTTCATATATGCTTAATATTGATGATATGAGTCATAATCCAGTGTTGTATCCAATTGGTGTTGTTAAAGAGGTGCAAAAGGTTGTAGATCTGTTTGTTTCAGACAATATTGATATAACAGAATTTTTTGTTTCTCAAGAAAATCACTTTGATGATGAATTTTCAATATAGCTGAGAGAGTGTGTTATAGTACACAACAATGAGAAAGATAATGAGGAATTTTGCATTGAATATGCATATATTTTCTATGTTGAAGATAATAAAGATTTGCCTCATAATGATGGAGAATTTGAACTACAGAATGATGAAGGGAATTTGGGCCAAGCTGAACATGATGATTTTCTAAAAACTTGCAATAATAGTGACAAAGAAGATTGCATGTGTGTCTTCAAGAAGAATCTAATGAACTGAAGACAAAACTAGGTATTTGATAGGGGGAAGTATGATTTGAGTTTCAGATTGTAATAGCTCAGAATAGGTGAAGTTAAAACACAAAGGATTAAGGGTTGCCAGTGCATGGACAACTCTTTCTTGTCCTCTTTAAAATTCTTTTCCATGCACAATAGTTTAGGGTTGTGGTTCACCTTCATTTTGCATCCATTTCACTTCCATTTTGCACTCACTTTCCATTGCCATTCATTCCATTTTTGCTCATTGGTTCATCATTTTGTGTTTGGTCTAGTCTGCTCACCTGAAGATTTTGGATCCTTGCAATGATCTCACTATCATTCATCCCTAGATGGAGCCACTATTGGAACTATTAAATTCTGATGTTTTTACATATTGATTGTGCTCATGAGTTTCCATATTTTCCCCATATTTTTCCCATAAAATCATCTATGTCTGCATTTTTCACATTCTTGTTCATATCGGCTTGTGATGGTCAAGGGTTTCTCGATTCATATTATATTTCTGCTTGTATGAGTCTGTATTGCCTATCGACAAGACTCATCTAATGTCACGACAATCATAGGTCTTGTGCATTCATCATTTGGCATGAAACACATGTTGTTTCGGTGACAAAAGCTTTGTCAACATGAGCCAGGGGTCTTCAGTGTAATGTTTCATCGAATATATCATGTCTTACTGACCCGCGTTTGGATAAGCATATCAGCATGAGTTTGGCCATCGGGCTGAGGTCTTACCAATTTTAATATGTCTCATCGACCGACAACTAAGAGAACCCTTTGGTAAGACTTATGAGATTTGATGTAAAGTCTTAGCAAGCTCGTTGGGTCTTGCCGACAAAGTCTAATGAATGACTTTCGGTGAGAGGTTTGTTTCGTCTTGGTGAACTGATGTGCTTGAGATGTTTCAGTATGACTTAGTTGATTCTTTGGGACCTCTCCCTGATTTTGAATTGCCTTGGTGAAAGCGAATGGGAGATGGTTTTCGGGGAGAGGTTGGCATTGTCTTGGCGACCTAAGGATGAAAGGAACATATCTGTAGGAGTTAGCGATATCGGTATGAGGTCTTGGTGAGTGACCTTTGGTCTCGCCGATGGAAAACAAAGGGATCCTTGTCGGCATAAAAAATGATTTGTCTCAACGACACTTAAGGATGGTTGAGGTCTTTTGATAAAACAAAGAGCACTCTACGTGAGGTCTCTCCGATGTCAGAATGTTATGGTGACTATGAATGAAACCAAAGGAACTCATCGGTGAGAGATATCCCTGTGTCTCAGGGAATGGAAAGCATGTAAGGAAATACATATCGATATAACATATTGTAATCTATGAGATGTCTCACCGACATCATAGAGTCAAGGTGTTATACAAAGAGCGTGGGCTAATAGCAATTGAATTTCCTTCGACATAACTATCTAGGTGACTTGGTGAATGATTAATAAGAATTCAAATATTGAGGCCAACATGTAAATTTCTAGAATACTGTTGTTGGCCGACATGGGATCTCAATATGATATGTTTTTCTCATGTTGGTATATAAATAGGCATTTTGTAATTGTAAAATAGCATCAGCTATTAGTTATTCGATATACAATAGGAAAATTAGATGGATACAGTACAATAGATTTATCATATTAGAGACTATGATGCATGTTTTCAAAATGGAGGTATTAAATAAAGTCAATTGATGTTGCTACACATTTCTAGAGTGTCAATTATCTGTTGAATTTAATGAAAGTATTGCTAAGCTGTCTCCAAGATGGATTCTTTCTGATTGTTTAAATTGATATAACAAGTTTATATTCATTCATCAATGCACATTTGTTGTTTCTATGTGGTTAATTGATTGGTTCTTTCACGCAAAGATTAAATCCTTTTAATTGATCACAATAATCAGAGAGATTCATTTGGATTGTTAAAGTAGAGCTTAGTAGTCATAGTCTTGCATGTTTATACAAGTTGTAAACAAAATATATGCTAGATAACTTGAGTTCTCCCCAGAGAGTGTTGCTCATCTTGATTTCATTTGACTCCACATACCCAATAAGGCACTAGTCTCTGTAGTTTCATCATTGAGATTCATTTATTCTCTTTATATCTATTAATTAAGCATTTTAGGATAAATAGATCAGAAGATTGCTATTGCTATCAAGTTTGGTTTCATTTGTTCACTTCCATCTGCCATTGTGGACAAATCACCGAATGAAAGATAATCATAAGTACATAAAGTCTGCTTCATTCATAAAGGTACACCCGCCTAGGTTTAGTAGCACCTGAAGAGTAGAAGGTTGAGTTCACTTGACCTTGTCTATTACCTTGAAATGTATCAAGAGATTGGCAGCGTCTTGAGGCATCTTGCTTGCATTTTTGAGAGCTAACACTCCCAACCCTAAAGGTGTTTTTACTGTTGCCTCTGGTTATCAGGTGCTTTTATCTCACAAGCTAGACGGGGTGGAGGTTCAATGGTGGGAGAGAGTTTGGAATAAGTTTTCTTGGCCAAAGTGTAACTGTTTCATGTGGACTTTGGCTTGGAACAAATGCTTGACTTGGGACAATATTCAGAAGAGGGTATTTTAGGGCCCATCCATGTGTGTTTTGTGTAGGACCAGGGAGGAGGATTCTACTCATTTGTTTTTTTGATGCCCCTTTGCCCTGAGGTTGTGGCATTTTTTGTGGGAAGTCTGGAAAAATCCTTGTGTTCACGCTTCCTCTCTGGTAGATTTCTGGAGTAGTCTGGGCAGACCTCCCACTATGGCTTCTTTCTTACAGGACGTGTGGTATGTTGGGCCTACCTTCATTCTCTGGAAAATTTTGGCTGGAGTGGAATCATAGAATCTTCTGAGGTGAAAAGATGGTTGTTCAGTAGATTTGGCAGAGAATTATGGGTATGGTTTGGGAGATGATGGAAGTGAAGTGTGAGGTTGTGTATCCCTTGGAGAAAGAGGATGCTGAGAAGGTGGAGATATTGGGACTTCAGGGGATGTCTTTGGCTTCAGCTTGTGTTTGAAGGGGAAGGCGGGAGAAAAAGAAAGTTATGAGAGTGGGTAAATGGCTTCCCCCTCCTGTTGGAATTTTGAAGATTAATACTGATGGGTCCTCAAGGGGAAATCCTGGGCCAGCTGGAATTGGGGGAATTGGTAAGGATTCTTCTGGAATGGTGGTTTTATTCTTCTCTATTTATGAAAGGGTGCAGACTGCCAACCTTATGGAAGGTTTGGCAATCTTATCTGCCCTTGAACGGGCCTACACTTTGGGGTGGAGAAAGGTTATTTGTGAGTTTGACTCACAGGTTTTGGTTAATTTTATTAATGCTTGGAAGGTGGTTGATGTCAGTTGGCAGTTGGCTAGGATGGTACAACATATTTTGCAAATTAGTTCCTTGATGGAGGTGGTTTCTTTTGTCCATATTCTGAGGGAGTGGAACAGGGCAGTAGATTGCTTGGCAAAATGGACTTTAGAGCATCTTGATGGCTAGAAGATTGAGTGGTGGGAGTAGATTTCCCAGGAGCTCCACCATGATTTGGAAAGGATTATTGCAGAGGATGGAGATGAGATTGGTGATGAATGATGTTGGTTCTTGCTTTATCTAATTGTATCTTCTAGTCTCCAGGGGCTTAGGTCCTTTGCTTTGTTGTAATGCTCTTTTCTAAATTTCAATAAAGTTTTTACCCCTTATTTAAAAAAAAAATATTTAAAATATATATATTTAAAAGTTTAAAATATATATTTAAAAAAAATTTATAAATATATTTAAAAGTTTAAAATATATTTAAAAAAAATTAAAATAATAAAGGGGGCTACTAAATGTGAGCACTCCCCCTTAAAAGGAAGAGTACATAACATAAAGTGAGTGCACCCTTATAAAGGGCCACTAAAAAATTTAAAATAATAAAATTTTGATATTAGAATATTTAGATACTAAACATTTAAATATTAGAATATTTGAAATTATTAAAAATAATTAAAGATAATAAATTTTTATATTAGAATATTTAGATGCTAAACATTTAAATATTAGAATATTTCAAATTATTAAAAATAATTAAAGATTTTTTTTATTTTTACAGCACTTCATAAATGATTTCTCAAGACAATCATTAAGTAATGCATGCTATTAAGCATTCTCTCAACCATTCAACACAAGAAAACAAGAGCACAAACCTTTATCTGACCTTGGATTGAGTCTTCCATAAGGAAAATAGATCATTCCATGCATAACTCTATCAGCAGCATAAATATAACAACCATAGGTCTTTGATTCACAACTTGCACCATAACCTTGTAGCCTTTCAATTAGGGACTATCATCACAAAATCTTTGAACTGACACAATATACCAACTGTAATCACAAATTTGAGTACCTTGGATAATCTTCTAAAACATATAAAAAATGTAGTTATCTCTATTTTGCAACAACACTACAAATAACGACTGTACTCTACCCTTTTAGGCCTTTCCTAGTTTGATTTCACTATAAACTATAACAAACAATCATTAATAACTTTCACAAAAATGATCATGAAGTCAATCACTCCAGTCAGTTTGTATATTACCTAGTTATAGAGTTTTTATACAGTTTTTAGACAGATCCAATGGTTCAAAAAAAAGTTATGAGGGTTTTACCAAAATGGGTAACCCTTGGTAGGGTTCCAGGCTGGTTTTACAAAAAATGCCATAACTTCTTTATTTCTCCATGAAATTAAGTTAGAACAAGTTCAAAATGATCCAGACACACAATTCTATCTTTTCCAATGACTTCCCCTTCAATATCAAGTGGTACATGGCCGTACAGGAGCAGGTATTCACGTTTTATCAGAAAAAACACAGAAATTTGCATGAAAAATAGGGTTTCTTCATTAATCTATCCATCATTTACATCCCCCCCTCTCTTGCCTTGACTTGTGAGAGGCTTACTTATGTTTTTATAAACCAAAAAATAATTCAAATCAACTAACTATAACTGATTCCAATCTCCATCTAACTAATGGACTTAACATTTACTTAATTTTTTGCTCTTTTGACAATGTTTACAATATGGAGCAATTTTGAACATTATGTGACAAATAACTTAAAATATGATTTCCTCAGTCTCAAATGACCTCATGCATATAAAAAATGGATCATTAATCCTTATTACAACTTTAAGACATTAAATGATTCAATATGGCCTCATGGAGGCATGTGATCAAATAAGTACTTCTACACCAGTATCATAACCATTTTTTAATGAAATTGTAAACTAAACCATTACTTGTACAAATGACTGAAAAAATGTAGATTATTGCAAGACATATTGGTTGCAAACCACAGTGTGCATTGGTTATCCAAGAACAAAAGTTAAGAAGTCAACAAAAACCTTGGTGATCACCTTTATTGACCAAAATTTAGCAGCTAATACCCCGACAAAATACAACTCACATAGGCATGTAACATAGAAAACCACATAAAAACATACATAGAAATGTAGTACAAGTATTGCCTAGACAAGGGATAAAAGTGACGAAATTGGAAAACAAGAGAAAACATTAGGATGATGGAAGTGAGGACATAACGTCACTGCCAGATTGTGTTTCATGTGCATGTTTTCCAACATGCAATGATATATAGACAGTGTGAATGTAATGAAGAGCTTTTTCTTAGTACACAGTAAGAATGTAATTAAGATCAACTTCAAAGTTTATGGAGACCACATTGAATGGGATAGATAAAAGATAATGTATTAACTAAAGAGATTCTCCCTACTATAGAGAAGTTGAGGAAGGTGTGCGTGCAATATGCACAATGGGAAAATGGAAATGCAAAACTTGAGCAATAGGTAGTAGAAAGTATTTAATGGAAAAGGAATCTGCTCTAAAAACACTTAAAAAGAAGCAAACCAAAGTGAATGAGATAGATAATGTATTGACTTAAGAGATTGTTCTTGTTCTTGAGAAGTTGACAAAGAAGCATGTGTAGCATGTGCAATGGGAAAATGACAATGCAAAACCGAAGGTAATAGGTACTAGAATGCATGGAATGAAAAAGGAATCTTCTCTGAAAACACTTATAAAGAAGTAGAGCAGAGTGAGTGAGATAGATAATGTATTGACTGAATAGATCCTTCATGCTCTTGAGAAGTTGAGGAAGGTGCATGTGCAGTATATGCAATGGGAAAATGGCAATGCACAAGTGGACAAACTTAAGAGGCTTTGTATTGCACAAGAATTTGTGTAGGCAAAGAAAGTGAGAGATGGTGCTATGGCTGGAGTTGAACAACTAAATTCTATCATGAATATCTTCTACAACATAGTATATTTTCCATTATGATTTGTAATAACTGCTTTATCTATTAGTTCTGAAGCTTCATAAGTGTCTCTTGCTAAACTAATAACTTCTGATTTTCTTGTGACACGTGCACCAAAATTGTCTTGTCCATCAAAATTTCCTCTATAACTTCCCTAACATTTTTATCCTTTAAAAAATAGAGTACATATAGGAATTTGAATATTGTTGCTCTTTAGGTACAACTATTGATGCATTCCAATCAATTTTCACCGTACCTTGGCTAACTCCGCTTTCCTCATTTCGATTGAGTCAGATAAAAGTGGACTTAGCTAAAGTATGGTGAACATTGATTGGAAATGCATCAAAATTTGTGCTTCAAGAGGAAGATTATTCAAATTACTAGGTACTCTTTTTGAAAAGGATAATAATGTTAGGGAAGTTCTAGAGGAAATTTTGATGGACAAGACAATTTTGGTGCAATGTGTTGTAGGAAAATCAGAAGTTACTAGTTTGGCAGAATTATATGTAGACAACATGATTCTAATGAAAACCTTTAGTTTTGTAGACAACAAGAATGTAGTGAAGTTCATTCACCTTCACAGTTTAAAGTAACTCTTACACTAAAAATTCATTTCAATTTTCTCATATATGATTTAAAAATAAATGTAGAATATAATTGCAGGTTGGAAAACACAATGTGGTTTACCATTTATTTCATTATGTACATTCAAAGCTAAGTGGTGGAGAGCACAGGAATGAATTGTAGGTGGGGGTTTCATAAAACTACCTAGATTGAGCTAGCGGGTGACTAACCAATTAGGTTGTTACGTGTAGAGGGTCTTACAACACTATGTGGGTTGTAGGTTTCATAATACCTAGTGTTTTCCAATTTCATTACATTCTTACTATCTAATCCACAAAAGGTTCTCAAGACAATCACAAAAACATACCAACAAAACATACCAAATTGAGGTTAGGGGTGACTAACCGATTGGGTTGTTACTTGTAAAGGGTTTTAGAATAGTATGTGGGTTGCAGGTTTCATAAAACCCAGTGTTGTTTTCCAACTTGGAATTTTACAAAATAGTTGTATTTCTTGAAAAGCTTTTGTTATTTAGACTGTAGGAATGTAATGAAAGGTGTCATTTTATAAACACCCAATGTTTTCCAACAACTAATAATACTCTGTGTTGTTGGTTTTTTGGAGAGTAGGGGGTAGAGTTGCAAGTGGGGGAGAAGTAAAACTGACTGAATTGAGGTGAGGGGTTTCTAATTCTTTGTGTTGTTACTTGTAAAGGATTTTAAAACATTATGTGGGTTACAAGTTTCGTAAAACCCAATGTTTTGCGACCTAGAATTTTAGAAACAGTATGAATGTCTTGAAAAGCTTTTGTTATTTATACAGTATGAATGTTATGAAATACACCTTCAAAATTTATAACAAGTCTTACACAGAGTAAAAATTACATTTCAATTTCTTCATATCATCCAAATATACATGCATAGTATGATTGTAGGTTGGAAAACACAATGGGAGGTGAGTACATGTTTTACAAAACCTCCAACCTACACAATGTTGTAAAACCCTCTACACACTAAAGCCAAATGAAAACCCTTGCAAACCATCAATGAAAACCCATCTTCACAACAAATAGCCGTTTAGTTCTTCATAGTCCCTTGGAAGAATGGCAAAATGGCATATATTTCTGGTAGATATACATACCTACTAGCTAGCTACCCATGGATGTCACATGCGTTTTGGTAGGGAGAACGATTGCTATGCTTCAACCTCTGAACCCCTGCAACTTCCTTCTGAGCTTTCCAACAACCTTTAAAATGAGAATGTCAAAAATGGTGGCGTTATGGGCTTTATGTGGTTTTAAAAATATATCATTTAACTGTAAAGCCCACATTGTGTTTTCCAACATGGTTATATATTCTGCATTGTTTTTGGTTTCTCTAAACATTATTCCACTACTATTTCAATTTAAAAACCCTCAACACAAAGTTTTGTGTTGTGAGAACATTAAAATATATGTCACTCATTCGACTCCCTCAAAAAGTTCAATTATTAGTACTCATTTTAATGAAAACCCTTGGAAACTTGTCAATGAAAACTCATTTTCACACAAGTAGTTTTTCAATTCTTCACAGTTCCTAGGCACAATGGCAAAATGGTATATATTTCTGGCAGATATACATACCTGCTAGCTAGCTGGCCGCACTTGTCAAATGCGTTTTGGTAGTAAGAGTGGCTGCTTTGCTTTGGCCTCCAAATGCCAACAACTCCCTTCTGGGCTCCCCAACAACCTCCAAAATGCAAATGTCGAAAATGGTGACATTTTGGGCTTTTTGTCAATTCCAAATTAGGATTTTTAAAACCCATGGGTGCTGCCACGTTTATCCAGTGACGAGACAAGTGATGACACTCCAAACAACACACACCTAAATGTTCATCAACATCCCTATATCAATCTTATATCGCAACTATCGAGATAGAAGGGACGAAATATTATGTTATCATGCCACCATTATGCCATAGAGAGGTGCGTTTTGTCAGCTTCTCCCATTCAAGAGGGTGTATGCCCAGTAAGCTAAAAACAACAAATGTTATTTGAAGCTTCCACACAGGTACCATGTAATAACTTCATATTTTTGTTGGTATGTCACCAAAACAGACAATGTTAATGTAGACAAATGTTTTGCACGTTTATGGCTGTTTTCCTTAGTCTGTCAGTGCGTACAATTTGGGGTGGGTAGAAAAGCAACGGCCAACACTGGAGGTTTGAACAATCTGCACAGCAGGCAAGGACAAAGGCGGTATTAATATAATATGTAATTCCAGTAAGGTGAATGAATGCACGGCCACCCACTTCCCAGTTCCCCTCGGAGAAAGGCTTCCTGAAAACTACCTTTCGCTATCTTTCTTATGTGCGGCTCTCCTCAGAATTAGTAATTAAATGTGGAGATGATATAAAGTTGATGATAGTGGGAGAAACACATCGTATTTGTCATAAAGTAATGGTGGTTTGGTTTGCTTTTTACAAAGATTTTGTTGAGGTCATATCAACACCATCACTATAATTGGGTGCCACGCCAGATTATTTATTTCCAACATCGAGATATGTTTATCGAAAAGAAAAGTACACAGATTACTAAATATACTTCAATTGCACTAGCATAATGGTCATTCGGTGGCTCGACATCGGTGAAATCGCTGAGAATTATGGCGAAGCGCCGATAAGATTGTAAAGGAGGAAAAGTGCATTTCCTGTAATATTTTTTTGGTTATATACTATTTTGTGTTGGTGTTTGAGTGCACAGTTTTAGAATAGGGGAGAGAATTTGTTACTTGAGCATATTTTAATAGTTGGGATATGATGTTTAATATTTTTAATAATATAGTATTTATTAGTGATTGAGATTTTAAAGTTGTCAATTTTGATTATGAGTATTCATAATTGAATGAAATGTATTTTTTTTATTTATAAACAATAAATTATGTGATGTTAGATCATTGCATGAATAAAATATGACTTGATGCACAACTATTATAACTTAATACACAACAACTAGTCTACTTTTTTTGGGGGTCTTTTATACACCTTAACAAAAAAATATGTTAATGTGGCATCATATTCGATGATGTAGACTTGACACCATAGTTATAAGGATGCCCAACTAGTGAATCATATCCTCTATGATTTTGATTACTCTAGTATATTAAATGACTTTGATTTTTACTTTATATATATATATAGTAAAAATGATTTAGGTCAATTTTATAGTGTACAGTTAACTCTTATATTCAAAATTCAAAATTTTATTTTAGGTTGAAGGTGACTCAGTTTCAATTAGTCATGATGTGACAACTTTTGCAAAAAAATGTTACATATTGTATGCCTAGATTGTGTATAAAAAGACACCACCCTTACATCATTTTTTTATCATCCAACACTATGTAGAATTGCCCTATCCTCTGGAATCACAAACTTTAAATATTGCATGAGTCTTAGAATCAAACCCACCCTTCTCATAATACTAGTTATATTGACATATTCCAATTGCATCACCTCTTTATCAATAATTTCCAAAGCCCTAGTTTAACACTAGGTCGTTGTATCACTTTTTTTTGCATTTTTGTTGAAGTACTACGTATCAAGTTGCAAGTTTCAAATTACACTCTGCATTACATTAAATACATGTTGTCTTCTTAGTTTTATCTAAATCATTGAATTAATTGACATGCTTGTCAAAAAGAGAAGATCATCACTTAACAAACTCTTGAAAGTATTTATTAACATTGTTGTTTCTTCATGGAAAGGATAGACACCTAAGTAAATATTTGTTTCTAGATATAGAAGGTCTATAGGTTGTTAGGTCACTTCCATTTTCAAAGTTTGAATGATAGATCAAAATCATTTTTCATAGGCATGAAATCAACCTAGGGTTACAAATATTTTCAACAAGGTTGTGCTTGGTTGTCTCCATCTAATTGTTCCAAGTTCAAATTTTTAATATAATTTAACAATCATCTATCTATCCCCTCTTTATTAACATCAAATTATATAGTTTTTCTTGCCAATTATTTATATTTTCATATACACATTTCTAATTCAACTCTTTATTAAAAATAATTATTTACATTAAAAGTTTGGAGTTCATTGATTGAGCACAATTGGAGGTGAGATTTGACTAAGTTTAATTTTGTTGGATTGTATTGACTAAACATTTGGAGAGATAATAACCAAAAATATATTGATAATGCAACAAATGAAGACAAAATTATTAATAACTTAAAAAATAATCTTCAATGTTATGAGACTACTAAGATTGATATATTTATTTTACTTAAGAATAAAGGCTTAATAGTTGTGATGGCACTTGTACATTTAAAATTCAATATTTTAAATAGTACAATACTATTAAAAATAGAATAACTCATATTAATAATTGAATAAAACATAGCTATTAGATTCAAAAAACAGCAAATCATATGATACGACATTGACATAAATATAACTTAATACAAAACTATTGATTCTTAATATACAATTATTGATCTAATCTTTTTCAATTGTGTGTTATAATAACTCAACCAAAAACATGATAATGCCATAAATTTGATCAATAATAATAAAATAAAATATTTAAACAGTCCACATGACTACTTGGTGATATAATTTTTTTTTTGGGCAATAACTTGAAATAGGCATAATCGCTATCAAAATCAAAGACAAAAAAGCATGACTAAAATCTCCTAGTTAAGGTTATGACCGAAATTTTCTTTTTCATCTGACAGACTGATACATATTATCATGACTGGCAAACAATAAAGTTTTCGGCGCCACTGATAGCCATCATTCTTTAGGCTGCATATCAAAGTGGAACCAACAACCGTAGAGGCAGTACATGTATACAAAACTGGTAAAAGAAATTGTACAGCATGAATTTTTCTATTGTTTTGTAGTGTATTGTACAATTTTGGGGCACTCCTCTCTGTGGATTGGAATTGCATAGTTGTTAATACTTCCCTCTTTGGACATTTGTTTTTTGGACCACTACTCCATCTGGTTATTCTCACTACTGTCCACCTTCTGTAGAACCACAACTACCAGCAACAAGCTTAGGCCCACCCACTGAACATTTCCACTTGCATTTGACACTCCTATGGCTGTGGAGTGTTTGTCTTCAGATATTTCTGCTCTAACACCTCATATAAAAGTGAGAACAAAGATATTGAAATAATTCTGAACTAGCATGGTAGTCATTGAATCGTTTTTATCAGATTTAAGAGATTTGATTTGACTTAACAGTAATTTATTAAAATAGTTCATCTTAAATCATGCTAATAGATGATTCTTATTGAAAATGTAAGTATATTTTGAAATGAACCATTTAAACAAGTCAATCCAACTGATAATAAACTAACTTTGGTTTCACAAATCACTAAGAATTCTATAATAAAAGAGATGTTTAAGAAAGAATCTCATATTATTTAGCATTTCGAGAATCATTTACTAAAACATTCAGCTTTTTGGCAATCATATTGCTGCCTTAGCCATTTCCTTTGCAATTTTGCTGCTACGGCCCTGCTCAACTGCGACAACATTGACTTACGTGCTTGCTTGAAAAAAGAACCGTCATTCTTAATGGCTCTATTCATTCACCATGTTGACAAAGTCCCCCTTTAATCAATCGGGCATTTCCTTGTCATCCCTTATCACCATTTTCTTTGATTTGGTGATCATGCTCAGAATATGGTTCTTGTGGTCTTGAATACTTTTGTTTTGGCGTTTGTTCCGAGGAACTTCCAGCTTCTGGTTCAGTGTCATTGCAGAGAGGTGTGCAGGTGGAAAGGAGGAATGAGATAGAGAATAGATACACCTACACATGATTTGAAGTAGTGACGTGTCATCTGTCATGGTTGCATCTACAACTGTTTTCCTCGCTTTGAAAAATTGAATGCCACTACAAAGTGTGGTGATATCGGTGGACATGATTGGATATCCATTCTTCCAATCCGAATCAATTACGTCACTTTACTTTATTTGTGGCGTCATTGTTTTTGGCGAGCAATATGGGAAAGTTTTCCACGTTGTTTGTATTCCTGCTGAATGTGTTGCTTCTCATAGAACATCCAGACAAATGTTGAATTTCTTTTTCATTTCCAGTGGAAGTAAAATGAAAAGAAACAAATGGTTATTTATAAATTAGTTTATTAAGTGGAAGTAAAATGGAAAGAAATAAATGGTTATTTAATAAAAAATTGGGTGATTAAAAAGTTTATTTTTAGAGTTTGAGATGTAAATTAAGTCTAAATAAAAGATGTAAACATGTAGAGTAGAGTAAAGTTCGAATATCAGTTAAAAAAATTAAAATTATTAAGCAACAAGAATATTATGATAGAAGGAGTTCATGGTCATCAGGTTTGTCTCATATATCGATGGGGATATAACCATCATTAAGGGAGAGGGTCTAATGGTGGAGCGGCCTCCTATTGTGGGAATAGGAGTTGATAGCTTGGGCCCCACTTAATAACAATATAAGACCCATTTATTTTTTCAAATAGTTATATTAATATGATATGACAAGTACATGTTAAATCAAAAAAATGTCCTATCAGAGAAAATACTTTCCACCTTCCTAAATTTAGGTGAAAGAAAATAGATATTTTTATTTGCACTAATACATTAAAACTAAGTTGACATGTACAAAATCCATTTACATTTCAACCACCATAGATTTGACAACTGGCAAACTTGGAAATACATTTGAACATATTACAAATAAAAATGTTTCATTATTCATTCCTGGTTGACAAACTTATTGTTCCACCATGTCTAGCTATACCAGTCTTTCAACAAATATACCCTACAAAAATTGAAAACCAACTCTCAGGCTCACTATGCAATACAATTTTACAAAAGGACTCATTATTTCAACCATATTTCACAATTATACATTATATTTAATAAATCTACATAAAATAATAAAATAAAAAACAATTTCAAATTTATCATATCAACTTTCAAATCACACTATAACTAATATTACCAACTCAAATTTCTAACCTCTCAAATCACATTAATATGTATCATTCATAACCCAATTCATATCACTTCTACCATTAATTCCAAGTATAAATTCCCTCCAACAATTCAAAATTTTGTACTTGCACTTATCTTTTCAAAATTATACAAGTCATTTTAGCCTTATTTCTACAAGTCGTCATGAATGTGCATTGCAAGCTAGCCTTATTCATAATTCAAATTTCTCAGTTTCAGTTTCAAACACCTATTTAAGACTATTTGAAGATAACTTCTACAAACTTCTTTCACACACCTGTTGCAGCTTCCATGGTATGTATATTTCAATGTTGTCTTAAGATTATAATTGCATAAACTATTCAATGTATGATTATTATTCATATGTATCATTATTTTGTTAAAAAACATTTCCATACTTACGTAGCATTCCACGTATCATCCTTTACACATACACACAATCAACTAAAGGATAGGTGCATAAAACCCTTCATAGTCAAGTATATCATAACCTAAAATGCTATATATATTGTAGACATAGATAAATTGATGTTTCATATAGCCTTGTTCATTTACATTAAAATAAAATAAATTTATGGTTTATTTATTGTAAGTTTACTATTTATACATATCATAATTTTCTTTAGAAAGACTTGCATACATATGTAGCATTCCACCTATCATCAGGGATTAGTTTACACATACACAAAGTTTTCCAAAAGATAGGTGCATGAAACCCTTAACAGTCAAGTATATGATACCCTCAAATGATAGCAATGTATAACAACTTGTGAAACAACATAATGATATTTATATAACTTGAAACAACATTATGATATAAATATTTATAACCATTTGTGAAATAGCATTATGATATTTATATATAACTTGAAACAATAGTATGATACAAATATTTATGACCCTTTTTGATACAACATTATGTGTGTGTGTGTGTACAAATGTTTCCTATATATAGCCTTCTTTATTTAAATTTAAATGAATCAGATGTATGGTTTGTTTGTTCTTCAATTATAATGACTTTTACATGTATGATAATGTTGTTTCAATTTATATCATAATGTTGTTTCATAAAGGGTTATAAATATTTGTATCATACTAATGCTTCAAGATATATACAAATATTGTAATGTTGTTTCAAAAAGAGTTGTAAATATTTGTATCATACGGTTGTTTCAAGCTGTATACAAATATCACAATGTTGTTTTAGAAAGGGTTATAAATATTTGCATCATATTGTTGTTTCAAGTTATATATAACCCCTTAACTAATTATATGTGTGTGTGTATTCCACGATCAACTAAAGTTTTTAAGAGTTAGAATTGAGGATATTCTCAGTTAAGGATTGTATGCAATTCATTTTTTTTCCAACGTGTCCTCTGTTGACATGGACCCCTCACACAACATAACATTCACCACCATTAAACCTTCTCCTTTACTTTGAATATATGTCTATGTGTATGTGTCTCTCGTTTATTGTTCGTACACTTGGCTCCATGAAAATGAAGAATAAAGTGCAAGAAAGCACTAGTCAACTAGTAAAGAGAGCTTAAACAACATTGCCACCACACAAGAGAGGTGTTAGGCTGCCACATAGTGAAGAGGACAAATTTATTCCCATTCCATAGCCAATCAAACTTGTAGTCCAAGTGAGTATGGTTATTAAAACTAAGAAGGTTTCAATGTAATGGGAATGGTCCATGGCTGACATGGAATCTACCGTGAGAGACATTGAAGATAATGAAATGTCAAAAAGGGGGCAACAACGAAGTGGGGTCTTCCAACAACCACATTGAATAATTGGTTTACTAATGTTATCTCTACAAAAAGGAAAGGGCTCTTAACAATTTTGAACAATGACAAAGAGGAAAAGGTTGTTGAATGGTGCAAGGAGATGGTTGATGTTGGCCATGGTTTGGAAATTATCAAGGTGAAGTCTGAAGTAGCACATATCTTCTAGATGAGGCCAAATCCATTCAAGGATGGAGTTTCTGATAAGTCTTGGTGGACAATCTTCAAAAGAAAGCATTTAGATATAAGTTTGAGGACAATAGAAGGCCAAGATAGAGACCATGCACTCAATTTGAGGCCTACAATGGTTGCTACATTCTACAAAGCATTGGAAAAGGCATATGCAACCAATCTGTATGGTCCAGTGAAGATTTCAAACTATGATAAGACCAGAATTCAAGCTGGATGAAATGGTGCAATGAGAGTGTTTTCCAAAAAGTGCAGCAAAAGTGTATCATATATTATACCCAATATCCAAGAGTGGATCACAATTTTACGTTGTGTAAATGTTGCTAGACAGAAGATACTTGGCTTTTATTTTTTTAAGAGAAAAAAAACTTGAAGAACTATATAGCTCATTATGAGCCAGGTGCATGTATGGTTTTTTGGCCCCATGCATGGATGACAAAAAACCTCTTCCTTAACTAGTTGCACTATTTGTTGGTTCTGTACCTAGGTTTGTCTCACCCACTAATAGACACCTCTTGATTTTTGATGGCCATGGAAACCACGTTGCATTTTCTATTGTTAACAAAGCAAGGTCACTCAAAATTTGACTTGCTAACCCTACCGACCCACACATCTCACATATTGCAACCACTTGATGTTAGCATCTTTGCATGTTTCAAGTCATATTTTAAAAAGGAAAGACCAACATGGATGAGTAAATATCCAAATCTATAGATTAAAAGGGAAAATTTGGCAACACTTGGTAGCACTACATTTCAAAAATCTTTGATTATTGAAAACCTAAAATATGGCATTAAAAGAATAGGTATTTGGCCCTGAAATCTAGATGCATTAATGGAGGATATGCGGCCAAGTGAGAAATTCCAATTTTCTTCCCTCGAGGAAGCATCTATTGTAGAAAATATTCTAAGTCTATCCACTAATGGTGTGCCACAAACAGAGGTTGAGGGGACAAATGCAACACCTAATTTTACATACTAGCATAGTCCACTAGAAATAGCTAGTTTTTTAGACCAACAATCTCCAATTGGAACACCTATATTGATTGTGGAGAATGTGAACCTGATCAATTGAAAGGAGGAGAGGAAGTGGATGAAATAGTTAGTAAGGTGTAGTTTCCAATTGAAGAATATTCTATGGAGCCATTGGGAGGCCAAATAAGTTCAAACATCTCCCAAATTTTGAAGTTAGTTATTCATATAGTGAAGGATAAGTCCAATCATGTAGTTGATTGTGGGATTTGACTTAGCAGACAATCCCAACTCCTCACCACAAATGACTACATGAAGATGCTAATGGAGCAAGAGGAGAGGAAGAAGGGAATTCAACAATTAAAAGATAGGAAGAGAGAACAAATCAAGCAATGAAATACTGAAAGAATTGCAATAAGGGACCTCAAGGAACAAATGAGAATTGAAAAGGAACTTCAATGACAAGCAATTGAGGTTCAAAGAGAAAGAAAAAAGGAGCAACAAAGGATTGAATGGGAAGCTACTAAAAAAAAAGAGAAATGGAAAAGGCTAGAAATAATGCAGCAAGGGAAAAGCGTCTTAGCAATCATTTAAATCCCTTTCCTGAATGGCATGCAATATTCACTGAATTTGTTTCTATTCATTGCCCCCAATATTTTCCACCCTCACCTCCCCCCAAGTATTAGCCAGCCTTTCAAGTTGCAGTCCTACTGATTCAAAGGGCATAAACATGGATGAGTAGTAGGCTATGCAAGATGTAGAGACCAACAACACATTAATAGATAGATTCCCATCATCTAAATTCTCTTTTCCAATTTTCTTTACATAATTGGAATTTTAGATTGTGAACAATTTTTTTGTGAATGTTTTGAAGGTGTTTGACTTATGTAGAAAGAACTAGAATAGCTAATATATAATGTGTCTAACTAATGTAATTTTTAGAATACTAATATGTTCATCTTTTTTGTTTCCCCACAATGGAAAACCACCTTAACATAGTTGATTTTATGTTATACTAATATGTTGATCTTTGTTGCTTTTAGAAACAAGCAATCCATGTTATACTATCCTTTGCACAATACTAATTCTTACCATATTTAATTTATTACATTCATATTAAGGATACAACCATTGATTGATAATGGTGTCTATATATATATTCTTGGCATACAAGCCTTAACTAACAATGGAATATATATATATATATATATATATATATATTCTATTGTCAGTTAAGGCTTGTATGCCATGTAGATATATATCTCCTTCTTGTCAACATAAAGGGTCAGATATGGTAAGAGTTAGATTTTGAGATATGATAATATAACACACACACACACACACATATATTGCATTTCCAGTTAAGGGTTGCATGCCATGCATATATATATCTCCTTATAGTCAGCATAAAGGGTCAAATATGGTAAGAGTTAGATTTGGGGATATGATAATATAACATATATATGTTACTATTTAGGGTTTGCATGTAACTTGAAACAACATTATGATATAAATATGTATAACTCTTTTTGATACAAATGTCCTACTATAAACTAAATAAAATATATAGATTTTGATAATGAAGGAAATTTTATAGGACCAAAAATATCATAATTCACACAGTCCAAAACCCCAAAATATTTGTAAGAATTGTGATAAAACTAAACATGATTTTTCTTTCCATAGACACAATGTTTGCAAAAATCAAACTCAAGATTACAATCATCAAGCCCCTCAACAAGGAATTTATTTTATAGGTTTCTAAAACCCTTTTCACCAATGTGATCAAGTCTTTGGTGCCAAATAATTTTCTTCTCAGTAGGTAACTTCATTTCCAAAGCATGAGCAACCTTGGGTACCCAAAAAGCATGACCATTGGAAGTGGATGAAACTTTTTTCTTTGTTGTTGGTTCCAATGGTAAGGATAGTGACTTAGAAGTTTTATTATTTTTCACAAAAGAACTATTACACTGAATCATGCATGCATCCAGCTAAGACAGAGTGCATATCTGAACACCGTTAGCAAGAACCATAGCTCCTCTTGTCATCTTGCATCCTCCATTCAAGAAAGCAACCTACACAACCACATCATTCAACTTACTTACAAAAAGAATGCTTCATGCCAAACAAGGGATATGTAAGACACCATTGATCCCCTTCACTCTAATATATTAGAATATTATCTTGACACTTCCATGACCAACAATTTTTAGGTGAGAGTCATCACCTAGGTACACCTTCCCACCATCATAAATTTCATACTTAGAGAACCAATCTCGATGTGAATTCATGTGTAAAGAATCACTCGAGTCTATCAACCACACATCTTGTGATGCATGTGTAGCCAAGGCAGTGACAAAGGAATTCGCATCATCCTAAGAGGATTTATCAAATTTAGAATCGAAGAATTCCTTTTTTTCCTTCTTTTCCTCCTCCTTACAATCTTTATGAAAGTGACCAAATTTGCTGCAATTCCAACATTTTTTCTTGGTCTTAACAAGAGACTTAGATTTCCCATGGAATTTGGATTTTGAATTCTCTTGCTTCATGTTCTTCTTTTTCCCTTTTTCTTCTATTCTTCCTCGAATTGCTAGAGCCTCCTTAGACATTTTGAAATATTTTCTCCACATCACTTCAGATAGAAATGACACAACCACTACATCCATCTTAAAGGGGTTAGTGGAAATTCCAATTGCCATGACAAAGTGGTCCCAAGAATTTGACAATGAGCACAACAAAGTCATACAATGATCATCCTCCTCCATTTTCACACCAACAAAGTTCAACTGGGCAACAAGCATGTTGAATGCATTCAGGTGATTTGTGAAAAAGCCTCCTTCCTCCATCCATAGAGAATACATCTTTCATAGGAACAACTTATTTACCAGGGATTTAGTTTGATAAATACAAGAAATTTTCTTTCAAAGAAATTCAACAGTCTTCTCTTCATGAATATTTAGGAGTACTGAATCAACTAAACAGATTCTTATTAGACCCTTAGCCTTTTGATCCATCAGATCTCAATCTTCTTGTTTTATGTCCATTGGCATAGTTCTAGAAACAGTTGTCCATAAGTCACAGTCTATAAGCATGCCTTCCATCTTGAGCTTCCACAACTCAAAGTTTCCTCTATTAAATTTCTCAATCTCAACTCTACCAAATGTGCTTGCCATCTCCTTCTTGCAAAAAGGTTAACATTTTTTTTTTTTTTTTGCAGTAGGCTCCCACTCAAAATAAGCTCATTACAAAACCCCCTTTAACCCACAATAGAAAATAGAGGTGATCAAGATCCAATACCAACTGAAAGGAAGCTAGGTACATGAAAAAGCTTCCAACACCAATCTTTCAAAGGAGAGAATGTGTAAATTTGTACAATTTCAAACCTTTATTCAATTACAATAAAGAAGATGCATATAACAGGTAGAGATATATAACATCAGAGATCTAATAAAAAATAAAATGAAGGGAATGGTTCCCTAAATTTTTATTTGTTGATTATAAAACCTTGGAATCTCAATAGGTTCCTTTCTCTATGGATTTCATTAGGAAAGATATCACAATGTGTAATGATTAACTTTTAGTCTCAATGGTAAGTCAATCAGACTAGATCTAATTCTTTAGGATAATAAGACATATCTGAAACCAAAATTAAATAATTTGAAATGATAAAACTAAATGAACAACAAGACCTAATACCTAAAATAAAGGTTTCAAAATATGCAAAAAAGGAAATGACAATTTGCAAGCAGATCTAAGAAGGGTTTGATGGAATGCACCTATCACCAAAAGTTGTTTTTGAGACCTGTTAATGAGTTGGTTCACCCCTTGGTGAATGTGTCCTTGTTAGGGCTTCCAAAATAAGTTTTGATAGTCTTTTGATGGTGTATCTTGGCTTCTATTTGGCACAGGTCCCACTATCAAAAAGTGGAAATAAATTCTACAACTTAGTTTTTGTGGCTTGAAAAAAATGGTGACAACTTGTGCAACAATACAAAATTTCTTCTTCAAGATCTCTTCAATTCTTCATCCATCTATAATTTGCACATAAAAAAAAGAGAAAAAAATGTTTTATTTTGTATGGGGGTTTTCCTTGGTCAAACCTCAATTTTGGTAATTAAACCTTGATAGAAAGATAATGGAAAAGAAGGAAATGATTAATGAACATTGCTTGCTACAAATCACCACACTTTGATGGATTCCCTTAGAGGACTAAATTCAAACACATCTCTCCAAGGAACTTGATCTTGCTTTGCTTGATGGATTCAAGGATACTTGTGAAAAGGAAAGAAAAGGGGGAAATGTCCCAAAAATAGGGTGTCCTAGGTCCTTCATAAAAATAACTAACACTAAAGGATGTGCCTCTTCCCAAATTTTCATTAAATCTAAGAGATTGCAAGGTGTAGAGATTGACTATCAACCTTAAGGTGAGCCAATCTAACTTGAATCTCTAGGTTTCTTAGGATAATAGGATTTGGAACTAAATGGAAATGATTTGATGCAACTAGAACTAATGAACAATATGACCTACAATGTAAAATGAAAGATCTAAAGCTACAAGAATCAAATTGGTCATTTGTTGGAAGATTTGGCAAGCATCTGGACACATGTACCTAGCATTAAAATTTGATTCTAAACATTGTTGGAAGACAAGTTTTCCCTAGAGTGAATGAATCCTGGGAGGGGTGTCTAGAAAAATATTTGACAGTCCTCTAATGCTAGATCTTGGCTTTAGTTTGACATAGGTCCCACTGTCGAAAAGTTAGAAATAAAATCTGGAATTGAGTTTTCATGACTTGGTAACAATGGTGACAACTTATACAAAGTTGAAAATTTTGTCTTTGAGATCCTTTTAGTCCTTCTTTCACCTTTAAATCTGCATATATAACTTAGGGAAGAAAGATTGTTTTTTTTGAATGGGGGTTTTCCTTAGTCAAACCGCATGTTTGGTAATTAAACCTTCATAGAATGATAATGACAATTGATAAATGGAAGGAACAATGAATGAAAACTTTCTTGCTATAGTTCACGAAACCTTTAATGGCTTCCCTTAGAGGACTAAAGTCAAATTCATCACTTCAAGGAACCAAAACTTGCTTTGCTTGATTTGTTGGATACTTGAATGCTTGGATGCTTGGAGGATCAACAATGCATATTAGCCTTCACACAAGATGAAATGAACACACATTAGCTTGAACATGATGATAAGATCTTGAATGATACAAAAAATATCCAAAAAATCTCCTCTTGAATCCTCTTGGAAACAATATTTGCTCATACGAAGTCTTGAAAATGTTGCTTTGATTTGAATTGATAAAAATACTATGTATTTATAGGCGTTTATCTAATTTCTCAAAAATTAGAATCCAAAAGTCAATAATTGCATATGAAATTTGCATGAAGAGAGTTCCAAGTATACAAATGATGGAAAGATAGGATAACAAAGATCAAGGAGGTGGCCAATCCCTAAGGATTGGAGATCCCAGTGAAAATGAACATAAGGACAAAGGGACACACAAGATATGTAAGATACATGTAGCAAGACAAGACACATAAGCTTGCAATGTTAAAGCTAATGCAAAATGGAAAAAAGGATGGGCTAGCTGCAATTGCACTATTATCCATAAAAATATTCATAAATGAAAACCCGATGTCCATTATGTGAACACAATATATACTCATGGGCTAGTGAAAATCTATTGTCCACAAGGTGAGGAAAAAAGGATAAAACTGATCAAGATGTTATACCAATGTGCTACACTAAGTTCAACCTCTATGAACAAAGTGAAGCAATAAATGCTAAAATGAAATAATGCCAATGCATTCCCCCACTTTAAAGGAATTGATAAATACCATGGTGTGAGCAATTACTTTAAAGTAGAAGTGATATATGTCAATTGATAAAAGGGAAATGAGAAATTATTAGGAAATCCTTTTGCCAAACATATGTTTCCAAATAAAGCTATGTCATGAAAAATGAGGTTTCCCCCACACGCAACCCAAAGATAACATGTATAAGGGATCCACAAATTTGGGGTCAGTGCATATCTCTACTACAATGATATAATAGATCTTGAAACTTTCGCCATTCCCCAAATACTTCGTGGAACAATGAATACAAAGGAAGAATGACACATAAAGAGAAAAACAAAGAAAAATATTTTGGGTCAACATGGAAGAGATTTGGATGTCTTGATTCTTTGCATGATCCCCAAAAGGAAAACACAAGGCAATGAAATAGATAATGTTTATGACAGATAGAAGAATGGAGATACAAATAGAAGAATGCCACAACAGATTTGCTTCCTTTATATCCTTGCACCAATAGAGTAACAAGGGTCATCCAAAGAAAGGTCAACAACATAAAGACACGCCAAGAAACACAATATGGGGGATCACGTTATGCACATAGAATCACAATGAACATAGAAATAACAAAGCTAGTATGACACATGCGAGGCAACCTAAAGAAAGTTGTCTACATCCCAATCTTGTTCATCATATGTGGAAGGCGGATGACAAGCCAAAGGAGCAATAATGAGCATTGTAATGGGACAAGGATACCAAACCTTCTTGCCCCCTAAAATGTAGGACAAGGATGAGCTGAGATAAGTGGTGAGAAGGTGCTCCTTGCAATATGGAAAAATGGTTTACATAAATTGCAATACATGTAATACTGAGTACATGCTATGATTCTACAACTATCACATGGCAAGGATCAAAGTGTGTGCATGCTATCCAATTATATCAATAATATCACTTTCATCTAAAACCTTTTTTAAAGAATGGCACTCATTAGTAAGATTCCCAAGACTTCTATGATTTGCACAGTAAGACATGTTTGTACAATTTCCTTTTTTGTTTTCTTGAATAAGTGGTAATGTTATAAGTCCTTTGTAGATAAACTTATCCATTTTTCATTTAGTTTCAGTTATAGTATGTAAAAATGGTAACTTCTTGAGTTTATAGGGATTCTTTGGTTTCTTACTTGTTTGGGCAATTGGTTGAGGGTATGTGTAGGATCATCATGGAAAAAATAGGCCCTTAAGTGGCAAAAAATTTAGAAAAATCAGAGTTAGGAAACTTGACTTAAAAATTTGAATAAGTTATCTATATTATTTCAAAAATATGTAAGAATAGAAACTGTAGCAAATTGAATGTAGTTTCTAAAATACTAGGTTTGTTTAAAAAAAAAAATCTATTTGGTGAAAATTTGAAATTTCAATGCAATAGTACTTAAATTTCAGGGAAAAAATAAGTAGGTATTTATCTAACCACCCTAACCATAATAAAATGATAATTTTTTTTATAATATTTTATACATAAGTAGAAGACTTATGTCCCGATGTGATGAATATTTATTTTGTAATTTTTTTCTAAGTAAATAATTAATTGTGAATTTTTTATTACAACTTTTAAAAAATATAAAAAACTCGTATGTATGACCACCTTAACTTGGTCAAAACCTCATGAAATTCAATTTTTATTTTTATAATCCTATAGTATACAAAGCATAGAATGTCACACATGTTTTGGATTCAAAAAAAGTGATACCATTTGAAAGCTATAGATGTTTTCAATCAGCCTATCAATCAGGACTTTAGTCATAATTTGAATAGAAAATGAATAATAATTACTTATTAAATTCAAAGTACAAAGCATAATTTATATTGGTGGAAAGTTGAGAATCTCCTTTAAAAACCCTTTTTGTTGCATCAATTTTGAGTAAAAAAAAGGTCGTTAGCCACATACCCATCATATTGTCACTTTTTGGCCCATCATGATCCTGCACATACCCTTGATGTGGAGGGGGAGGATCTTGGTATCCTAATCCCTTGGTGTCTTCTAATGGTTGTTGTTCTAGCAATTGATGGATTTCATGCTCATTTGTTATGTCATATCCTTGTCTATTTAAGATTCTAAATCCTTGATCATAGCTCTCCTCTAAGTTGATGGGTGTATCAATAACTTGATGGACGTAGGATAAAAGAGTATTAATGTTGTCATCCTTTATAATTGGTGGTTGAGGCTTGCTTTGTGATTCAACTTTGGGATGCAAAAGGTTTAACATATCAAGTTGTGAGAGAATAGGATGTGTTGTTTGGTTCATGGAGGGATAGAAGGATGCATTGTTCTCAAGGTTACACAAAGAGTTTTGTATGGATTCTTGCATGCTATCTTCATCTTGGCCTGGGATATCCACCTCATGAGGACATTCATTAGGAGGTGAAGATTAATGAATTTTTTCAATTGCATTAGGATCATCACCAAATACACAACTTGAAACATCAACCAAAGATATTAAAGACATCCATATTTTACCAAAACACATATCCATGGTGAAAGGTTAAATGCCAAATGCAAGTGTGAATAGATGTGATAATGCAATTTTTAGATTTGAAAGTGATAATTGACTGATTTTAAATGCAAGGACCTAAAAATGATTATGCCAATTTTGATTTTAAACAATACACTTTTCTCACTAATTGAACTAGATGCAAACAATGAAAAAAAAAATGTAATTTTTGAAACTGAAACAAAGATCTGTATGTACAACAAAGCAAAGTAGACAAACATTGATAAATGTGTAGAAATTCATAAAATTGCCTGTAGAAGGATAGGTTCACCATAGGGCGAATATTTCCTTGGACAAGGGTCTAAGAAATTAATTTTTGAGTGTTTAATTTGATATTTAAGCTCAATGTTCCTAGTTGCAAACATATTCTTCAATTATAACTGAATTTTCAAAAATTAAGATGAAATGAAAATGTAATTTTATGACAATGTATGAATAAAATGACAACTTTTTTTAATGCAATTTTTGATGTAAATTTGATTTAAATGACTGGAACACACTTTTATGCAATCTACTATGCATAAAGTATGAAATGCTTTTGGATTTTTGTGAATTTGAATGATGCAAGAATGCAAATTGTAACCCTAAATGCAATGAAAAACTAGATAATACAAAACCTAGATCTAAGGTTCCAATGATCTCCAAATCAAAAAAGATGTACAATGTCAGGTTCACCAAAATGAAAAGAAAAGAAAAGGGGGAAAGATCCCACAAATAAGGTGTCCTAGGTCCTTCATACAAAGAACTAAGAAACTAAAGGATTCCCCTAGATCGCAAGGTGTAGAGATTCATTATCAACCCTAAGGTGGACCAACTAGACCTAAATCTCTAGGTTTCTTAGGGTAATAGGATTTTGAACTAAATGGAAATGATTCAATGCAACTAAACCTAATGTACATTATGACCTAGATGATAAAATGCAAGATCCTGAAGCTACAAGAATCAAATCGACAATTTGCAAGAAAATATAAGAAGGGTGTGGACACATGTACCCAGCATTAAAATTTGATTTTGAACACTATTGAAGGACATGTTCACCCTACACCAAATGAGTACTAGAAGGGGTGTCTAGGAAAATCTTTGACGTTGGATCTTGGCTCTAGTTTGGCATAGGTACCACTGTTAGGAAGTCAAAAATAAAGTCTGCTATTGAGTTTTCGTGACTTGAAAATGATGGTGACAACTTATGCAAAGTTGAAAAATTTCTCTTTGAGATCCTTTCAATCCTTCTTTCACTTATAAATATGCACATACAAAGAGGAGAAATATTGTATATTTTTGAATGGAGATTTTCCTTAGTCAAACCCCATGTTTGGTAATTAAATCTTGATAGAATGATAATGACAATTGATAAATGGAAGGAATGATGAATGAACACTTTCTTGCTACAACTCACCAAACCTTTAATGAATTCCTTCAGAGGAATGAAGTTAAACACATCACTCCAAGGAACTGGATCTTGCTTTGCTTGATTTATTGAATACTTGAATGCTTGGATGCTTGGAGGATCAATGATGCATATTAGCCTTCACAAGATGACATGAACACACATAATCTTGAACATGATGATAGGATCTTGAATGTTGCAATGAATGACTAAAAATTCTTCTCTTGAATGCTCTTGACAATAATATTTCTCATATGAAGTCTTGATATTGTTGCTTTGATTTGAATTGATAAAAATACTGTATTTTAGGTGTTTATCTAATTTCCCAAAAATTAGATTCCAAAAGCCAACAATTTATATGAAATTTGAATCATTAAAATACCACCAAAAAAATATTAAAATTTGGGACCTATGACTCAAGGAGGACCCATTCGCCCTTGGGTGAATGGGTCCTAGCCCAAAATTATAGGACACATTCATTTAAGAGCAATTAAAATATTAATTTCATTAATTTAATATAGGTTTCCCTTTCGAAAAATGAGTGAAATAGGACTTTGGAATGCATAATTTGGAAAATCGTGAGCTTAATTAAGTCCAATTAATTAAGAGACCCAAACATAGTGTGAAATTGTAAAGGTATACAATTTCCTACACAACAACTTAAAATGCTTGGATGCTTTAGGATCAACAATGCATATTAGGCTTCACAAGATGATATGGACACACAGACTTGAACATGATGTTAGTATCTTGATTGCTGCAACAAATGAATGATAAATCTGCTCTTGAATGCTCAACTATTCTCTTGACAACAATATTCTCTATAAGATTGCTTAATAAAGTGTTTTTTTTCTAGTTAGATTTCAAATGATAAAAAGACTATGCATTTATAGTGTTTATATAATTTCTTGAAAATTAGATTCCAAAAGTCAAAAATTGCAAGTTGAATTTGAATCATTAAAATGCCACTAAAAACATATTTTAAAATGGGTCTTGGAATGTAAAGGGGACCCATTCATCCATGGGAAAATGGGTCCTTGCCTATAAGTCTAGGAAACATATTCAATGTTGGTTCTCCTTTTGGAAAATGAGAAAAATGGTGATTTAATTATTAATTGCACTTATTTAATGTTGGTTCTCCTTTTGGAAAATGAGAAAAGTAAGGTTTTCAAATGCATAATTTGGAAAATTAGAAGCTTAATTAAGCCCAATAAATTAAGGGACCCAAGCATAGTGTGAAGTTGTAAAGGTATTATACAATTTTCTACACTACATTTAGCCCCCACTTTAGTGAGAGTATGAACTTATGCCCAAACTCACTCTAAAGTAGACAAATATGTGTCAAGAGGAGTCCAAGTGCACAAATGTTAGAAAGATAGGATGGAAAAGATCAAGCAGGGTGATCAAGTCCTTAAGATCAAAGATCACATGGAAAACCAACATAAGAAAAAAGGACACACATGTATGGAAGATATGTGCAACAAGACAAGATGCACAAGCATACAATGCCAAAGCCAACAAAAAAAGGAATAAAGAAAAGGATGGATCAAGCCTAAGTTGTTTATCCAAAATAATATGCTTACAAGGGCTAGTGCAATTTGGTATATCGTAGGTGAGCCCTAAAGACAAAAATATGAGAAAAACATAGTAGGTCTACAAGGTGTGTAACCATAAAAAGGTGGTAGATGGGAAAAGTCATCACAAAAATATGTACCCATAAGTCAACCATACCAAAATTTATAATCCCTGCTAAATTTGATAAGGTTCCACAAAATGATCAAGATAGTATGCCAACACTACACTAAGTCCAAATCTTGTCAACAAAAGTGTAGTAAAAATGTCAAACTGAAAATGAAACTCACCTTAGGAGGTGAAAATGTCAAAATGAAATAATACCAATGTATGCCCCCACTTTAAAATAATTACAAAACACCATACTATGAGCAATTACTTTAAAGTATAAATGATAAATTCTAATTGATAAAAGGGCAATACGAGCTTATTTGGAAAGTCGTATTCCAATGATATGTTTCCAAATAAGGATACTTCATGAAGAAGGGGTTTCCCCCACATGCAATCCCAAAAGATAACACATAAGGGATCTATGGATTCAGGGTCAACGTATATACTTTCCAAAGTGATATAATAGAGCTCAAAACCATCATCATTCCCCAAATACTCATAGAACAACAAACACAAAGGAAGAAAAAGAAAAAAAAAGCTTTTGGGTCAACATGGAAGAGAATTAGATGTCTCAATGCTTTGCATTGTCCCCAAAAGGAAAACACAAGATAAAAGAAAATACAATGTTTACGACAGATAGAAGAATGGAGAAACAAATAGAAGAATGTCATGATAGATTCACTTCCTTTGTATTCTTGCACCAACAGACTGACAAGGGAAATCCAAAGAAATCTCACAAACATATAGACACACCAAGCATAACTATATGGGGGATTTCATCACATACATGCAATCACAAAGAATATGGAAAGAAGAGAAAGAGAGTATGTCACATGCGAGCCAACCTAATGTAGGTCATCCACATCCCAATCTTTCCCATCATATACGGAAGGTGAATAACTAGCCAAAGGAGCAATGACAAGTGCCATACTAGGATAAGGCTACCTAAACCCTTTCCCCCCTAAATGTAGGACAAGGATGAGTGGAGATAGATGATGATATGGTGCTCCTTGCAATATAGAAAAATGAGTTACATAAAGTGCAATACATGTAATAGTGACTATGCTAAGATTCTACAACTATCGCATGGCAAGGAGAAAAGTGTGTGCAAGCTAGCCAATTATATCAATAATATCAAATTCATCTAAAAAATTCTTTAAAATATGACACTCATCAGTAAGATTCCTAAGAGTTCTATGATATGAACAATAAGACATGTTTGTACTTTTCCCTTTTTTGTTTTCTCAAATAGGTAGTAATGTAATCAATCCTAGGTGGAGAAGTTTATCTAATGTCTACTCAATTTTTTTTATACTATGTAAAAATGGTAGCTTCTTAAGTTTATAGGGCTTGGGTTTCTTGATTGAACTAATGTCTACTCAATTTTTTTTATACTATGTAAAAATGGTAGCTTCTTAAGTTTATAGGGCTTGGGTTTCTTGATTGAACAATTGTTTGATGTGGAGGGGGGGATCTTGATGTCCTAATCCCTTGGTATCTTCTGATGGTTTTTTTTTAGCAATTGATGGATCTCATGCTCATTTGTTATGTCACATCCTTTTATTCTTAAAATTCTAAAGCCTTAACTATAATTCTCTTCTTCAGTTGGGACAGAAGAGTTAGTGAGGAACAGGAAATTCCTTTACCGAGGAAAAGACATCAACTACAGGAGGATAGATTGACAAGTATTGAATGTAATATGTTCAAGATTGGACAAAACATAAGGGCCACTATTGCAAACAACCACAAAATCGCAAGGCATAATACAATCATCATAAATGCGATGGTGGAAAAGCTTGAAAAAAGTCAAAAGGGTTCGCTGGTGGTGGATTTGGATGTGAACAGAGGCGGCAGCAAATCGGCCGGTGAAGGTATCTCGACTCGTACCAGAGCAAACATAAAAAGGAAAACCCCGACTTCTTCACACACGGTTCAAATCCTTAGGCAGGGGTTACAGGATATGCAGAATGTTGAAAAAGAAGCTGAGGAGTTACTGAATAATTTGGAGTAACTTGGTGTTTGGTTTTCTGGTTTTTTTGGGTGGTCCTTTTTTTGGACCCTGCTGTCTTTTGTTGCTGTCGTTTCCTTTTTGGGACAGCTGGTCGGTTGTTGGTACTTTTTATGCTTATCTTTTGTTTGTTTGAACTTCGTGGTTTCAGGTCCCTGTAAAACCTATTTTTTTCCTTTTCAAAAACTATAATTCTCTTCTACATTGATAGGTGTATTGGTAACTTTATGGACATAGCATAGAAGAGTATCAATCTTGTCATTATGAATAAGTTCCTTCATGGTTGGTGGTTGAGTTTTACTTTGTGATTCAATTTTATGATGTAAAAGGTTGAACATGTGAAGTGGTGGTATGATAGGAGGTGCTAGTTTTTGCATGGAGGGATAAAAGGATGCATTTTTATCAAGGTTACACAAGCAATCTTGTATGAATTCTTGCATGCTATCTTCATCTTGGCCTAATATATCTATCTCATGAGGACATCCATTAGGAGGTGAAGACTCATGAATGTGTTCAATTGTATTAGGATCATCACCAAACACACAACTTGAAACATCAACCAAAAATTTTAAGGACATCCATAGTTTACCAAAAAACATATCCATGATGAAACTTTGCTTTAAATGTCAAATGAATGGATTTTTGATGTAAATTTCATATTCCAAATATGATAATTGACTAATTATAAGATGCAAAAGCGTAAAAATGATTACTTTTCAATGCACAATATACTTTCTTCCACCAATTAAACTAAATGCAAACATCTACAAAATATGCAATTTCTAAAACTAAAACAAAGATATACAAGTACAAAAAAATTAAACAGACAGAGATAAATATATGCACAAAATTTTACAAAATCACTCGAGTACAAGGAGAGGTTCACCTAGGGGTGAATGAGTCTTTCCACAGGGTTATCAAAAATTGAAATCTAAGTGTTTAACTTGATATTTAAGTTCATTGTTCTTAATTGCAAACAAATTCTTCAGTTACAGTTTTTCTAGATTTTTTGATTAAATGTAAATGCAATTTGTATGAACAAAATGACAATTTTTTTTAATCTAATTTTGACTATAATTATGATCTAAATGACTAAAACACACCTTAATGCAAGCTATTATGCAAAATGTATGCAATGTTTCTATATTTTTATGAGTTTAAATGATGCAAACATGCAATATGTAACCCTAAATGAAATGGAAAACAAGATGATGCAAAACCTAGATCTAGGGTTTCAAGGACCTTCAAATTAGAAAAGTATGATGTAAGAATGTCAAGTTCACCAAAATGAAATGGGGGGAAAGTGATCCCCAAAGTTTTATGTGTTGATAATAAAACCTTGGAATCTCAATAGGTTCCTTTCCCTATAGATTTCATTAGGAAAGAGATCATAAGGTGTAATGATTGACTTTCAATCTAAATGGTGAGTCAATCAGATCTGGATCTTAGTCCTTAGGACAATAATACATATCTAAAACCAAACTAAAATTATTTTAAATCCTCAAACTAAATAAAAAACAAGACCTAATACCTAAAATGTAGGTTTTAGAATATGCAAAATGGAAATGACATTTTGTAGGCAAATTTGAGAAGGGTTTGATGGCATGCACTGTTCACCAAAAGTTGTTTTTGAGACCTGTTAAGGGACTAGTTCACCCCTAGGTCAATGGGTCCTTGTTAGGGCTTCCAAAATAAGTTTTTACAGTACTTTGATGTTGGAACTTGGCTTTTGTTTGGCACAAGTCCCACTATCAAAAAGTCAAAAATAAATTATGTAACTTAGTTTCCATGGCTTGATAACAATGATGACAACTTTGTGCAACAATAAAAAATTGGTTCTTCAAGATCTCTCCAATTCTTCATCCACCTGTAATCTGCACATACATAAAGAGGATTTTTTGTTTTGTTTTGTATGAGGGTTTTCCTTGGCCAAACCCCAAGTTTGATAATTAAACCTTGATAAAAGGAAAATGAAAAAGGAGAAGGAAATGATGAATGAACAATGCTTGCTATAACTCACCCCCCTTCAATGGATTCCCTTAGAGGACTGAATTCAAACACATCTCTCGAAGGAACTTGATCTTTCTTTGCTTGATGGATTTGGATGCTTGAAATGCTTGGATGCTTTAGGATCAACAATACATATATTAGCCCTCACAAGATGACATGAACACACATAGACTTAACATGATGTTAGGATCTTTATTGTTACAACAAATGACTAATAAATTTTCTCTTCAATGCTTACTTATTCTCTTGAAACTAATATTTTATCTATAGGATTACTTCATAAAGTGTTTTTTTTCTAGTTAGATTTCAAATAATAAAAAGAATATGTATTTATAGGTGTTTATCTAATTTCCTAGAAATTAGATTCTAAAAGCTAACAATTGCAAGTTGAATTTGAATCATTAAATTCCTCTAAAAACATATTTTAAAATGGGTCTTGGCACTTAAATGGGTGAGTTCAAATAGGTTTTGGCCTATAATTCTAGGACACACATATTCCATGGTGATTTAATTATTAATTTTATTTATTTAATGTTGGTTCTCCTTTTGAAAATGGGAAAAATAAGGCTTTGGAATGCATAGTTTGACAAATTAGAAGCTTAATTAAGTCCAATAAATTAAGGGACCCACACATAGTGTGAAATTGTAAAGGTATACAACTTCCTACACTACAAAAATATATAACACCAAATATAAAGGTTCTTTCTTTAGATACTACTTATGATGCCTGGAAGAAGTTGTAAGAACTGTATGAAGGAAATGAAAGAGTAAAGTTGACAAAGAAGCTGGCAGCAAAGTGAAAATTTGAGAATTTGAAAATGGAAGAAGGTGAAGAGTTTGCAAGCTATTTCTAGAGGGTTGAGATGACACCAAATGAAGTTAAGAATCAAGGGGGAAAGTTGATCGATGAAGATATTATTGAAAAGATCATGATCACCATACCAAATTGCTAAAGTGATAAGATCTCAGTTATTGAAGAGATGTATGATCTCATGAAGTATACTAAAGAATAATTATTTTGCACCTTGCAAGCATTTGAGATGAGAAAGTTCAGGAAAGAAGACAAGGAAGAAGAAAATAAAGAGACAACATTTAAGGAAATGAAGATTGAAAATGATTCAGAGAGTGATGGCTCTGATGAGTTGGAAGTAAACTTCACCAGGAAGTTGAAGAAAGGTACTAGAAAGTATAAAGGTATGTTTTCATTTAAATGTTTTAGTTCTAGTAATATTGTTCATTATGCTTCAAGATGTCTGTATAGAGTTGTACATAAGAAGAAAAAGGATTATAAAGATAAGGATAGAAAGGATAAGAAATAAAAGAAGTTGTCTTATGTTAAAGAAGAAGTCGGAATCTTTGATGATGAATCTGAAAATGAGGTTGATGATAGTGAATGCCTATTTTTAGCTTTGGAAAACAAATTTGTATCTACTAACCCTAGAAAATGTGCAAGCAAGAATGCTCCAAAGAACAAAAGGAATAAGATGGAAGGTACTTTGGTCACCACCTTTCATGCAAGAAAAGATGAAGACTACTAGGTGATTGACAGTGGATGTTCTAATCACATGATCAAAGATAAAAGTAAGTTCACTAAACTTGAAAATTATGATGGTGGTTTAGTCATGTTCAGTGATGATTCAAGAGCTAGGATTTGTGGGAAAGGTTCAATTAGTTTTGATGGTACACATCACCAATGATATATATTATGTGAAGGGTATGAGGCATAACCTTTTGAGTGTTGGACAAATTTGTAGCAATGGCTTTAAACTTCTGTTTTAGAATAATACCTGTGAAATCAGAAAAGGATCTGGAAATGGAGATATCGTTGCTACTCGAAGGAGAACTCATGGAAACATCTATTAGCTTAAGGGAGTTGATGTTCAATGCCTTGTATCTCAAGTCACTGAAAGTTGGTTATGGCACTGGAGAATGGGAGGTATGTGTAGGATCATGATGGGCCAAAAAGTGGCAATATGATGGGTATTTGTAGGGTATGTGGCTGATGACTTTTTTTTACCCAAATTTGATGAAATGAAAAGGGTTTTTAAAGGAGATTCTTAGCTTTCCACCAATATAAATTATGCTTTACTTTGAATTTAATAAATAATTATTATTCATTTCCTATTTGAATTACAAATAAAGTCCTGATTGATAGGTTGATTGAAAAACATCTATAGCTTCAACGAGAACACATTTTTGAATCCAAAACATGCATCACATTCCCATGCTTCACATACTATAGGATTAAAAAAAACAAAAATCTCAAATTTCATGAAGTTTTTAGGCAAGTTAAGGTGGTCTCCATTGATAACGTAGCTTTTATACTTTTTAAAAGTTGTAATAAAAAAATTCATAATTACTGATGTTTACTTGGAAAAAATACAAAAAAAATATGCATCACATCTTAGACATGAGTCCCCATCATGTAAAATCTTATAAAAATAATTATCATTTTATTGTGTGTTAGGTGGTCGTGACAAACACCTACTTATTATTTTTTTCCCCAAAATTTTAAGTACTATTGCATTGAAATTTCAAATTTTCACCAAATAGATTTTTAAATAATAAAAATAAACCTAGTAGTTTAGAAACTACATTCAATTTTCTACAGATTCTATTCATTCATATTTTTGAAATAATATAGATAACTTATTCAAATTTTTACATCAAGTTGCCTAACTCTGATTTTTTTGAATTTTTTGCCACTTAAGGGCCTTTTTTTTCCATGATGATCCTGCACATATCCTAGGACATGTCAATTTTGATAATCTAGTCAAAATTAGTTCAAAAGATATTGTCAGAGGTCTTCCTAGAATCATAAGGCCTGCTAATACTATTTGCAGAATTTCTCAGTTGGGGAAACAAACAGGATGCAACTTTAAGGGAAAAGAGCACTCTACTACCGAAATGTTGGAGTTAATTCACACTGACCTCTGTGGTTTGACTAGAACAGAAAGCCTGAATGGTGATAGGTATTTCATGCTTCTTATTGATAATTATTCTCGAATGACATGGGTTGCTTTTCTTAGGGAAAAGACACAGGCTCTAGATAGATTTAAAGTGTTCAAAGTAAGAGTGGAAAATGAAGTGAATTTGAGAATCAAATTTTTGAGATCTGATAGAGGTGCATAATTCACTTCTAATGAGTTTAATATATTGTATGAAAAACATGGCATAAAGAGATAGTTTTCTGCCCTAAGAACCCCTCAACAAAATGGGGGTAATTGAGAGGAAAAATAGGATAGTACATGAAGCTACAAGAACCATGATGAAAGAACCAAATGTACTGGATGTGTACTGGAGAGAGGTAATACACACTATTGTTTATGTTCTTACTAGAGTCTAGATTAGAGGCAACAACAAAAAGACTCCTTTTGAGTTATGGACTGGTAAGACTCCTACTGTGAAGTACTTCAAGGTATTTGGAAGCAGATGTTACATTAAAAGAGATGATGAAAACCTTGGAAATTTTGATGATAGATGTGATGAAGGAATTTTTCTTGGGTACTCTACTATTGGCAAAGCATTTAGATGCTTCAATAAGAGATTGAGGAAGATTGTTGAAAGTGATAATGTGAAATTTGATGGAGACATATGTCGACCTATTGAGATAAGTGAAGTTGAACCTAATGATCCCATCTATGGACAAGTACCTGAGGAGAATAAGGAGAAGGAAGAATAAGAGAAAGAAGAACCAACTAGAGAAGAAGAAGAAGAGAATGAACCAAAACCTATTGTTAAGAATCCTAAGTATGTGTAGAAGAATCATTTGGAGGAATACATAATTGGAGATAAGAGTGAAGGTGTGAAGACAAGAAGTAAAGTTGCAGCTGGGGTAAATCTGTGTTTACTTTCTAAAATTGAACCTAAGTCTATGAGTGAAGCATGTGAAGATGACAGTTGGATGAAATCTATGAAAGAAGAGTTGTAGCAAATAGAAAAGAATCAGACATGTAGGAATTAGTTCCTAGACCCATGAATAGGAATGTAATTGTTTCAAAATGGGTGTTTCGAAATAAGCTTAATGAAAATGGAGTTGTAAGAAATAATGCAAGACTTGTATGCAAGGGATATTCACAAGTTGAAGGTATAGATTTTGAAGAAAAATTTTCCCCTATGGATAGAATGGAAGCTATTAGAATGTTTTTGGAATTTTCTTCCCACAAGGATTTTAAAGTGTATCAGATGGACACCAAGTCAACATTTTTGAATGGTGAATTGGAGGAAGAAGTATACATGGAACAACCTAAAGGGTTTTAGTTATCTGACAAACTGGACATGGTTTGTAAGTTGAAGAAGGCATTGTATGGACTGAAGAAAGCTCCCAGAGCTTGGTATGCAAGATTGGATAGATACCTAAAAAAGAAAGGATTCAACAAAGGCTCTACTAACAACAATCTCTACTTCAAAGTGCAAGGTAAAAAAATGTTGATAGTAGTTATATATGTTGATTATATCATCTTTGGTGGAAATGAAGGAATGTGTAAAAGATTTTCTGAAGAAATGTAAAAAATAATTTGAGAATTCCATGATTGGTGAGTTGAATTTCTTTCTTGGTCTTCAAGTGAATCAAACCAATAAAGGGATATTCATCTCACAATCTAAGTATGTAAAATAACTATTAGAGAAGTTTGGAATGGATGATTCCAAACCAGTTAGTACTCCTATGGTAGCTAGATGTAAACTGAGCAAAGATGATGAATCTACTAAAGTTGATTAGACAAAATACAAATCTATGATTGGTGGACTGTTGTATCTTATTGCTACCAGATTGGATATTATGCATGTAGTATGTCTAGTTTCCATGTTTCAAGAAGATTCTAAAGAGGCACATGTTACAACTATAAAGAGGATATTTAGATATCTTAAAGGTACACCAAATTATGGCTTATGGTGTCCTAAGGGTGCTGATTTCACCTTGAGTACTTATACCAACACAGATTGGGTTGGTTGTGTGGATGACTAGAAGAGTACCAGTGGAGGTGCTTTCTTTCTTGGCGGGAGATTGGTTTCTTGGTTGAGTAAGAAACAAGACTCAATTTCTTTATCCACTATAGAGGAAAAATATATTGTTGTAGCATCCTACTACACACAGGTTTTGTGGATGAAGCAAACTCTGAAAGACATTGGAGTAATATGTGATGAGCCTATTCCTATTTTCTATGAAAACAAAAGTGCTACAAACATTTCTAAGAATCTGGTTATGAATTCAAGAACTAAACACATATCAGGGATAACTTTAAGAAACCCCCCCTTGGCGAAGGTAAAATCCTAGCGAATCTTTCCTTTTATTTGAAAAAAATTATTAATTTTCCTAGTGAATCTATGCACATTATTAAAAAAAATTGTAAAATATTGGTGAACCTTAATGAATAATTGGTAAAAATA
>VDFB02379711.1:163326148-163439375 GCA_007258455.2 Sequoia sempervirens
ATTATTTAAATATAAAAAATATAAATTACTTAACTACATGAGTTAAGTGGGGACACACGTTTCTATTATAATTCCTTAAAAAGTTGAAGTCCATGATTTTTTAAAAGTGGTAACATATATTTCTATTATAATTTATTAAAAAACTCAATTTTGGTAACTTATATTTCTATTATAATTTATTAAAAAAGTTGAGTTCACTTTCTTTTCTTGATTATTTTTTTTTTGAAATTATTTAAAAAGTGGTAAAGTAAAAGATAATGAAAAATAGAAGAAAAGAAAGTAATCTTTTAAACAGTCTTTCTTTCAAAAAAAATAAAAAAATATTTAAAAGTTTAAAATATATTTAAAGTTGGATGGTGTTTGATGGTTTTGTATGCTGAGCTAGGGTATCCATTCCCTAGCTCGATCCCTTCATTTACTTGATTCTACGTTGGGTGGGGGGTCTGTGTTTGTATTTGGGGGCGTAGGGTGGTGTTTTCTTCCCCTTTCTCTTCCCTCGGTTGCTTCTTTTTGTTCTACCTGCGTGTGGTGACTGCCTCTTGGCATTACACAACGAGTGGAGAGTTGCTAGAAGCTGCAGGTGTGTGGTGTGAAACGAGCCTTTGTTCCTAGTTTTTTTCCTTCTTGCATGGCCTCTTATTGGAGGTACCTCCTTAACACTTTTCCAGCATTTTGTGGTGAGCATTGGGTGGGGTTTTTGAAACCCTTGTTTTGGTTTTATATCTCAGAGGCTTGCATGCCCATTGTGGGTTGGGTATAATGTTGTTCGGGGAGACCTTAGGCGCTAGCCCCAAAATGGATTTTTGATCTGAGATTGGTGTGAAGTCTCCTCCGCATGCTTCAAAGGTTTTCAATAATAATCTGTATTTGTCGGAACCTGGGATAGATGGAGTGGGTTCATCTAGTGGGGCTCAGATCACAAAAATCAATGGATGTTTGGAACGATGCAAGGAGAGGCTGAAACTCATCATCCCATTAGAAATGGTTGTAGACGATATCAAATATTACTCGAGGCACTCTTTTTATTACAAGTTTTTGGGTATGCGAATATCAATGCAATTTTTGGAGTCTTGGGCCCAATGGAATTGGATGCTGAAGGGTGAGATGGATATAAAGCTCCTAGCAAATAATTATTACATGGTTACCTTTGACTGTATGGTAGATCGCAATAAGGTTTTTGAAGGGGGGCCCTATTTTTATAAGCAAGTTGGTCTATTTATTAAACTATGGCATGTTGGTTTTAACCTTGTTGAGGAGCTTCTGACTCGAGTCTCTATGTGGGTTTGACTTCCGCAGTTTCTGGTGGAATGTTGGCAGGATGACATTTTGCATTTGTTGGGGTGGATGCTCGAGAAGCCGATTGGTTCTTCGCAACAGACTCAGTTTAAAAAGGTGATAACTTTTGCTCATATTTGTGTGGAAATTGACTTAATTAAGCCATTACCAAGTTCTTTGGATATGTCTATGGGTCCTCACTCTTGGGTGTAGTCGCTGGACTATGAAACTCTTCCATTTTGATGTTGTCTTTGCCATGAATATGGTCACTTACAATGAAGATGTCCAAAGTATAGTCCTATGGAGCATCTGACTTTCCAAACTACTCACAACCCACCTAGGGAGGATAAGGGAAAGGATCCCATTCCAGGGGATGGGGTTGGTCCAGATGGCTTCACCCTTGTAAGGAATCATAACAAAAACTGGGGTCAAAAGAGGACCTTGAAGGAAAGACAAGATGAAGACTCTTTTAACAGATTCAAGGTTTTGGATGATCTTGGCCAACAGGAAGTGAATCCGGGCTTGGTGAATTTGGATCAGGGTATTGTGTTAGTGAGATAGGAATATCCTCTTTTTGGGGCTTCTTTGGATACACAAGTTATGGGAGTTGTGCAAATGGTAACCGACCTTCAAATGGATGGTTAGGTGGAGTCAGTTCCTACTATAGAAATGAAGAAGAATGGGGGAGATGTTACTATTTTGGCTTTGCATGCAGGAATGGATGTTGGGAAGAATATAAAGTCTTCTCCTTCTCCTATGGGTATCCATCAAAAGGGTATCAAGAAAGGGTTGGGGGAGAAATGTTCAAAGCTTGGAAGGAAAAATGATATGGAAAAGATTAAGTTAGCTAAGGAAACTCTGGTGGAGTCAGGGTCAGTTAAGACTCTGGATTCACACTTCTCAAGGTCATCGAAATGATTGTATTATCATGGAATGCAAGGGGCTTGAACAATGACCCTTAACAAAAGGTTGTCCGTGAGTTGGTTAGAAGTCAATCTCCTGATGTTCTATTCATGTAAGAGACTAAGTTACCTATGGAATGTATGCTTGGTTTATCTCCTAAGCTGTGGGGAAGCGGTGAATGCCAGTGCATTGGTGCTCAAGGGTCCGTGGGTGGAGTGGCTTGTTTTTGGAATCCTCAAAAGATCCACCCTCTTTGGTGGATGTCCAACAAGTCTTCTATCTCAATGATCACCTCTTGTTCTAAGACTGGGGATTCTATTCTCCTCTCCAATATCTATGCACCTATTGAGTTTCAAGGTAAGCTACTTTTGTGGAGTCATATTAGATTTTTTTGGAGTATGGTTCCTTTTCATCCATGGATTATGGCTAGTGACTTTAATGCTATTTCTGAGTTGGCTGAGAAGCGAGGTGGTACAATTGCAACATTGGAGCCTTCTCTGCTGCTTCTTCAAGATAACATATCTGTTTTGAATCTTGTTGATGTAAAGCCTACTAATGGTCATTTCACTTGGAACAATCGTAGGATTGGGTATAATTTCTTCTTTGAAAGACTTGACCGGTTTCTGGTGTCTTGTTCTTGGGTTGGTGGATTGTGGTCTTCTAGCTCAGAAATTTTGGATTGGAGAGGATCCTACCATTGGCCCATCAAGCTTGTTGTCTCTTTAGTTCATGTGCCTCAGTTGCCCCCTTTCAAGTTCAAGATTATGTGGCTCTGTGAGCCCTCTCTTCATGACTATGTGTTTGAATGGTGGAAACATGGTAGACCCACTTATGGCACGACAATGTATATTTTCTCTACGCTTCTCCAATTTTTCAAATATCAGCTTAAGCATTGGAACTGGCAGTGCTTTGGGAACATTTTCCATGCTAAGGTTGCTGCCCAGCCTAAGTTGGATAGTATTATGAGGGTGATCAAGGAGGATGGTGTGACTGCTAATTTACTCCAAGAGGAGGCCAGGGCATTGAAAGTGTTGGAGTGTGAATTGCAAGAGGAAGTCTATTGGAAACAAAAGGTTCGAATTGAATGGCTTCAAGAGGGGGATAAAAATATGGCCTTCTCCTTCAATTCGGTCAAAGCCAGGTGCCATGGGAATTCCATCTCTATTCTTGTTAATGACACTAGTGAGCATCTTTCCTCTTTTAAGGATATTTCGTGTGAAGTTGTGTAGTATTTTATTTCCCTATTCAGGGAGGATTCTTAGGGGGTTGCTGACGAGGAGGCCAAAGTTTTGTCTTGCATCCCTTCTTTAGTTACTATGGAGATGAATGAGCATCTTATGGGTGATATCTCAATCAAAGACCTTGAGAGCACAGTGTCCCAGATGAAGAAAGGGAAAGCTCCTGGCCCTAATGGATTCCTGGTGGAGTTCTTTCAAGAATTTTGGGATATTATTAAGCTAGACTTATTGGCAGTTGTCTAGGAATCTCAGACAAATAAGTAGATTTTACGGGCTTTGAATTCTACCTTCCTGGCTCTCATCCCCAAATGTGATGGGGTGGATAGGATAAGTCAATTTAGACCCATTTCTCTTTGTAATGTGATTTACAAAATTATCTCTAAAATTATTGCAGATAGGCTAAAAAATGGCTTAAAGTGTTGATTTACTAAGGAGCAGAGTGGTTTTGTGGCAGGCAGACAAATTCTGGATGGGGTGCTTATAGCCATGGAGACCATTCATTCTATGGCCATTTCCAATGATAAGGAAATGTTCATCAAGTTGGACATGGCAAAGGAATATGACAAATTTCAATGGTCCTTCCTTTGGAAGATTCTTAGTGCTTTTGGTTTTGGGGATGAGAGGATTCAATGGGTCATGAGTTGTGTTACTTCAGTATCCTTCTCCATTTTAATTAATGGTGAGCCCTCAGAGCTTTTTGGTGCCTCTAGAGGATTGTACCAGGGCAACCCATTGTCTCTATATCTTTTTTTGCTTCTTATTGAAGGTTTGGGCAGGTTGTTGAGAAGGAATGTTGAGAGGGGTCTCATTCAAAGGTGGCAATGGGGAGGTAATATTCCCCACAGTCTCATTTGCAATTTTTGGATGATACTACGCTAATGGCTATGGCTACAATTAGGGAGGCTACTAGCTTGCATGCGGTGTTGGATATTTACTTGATTGCCTCGGGTCAGTTGATTAATGAAGATAAATCCTCCATCTTCTTCTTCAATCTTTCTAGTCCTATCCAAAGGAGGATAGCCAATATCTTGAGGTTTTAGGTTGGGTCCCTTCCTTTGACCTATCTCGATATTCCTATCTCTGTCAAAAGGATGCCCAGGGAGTCATGACAGAATATTTTGGATAAGTTTCAAACAAAGGCTAACCATTGGAACCATAGATGGTTGTCCTTTGTTGGTCGAGTTCAGCTGATCAAATATGTGATTCAAGCTCTCCCCATCTATAGATGTATGCTCCAGGTGGCCCTAGTTGGTTTTGTTCAGGAACTGGATGCTTTAGCCAGACTATTTTTATGGGAAGGTAATTTATTGTCATCCAAATGGAGTTTGGTTAGATGGGAGCTGGTGTGTAGCCCGAGGAAATATGGTGGTCTTGGATTAAGGCAGTCACCTTTGTCCAAGATTGGGCTTGCTGCTAAATTGTACTGGAGGTGGTGTGTGGAGCAGGATTAGACCTGGGCTAGGATCTTATCTCATAAATATTTCTCAGGTATCCCTTGGATGCATATTCCCCGCTATCCCCTAGTGGGGAAAGGATCAGTGATTTGAGGTATGCTCAAGAAGGGGGTTGCTCTCATCAAGGATGGCTTATTTTGGATTTGCAAAAGTGGGTTGGAGGCTCACTTTTGGTTTGATTCTTGGGATGGTTTTCCTCCCCTTGTTTCCTAGTTTCCTAACCTGTTTCCCCTTTGTCAATGATTCATTGAGGCTGGTTGGGATAGGGTGGGAGACTTTAAGAAAGTGTCCTCTCATGGTCAATTGATGGCAGCTAGGTGGAAGAATCATAAGGAGTGGCCTGTGGTTGGTATGGAGGAGGAGTGCGTGGAATTGTGGAGTATCATTTCTAGCAGGAGTTGTAGCTCCCTCCTCGATGGTGATGTTTTATCTTGGTCTCCCAACCCTAAAGGTGTTTTTACTATTGCCTCTAGTTATCAGGTGCTTTTATCTCACAAGTTAGATGGGGTGGAGGTTCAATGGTGGAAGAGAGTTTGGAATAAGTTTTCTTGGCCAAAGTGTAACTGTTTCATGTGGACTTTGGCTTGGAACAAATGCTTGACATGGGACAATATTCAGAAGAGGGGATTTCAAGGCCCATCCATGTGTGTTTTTTGTAGGACTGGGGAGGAGGATTCTACTCATTTGTTTTTTTGATGCCCCTTTTGCCTGAGGTTGTGGCATTTTTTTTGGGAGGTCTGGAAAAATATTTGTTTCATGCTTCCTCTCTGGTAGATTTCTGGAGTAGTCTGGGTAGACCTCCCGCTATGGCCTCTTTCCTACAGGACATGTGGTATGTTGGACCTACCTTCATTCTCTGGAAAATTTGGCTAGAGCGGAATCGTAGATTCTTTCGAGGTGAAAAGATGGTTGTTTAGTAGATTTGGAAGAGAATTATGGGTATGGTTCGGGAGATGGTGGAAGTGAAGTGTGAGGTGGCGTATCCCTTGGAGAAAGAGGATGCTGAGAAGGTGGAGAGATTGGGACTTCAAGAGATGTCTTTGGCTTCAACTTGTGTCTGAAGGGGAAGGCGGGTGAAAAAGAAAGTCATGAGAGTGGGTAAATGGCTTCCCCCTCCTGTTGGAATTCTGAAGATTAATATTGATGGGTTCTCAAGGGGAAATCTTGGGCCAGCTGGAATTGGGGAAGTTGGTAAGGATTCTTCCAGAATGGTGGTTTTATTCTTCTCTATTTATGAAGGGGTGAAGACTGTCAACCTTATGGAAGGTCTGGCAATCTTATCTGCCCTTGAATGATCCTACTCTTTGGGGTGGAGAAAGGTTATTTGTGAGTCTGACTCACAGGTTTTGGTTAATTTGCTTAATGCTCGGAAGGTGGTTGATGTTAGTTGGCAGTTGGCTACGATGGTACAACAGATTTTGTAGATTAGTTCCTTGATGGAGGTGGTTTATTTTTTCCATATTCTGAGGGAGTGGAATAGGGCAAGAGATTGATTGGAGAAATGGGCTTCAGAGCATCTCGATGGCTGGAAGATTGAGGGGTGGGAGCAAATTTCCTAGGAGCTTCGCCATGATTTGGAAATGATTATTGCGAAGGATGGAGATGAGATTGGTGATGAATTATGTTGGTTCTTGCTTTATCTAATTGTATCTTTTGGTCTCCAGGGGCTTAGGCCCTTTGCTTTGTTGTAATGCTCTTTTCTAAATTTCAATAAAGTTTTTACCCCTTATTTAAATATATATATTTAAAAGTTTAAAATATATATATATTTTTTTAAATAAAAAAATATTTAAAAGTTTAAAATATATTTAAAAATAAAATAAAATAATAAAGGGGGCTACTAAATGTGAGCACTCCCCCTTAAAAGGAGGAGTGCATAACATAAAGTGAGTGCACCCTTATAAAAGGCCACCAAAAAATTTAAAATAATAAAATTTTGATATTAGAATATTTATATGCTAGACATCTAAATATTAGAATTTTTGAAATTATTAAAAATAATTAAAGATAATAAATTTTGATATTAGAATATTTAGATGTTAAACATTTAAATATTAGAATATTTCAAATTATTAAAAATAATTAAAGAATTTTTTTATTTTTGCAGCACTTCATAAATGATTTTTATGATTTTTTAATATTTTTTAAATGTTTTTAGTATTTTTTTCTTAAAGAATAATTTAAAAAAATATATATATATAAAAATTTCTATAATAGAACTTAATAGAACTTAAGAATATAAATCTAAAAAATAAAAAAAATATTTTATATTTAGAAAGATGAATGAGATAAAATGTGATATGTAGAGTTAAATTAACCATCATGAGTTAATTCATAAGATTCTAGAAAGTTTTAATTTATAAAATAAATAATTTTATTTTTATTTTGGATGATGTCACTGTATAGGTTGATGTCATTTTTTAGTTGATTTTTGATAACTTAAAAAACTAATGATGTCATCCTTAGGAGGCCCATTTTTTATGTAAATTTCCCTAATGAGCCCTTGTGGTTTTTAAGCCCATATATGTAGGTGTGAATTACAAATAGCAAGAACACAAATTTCTTGCCATTATTGGAAATAATGAATAAACTTGTTGATAGTGGTGAACATTGTGTAGTGTAAGTTGGGAAATGCAATGTGTTTTGAAGCCTCCCTTTATTCATACCCAAGCTTTGTCATGAAATGCAAATATACAGATGTATAAATGGGTTTCTATTTTACCAAATAACACATTTCTCATTAAAGGAGGACTCTATTAACCATTTATACATAGTGTACTTCATAGTGCAGGGAGAGCATGGTATACGAGTCTGTACAATTGAAAACACATTGTGTTTCTAAAGCTCAAAAATGTGCAACAAGGAATACTCATATTTTTAGAGAGGCTTCTACATTGCAAAACACATTGTATTTATAGAACAAAAATTCCAATACAAAATATGGGGAGCCTAATGGCCATTAGATGTAGCCAATCTCCCAAGAAAATGAACATATCATAGGCATGTAACATACTCATACCCAAGCTTTGTCATGAAATGTAGATATACACATGTATAGATGGGGTTCTATTTTATCAAATAACACATTTATCATTAAAGGTGGACTCTATTAACCGTTGATATATAATGTAGTTCACAGTGCAGGGAGATCATGGCATACAAGTTTGTACATTTGACAAGACATTGTGTTTCTAAAGCTCCAAAATGGGCAACACGGAATAATCATATTTGTAAAGAGGCTTCTACATTGCAAAACACAATGTGTTTATAAAAAAATTGTACTATGTTTATAGAACAACAATTTCCATGCAAAATATGGGGAGCCTAATGGCCATTGGACATAGCTAATCCCCCAAAAAAATGAACATTTCATAGGCATGTAACATACTCATACCCAAGCTTTGTCATGAAATGAAAATATACAAATGTATAGATGAGGTTCTATTTTATCAAATAACACATTTCTCGTCAAAGGAAGACTCTATTAACCATTGATAAATATTGTACTTCATAGTGTAGGGAGAGCATGACATATGAGTGTATACAATAGACAACACATTGCATTTATAAAGCTCCAAAATGGGAAACAAGGAATACACATATTTGTAAAGAGGCTTCTAAATTGCAAAACACATTATGTTTACAAAAAAATTGCATTGTGTTTATAGAACAAAAATTCCAATACAAAATATAGGGAGCCTAATGGCCATTGGACACAACTAATATCCCAAAAAAACAAACATGTCATAGGAATTTAACATACTCATACCCAAGCTTTGTCCTGAAATGCAAATATACAATGTACAGATGGGGTTCTATTTTATCAAATAACACATTTCTCATTAAAAGAAGACTCTATTAACCATCGATACATAGTGTACTTGACAGTGCAGGGAGAGCATGTAATATGAATCTAAAAAATTGACAACACATTGTGTTTCTAAAGCTCCAAAATGGGCAACAAGGAATAAAATTATATTTGTAAAGAGGCTTCTACATTGCAAAACACATTGTGTTTACAAAAATTTTGCATTGTGTTTATAGAACAACAATTCCAATATAAAATATGGGTCCAACCTAGTGGCCATTGGATGCAACTAATCTCCCGACAAAAAAAACATGTCATAGGTATGTAACATACTCATACCTAAGTTTTGTCATGAAATGCATATATACAAACATATAGATGGGGTTCTATTTTATCAAATACCACATTTCTCATTAAAGGTAGACTCTATTAACCATCGATATATAGTGTACTTCGCAATGCAAGGAGAGCTTGACATACGAGTTTGTATAGTTGAAAACACATTTTCTTTCTAAAGCTCCTAAATGGGCAACAATTAATGCTCATATTTGTAAAGAGGCTTCTACATTTTAAAACACATTGTGTTTACAAATTTTTTTAATTGTGTTTATAGAACAACAATTCCAATACAAAATATGGGGAGCTTAATGGTCATTAGATGCAACTAATCTCCCAACAAAACAAACATGTCATAGGCATGTAACATACTCATACCCAAGCTTTGTCATGAAATGCAGATATACAAACGTATAGATAGGGTTCTATTTTATCAAAGAGCACATTTCTCATTAAAAGGAAAACTCTATTAACTATTGTTACATAGTGTACTTCACAGTGCAGAGAGAGCATGGCATACAAGTCTATACATTTGACAACACATTGTGTTTCTAAAGCTCCAAAATGGGCAACAAGGAATAGTCATATTTGTAAAGAGGCTTCTACATTGCAAAACATGTTGTGTTTATAAATTTTTGCATTGTGTTTATAGAAAAACAATTCCAATACAAGATTTGGGAATCCTAATGGCCATTTGTGTGTTATTATGGCCTTGCCTTGGCATTTTGTATGGTATATTATACCAATTAAAAAAAATTACAATAACAATGTCCCTTAATAACAACCTTATGAAACCCAACTATGCAAAGATGCTTCACGACTAAACAAAGGTACATAATTTAAATGGAGAAATACTCTAATGTAAAATTATAAATAATATGTTCTTTTGCAAATAATATGATCTAATTACCAAGGATCCAAAGGTTCCTGTTCTATTTCAGGAGATAAATTATAGTGATGTAGTGTTGGAGATATCATCCTAGAATTGACACAAATCAATTATGAGGAGGGTAATTAAAAGGATGCAGTATCATCATTCACTACTATTTTGAGAATTTCCCGTGTAACACTCATAATTCAAGTAGGAAACATCCTTCAAGTAAAATTTTGGGATATAATAGGCACACAATAATGTAACATTTATTTTATTTAACTGTAAATTTTTTGCATTCCCCATAGTAAGCATCTCATTTATAAATAAATCAAAACTTCTAAATGCAAAATAATTTTTAGAAATTTAATTGTCTAGTACACTTGCAATTTAAGCTATGACAACTAGAATCACTTGTATTTAGTGCAAAAGCTTCAAGTCTCTAAAGCATCCTTCTCAGTCTACCCGCCCTTGTTTTATTCAATTTTGTTTCCTCAATATATCAACCACCTAGAAGGAAGACAAGTGTTAGCAAGATTAAGTTGGAAAATTAAAGACATCTGGTACTACAATGAATTCTTTTTATTCCAAATTCATCAATATTGGATTATATATTATGCTGACTGCAACATGCTAGCTTGTACAAACAACAATCATATTAACCTATACAATGGGAATATAATTTCCAATTTAACCTATTGGTAACACTAGTAATATATATCAACAATTATATCTGCCATTATACCATTCTATTGGAACTGTGAAGCATTGAACATTCATTCAGATATATGAAAAACTCATCTCTCCTACCATATGATAGTCGCCATAACTTGTAATAATCAATAAGGGTAGAGAAGATAGACAAGAAGGATACCACATACCACTATCAAACTTATATTTATATCCTGTGTCTCTCAATGAACACCTAAATGATGAATATTGGTATCATAACCATTTTTTAATGAAATTGTAAATTGAACCATTACTTGTACAAATGACTGAAAAAATATAGATTATTGAAAGACACATTGGTTGCAAACCACATTGTGCATTGGTTATGCAAGAACAAAAGTTAATAAGTCAACAAAAACCTTGGTGATCACCTTGATTGACCAAAAATTAGCAGCTAATACCCCAACAAAATACAACTGACATAGGCATGTAACATAGAAAACCACATAAAAACATACATAGAAATGTAGTACAAGTACCGCCTAGATAGGGGATAAAAGTGACGAAATTGGCAAATGAGAGCAAACGTTACGGTGATGGAAGTGAGGACATAACATCACTACCAGATTGTGTTTCATGTGCATGTTTTCCAACACGCAATGATATATAGACAATGTGAACGTAATGAAGAACTTTTGTTTAGTAGAATGCATGGAATGAAAAAGGAATCTTCTCTGAAAACACTTATAAAGAAGCATAGCAGAGTGAGTGAGATAGATAATGTATTGACTGAATAGATCCTTCATGCTCTTGAGAAGTTGAGGAAGGTGCATGTGCAGTATATGCAATGGGAAAATGGCAATGCACAAGTGGACAAACTTAAGAGGTTTTGTATTGCACAAGAATTTGTGCAGGCAAATAAAGTGAGAGATGATGTTATGGCTGGAGTTGAACAAGTAAATTCTATCATGAATAACTTCTACAACATAGTATATTTTCCATTATGATTTGTAATAACTGCTTTATCTATTAATTTTGAAGCTTCATAAGTGTCTCTTGCTAAACTAATAACTTCTGATTTTCCTGTGACAGGTGCACCAAAATTGTCTTGTCCATCAAAATTTCCTCTATAGCTTTCCTAACATTTTTATCCTTTCAAAAATAGAGTACCTATAGGAATTTGAATACTGTTGCTCTTTAGGTACAACTATTGATGCATTCCAATCAATTTTCACCATACCTTGGCTAACTCCACTTTCTTCATTTCGATTGAGTCAGATAAAAGTGGACTTAGCTGAAGTATGGTGAACATTGATTGGAAATGTGTCAAAATTTGTGCTTCAAGAGGAAGATTATTCAAATTACTAGGTACTCTTTTTGAAAAGGATAATAATGTTAGGGAAGTTCTAGAGGAAATTTAGATGGACAGGATAATTTTGGTGCAATGTGTTGTAGGAAAATCGGAAGTTATTAGTTTGGCATAATTATATGTAGACAACATGATTCTAATGAAAACCTTTAGTTTTGTAGATAGTAAGAATGTAGTGAAGTTCATTCACCTTCACAATTTAAAGAAACTCTTGCACTAAAAATTGCATTTCAATTTTTTCATATATGATTTAAAAATAAATGTAGAATATAATTGTAGGTTGGAAAACACAATGTGGTTTACCATTTATTTCATTATGTACATTCAAAGCTAAGTGGTGGAGAGCACAAGGACGAATTACAGGTGGGGGTTTCATAAAACTACCTAGATTGAGCTAGCGGGTGACTAACCGATTGGGTTGTTACGTGTAGAGGGTTTTACAACAGTATGTGGGTTGTAGGTTTCATAATACCTAGTGTTTTCTAATTTCATTACATTCTTACTATCTAATCCATAAAAGGTTCTCAAGACAATCACAAAAACATACCAACAAAACATACCAAATTGAGGTGAGGGGTGACTAACCGATTGTGTTGTTACTTGTAAAGGGTTTTAGAATAGTATGTGGGTTGCAGGTTTCATAAAACCCAGTTTTGTTTTCCAACTTGGAATTTTACAAAACAGTTGAATGTCTTGAAAATCTTTTGTTATTTAGACTGTAGGAATGTAATGAAAGGTGTCATTTTATAAACACCCAGTGTTTTCCAACAACTAATAATACTCTGTGTTGTTGGTTTTTTGGAGAGTAGGGGGTAGAGTTGCAAGTGGGGGAGAGGTAAAACTGACCGAATTGAGGTGAGGGGTTTCTAATTCTTTGCGTTGTTACTTATAAAGGATTTTAAAACATTATGTGGGCTACAAGTTTCATAAAACCCAATGTTTTGGGACCTAGAATTTTTGAAATAGTGTGAATGTCTTGAAAAGCTTTTGTTATTTAGATAGTATGAATGTAATGAAATACACCTTCAAAATTTATAACAAGTCTTACATAGAGTAAAGATTTCATTTCAATTTCTTCATATCATCCAAATATACATGCATAGTATGATTGTAGGTTGGAAAACACAATGGGAGGTGAGTACATGTTTTACAAAACCTGCAACCCACACAATGTTGTAAAACGCTCTACACACTGAAGCCAAATGAAAACCCTTGGAAACCATCAATGAAAACCCATCTTCACAACAAATAGTTGTTCAGTTCTTCATAGTCCCTTGGAAGAATGGCAAAATGGCATATATTTATGACAGATATACATACCTACTAGCTAGCTACCCATGGCTATCACATGCATTTTGGTAGGGAGAATGATTGTTATGCTTCAACCTCCGAACCCTTACAACTTCCTTCTGAGCTTGCCAACAACCTTTAAAATGAGAATGTCGAAAATGGTGGCGTTATGGGCTTTATGTGGTTTTAAAAATATATCATTTAACTGTAAAACCCACATTGTGTTTTCCAACATGGTTATATATTCTGCATTGTTTTTGGTTTCTCTAAACATTATTCCACTACTATTTCAATTTAAAAACCCTCAACACAAATTTTTGTGTTGTGAGAACATTAAAATATATGTCACTCATTCGACTTCCTCAAAAAGTTATGTGTTGTGAGAACATTAAAACGACAAAATTAAAAAACCCTCAACACAAAAGCACATAAACAACTCCACATTTCAAATGAAACCCCCTTTTCGCAAGGAAAACCCTTGGAAACCTGTCAATGAAAACTCATTTTCACACAAGTAGTCATTCAATTCTTCACGGTTCCTAGGACAATGGCAAAATGGTATATATTTTTGGCAGATATACATACCTGCTAGCTAGCTGGCCGCACTTGTCAAATGTGTTTTGGTAGCGAGAGTGGCTGCTTTGCTTCGGCCTCCAAATGCCAACAACTCCCTTCTGGCCTCCCCAACAACCTCCAAAATGCAAATGTTGAAAATGGTGACATTTTGGGCTTTTTGTCAATTCCAAATTAGCATTTTTAAAACCCATGGGTGCTGCCACGTTTTTCCAGTGACGAGACAAGTGATGACACTCCAAACAACACACGCCTAAATGTTCATCAACATCCCTTTGTCAATCTTATCTCGCAACTATCAGGATAGAAGGGACGAAATATTATGTTATCATGCCACCATTATGCCATAGAGAGGTGCGTTTTGTCAGCTTCTCCCATTCAAGAGGGTATATGCCCAGTAAGCTAAAAACAACAAATGTTATTTGAAGCTTCCACACAAGTACCATGTAATAACTTCATATTTTGTTGGTATGTCACCAAAACAGACAATGTTAATGTAGACAAATGTTTTGCACGTTTGTAGCTGTTTTCCTTAGTCTGTCAGTGCGTACAATTTGGGGTGGGTAGAAAAGCAACAGCCAACGCTGCAGGTTTGAACAAACAAAGGCGGTATTATTATAATATGTAATTCCAGTAAAGTGAATGAATGCACGGTCACCCACTTCCCAGTTCCCCTGGGAGAAAGGCTTCCCTTAATACATCTTTTCATGAAAACGGGCAGGAGTAAGTGGGTTTCATTGTCTATTGGTGATAACGTGAAAAGTACCTTTCTCTATCTTTCTTATGTGCGTCTCTCCTCAGAATTAGTAATTAAATGTGGAGATGATATAAAGTTGATGATAGTGGGAGAAACACATTGTATTTGTCATAAAGTAATGGGGGTTTGGTTTGCTTTTTACAAAGATTTTGTTGAGGTCATATCAACACAATCACTATAATTGGGTGCCACACCAGATTATTTATTTCCAACATCGAGATATGTTTATCGAAAAGAAAAGTACACAGATTACTAAATATACTTCAATTGCACTAGCATAATGGTCATTCGGTGGCTCGACATCGGTGAAATCGCTGAGAATTATGGGGAAGCGCCGATAAGATTGTAAAGGTGGAAAAGTGCATTTCCTGTAATATTTTTTTGGTTATATACTATTTTGTGTTGGTGTTTGAGTGCACAGTTTTAGAATAGGGGAGAGAATTTGTTACTTGAGCATATTTTAATAGTTGGGATATGATGTTTAATATTTTTAATAATATAGTATTTATTAGTGATTGAGATTTTAAAGTTGTCAATTTTGATTATGAGTATTCATAATTGAATGAAATGTATTTTTTTTATTTATAAACAATAAATTATGTGATGTTAGATCATTGCATGAATAAAATATGACTTGATGCACAACTATTATAACTTAATACACAACAACTAGTCTACTTTTTTTGGGGGTCTTTTATACACCTTAACAAAAAAATATGTTAATGTGGCATCATATTCGATGATGTAGACTTGACACCATAGTTATAAGGATGCCCAACTAGTGAATCATATCCTCTATGATTTTGATTACTCTAGTATATTAAATGACTTTGATTTTTACTTTATATATATATATATAGTAAAAATGATTTAGGTCAATTTTATAGTGTACAGTTAACTCTCATATTCAAAATTCAAAATTTAGGTTGAAAGTGACTCAGTTTCAATTAGTCATGATGTGACAACTTTTGCAAAAAAATGTTACATATTGTATGCCTAGATCGTGTATAAAAAGACATCGCCCTTACATCATTTTTTATCATCCAACACTATGTAGAATTGCCCTATCCTCTAGAATCACAAACTTTAAATATTGCATGAGTCTTAGAATCAAACCCACCCTTCTCCTAACACCAGTTTATATTGACATATTCCAATTGCATCACCTCTTTATCAATAATTTCCAAAGCCCTAGTTTAACACTAGGTCGTTGTATCACTTCTTTTTGCATTTTTGTTGAAGTACTAGGTATCAAGTTGCAAGTTTCAAATTACACTTTGCATTACATTAAATACATGTTGTCTTCTTAGTTTTATCTAAATCATTGAATTAATTGACATGCTTGTCATAAAGAGAAGATCCTCACTTAACAAACTCTTGAAAGTATTTATTAACATTGTCGTTTCTTCATGGAAGGGATAGACACCTAAGTAAATATTTGTTTCTAGATATAGAAGGTCTATAGGTTGTTAGGTCACTTCCATTTTCAAACTTTGAATGATAGATCAAAATCATTTTTCATAGGCATGAAATCAACCTAGGGTTACAAATATTTGCAACAAGGTTGTGCTTGGTTGTCTCCATCTATTGTTCCAAGTTCAAATTTTTAATATAATTTAACAATCATCTATCTATCCCCTCTTTATTAACATCAAAGTATATAGTTTTTCTTGCCAGTTATTTATATTTTCATATACACATTTCTAATTCAACTCTTTATTAAAAATAATTTATTTACATTAAAAGTTTGTAGTTCATTGATTGAGTACAATTGGAGGTGAGATTTGACTAAGTTTGATTTTGTTGGATTGTATTGACTAAACATTTGGAGAGAGAATAACCAAAAATATATTGATAATGCAACAAATGAAGACAAAAATATTAATAACTTAAAAAATAATCTTCAATGTTATGAAACTACTAAGATTGATATATTTATTTTACTTAAGAATAAAGGCTTAATAGTTGTGATGGTACACTTGTACATTTAAAATTCAATATTTTAAATAGTACAATACTATTAAAAATAGAATAACTCATATTAATAATTGAATAAAACATAGCTATTAGATTCAAAAAACAGCAAATCATATGATACGACATTGACATAAATATAACTTAATACAAAACTATTGATTCTTAATATACAATTATTGATCTAATCTTTTTCAATTGTGTGTTATAATAACTCAACCAAAAACATGATAATGCCATAAATTTGATCAATAATAATAAAATAAAATATTTAAACAGTCCACATGACTACTTGGTGATATAATTTTTTTTTTGGGCAATAACTTGAAATAGGCATAATCGCTATCAAAATCAAAGACAAAAAAGCATGACTAAAATCTCCTAGTTAAGGTTATGACCGAAATTTTCTTTTTCATCTGACAGACTGATACATATTATCATGACTGGCAAACAATAAAGTTTTCGGCGCCACTGATAGCCATCATTCTTTAGGCTGCATATCAAAGTGGAACCAACAACCGTAGAGGCAGTACATGTATACAAAACTGGTAAAAGAAATTGTACAGCATGAATTTTTCTATTGTTTTGTAGTGTATTGTACAATTTTGGGGCACTCCTCTCTGTGGATTGGAATTGCATAGTTGTTAATACTTCCCTCTTTGGACATTTGTTTTTTGGACCACTACTCCATCTGGTTATTCTCACTACTGTCCACCTTCTGTAGAACCACAACTACCAGCAACAAGCTTAGGCCCACCCACTGAACATTTCCACTTGCATTTGACACTCCTATGGCTGTGGAGTGTTTGTCTTCAGATATTTCTGCTCTAACACCTCATATAAAAGTGAGAACAAAGATATTGAAATAATTCTGAACTAGCATGGTAGTCATTGAATCGTTTTTATCAGATTTAAGAGATTTGATTTGACTTAACAGTAATTTATTAAAATAGTTCATCTTAAATCATGCTAATAGATGATTCTTATTGAAAATGTAAGTATATTTTGAAATGAACCATTTAAACAAGTCAATCCAACTGATAATAAACTAACTTTGGTTTCACAAATCACTAAGAATTCTATAATAAAAGAGATGTTTAAGAAAGAATCTCATATTATTTAGCATTTCGAGAATCATTTACTAAAACATTCAGCTTTTTGGCAATCATATTGCTGCCTTAGCCATTTCCTTTGCAATTTTGCTGCTACGGCCCTGCTCAACTGCGACAACATTGACTTACGTGCTTGCTTGAAAAAAGAACCGTCATTCTTAATGGCTCTATTCATTCACCATGTTGACAAAGTCCCCCTTTAATCAATCGGGCATTTCCTTGTCATCCCTTATCACCATTTTCTTTGATTTGGTGATCATGCTCAGAATATGGTTCTTGTGGTCTTGAATACTTTTGTTTTGGCGTTTGTTCCGAGGAACTTCCAGCTTCTGGTTCAGTGTCATTGCAGAGAGGTGTGCAGGTGGAAAGGAGGAATGAGATAGAGAATAGATACACCTACACATGATTTGAAGTAGTGACGTGTCATCTGTCATGGTTGCATCTACAACTGTTTTCCTCGCTTTGAAAAATTGAATGCCACTACAAAGTGTGGTGATATCGGTGGACATGATTGGATATCCATTCTTCCAATCCGAATCAATTACGTCACTTTACTTTATTTGTGGCGTCATTGTTTTTGGCGAGCAATATGGGAAAGTTTTCCACGTTGTTTGTATTCCTGCTGAATGTGTTGCTTCTCATAGAACATCCAGACAAATGTTGAATTTCTTTTTCATTTCCAGTGGAAGTAAAATGAAAAGAAACAAATGGTTATTTATAAATTAGTTTATTAAGTGGAAGTAAAATGGAAAGAAATAAATGGTTATTTATAAAGAAAATTGGGTGATTAAAAGGTTTATTTTTAGAGTTTAAGATATAAATTAAGTCTAAATAAAAGATGTAAACATGTAGAGTAGAGTAAAGTTCGAATATCAGTTAAAAAAATTAAAATATTAAGCAACAAGAATATTATGATAGAAGGGGTTCATGGTCATCAGGTTTGTCTCATATATCGATGGGGATATAACCATCATTAAGGGAGAAGGTCTAATGGTAGAGCAGCCTCCTATTGTGGGAATAGGAGTTGATAGCTTGGGCCCCACTTAATAACAATATAAGACCCATTTATTTTTTCAAATAGTTATATTAATATGATATGACAAGTACATGTTAAATCAAAAAATGTCCTATCAGAGAAAATACTTTCCACCTTCCTAAATTTAGGTGAATGAAAATAGATATTTTTATTCGCATAATATATGCACTAATACATTAAAACTAAGTTGACATGTACAAAATCCATTTACATTTCAACCACCATAGATTTGACAATTGGCAAACTTGGAAATACATTTGAACATATTGCAAATAAAAATGTTTCATTATTCATCCCTGGTTAACAAACTTATTGTTCCACCAAGTCTAGCTATACCAGTCTTTCAACAAATATACCCTACAAAAATTGAAAACCAACTCTCAGGCTCACTATGCAATACAATTTTACAAAAGGACTCATTATTTCAACCATATTTCACAATTATATATTATATTTAATAAATCTACATAAAATAATAAAATAAAAAACAATTTCAAATTTGTCATATCAACTTTCAAATCACACTATAACTAATATTACCAACTCAAATTTCTAACCTCTCAAATCACATTAATATGTATCATTCATAACCTAATTCATATCATTTCTACCATTAATTCCAAGTATAAATTCCCTCCAACAATTTAAAATTTTGTACTTGCACTTATCTTTTCAAAATTATACAAAGCCATTTTAGCCTTATTTCTACAAGTCGTCATGAATGTGCATTGCAAGCTAGCCTTATTCATAATTCAAATTTCTCAGTTTCAGTTTCAAACACCTATTTAAGACTATTTGAAGATAACTTCTACAAACTTCTTTCACACACCTGTTGCAGCTTCCATGGTATGTATATTTCAATGTTGTCTTAAGATTATAATTGCATAAACTATTCAATGTATGATTATTATTCATATGTATCATTATTTTGTTAAAAAACATTTCCATACTTACGTAGCATTCCACGTATCATCCTTTACACATACACACAATCAACTAAAGGATAGGTGCATAAAACCCTTCATAGTCAAGTATATCATAACCTCAAATGCTATATATATTGTAGACATAGATAAATTGATGTTTCATATAGCCTTGTTCATTTACATTAAAATAAAATAAATTTATGGTTTATTTATTGTAAGTTTATTATTTATACGTATCATAATTTTCTTTAGAAAGGCTTGCATACATATGTAGCATTCCACCTATCATCAGGGATTAGTTTACACATACACAAAGTTTTCCAAAAGATAGGTGCATGAAACCCTTAACAGTCAAGTATATGATACCCTCAAATGATAGCAATGTATAACAACTTGTGAAACAACATAATGATATTTATATAACTTGAAACAACATTATGATATAAATATTTATAACCATTTGTGAAATAGCATTATGATATTTATATATAACTTGAAACAATAGTATGATACAAATATTTATGACCCTTTTTGATACAACATTATGTGTGTGTGTGTGTACAAATGTTTCCTATATATAGCCTTCTTTATTTAAATTTAAATGAATCAGATGTATGGTTTGTTTGTTCTTCAATTATAATGACTTTTACATGTATGATAATGTTGTTTCAATTTATATCATAATGTTGTTTCATAAAGGGTTATAAATATTTGTATCATACTAATGCTTCAAGATATATACAAATATTGTAATGTTGTTTCAAAAAGAGTTGTAAATATTTGTATCATACGGTTGTTTCAAGCTGTATACAAATATCACAATGTTGTTTTAGAAAGGGTTATAAATATTTGCATCATATTGTTGTTTCAAGTTATATATAACCCCTTAACTAATTATATGTGTGTGTGTATTCCACGATCAACTAAAGTTTTTAAGAGTTAGAATTGAGGATATTCTCAGTTAAGGATTGTATGCAATTCATTTTTTTTCCAACGTGTCCTCTGTTGACATGGACCCCTCACACAACATAACATTCACCACCATTAAACCTTCTCCTTTACTTTGAATATATGTCTATGTGTATGTGTCTCTCGTTTATTGTTCGTACACTTGGCTCCATGAAAATGAAGAATAAAGTGCAAGAAAGCACTAGTCAACTAGTAAAGAGAGCTTAAACAACATTGCCACCACACAAGAGAGGTGTTAGGCTGCCACATAGTGAAGAGGACAAATTTATTCCCATTCCATAGCCAATCAAACTTGTAGTCCAAGTGAGTATGGTTATTAAAACTAAGAAGGTTTCAATGTAATGGGAATGGTCCATGGCTGACATGGAATCTACCGTGAGAGACATTGAAGATAATGAAATGTCAAAAAGGGGGCAACAACGAAGTGGGGTCTTCCAACAACCACATTGAATAATTGGTTTACTAATGTTATCTCTACAAAAAGGAAAGGGCTCTTAACAATTTTGAACAATGACAAAGAGGAAAAGGTTGTTGAATGGTGCAAGGAGATGGTTGATGTTGGCCATGGTTTGGAAATTATCAAGGTGAAGTCTGAAGTAGCACATATCTTCTAGATGAGGCCAAATCCATTCAAGGATGGAGTTTCTGATAAGTCTTGGTGGACAATCTTCAAAAGAAAGCATTTAGATATAAGTTTGAGGACAATAGAAGGCCAAGATAGAGACCATGCACTCAATTTGAGGCCTACAATGGTTGCTACATTCTACAAAGCATTGGAAAAGGCATATGCAACCAATCTGTATGGTCCAGTGAAGATTTCAAACTATGATAAGACCAGAATTCAAGCTGGATGAAATGGTGCAATGAGAGTGTTTTCCAAAAAGTGCAGCAAAAGTGTATCATATATTATACCCAATATCCAAGAGTGGATCACAATTTTACGTTGTGTAAATGTTGCTAGACAGAAGATACTTGGCTTTTATTTTTTTAAGAGAAAAAAAACTTGAAGAACTATATAGCTCATTATGAGCCAGGTGCATGTATGGTTTTTTGGCCCCATGCATGGATGACAAAAAACCTCTTCCTTAACTAGTTGCACTATTTGTTGGTTCTGTACCTAGGTTTGTCTCACCCACTAATAGACACCTCTTGATTTTTGATGGCCATGGAAACCACGTTGCATTTTCTATTGTTAACAAAGCAAGGTCACTCAAAATTTGACTTGCTAACCCTACCGACCCACACATCTCACATATTGCAACCACTTGATGTTAGCATCTTTGCATGTTTCAAGTCATATTTTAAAAAGGAAAGACCAACATGGATGAGTAAATATCCAAATCTATAGATTAAAAGGGAAAATTTGGCAACACTTGGTAGCACTACATTTCAAAAATCTTTGATTATTGAAAACCTAAAATATGGCATTAAAAGAATAGGTATTTGGCCCTGAAATCTAGATGCATTAATGGAGGATATGCGGCCAAGTGAGAAATTCCAATTTTCTTCCCTCGAGGAAGCATCTATTGTAGAAAATATTCTAAGTCTATCCACTAATGGTGTGCCACAAACAGAGGTTGAGGGGACAAATGCAACACCTAATTTTACATACTAGCATAGTCCACTAGAAATAGCTAGTTTTTTAGACCAACAATCTCCAATTGGAACACCTATATTGATTGTGGAGAATGTGAACCTGATCAATTGAAAGGAGGAGAGGAAGTGGATGAAATAGTTAGTAAGGTGTAGTTTCCAATTGAAGAATATTCTATGGAGCCATTGGGAGGCCAAATAAGTTCAAACATCTCCCAAATTTTGAAGTTAGTTATTCATATAGTGAAGGATAAGTCCAATCATGTAGTTGATTGTGGGATTTGACTTAGCAGACAATCCCAACTCCTCACCACAAATGACTACATGAAGATGCTAATGGAGCAAGAGGAGAGGAAGAAGGGAATTCAACAATTAAAAGATAGGAAGAGAGAACAAATCAAGCAATGAAATACTGAAAGAATTGCAATAAGGGACCTCAAGGAACAAATGAGAATTGAAAAGGAACTTCAATGACAAGCAATTGAGGTTCAAAGAGAAAGAAAAAAGGAGCAACAAAGGATTGAATGGGAAGCTACTAAAAAAAAAGAGAAATGGAAAAGGCTAGAAATAATGCAGCAAGGGAAAAGCGTCTTAGCAATCATTTAAATCCCTTTCCTGAATGGCATGCAATATTCACTGAATTTGTTTCTATTCATTGCCCCCAATATTTTCCACCCTCACCTCCCCCCAAGTATTAGCCAGCCTTTCAAGTTGCAGTCCTACTGATTCAAAGGGCATAAACATGGATGAGTAGTAGGCTATGCAAGATGTAGAGACCAACAACACATTAATAGATAGATTCCCATCATCTAAATTCTCTTTTCCAATTTTCTTTACATAATTGGAATTTTAGATTGTGAACAATTTTTTTGTGAATGTTTTGAAGGTGTTTGACTTATGTAGAAAGAACTAGAATAGCTAATATATAATGTGTCTAACTAATGTAATTTTTAGAATACTAATATGTTCATCTTTTTTGTTTCCCCACAATGGAAAACCACCTTAACATAGTTGATTTTATGTTATACTAATATGTTGATCTTTGTTGCTTTTAGAAACAAGCAATCCATGTTATACTATCCTTTGCACAATACTAATTCTTACCATATTTAATTTATTACATTCATATTAAGGATACAACCATTGATTGATAATGGTGTCTATATATATATTCTTGGCATACAAGCCTTAACTAACAATGGAATATATATATATATATATATATATATATATTCTATTGTCAGTTAAGGCTTGTATGCCATGTAGATATATATCTCCTTCTTGTCAACATAAAGGGTCAGATATGGTAAGAGTTAGATTTTGAGATATGATAATATAACACACACACACACACACATATATTGCATTTCCAGTTAAGGGTTGCATGCCATGCATATATATATCTCCTTATAGTCAGCATAAAGGGTCAAATATGGTAAGAGTTAGATTTGGGGATATGATAATATAACATATATATGTTACTATTTAGGGTTTGCATGTAACTTGAAACAACATTATGATATAAATATGTATAACTCTTTTTGATACAAATGTCCTACTATAAACTAAATAAAATATATAGATTTTGATAATGAAGGAAATTTTATAGGACCAAAAATATCATAATTCACACAGTCCAAAACCCCAAAATATTTGTAAGAATTGTGATAAAACTAAACATGATTTTTCTTTCCATAGACACAATGTTTGCAAAAATCAAACTCAAGATTACAATCATCAAGCCCCTCAACAAGGAATTTATTTTATAGGTTTCTAAAACCCTTTTCACCAATGTGATCAAGTCTTTGGTGCCAAATAATTTTCTTCTCAGTAGGTAACTTCATTTCCAAAGCATGAGCAACCTTGGGTACCCAAAAAGCATGACCATTGGAAGTGGATGAAACTTTTTTCTTTGTTGTTGGTTCCAATGGTAAGGATAGTGACTTAGAAGTTTTATTATTTTTCACAAAAGAACTATTACACTGAATCATGCATGCATCCAGCTAAGACAGAGTGCATATCTGAACACCGTTAGCAAGAACCATAGCTCCTCTTGTCATCTTGCATCCTCCATTCAAGAAAGCAACCTACACAACCACATCATTCAACTTACTTACAAAAAGAATGCTTCATGCCAAACAAGGGATATGTAAGACACCATTGATCCCCTTCACTCTAATATATTAGAATATTATCTTGACACTTCCATGACCAACAATTTTTAGGTGAGAGTCATCACCTAGGTACACCTTCCCACCATCATAAATTTCATACTTAGAGAACCAATCTCGATGTGAATTCATGTGTAAAGAATCACTCGAGTCTATCAACCACACATCTTGTGATGCATGTGTAGCCAAGGCAGTGACAAAGGAATTCGCATCATCCTAAGAGGATTTATCAAATTTAGAATCGAAGAATTCCTTTTTTTCCTTCTTTTCCTCCTCCTTACAATCTTTATGAAAGTGACCAAATTTGCTGCAATTCCAACATTTTTTCTTGGTCTTAACAAGAGACTTAGATTTCCCATGGAATTTGGATTTTGAATTCTCTTGCTTCATGTTCTTCTTTTTCCCTTTTTCTTCTATTCTTCCTCGAATTGCTAGAGCCTCCTTAGACATTTTGAAATATTTTCTCCACATCACTTCAGATAGAAATGACACAACCACTACATCCATCTTAAAGGGGTTAGTGGAAATTCCAATTGCCATGACAAAGTGGTCCCAAGAATTTGACAATGAGCACAACAAAGTCATACAATGATCATCCTCCTCCATTTTCACACCAACAAAGTTCAACTGGGCAACAAGCATGTTGAATGCATTCAGGTGATTTGTGAAAAAGCCTCCTTCCTCCATCCATAGAGAATACATCTTTCATAGGAACAACTTATTTACCAGGGATTTAGTTTGATAAATACAAGAAATTTTCTTTCAAAGAAATTCAACAGTCTTCTCTTCATGAATATTTAGGAGTACTGAATCAACTAAACAGATTCTTATTAGACCCTTAGCCTTTTGATCCATCAGATCTCAATCTTCTTGTTTTATGTCCATTGGCATAGTTCTAGAAACAGTTGTCCATAAGTCACAGTCTATAAGCATGCCTTCCATCTTGAGCTTCCACAACTCAAAGTTTCCTCTATTAAATTTCTCAATCTCAACTCTACCAAATGTGCTTGCCATCTCCTTCTTGCAAAAAGGTTAACATTTTTTTTTTTTTTTTGCAGTAGGCTCCCACTCAAAATAAGCTCATTACAAAACCCCCTTTAACCCACAATAGAAAATAGAGGTGATCAAGATCCAATACCAACTGAAAGGAAGCTAGGTACATGAAAAAGCTTCCAACACCAATCTTTCAAAGGAGAGAATGTGTAAATTTGTACAATTTCAAACCTTTATTCAATTACAATAAAGAAGATGCATATAACAGGTAGAGATATATAACATCAGAGATCTAATAAAAAATAAAATGAAGGGAATGGTTCCCTAAATTTTTATTTGTTGATTATAAAACCTTGGAATCTCAATAGGTTCCTTTCTCTATGGATTTCATTAGGAAAGATATCACAATGTGTAATGATTAACTTTTAGTCTCAATGGTAAGTCAATCAGACTAGATCTAATTCTTTAGGATAATAAGACATATCTGAAACCAAAATTAAATAATTTGAAATGATAAAACTAAATGAACAACAAGACCTAATACCTAAAATAAAGGTTTCAAAATATGCAAAAAAGGAAATGACAATTTGCAAGCAGATCTAAGAAGGGTTTGATGGAATGCACCTATCACCAAAAGTTGTTTTTGAGACCTGTTAATGAGTTGGTTCACCCCTTGGTGAATGTGTCCTTGTTAGGGCTTCCAAAATAAGTTTTGATAGTCTTTTGATGGTGTATCTTGGCTTCTATTTGGCACAGGTCCCACTATCAAAAAGTGGAAATAAATTCTACAACTTAGTTTTTGTGGCTTGAAAAAAATGGTGACAACTTGTGCAACAATACAAAATTTCTTCTTCAAGATCTCTTCAATTCTTCATCCATCTATAATTTGCACATAAAAAAAAGAGAAAAAAATGTTTTATTTTGTATGGGGGTTTTCCTTGGTCAAACCTCAATTTTGGTAATTAAACCTTGATAGAAAGATAATGGAAAAGAAGGAAATGATTAATGAACATTGCTTGCTACAAATCACCACACTTTGATGGATTCCCTTAGAGGACTAAATTCAAACACATCTCTCCAAGGAACTTGATCTTGCTTTGCTTGATGGATTCAAGGATACTTGTGAAAAGGAAAGAAAAGGGGGAAATGTCCCAAAAATAGGGTGTCCTAGGTCCTTCATAAAAATAACTAACACTAAAGGATGTGCCTCTTCCCAAATTTTCATTAAATCTAAGAGATTGCAAGGTGTAGAGATTGACTATCAACCTTAAGGTGAGCCAATCTAACTTGAATCTCTAGGTTTCTTAGGATAATAGGATTTGGAACTAAATGGAAATGATTTGATGCAACTAGAACTAATGAACAATATGACCTACAATGTAAAATGAAAGATCTAAAGCTACAAGAATCAAATTGGTCATTTGTTGGAAGATTTGGCAAGCATCTGGACACATGTACCTAGCATTAAAATTTGATTCTAAACATTGTTGGAAGACAAGTTTTCCCTAGAGTGAATGAATCCTGGGAGGGGTGTCTAGAAAAATATTTGACAGTCCTCTAATGCTAGATCTTGGCTTTAGTTTGACATAGGTCCCACTGTCGAAAAGTTAGAAATAAAATCTGGAATTGAGTTTTCATGACTTGGTAACAATGGTGACAACTTATACAAAGTTGAAAATTTTGTCTTTGAGATCCTTTTAGTCCTTCTTTCACCTTTAAATCTGCATATATAACTTAGGGAAGAAAGATTGTTTTTTTTGAATGGGGGTTTTCCTTAGTCAAACCGCATGTTTGGTAATTAAACCTTCATAGAATGATAATGACAATTGATAAATGGAAGGAACAATGAATGAAAACTTTCTTGCTATAGTTCACGAAACCTTTAATGGCTTCCCTTAGAGGACTAAAGTCAAATTCATCACTTCAAGGAACCAAAACTTGCTTTGCTTGATTTGTTGGATACTTGAATGCTTGGATGCTTGGAGGATCAACAATGCATATTAGCCTTCACACAAGATGAAATGAACACACATTAGCTTGAACATGATGATAAGATCTTGAATGATACAAAAAATATCCAAAAAATCTCCTCTTGAATCCTCTTGGAAACAATATTTGCTCATACGAAGTCTTGAAAATGTTGCTTTGATTTGAATTGATAAAAATACTATGTATTTATAGGCGTTTATCTAATTTCTCAAAAATTAGAATCCAAAAGTCAATAATTGCATATGAAATTTGCATGAAGAGAGTTCCAAGTATACAAATGATGGAAAGATAGGATAACAAAGATCAAGGAGGTGGCCAATCCCTAAGGATTGGAGATCCCAGTGAAAATGAACATAAGGACAAAGGGACACACAAGATATGTAAGATACATGTAGCAAGACAAGACACATAAGCTTGCAATGTTAAAGCTAATGCAAAATGGAAAAAAGGATGGGCTAGCTGCAATTGCACTATTATCCATAAAAATATTCATAAATGAAAACCCGATGTCCATTATGTGAACACAATATATACTCATGGGCTAGTGAAAATCTATTGTCCACAAGGTGAGGAAAAAAGGATAAAACTGATCAAGATGTTATACCAATGTGCTACACTAAGTTCAACCTCTATGAACAAAGTGAAGCAATAAATGCTAAAATGAAATAATGCCAATGCATTCCCCCACTTTAAAGGAATTGATAAATACCATGGTGTGAGCAATTACTTTAAAGTAGAAGTGATATATGTCAATTGATAAAAGGGAAATGAGAAATTATTAGGAAATCCTTTTGCCAAACATATGTTTCCAAATAAAGCTATGTCATGAAAAATGAGGTTTCCCCCACACGCAACCCAAAGATAACATGTATAAGGGATCCACAAATTTGGGGTCAGTGCATATCTCTACTACAATGATATAATAGATCTTGAAACTTTCGCCATTCCCCAAATACTTCGTGGAACAATGAATACAAAGGAAGAATGACACATAAAGAGAAAAACAAAGAAAAATATTTTGGGTCAACATGGAAGAGATTTGGATGTCTTGATTCTTTGCATGATCCCCAAAAGGAAAACACAAGGCAATGAAATAGATAATGTTTATGACAGATAGAAGAATGGAGATACAAATAGAAGAATGCCACAACAGATTTGCTTCCTTTATATCCTTGCACCAATAGAGTAACAAGGGTCATCCAAAGAAAGGTCAACAACATAAAGACACGCCAAGAAACACAATATGGGGGATCACGTTATGCACATAGAATCACAATGAACATAGAAATAACAAAGCTAGTATGACACATGCGAGGCAACCTAAAGAAAGTTGTCTACATCCCAATCTTGTTCATCATATGTGGAAGGCGGATGACAAGCCAAAGGAGCAATAATGAGCATTGTAATGGGACAAGGATACCAAACCTTCTTGCCCCCTAAAATGTAGGACAAGGATGAGCTGAGATAAGTGGTGAGAAGGTGCTCCTTGCAATATGGAAAAATGGTTTACATAAATTGCAATACATGTAATACTGAGTACATGCTATGATTCTACAACTATCACATGGCAAGGATCAAAGTGTGTGCATGCTATCCAATTATATCAATAATATCACTTTCATCTAAAACCTTTTTTAAAGAATGGCACTCATTAGTAAGATTCCCAAGACTTCTATGATTTGCACAGTAAGACATGTTTGTACAATTTCCTTTTTTGTTTTCTTGAATAAGTGGTAATGTTATAAGTCCTTTGTAGATAAACTTATCCATTTTTCATTTAGTTTCAGTTATAGTATGTAAAAATGGTAACTTCTTGAGTTTATAGGGATTCTTTGGTTTCTTACTTGTTTGGGCAATTGGTTGAGGGTATGTGTAGGATCATCATGGAAAAAATAGGCCCTTAAGTGGCAAAAAATTTAGAAAAATCAGAGTTAGGAAACTTGACTTAAAAATTTGAATAAGTTATCTATATTATTTCAAAAATATGTAAGAATAGAAACTGTAGCAAATTGAATGTAGTTTCTAAAATACTAGGTTTGTTTAAAAAAAAAAATCTATTTGGTGAAAATTTGAAATTTCAATGCAATAGTACTTAAATTTCAGGGAAAAAATAAGTAGGTATTTATCTAACCACCCTAACCATAATAAAATGATAATTTTTTTTATAATATTTTATACATAAGTAGAAGACTTATGTCCCGATGTGATGAATATTTATTTTGTAATTTTTTTCTAAGTAAATAATTAATTGTGAATTTTTTATTACAACTTTTAAAAAATATAAAAAACTCGTATGTATGACCACCTTAACTTGGTCAAAACCTCATGAAATTCAATTTTTATTTTTATAATCCTATAGTATACAAAGCATAGAATGTCACACATGTTTTGGATTCAAAAAAAGTGATACCATTTGAAAGCTATAGATGTTTTCAATCAGCCTATCAATCAGGACTTTAGTCATAATTTGAATAGAAAATGAATAATAATTACTTATTAAATTCAAAGTACAAAGCATAATTTATATTGGTGGAAAGTTGAGAATCTCCTTTAAAAACCCTTTTTGTTGCATCAATTTTGAGTAAAAAAAAGGTCGTTAGCCACATACCCATCATATTGTCACTTTTTGGCCCATCATGATCCTGCACATACCCTTGATGTGGAGGGGGAGGATCTTGGTATCCTAATCCCTTGGTGTCTTCTAATGGTTGTTGTTCTAGCAATTGATGGATTTCATGCTCATTTGTTATGTCATATCCTTGTCTATTTAAGATTCTAAATCCTTGATCATAGCTCTCCTCTAAGTTGATGGGTGTATCAATAACTTGATGGACGTAGGATAAAAGAGTATTAATGTTGTCATCCTTTATAATTGGTGGTTGAGGCTTGCTTTGTGATTCAACTTTGGGATGCAAAAGGTTTAACATATCAAGTTGTGAGAGAATAGGATGTGTTGTTTGGTTCATGGAGGGATAGAAGGATGCATTGTTCTCAAGGTTACACAAAGAGTTTTGTATGGATTCTTGCATGCTATCTTCATCTTGGCCTGGGATATCCACCTCATGAGGACATTCATTAGGAGGTGAAGATTAATGAATTTTTTCAATTGCATTAGGATCATCACCAAATACACAACTTGAAACATCAACCAAAGATATTAAAGACATCCATATTTTACCAAAACACATATCCATGGTGAAAGGTTAAATGCCAAATGCAAGTGTGAATAGATGTGATAATGCAATTTTTAGATTTGAAAGTGATAATTGACTGATTTTAAATGCAAGGACCTAAAAATGATTATGTGAATTTTGATTTTAAACAATAAACTTTTCTCACTAATTGAACTAGATGCAAACAATGACAAAAAAATGCAATTTTTGAAACTGAAACAAAGATTTGTATGCACAACAAAGCAAAGTAGACAAACATTGATAAATGTGTAGAAATTCATAAAATTGCCTGTAGAAGGACAAGTTCGCCCTAGAGTGAATATTTCCTTGGATAGGGGTCTAAGAAATTAATTTTTGAGTGTCTAATTTGATATTTAAGCTCAATTTTCCTAGTTGCAAACATATTCTTCAATAAGGGTATGTGCAAGATCATGATGGGTATTTGTAGGGTATGTGGCTGATGACTTTTTTTTTTACCCAAAATTGATGAAATGAAAAGGGTTTTTAAAGGAGATTCTTAGATTTCCACCAATATAAATTATGCTTTACTTTGAATTTAATAAATTATTATTATTCATTTTCTATTTGAATTACAACTAAAGTCGATTGATAGGTGATTGAAAAAATCTATAGCTTTCAAAGCGGTATCACATTTTGGAATCCAAAACATGGAATCAAAACATCATCACATTTTTGGAATCCAAAACATGCATCACATTCTATGCTTCACATACTATAGGATTAAAAAGAAAAATGAATTTCATGAAATTTTGACCAAGTTAAGGTGGTTAGACATCACGAGTTTTTATATTTTTAAAAGTTGTAATAAAAATTCATAATTAATTATTTCCTTGGAAAAAATTAAAAATATGCATCACATCTGAACATGATTCCTCTACTTATGTCTAAAATCTTATAAAAGATATTATCATTTATTGTGTTTAGGGTGGTGGGACAAACACCTACTTCTTATTTTTTTCCATGAAATTTAAGTACTATATTGAAATTTCAAATTTTCACCAAATAGATTTTAAAAATAAAAAATAAACCTATTAGTTTAGAAACTACATTCAATTTGCTACAAATTCTATTCTTACATATTTTTGAAATAATATAGATAACTTATTCAAATTTTTACGTCAAGTTTCCTAACTCTGATTTTTTTGAATTTTTTGCCACTTAAGGGCCTATTTTTTCCATGATGATCCTGCACATACCCATAACTGAATTTTCAAAAATTAAGATGAAATGAAAATGCAATTTTGTGACAATGTATGAATAAAATGACAACTTTTTTGAATGCAATTTTTGATGTAAATTTGATTTAAATGATTGGAACAAACTTTTATGCAATCTACTATGCATAAAGTATGCAATGCTTTTGGATTTTTGTGAATTTGAATGATGCAAGAATGCAAATTGTAAACCTAAATGCAATGCAAAACTAGATAATACAAAACCTAGATCTAATGTTCCAATGATCTCCAAATAAAAAAGGATGTACAATGTCAGGTTCACTAAAATGAAAAGAAAAGAAAAGGGGGAAAGATCCCACAAATAAGGTGTCCTAGGTCCTTCATACAAAGAACTAAGAAACTAAAGGATTCCCCTAGATTGTAACATGTAGAGATTCACTATCAACCCTAAGGTGGACCAATTAGACCTAAATCTCTAGGTTTCTTAGGGTAATATGATTTGGAACTAAATGGAAATGATTCAATGCAACTAAACCTAATGTACATTATGACCTAGATGATAAAATGCAAGATCCTAAAGCTACAAGAATCAAATCGACAATTTTCAAGCAAAATTGAGAAGGGTGTGGACACATGTACCTAGCATTAAAATTTGATTTTGAACAATGTTGAAGGACATGTTCACCCTACAACAAATGAGTACTAGAAGGGGTGTCTAGGAAAAGCTTTGACGCTAGATCTTGGCTTTATTTTGACATAGGTACCACTATTAGGAAGTCAAAAATAAAATCTGCTATTGAGTTTTTGTGACTTGAAAAAGATGGTGACAACTTATGCAAAGTTGAAAATTTTCTCTTTGAGATCCTTTTAATCCTTCTTTCACTTATAAATCTGCACATACAAAGAGGAGAAAGATTGTATATTTTTTAATGGGGATTTTCCTTAGTCAAACCCCATGTTTGGTAATTAAATCTTGATAGAATGATAATGACAATTGATAAATGGAAGGAATGATGAATGAACACTTTCTTGCTACAACTCACCAAACCTTTAATGAATTCCTTTAGAGGAATGAATTTAAACATATCACTCCAAGGAACTGGATCTTGCTTTGCTTGATTTATTGAATACTTGAATGCTTGGATGCTTGGAGGATCAACGATGCATATTAGCCTTCACAAGATGACATGAACACATAATCTTGAACATGATGATATGATCTTAAATGCTGAAATGAATGACTAAAAATTCTACTCTTGAATGCTCTTGAAAATAATATTTTATCATATTAAGTCTTGATATTGTTGCTTTGATTTGAATTGATAAAAATATTATGTATTTTAGGTGTTTATCTAATTTCCCAAAAATTAGATTCCAAAAGCTGACAATTTATATGAAATTTGAATAATTAAAATACCACCAAAAACATATTAAAATTTGGGACCTATGACTCAAGGAGGACCCATTCGCCCTTGGATGAATGGGTCCTAGCCCAAAATTCTAGGACACATTCATTTAAGAGTAATTAAAATATTAATTTCATTAATTTAATATAGGTTTCCCTTTCAAAAAATGAGCAAAATAGGGCTTTGGAATGCATAATTTGGAAAATGCATAATTTGGAAAATCATGCGCTTAGTCCAATTAATTAAGAGACCCAAACATAGTGTGAAATTGTAAATTTATACAATTTCCTACACAACAACTTGAAATGCTTAGATGCTTTAGGATCAACAATGCATATTAGGCTTCACAAGATGATATGGACATAGACTTGAACATGATGTTATGATCTTGATTTCTGAAACAAATGAATGATAAATCTGCTCTTGAAAGCTCAACTATTCTCTTGACAACAATATTCTCTATAAGATTTCTTAATAAAGTGTTTTTTTTCTAGTTAGATTTCAAATGATAAAAAGACTATGCATTTATAGTGTTTATATAATTTCTTGAAAATTAGATTCCAAAAGTAAAAAATTTCAAGTTGAATTTGAATCAATAAAATTCCACTAAAACATATTTTAAAATGGGTCTTGGAACTTAAAGGGGACCCATTCATCCATGGGAAAATGGGTCCTTTCCTATAAGTCTAGGAAACATATTCAATGTTGGTTCTCCTTTTGGAAAATGAGAAAAATGGTGATTTAATTATTAATTGCACTTATTTAATGTTGGTTCTCCTTTTGGAAAATGAGAAAAGTAAAGTTTTTAAATGCATAATTTGGAAAATTAGAAGCTTAATTAAGCCCAATAAATTAAGGGACCCAAACATAGTGTGAGATTTTAAAGGTATACAATTTCCTACACTACATTTAACCCCCACTTTAGTGAGAGTATGAACTTATGCCCAAACTCAAACCAAAGTAGACAAATATGTGTCAAGAGGAGTCCAAGTGAACAAATGTTAGAAAGAGAGGATGGAAAAGATCAAGCAGGGTGATCAAGTCCTCAGGATCAAAGATCACATGGAAAACTAACATAAGAAAAAAGGACACACATGTATGGAAGATATGTGTAGCAAGACAAGATACACAAGCATACAATGCCAAAGCCAACACAAAAAGGAATAAAGAAAAGGATGGATCAAGCCTCGACTATTTGTCCAACAAGAATGGATCAAGCCTAAGTTGTTTATCCAAAAAAATATGCTCACAAGGGCTAGTGCAATTTGGTATACATTAGGTGAGCCCTAAAGACAAAAAGATGAGAAAAACATAGTAGGTCTACAAGGTGTGTAACCATAAAAAGGTGGCAGATGGGAAAAGTCATCTCAAAAATTTGTACCCATAAGTCAACCATACCAAAATTTATACTCCCTACTAAATTTGATAAGGTACCACAAAATGATCAAGATAGTATGCCAACACTACACTAAGTCCAAATCTTGTCAACAAAAGTGTAGCAAAAATGTCAAACTGAAAATGAAACTCACCTTAGGAGGCGTAAATGTCAAAATGAAATAATACCAATGTATTCCCCCACTTTAAAATAATTACAAAAAACTGTACTATGAGCAATTACTTTAAAGTATAAATGATAAATTCTAATTGATAAAAGGGAAATATGAGCTTATTTGGAAAGTTGTATTCCAATGATATGTTTCCAAATAAGGATACTTCATGAAGAAGGGGTTTCCCCCACATACAATCCCAAAAGATAACACATAAGGGATCTACGAATTCAGGGTCAATGTATATACTTTCCAAAGTGATATAATAGAGCTCAAAACCATCATCATTCCCCAAATACTCATATAACAACAAACACAAAGGAAGAATGACACATAAAGAACAAAAGAAAAAAATAAGCTTTTGGGTCAACATGGAAGAGAATTAGATGTCTCAATGCTTTGCATTGTCCCCAAAAGGAAAACACAAGATAAAATAAAATACAATGTTTACGAAAAATAGAAGAATGGAGAAACAAATAGAAGAATGTAACGATAGATTCACTTCCTTTGTATTCTTGCACCAACAGACTGACAAGGGAAATCCAAAGAAATATCACAAACATATAGACACACCAAGCATAAATATATGGGGGATTACATTACATACATGCAATCACAAAGAATATGGAAAGAAAAGAAAGAGAGTATGTCACATGTGAGCCAACCTAATGCAAGTCATCCACATCCCAATCTTGCCCATCATATACGGAATGTGAATAACTAGCCAAAGGGGCAATGACAAGTTCCATTCTAGGATAAGGCTACCTAAACCCTTGCCCCCCTAAATGTAGGACAAGGATGATCAGAGATAGATGATGATATGGTGCTCCTTGCAATATAGAAAAATGAGTTACATAAAGTGTAATACATGTAAGAGTGACTATGCTAAGATTCTACAAATATCACATGGCAAGGAGAAAAGTGTGTGCAAGCTAGCCAATTATATCAATAATATCAAATTCATCTAAAAACTTATTTAAAGTATGACACTCATCAGTAAGATTCCTAAGAGTTCTATGATATGAACAATAAGACATGTTTGTACTTTTCCCATTTTTGTTTTCTCAAATAGGTAGTAATGTAATCAATCCTAGGCAGAGAAGTTTATCTAATGTCTACTCAATCTTTGTTATACTATGTAAAAATGGTAGCTTCTTAAGTTTATAGGGCTTGGGTTTCTTGATTGAACAATTGTTTGATGTGGAGAGGGGGATCTTGATATCCTAATCCCTTAGTATATTCTGAGGGTTTTCTTTTAGCAATTGATGGATCTCATGCTCATTTGTTATGTCACATCCTTTTATTATTAAAATTCTAAAGCCTTAAATATAATTCTCTTCTAAGTTGATAGGTGTATTGGTAACTTTATGGACATAGCATAGAAGAGTATCAATGTTGTCATTATGAATAAGTTCCTTCATGGTTGATGGTTGAGTTTTACTTTGTGATTCAATTTCAGGATGTAAAAGGTTGAACATGTGAAGTGGTGGTATGATAGGAGGTGCTAGTTTTTGCATGGAGAGATAAAAGGATGCATTTTTCTCAAGGTTACACAAGCAATCTTGTATAAATTCTTGCATGCTATCTTCATCTTGGCCTAATATATATATCTCATGAGGACATCCATTAGGAGGTGAAGACTCATGAATGTGTTCAATTGTATTAGGATCATCACCAAACACACAACTTGAAACATCAACCAAAAATTTTAAGGACATCCATAGTTTACCAAAACACATATCCATGATGAAACTTTTCTTTAAATGTCAAATGAATGGATTTTTGATGTAACTTTTAGACTCCAAATATTATAATTGACTAATTATAAGATGCACAAGCGTAAAAATGATTACTTTTCATTGCAAATTTTGATCTTAAACAATATAATTTCTTTCACCAATTAAACTAAATGCAAACATATACAAAATATGCAATTTCTAAAACTAAAACAAAGATATACAAGTACAAAAAAATGAAGCAGACAGAGATAAATATATGCAAAAAAGTTTACAAAATCACTCGAGTACAAGGAGAGGTTCACCTAGGGGTGAATGAGTCTTTCCATAGGGTTATGAAAAATTGAAATCTAAGTGTTTAACTTGATATTTAAGTTCATTGTTCTTAATTGAAAACAAATTCTTCAAATACATTTTTTCTATATTTTTTGATTAAATGTAAATGCAATTTGTATGAACAAAATGAAAAAAAAAAATCTAATTTTGACTATAATTATGATCTAAATGACTGAAACACACCTTAATGCAAGCTATTATGCAGAATGTATGCAATGTTTCTAGATTTTTATGAGTTTAAATTATGCAAACATGCAATATGTAACCCTAATGAAATGGAAAACAAGATGATGCAAAACCTAGATCTAGGGTTTCAAGGACCTCCAACTTAGAAAAGTATGATGTAAGAATGTCAAGTTCACCAAAATGAAATGGGGGGAAAGTGATCCCCAAAGTTTTATGTGTTGATAATAAAACCTTGGAATCTCAATAGGTGCCTTTCCCTATAGATTTCATTAGGAAAGAGATCATAAGGTGTAATGATTGACTTTCAATCTAAATGGTGAGTCAATCAGATCTAGATCTTAGTCCTTAGGACAATAACACGGATCTAAAACCAAACTAAAATGATTTTAAATGCTCAAACTAGATAAAAAACAAAACCTAATACCTAAAATGTAGGTTTTAGAATATGAAAAAATGGAAATGACATTTTGTAGGCATATTTGAGAAGGGTTTTATGGCATGTACCTTTCACCAAAAGTTGTTTTTGAGACCTGTTAAGGGACTAGTTCACCCCTAGGTCAATGGATCCTTATTAGGGCTTCCAAAATAAGTTTTGACAGTACTTTGATGTTGGAACTTGGCTTTTGTTTGGCACAAGTCCCACTATCAGAAAGTCAAAAATAAATTATGTAACTTAGTTTCCATGGCTTGATAACAATGATGAAAACTTGTGCAACAATACAAAATTGGTTCTTCAAGATCTCTCCAATTCTTCATCCACCTGTAATCTGCACATACATAAAGAGGATTTTTTGTTTCGTTTTGTATGATGGTTTTCCTTGGCCAAACCCCAAGTTTGGTGATTAAACCTTGATAAAAAGAAAATGAAAAAGGAGAAGGAAATGATGAATGAACAATGCTTTCTATAACTCACCCCCCTTCAATGGCTTCCCTTAGAGGACTGAATTCAAACACATCTCTCGAAGGAACTTGATCTTTCTTTGCTTGATGGATTTGGATGCTTGAAATGCTTGGATGCTTTAGGATCAACAATACATATATTAGCCCTCACAAGATGACATGAACACACATAGACTTAACATGATGTTAGGATATTTATTGCTGCAACAAATGACTAATAAATTTTCTCTTCAATGCTCATTTATTCTCTTGAAACTAATATTTTCTCTATGGGATTAATTCATAAAGTGTGTTTTTTCTAGTTAGATTTCAAATAATAAAAATAATATGTATTTATAGGTGTTTATCTAATTTCCTAGAAATTAGATTCTAAAAGCTGACAATTGCAAGTTGAATTTGAATCATTAAATGCCTCTAAAAACATATTTTAAAATGGGTCTTGACACTTAAATGGGCAAGGTGAAATGGGTTTCAGCCTATAATTATAGGACACGCATATTCCATGGTGATTTAATTATTAATTTTATTTATTTAATGTTGGTTCTCCTTTCAAAAATGGGAAAAATAAGGCTTTGGAATGCACAATTTGACAAATCATAAGCTTAATTAAGTCCAATAAATTAAGGGACCCACACATAGTGTGAAATTGTAAAGGTATACAATTTCCTACACTACAAAAATATATAATACCAAATATAAAGGTTCTTTCTTTGGATACTGCTTATGATGTCTGGAAGTTGTAAGAATTGTATGAAGGAAATGAAAGAGTAAAGTTGACAAAGAAGCTGGCAGCAAAGTGCAAATTTGAGAATTTGAAAATGGAAGAAGGCGAATAGTTTACAAGCTATTTCTAGAGGGTTGAGATGACACCAAATGAAGTTAAGAATCAAGGGGGAAATTTGATCGATGAAGATATTATTGAAAAGATCCTGATCACCCTACTAGATTGCTAATGTGATAAGATATTAGTTATTGAAGAGATGTATGATCCCATGAAGTATACTAAAGAATAATTATTTTGCACCTTGCAAGCATTTGAGATGAGAAAGTTTAGGAAAGAAGACAAGGAAGAAGAAAAGATAGAAACAACATTTAAGGAAATGAAGATTGAAGATGATTCGGAGAGTGATGGCTTTGATGAGTTGGAAGCAAAATTCACCAGGAAGTTGAAGAAAGGTACTAGAAATTATAAATGTATGTTTCCATTTAAATTTTTCAGTTCTGGTAATATTGTTCATTATGCTTCAAGATGTTTGTATAGAGTTGTACATAAGAAGAAAAAGGATTATAAAGATAAGGATAGAAAGGATAAGAAATACAAGAAGTTGTATTATGTTAAAGAAGAAGTCAGAATCTTTGATGATGAATCTGAAAAATGAGGTTGATGATAGTGAATGCCTATTTTTAGCTTTGGAAAACAAATTTGTATCTACTAACCCTGAAAAATGTGCAAGCAAGAATGCTCCATAGAATAAAAGGAATAAGATGGAAGGTACTTTGGTCACTGCCTTTCATGCAAGAAAAGATGAAGACTACTAGGTGATTGATAGTGGATGTTCTAATCACATGATCAAAGATAAAAGTAAGTTCACTAAACTTGAAAATTATGATGGTGGTTTAGTCATGTTTAGTAATGATTCAGAAGCTAATATTTGTGGGAAAGGTTCAATTATTTTTGATGGAGTACACATCACCAATGATATATATTATGTGAAGGGTTTGAGGCATAACCTTTTGAGTGTTGGAAAAATGTGTAGCAATGGCTTTAAACTTTTGTTTTAGAATAATACCTGTGAAATCATAAAAGGATTTGGAAATGGAGATATAGTTGTTGCTGGAAGGAGAACTCATGGAAACATCTATTAGATTAAGGGAGTTGATGGTCAATTCCTTGTATCTCAAGTCACTGAAAGTTGGTTATGGCACTGGAGAATGGGACATGTCAATTTTGAGAATCTAGTCAAAATTAGTTCAAAAGATATTGTCAGAGGTCTTCCTAGAATCATAAGGCCTGCTAATACTATTTGCAGAATTTGTTAGTTGGGGAAACAAACAAGATGCAACTTTAAGGGAAAAGAGCATTCTACTACCGAAATGCTGGAGTTAATTCACACTGACCTATATGGTTTGACTAGAACAGGAAGCCCTAATGGTGACAGGTATTTCATGCTTCTTATTGATAATTATCCTTGAATGACATGGGTTGATTTTCTTAGGGAAACGACACAAGCTCTAGATAGATTTAAAGTGTTCAAAGCAAGAGTGGAAAATGAGGTAAATTTGAAAATCAAATGTTTGAGATCTGATAGAGGTGCATAATTCACTTCTAATGAGTCTAATATATTCTATGAACAACATGGCATAAAGAGAGTTTTCTGCCCTGAGAACCCCTCAGCAAAATGGGGTAATTGAGAGGAAAAATAGGATAGGACATGAAGCTACAAGAACCATGATGAAAGAATCAAATGTACTAGAGAGAGGAAATACACACTATTGTTTATGTTCTTACTAGAGTCTAGATTAGAGGCAACAACACAAAGACTACTTTTGAGTTATGGACTGGTAAGACTCCTACTATGAAGTACTTCAAGGTATTTGGAAGCAGATGTTACATTAAAATAGATGATGAAAACCTTGGAAATCTTGATGATAGATGTGATTAAGGAAATTTTCTTGGGTACTCTACTATTAGCAAAGCATATAGATGCTTCAATAAGAGATTGAGGAAGATTGTTGAAAGTGATAATGTGAAAGTTGATGGAGACATATGTAGACCTATTGAGATAAGTGAAGTTGAACCTGATGATCCCATTTGTGGACAAGTACCTAAGGAGAATAAGGAGAAGGAAGAATAAGAGAAACAAGAATAGATTGGAGAAGAAGAAGAAGAGAATGAACCAAAACCTATTGTTAAGAATTCGAAGTATGTGTAGAAGAATCATTTGGAGGAATAAATAATTGGAGATAAGAGTGAAGGTGTGAAGAGAAGAAGTAAAGTTGTAGCTGGGGTAAAGCTGTGTTTACTTTCTAAAATTGAACCTAAGTCTATGAGTGAAGCATGTGAAGATGACAGTTGGATGAAACCTATGAAAGAAGAGTTGTAGCAAATAGAAATAAATTAGACATAGGAATTAGTTCCTATACCCATGAATAAGAATGTAATTGGTTCAAAATGAGTGTTTCAAAATAAGCTAAATGAAAATGGAGTTGTAAGAAATAAGGCAAGACTTGTATGCAAGGGATATTCACAAGTTGAAGGTATAGATTTTGAAGAAAAAATTTCTCGTGTGGATAGAATGGAAGCTATTAGAATGTTTTTGGAGTTTTCTACCCACAAGGATTTTAAAGTGTATTAGATGGACATCAAGTCAACATTTTTGAATGGTTAATTGGAGGAAGAAGTATACATGGAACAACCTAAAGGGTTTTAGTTATCTAACAAACTAGACATGGTTTGTAAGTTGAAGAAGGCATTGTATGGACTGGAGCAAGCTCCCAGAGCTTGGTATGCAAGATTGGATAGATACGTGAAAAAGAAAGGATTCAACAAAGTCTCTACTAACAACAATCTCTACTTCAAAGTGCAAGCTAAAAAAATGTTGATAGTAGTTATATATGTTGATGATATCATCTTTCGTGGAAATGAAGGAACGTGTAAATGATTTTTTGAAGAAATGTAAAAAGAATTTGAGAATTCCATGATTGATAGTTGAATTTATTTCTTGGTCTTCAAGTGAATCAAACTAATAAAGGGATATTCATCTCACAATCTAAGTATGTAAAATAACTATTGGAAAAGTTTGGAATGGATGAATCCAAACTAGTTAGTACTCCTATGGTAACCAGATGTAAACGGAGCAAAGATGATGAATCTACTAAAGTTGATTAGACAAAACACAAATCTATGATTGGTGGATTGTTGTATCTTACTACTACTAGATTGGATATTATGCATGTAGTATGTCTAGTTGCCATACTTCAAGAAGATCCTAAAGAGGCGCATGTTACAAAGTCTATAAAGAGGATATTTAGATATCTTAAAGGTACACCAAATTATGGCTTATGGTGTCCTAAGGGTGTTGATTTCACCTTGAGTGCTTATACCAACACAGATTGGGATGGTTGTGTGGATGACCAGAAGAGTACCAGTGGAGGCACTTTCTTTCTTAGTGGGAGATTAGTTTCTTGGTTGAGTAAGAAATAAGACTCAATTTCTTCATCCACTATAGAGGCAAAATATATTGTTGTAGCATCTTGCTGCACATAGGTTTTGTGGATGAAGCAAACTCTAAAAGACATTGGAGTAATATGTGATGATCCTATTCCTATTTTCTATGACAACAAAAGTGCTACAAACATTTCAAATAATCTGGTTATGAATTCAAGAACTAAACACATATCAGGGATAACTTTAAGAAACCCCTCCCTCAGCGAAGGTAAAATCCTGGTGAATCTTTCCTTTTATTTGAAAAAAATTATTAATTTTCCTAGCAAATCTATGCACATTATTAAAAAAAATTGTAAAATCTTGGTGAATCTTAATGAATAATTGGTAAAAATAATAATCATAGTGGTGAATCCTAGTGAATAATCACTAAAAAGATTAATTATAATGGCGAATATCTCCTTTAAAAATTTGCATAGTTGGTCAGCACAGTTCCCCCATATTTTTTTTGTTTTTTGTAATATTGAAGTAGGGGCCCAGGGGCGGTAACCACGAGCGGGGCCAAGGGACAATTCCACTTGCGAGGGTCAAGGGGGAAAATCCCCCTTGTGGGGGTTGAGGGGGCAATGCCCCCTCACCACCAAGCATAAATTCACTATCGAAAATGCATTGGAGCACACACAAATTAAGTATTTTTTAAAAAATATCACTTTAAAATTAAGACTAAATGAAAAGTGAAAATGTTACCATTGATTAGCTTTTTAATTGGATGGTTGTAGGTTAATTCCACGACCTAATATGCATGTTCCTTTTAAAAGGCTTGTTGAGGCTCAAAATTTGTTTTGGGCCACATGATTAAACTTAATCATGTGGCCTAGAAAAAATTTTGGGCCTCAACAAGCCTTTTAAAAGGCACATGTGTATTAGGTCATAGAATCAACCTACAACCATCTGATTAAAAAGCTAATCGATGGAAATAAATTAAAGCCCCAAAATTAAATGGTAATTTATTATTAGTGGCAATATTGCCCCAAAATTAATGGTAGGAATATAATATTACTGGAAAATATAATTAATATTTGTAATTATAGTATAAACTACAAGAAAATTAGTTCCAATGACGCATCATTTAAATAGGAAAATTAATCGGAAAAATAATATTTTTTTGTAAAAACTTGGTGACTCAGCATCCTTTTTAATTGTACTATTCACCATTTTTGGAGGTCCCAATTTCAATTATTCACCAATTTGCAAAGATTTTCCACTAAATTTTTCCCTGACAAATATATATCAAATATCATTTCTTGAGAGAAAAGGTGTTGGAGAATGAAGTTAGATTGGAGTATGTGACAACAAAGGAACAAATTGTATATATATTTACTAAGGCTCTTCTGAAGGATACTTTTGAGCATCTTAGGGAGAGGTTGGGGGTCATTCACCTACTGAACTAGGTGCACATGAAGGTGCATCAGTCTAGTGAATTCATAGATTCTTCATTTATCTAGACTAATGAATGGGTCTACTCCGTAGGGGGAGTAGAAAAAATTTTCATTGTTGTAGTACGATTTGAATGGGTGCGCTCTTAAGGGGGAGTGATCAAAGTTTTTGATCTTTTCCATTGATGTAAAAAGGGGAGAGAAAGTCATGTGAAATACAGTTGCAGAGGAAGAGAAGGTGTTCTCTCAGAATATTGTGTAAGATGTTGACTTTGATGGTTTTTCACATCATGTGTTGCCATCAATGACAAAGGGGGAGATTTTTAAAAGTATGAGCAAGTTTGTTGGTTTTTTCATTAATGTTGTCATTGATGTCAACTCAGTTCAGTATGTTGTAGATTGTACATGTATAGTTGAGATGTTGCTAAGATGTTTTGAGTACAGATGTGCTGAAATGATGAGTTTCCAAGAGCTTTTGAGAAAATTAATAAAGAAGAGAAGTTAGATTTATGAATTTCTTCAGAATGTGCTCCGATATGTGCTTTGTGTTTCTCCTATGTTGATCTTATGCTTGTTTGGATCTGAAGGTTTACTAATGGTGAGTGATATCTCTTGAAGTTGTAGCTTTTGGTTTGATGGTATGTGAAAGTTATGTTCACTGATGTGTGAACTATTCTAGTAGAGTTGGTCTTCTATGGAATGAAAGAATGTTTCTACTCCGCAGTCCTCCGCTATTCTATTTTAGATCTTGCAGATTTGGCATATGTCTTATAGTGTTGTTATATAGGTTTTGGCAAAGTATTTTGAGGTTTGGTGATCCAAAAGTTGAGTTTCAGAGTTGTATGTGTTTGCACAGTTAAGATGGATTGATGCAAGAAGTTCAGTGTTCAAAGATTGTTGCACTTGTTGTGGATGTATCTGAAGGAATCTAAGATTTTTTCTCATGCATAATGAAGTGTGTTGTGTCGTCTAAATGTCATCTTATTGATTGGGAAGCATGTACATCAATGTTCATTTATATTTTCACCAGGTTTGGCCAACTTGGTGTTTACACTTCATTTGAGGAATTGAAATTTAATTAAGGAAGCATATGGTTGATCTAAGACATTATTTTTAGTCTTGGTTAAGTGTTTTTGGTCCACTCTCATTCCTTTCCACCATGTGAATGTTGAGTTTCCAACTTAATTTGAATTTTATGAAATGAAGCTTATGTGGCCAACCTTGGAGAAATTTTGTAAGGTTGAAGATGGTATAAATGCATGTAATATTATGAATATTTAAGTGTGAGATGCAAAGTGACAAAGCAAGCCAAAAATAAAAAAAGCAGAAGTGTGTGAAAGTGAGTTGAGGCAACGGTACTTCATTGTGTTAGATTCCTAAAGGCATTGAGCTAAAGGTCTCTACAAGCCTTTAATCAAGGCTACAGATGCATGTTAATTGTTGTGGCAGATATTTTGTTTTCTTTTGTATTAGTAGGAAGTGAGCCTCCTTGTTGGACAATGAGTCCTTTTTGTAGGAAATGAGCCTTTGTATTTGGATAGTGAGTCCTCTTTTGGGAAGTGATCCCTTGGAAGTGAGCCTCTGTATTTGGTTTTATAATCCCATTAAATATTGTGAGTTAATCTCTATGGTTTTTCCCTGATTGGGTTTTCCATGTAAAAATCTAGTGTTCATTGTGTTGATTTTACTTTCTGTTATTTTTGTTTCATGCTCATACTTAATAACAGAATAGTGTGGTTGTGGAATTGATAAGTGTTGAAGTTTTAAATTTAAATTTGTGTGACAACTGATTCACCCCCCCCTCTCAATTGTCCTATTCCTTTTAACACCAAATTCATGCAGAAGATGAGGGGTAGTAAATATGCTCCCATATTTTTCATGCAACTTCCATGCACTAGGATAACACTTATCCCCATGGGATCTCCTCATCTTGTTTCAAAACTTGCCTCAAAATTCAGGTGAACCAGATCAACTTCTTTCCAATTCCACCCATTTTGAGCTTGAAATAAATTGGACTTTTACTTTGTAACTACATAACTAGAGGTAGGAGAAATTAGAGTATCCCCAATAATACCACATCATCTTCTTCCTAAATCTTTATTAAACCTACAAAATGAAAACCCTTATGACAATTCAGAACATTGTACTCAATAGTAAGGCCTTTAGCCTTCAATGAATGATTTTAGTTGTGGTCACTATCCCTATTTATGGGCCACTAGTGCCACTACTAGCCTGATCCCTATTTACTTGTGATTCACAACATGTTTGAGGCTGGGTATAATGATAATCGTGATTTGTGCAAACCAAAAAACCAACTTAATTGATTCGTGTAACTTAAATATTACATTTACAATTAAAATGCTTAATTTGATTGACATCTAGCTACATGTAAATTGTACCTCAAGTTTACAAGCGGTCAAAATCACCACTCAAATGATATGCAATCATTAAAAATATTGTTTCACTTGATCACTGGATTAATGAAACCATCATCTACATTACATCATGCATTTTTCAATATAAAGTTATCCAATCAATCACTTTGGATGTTTGTATGGTATTAATCTACACTGTCACCTGCAATACCACAACCACACTTTCTTCAAAATGATTGATAATTAAATGAAAGATAGCGTACTTCGAGGCATTGAAAAGAGTGAACTAAATGACTTGTTTTACCTTAATCATTATCAATGTCCACTAATAAGTCACAATAAATTTCACTCACATATGATCAGAACTATATGTTGATAATTACTATTAGTTTTAAAAGCCACATTTTTATATTGAACAAAGAAAAAAGGGTTTACATGAATGGAGCCAAAAAAATTATTTTAATTTAAGTAGCTAAAGACTAAAGTACATATGACATAGCCAACCTAGCCAAAAAGCCACTAACCTTGACAAAAACCCAATCACAAAATGCATATTACAAGAACTATTATGCTAACAATAAATATAGACACGTGAATTGCCACACAATTTATTACTAAATTTTTTTATAACAATAGCTGAGGCCATCAACTGGGTGTTTGAGTATAAGCTGAATCAAATTTAACAAAGTATTAGTAAAGAATCTAAAAGTGAATCACCCAAAACCTTCCTCCAAAACTCTAGACTCTTTAATAATTCATTTTTCATATCACATAGTAGACCACATCTCATATTAACCAAGGAAAGATCCTACAGTGTAGAAGAATGGAATTCCACTTTCTGGATGATTCCACCAATAGGTGCTAACCCACTTTCAAAATTGTAATTCTCTGGTGCCAACTCCAATGAAGAAATAGAGTAAATGAAAGGTTGCAAATAACATATTGCCAATGTTTTCACCAAATATTTATCAAGAAAAATGTCTATGAAAATGGACAAGAAATCCAAAGCTACCTCAAAATATAGAGCATGGAGGTTGTTCCGAAGCCATTCCATACCCATAATTATTCTTATAACATCCTCAACTTGCACACAAGGAATTGTAAAAACCATACCCAACTTTAATCTATCGTATGCATCACACTTCTTTTCTCCCAATTTTTTTTTGGGTAGAATGACACACCATGAAGACTCCATACTATCATAGTTAAATTGAGAATAGAGAAGAAAGAAATAAAAGCCAAATATATTATAAATGATATGAAGAACATCAAGTTGGTGAAGTATATATAGAAGTTAGAATGAAGACAATGATATCAAATACTCACACTTAATATTTAATTCACCACTTGATCATTCATGGGACAATATTATTTCAAAAAAATTGTAACAATATTATTCCAAGTTACCTGCAGGCTCAACCATCTTCATGAATACTAATAAAATCCATGTGTCAGCCTCCCCGCTTCCCCATTGGGTTTAACCTATGTGCAAATTTCAACAATGAGGAGGTAGAGAGCGGCCTAGATTAAATCTAGTGCTTCACATCTATGTTCTCTTTACCTTAAGACCATTTTCTTGTGCATTATCCTCAGACTAGATGGATGGCCTAGATTAAGATGTCTCTCTTGTACCTTTAAAACATATGCTTAAAAGGCTCCTTTATTAGTGCAAGCTTTAACACTACTCAACCTTATGTCAAAATATTTCCTTAATATTTCACACCATGATATAGTTCCTTTAACAGTTTTGATCATTCTGTGTGGCACTTTGCCACCTCCCCATTGAGGGATGAGAGATGTAGGTGGGTCCCCCATGGGCTAGTGGGGAGCGGCCTAGATTAAATCTAGTGCTTCACATCTATGTTCTCTTTACCTTAAGACCATTCGCTTGTGCATAACCCTCAGACTAGATGGATGACCTAAATTCAAATGTCTTGCTTGTAACCTTTAAAACATGTGCTTAAAAGGATCCTTTATTAGCATAGGATCTAACACTATGCAACCTTATGTCAAAAAAATTCCTTAATATTTTGTACCTTGCTTTAGTTCCTTAAATAGTTTTGATTGTTCTAGTGGCACTTCTCGCCTCCCCATTGATGGACGAGAGATGTAGGTGGGTCCCCCGCAGGCTGGCGAGGAGCGGTCAAGGTTGACCCACACCACTCTATCTCAATCATTCATTTCTCAAACCCATCATTCACCTAGGTCGAGGCGCCAATCACCATGATGACTCCAAATGCTTAAATCGTAACTTAAGTGATCTTCAACTATTAGTAGCCAGTCCAAGATAAAATATTATTTTGGTTGGCATGATTTTAAGTGATTTAATAAGTACTAAAATGTCAACAATTGATTTTTAGAAATATAAGAATTCTAATGTTATTCCAAAGGTTTCAATTCACAAGTTTAGTGCTTCAAATATTTTCTTTCGAAATACAACTATAACCGTCCATCGAAAATTCATCGAACTGTCATGGGTTATATTAATTTGCACTAACATTTGGCTTCAGATAAAATAAATATGTTGACACTTATCCCCATTCTAGACACTTTATGAAGGAATTTGAATGTGCAAAAAATGTCCTAGAATAGAACAATATGTAATTGTAGCATTTGATATTTATGCCAACCATGCTATGATTTTTTATTGGCATACCAATTTATTTCACCACTAATTTTTTTTATTAGTTTGAGATTATGTTTAATTCACCAATGTTTCTTTATTCATTTGAAAATAGGTTTCAATCACCATTGAAAATATTCTTTTGGTTTGAAAAAAAGTTTTTGATTAGAGGTAAATAACAGGTTTTGAAGGGGCCCATAACCCTATACAAAGAAAGTTGTTGAACTAAAGATAAAAGGAGAAGCACCCAACAACACTAAATAATTTTCATAATTTCTGTTGCCTCTATGTCATAGTCAATAGCTTTATGTGCTTGATCAAAAACATTAGAAATTTACTTCCCAAAAGCTCCTCCCTAAGCTTTAGTTTTTTTCTTTTTATGTGCTCTAGGACCAACTGTATTAACCTCAGAAATTAAAAAACAATACCTTTTTTCACCATTCTTCCCAGCAGCAATAGCTTCACCCATCTTCTTACTAGCAGTAGCACCCCCATCATCATGGGAAATATATTTCTTTTTCTTAGCACTAAATAGAGGAGAGGCAATAGCAACAGACTCAAAATTCCTAGCAATTTTATGACCCTCCCCATCTCTCAACACATAGTCCCAAACTTTCCCCATGTGTTCCTCAAGACTGAGGATTCTTTCTTCCATGTTTTTCTTCATTTTGAGGGTTTCCTCCACCACCGTGTCTACCACAGTGTTCAAGGATTCAAAAATCTCATCAATTTGGTTCTAAACAGAGGACCCCTCAATCATGTTAACCATACCCCTAACTTTGACATTTGTTTTATTGAGCTCATGGAAAAGCCACTTAAAAAGATTAAAGAAAACAAGAGACCTCTCACGTGTAGTGCCAAGAACATCAGAAAAATAATTTCTATCAATATTAAAAACCCCTTTACCCAGGGCATCTTCCTCCTCAGAAGAGTTATTCCTATCCTTTTCAATAGGGGGTTCCTTACCCTTTTCCACAATGACCAGAGTTTTAAGCTTGCAGATGGAGCTCGAAATTTCCTCAACTACTATTGTTCTCTTCATAACCCTCTCTAGGTCATCACCCTATGGTTTTGGAGCACCAACAATAACCCATACTTATCTTTCATCTACATAGCCAATTGAACGCTCAGGGAATCATTAGCAAAGAGGCCACCCACAATTGTGAGAGGGTGATCCTGATCCAGAATCTAACTTGTAGACCACAACACCCTTTTCTTACCACTGGCTTCCCCAATGTCCTTCATATAGGTGGCTAGAAGTAGAGAGGAAGCCTCTCCATAAAATTCATTCATAATCTTCAGATCCCTACTCAGCACCACAACAACAGGTTCATCACTACATGTTAAATAAGCACCATTGTCACAATCTCCCCCTTTTTTCTTCTTTCCTGAGGGATGGCTACGTGGACCCCCTTCTAGAGAGGTAAGAAAATCCAACACAAACTCCATATCATCCTCTAACTCATCCTCTTTACCCAAAATTAGCTTCCTTCTCTTGGCCCTTTTACTAACAGGTTCATCATCGAAAGTCGTATCATATCCTTCCGCAAGTTTTTTACCCTTTGGGGTAGCCATAGGTTTGGGAACGTAAAAAGATTTCACATAATTAGAAATTAGGAGAATTAACCCAACATGTAATTAACAAGATTTTTTGGGTTCTTCTTGTGATCCTTAATCCCTGCATCAAGAGACATAAGAAGATAAAACAGGAAAGAGACCCTCCTCTTGTGATGAAAGTGATTTAATAGAATGAAATGGTAGTTACTCATCACTGAGAAATGGCCTTCCAGGGTAATGTAGCGCATCAATTCCTCTACAACATCCCCCCATAGAGCCTTAAGGGATTTTCATTGATAGTTGCCACTCTTAGCAGTCTTTAATTCCTTCTCTTCATCATATTTGAAGAAAATTTCCATTGCAATCTATGCCTCCTTTTTATCCCTGAAACATTTTTTTTTGTTTTGGCCAACAAAAACATTTTTTTTGTTTTGAAAACAGGATTAATTTTCTAATGGAAATGCTTTATTGGTTTGAAAAAAGGTTTATATTGACAATGAAAATATTTTATTGATTTAAAAAAAATTCAATTCCCTAGGATTTTCCATAGACTTCTAGCGATTACAAAAGATTCACCAATTGAGATTTTTTTTAAAAAAATGAAAAAAATTGCCAATAAAATTAATATTTTTATCAAGAAGTATACAAGATTGGCTAGGATTTTACACCTTCACTGAGAATGGGGGGCTTCTTAAGGTTATCCCTGACCATCATCATCTCATCATAATCATCTTATCCTAATCATTCATTTCCATCCTAATCATCCCTCCTCGCCCTAGTCATCCCCTTTTCATCATAATCATCTCATCCCTAATCACTCTAATCATTCATCCTAATCATCCCTTCTCATCCTAATCATTCATTTTCATCTTAGTTACCCCATACTAATCATCCATAAGCATTCTAATTATTCCCTTCTCGTCTTAATCATTCCTTCTCATCCTAATCATCCCTTCCCATCCTAATCATCCCTCCTCATCCTAATCATTCCTTTTCATTTTAATCTCCTCATCTTAATCATCCATAATCATCCTAATTATCCCCATATTCTTTCTAATCCTCCATCTTTTCCTAATCATCTCCATTTCTCCATAAGCAGCTAGAACTACTTATCCCTCAATGTTCCAAACTCTACACAAGAATTCTCTTAATCACACCAGTCGTCACACCACCATGTAGTCTCTACACAATCTCTAAGATCTGCCAAGTATCTTTGAAAGGAGGAACATAGCCATGACCTCAAAGGTATTTTATATTTATAATGGACCTCTCTACTTATCAACAACCTCCAAAAGTGGCACAAAGTCTTTACCACCATTCCCTCCAAAGGAACATTGAAGATAAACATGTCCTTTTGACATTATTTGGTCATGTTTATTGTTTATTGCAGATTTCAATGGATCTCTTGCCATTTTGAACTTGTCAAAACCCTACAAACCTCTACCCACATAGCTCATAGACTTGAGCCCTCTTAAAGAAATCAACTACAACATAGATGTGAGACATTAATTGTTACCTCATTCTACCAAAAACTATTATAAACTTTGCAGTTTATATGTTAGTTGCCAAATTTTGTAAAGGGGAGGATCAATTTTTTGTAATAAACTAGTAAAAGGGGCATTTTTTTGTTTTTCCTTTACTTGCACATGCTAGGGTACTTTTTCAAGTGTAAATAGTCGACATGAAGTTGGTTCTATTGTGTACATTTTAGTATCAAGAGGATTTAAAAATGTTACTTTTCTAATTGTAGAGAAGGGGGAATCACTACTCATGAGCCTCTTTATTCTCAAGAGAATCCCAATGGGAGAATTTCCCTAAAATACCTCAAGGAACAAGGTGGGAGTTTCAGAATAAAAAAGAGTAGACCACAAAGGTTTTTTGGAAATATTGATAATATCTCAACCAAAGGATGATATCACAACATGAAAAAGTCTTGGAGGAACGTTGGTGTCTTGTACAGACTAGAAATTGAGTTTATCATAGAAAACAACTAAATGACTACTAACAATTAGATTTCTAAGAACTCTTAAGAGTGGGAGAATAATAGAGTACAATAGGAATGAAATAAAGTAAAGTAAATGATAAAGTTAAAGAGGATAAGAGATAGAAGATGTTCACAATAACCCAAGTAATGAAGTCTCCTATAAAGAAATATCTTTAACACCTACATACATAATATCAAGAGAAAATTATGGGGTTGTATAGGGGTTTTCCATAGTCAAACCCTCACTTTGATATTTCAATATCCACAGATAGCTAGATAGATAGAGAGAAATGAACTAAGTAAGAAAATATGAAGTGATAGAAGCAATCCCTACTCCAGAAGGAGAATTTGTATCACAAAATAGAGATGCAATTGATAGGGGATATGTGAAATCCCAAGATGCTAGCACGCATAAGATAAGGGAGATGTCAGCTGCAAGGCTTAAGGAAGCCAAAGAGAGAGACAAAGATAGCTACAAGAGCTAAGAGTGTTGCAAAGAGTGTTTCCAAAAGAGCTTAAGAGTGTTGTAGAAAGCTATAGAGAGATGTGCAAGCAAGATATCAAGACAAAGGGAAGAGGAATAGGCCAAAGACAAAGCTAGAGAGATCCAAAAGACCAAATATATTGAAAATGTCACATTTAAAGAGAGAATAGGAGGGAAAAGAAGCTTTTTGAGCCATTACAAGGCTTCAAAGGCTGTTACCATTGACAAAAGGGGTTGAAAAGTTGAAAAGATGCTTAGAAGTGGCTATTTGAATGTTGAAATGTCACAGGGTGCTAGCATAGCTCGAGAACATCCACACAATGTGCTAGTGTTCAAACACATCACATTACAAAATGATGAGTAGGAGAAGTACAAGGTTTAATGCAAAGTTGACTTGTGAAGGTAGCTGCTAAAAAGGGGTCCTAAGCATCTTGAGAGGGGAAAAAGGGTTGATGCAAGGGCTAAAATGAGCCTACACAAATTCTAAGGGAGTGGACACTAAAGTGGATGCAAGAATGTAAGTGAAATTGCAAGGGGTGCAATTTTATGACATTACATTTTGTCCCCACTTTAGTGGGCATATGAATTTGCACTAATATGCATGCTAAATGAAATCTACTAGACATAATTAACATCATGATACCAAAAGGATATTGTAGAGGAAGTAGATAGATCTTTGAACCAAGGAAGCAAGCCCCTAGGCTAAAGGCCTACAAAAAAAAACACATTAGACAAGAAATTCCTACACAGGACAAAAAGGTTAGAACATAAAAAAAAAAATTACATCATGGGGTTAGAATATATAAAACCACATACACACACACAAAAAAAAAAACTAAAGGATATGAGTTAGAAAAGTGAAAGATACCTCAATGTAAAGTGCTTCTCAATACTATGTGTCATCCCCAAATTAAGAAATAACACACATAGATGAATTCTTAAATGGAGAGAAGAATGTAAGGATTGATTACTTCAAGAGAGGAATGCACCCAAAAGTCAAGGAAACAACCAATGTTGAAGAGAGAAAGAATTATATACTCAGGATGAAGAAGGTGCAGATCTTTGATTTGGTATATACAATTTGAGAAGAAAAGAGAGGATAATTTAAGAGCTAGAAAGGAATGAAAATTCCAAGAGATATGGCTCCATTTGTACTCTCTCCTAAGGAGGGTTGAACAAATGTCTCATAGATATGTAAACCTATGAAAGGTAAAAAAATTGCTTTGTAGGTCCTCAAAGCTATAGAAGGTGAATAAAAGGCTTTGTAGGTACTCTCTCATATAGAGTTAAACAAAGAGACCCCACAAGATGAAAAGAACTTCATAGGTCCTTAGACTTGAAAAGGAAGTACCCTAGGTGCTTGGTCCTAAGGGAAGCCCAATGTGAGAGGCTCTGTAGAGTCTGATGGGCCCCCACAGGTGCTTGGTTCTGCAAGGTTGATTGAAAAGTAGCTTCATAGGAAAACCTCCAAAGCAATATGCATATGTTAATCTGTAAACTAAACATGTTAGGAAAGCTTGATGTAAAGAAGCTCTAAAGGTTCTTGGTCTTTCAAATCAAGGATAATCATAAAATATTGTGGCTAGTTCAAGTTGTGTTGCAAGATAGTCACAAAAAAGATAGGTCTAGTCTATTTTCCATCAAGATACACATGAAGATATAAGATAGGTCTAGTCAGGTTTCCCCCAAGCTAGGTGTAATTGAATTAATTGGAGAGAAAAGCTTTCAAAGGGGGATCCCTCGGGAACCCTTCAAAAGAAAAGGGGGTCCACCCAAGGGACTCTTCAATTGAAACATAGAGAAGAGAGGGGTTCCTCAAGAAGGATGCACATCTCTTGAACAAGTAGTCACTGTCCCCAACAGACAAGGGGGAGAACCATGGAAGATAATATAGAAGATACATGATAGAGATAGACCTCAATATCACTTATCATTTGAAGAAGAGGTAGGTGAATCAACAAACAAATGAGTGAGGGAACCTAAATCATGAAGTTGTATTTTATCCTTTAAGGACTTACATTCTCTAGTGGAATGGCCAGAAACTCGATGATATGCATAGAAAGAATATTTTTCTTTATCACATGTATTAAGTTTCTCATGTGTAGGAGGAGGAAGACTAATCAAGTGGGCTTTAAGAAGCCCAAAAAAAATACACTCTTGCTCAAAAAAAGAATGAGGAATAGGAAGCAACCCTTTGTCTTGTGGAGAAAATTTTGATTGCTTACAAGAAGGCAACATAAAGATAGTTGATAAAAAGGATGAATCAATTTGAGAGAACAAGGTTGAGCAAAAATCATGTCAACATTCAACCATTTTTTTTAATATTGTTCATTCGAGCAACCAAGCCCCAAATTACGCTTACAAGGTGCACATTCTATATGGACCTGAATGCTTTGTTCATTACACCCACAAACTTTCCACTCATAGCCATGTTTAGAGACAAGATTAAAGCTAGGGCCATAGCATGTCTACAAATCTTGAGAAGGAAGATCTATATAGAGAGTATTATTTTAGCAATGGGCACTGTAGACACGCAAAATGTACAAGTTGACATTGCGCATCTAACTCTGATCTACTAACATTGTTTCTTCCTAAATCATCCCTCGGTCTAACTGTTTAATCAAATTCCCTTATCTGATTAAATTCATCAATTTTTGTCTCTTAATTAAATAAATTAATTTTGTCTAATTAAGTCACTTTCCCTTGTTAATTAAATCAATTCATTTGATCTAATTATCCCTATTTAATTAAATAATCAATTTATTTGATTAAATCTCTAAAGTCTATCTATTAAATTAAATAAATTAAAACTTTATTTGATTTAATCTAACACCATCCCTTTTAATTAAATAAATCAAAATCTTTATTTAATTAGCCTCTTATCATATTCCTCTCTTTTTGATTTAAATTAATCCAAAATCTAAATCAAATTGTCAAATCAGCTGAATATCCCCTTAAATTAATCAAATCCTGATTAATTTAATCTTAATCCATCAAATCCTCTAGATTTTGCAACTTGCACATGAAAATAGACTTATTTGATTTATTAAATTTCTATTTTCCTTCAACAAGGCATCTTTTAAGGAATATTCCCTAATTTGAATTCAAAATCCAAGAGGGAATAAGTCCTTCCAACAAGGCATTTAAGATCTCTTACATGTCCTTTGCCTTGAGCCAAGTGGCATTTAATGCAATTTTCTTTCCCCCTCTTACATGTCTTTTCTCAAAATTCAAATTCAAAAATGCATTTATTGGCACATTTGTCAAAACTTGCTCATTCCTCACCCAATCACATGTTGACAAGTGGCATTATATCATTGGTTGAATCTTTGTCCCACATTGCTCCATTTTGGCTTTGTTTCCATTTCAACATTCTATAAATAGAATGCTTCACCATGCATTTGATCATCCACAATTATGCAAAGTTATTATGCACAAATATCTCTCAAATTCCATCCATCTTCTTAACTAGTTTATTGCAGATTTTGGAGCTCATTGAGGGACTTATCAAGTGGATCAATCATCTTCAATCAACATTTTCATTCAAGGAGTTGGGAAAGGGCAAATCTCCACACACCTATTTGCACCAACTCCCCCATGGGATCAAGTGTTTGCATGCTAAATTAGGATTTCATATTTCCATTATGTTCTTCATTGTTTTCTTTGTTCTATTTCCTATTTTTAGCTTTGTGAATGGATTTCATGGGGAATCCTTGTTCATGCTTACAAAATAACTCTCTAACATTGTTTGTTGTTGTGTTTTTGTAGGCACTTCGAATTAGGGGTTCACATATTGGCGCTAGAAGGAGGGCTGATCGACAGATTCTAACAAGTTTTTAAAATTTTTGCCATTTTTTACAGTTCTGTTCATAAATCCGCGTTTTAGCGCCCGTGATCACTGTTTTAGCGCCTTAATCATTATTACAGCGCCCTTAATCACTGTTTTAGTGCCTTAATCCTTTTTGCAGCGCTCTTAATCATTCCTGCAGCGCCCTTGATCATTTCTGCAGCGCTCTTATCATTTCTGCAGCGCCCATGATCATTTCTGCAGCGCCTATGATCACTGTTTTAGCGCCTATGAGTCAGTTTTAAAATGACCATATCTTGGTCATACGAAGGTCTTTTTTGATGCTTTTTTTTTTGAAATAGGGTAGAATTTCGTAAGCTATCCAATGGTGTAAGTGTTTCTTAACTATAAATTAGTTAAATTTTTCAAATTTTCATTTAAAGTAAGAACACATGATAACTTGGCTAAGTTTTAGGGTATTTTGGTAAATGATTCATCTAACCCCTATATCCTTTTGTTTCTTTTGATCTCATCTAACATTTTGATCACTTTTGTAGGTTGGAAATCAAAATCAAAAGAAAGATAGAGCATGGAGATGATATTTTATCTAATCAAAGTGTTTTTTAACACTTAAGTGTTTGTTTAACACTTCTTCAAAGAATTTGTCATCCTTCTCCTTCTTAGGACACTAGTTTTCAATTGGGCTTAAAAAGAACCTTTTTCATTTCTTGCAAAGGCTAAAATGAACTTTAGGATCACAACTTACTAGATTTGGTTTATTGGATTAACAATTGAACAAGGCAATTTCTCACACTTCATTTGGTGCTTTAAAATGAAATCATCATTGCTTTGAGGGTTTAAAAAGAACAAGTGTAGTTTTGTTTGTTTGTGAGGGCTTACTTAGACTAAAGCCATTGGAAAAGGACGTATGCGCTTCTCTCGCTTTATAGCGATCTTGAGAATCAAAAGGTCTTTTCCATGACTTTGGGTTGAGATAAAGCAATCACCTCCACACTCGATTTGGGCTTAAAATTGAACAAACTATTGCGAGTGTGAGTGGGGACTTTGTTATGCATATTCTCTCTCCTTGTTACGCATAAAGGATTGATCGATCTGAATATTGTTCTTCATCGCTTTGTTTATCTTAGGGCGCCTTGTGGAAAAAGTAATCCCCAAAGGGGCTCAGCCCCAGAACACTCTAAAGCCAAGAGTATTTCCACGGGATATAAATGAGGGTTTTGGTTAAGCCATAATCACGCTGGTTAGCTCTGACAAGATGGATCGAAGGGGACTCTTAGCCGTATGGGTCAATCTCCACGAACGGAAAGTCCTTACTAGAACCCATGTGCTAGAATTTGCCAAAATCCTTAATCTATTTGTTGGTGCAAGAGCGGTTCAAGCCACCCCACCTCCACGTCTTCTAGTAGAGATGGAAAGCATGCCATGGGAGTTTCATGGGTGTTGATGCTTGGCTGCCCCATTGAATGAGCCGTGGAGGGAGCGTGGGGTCAAGCATCTAACCATCCGCTAGAGATAGGCGTAGCTGGACTTGTCCAAGTGGGACTCAACAAAAATTGTCTTACACATCCATAGGATTGTACATGCTTTTGGGTTACAAAAACACATGCTTGTTCGTAAACATTGGAAAAACAAACACTTAAACATGATCATGCAAATTTCAAACCCCTTTTGATAGAGCAAATACCTTTTGACAAATTTAAGTGTTGTTGCCTTCCCTTGGGATTATGTCCTTAGAGGTTTCTCATCACTTGAATTTATATCGTCATTTGCTCTAACTAGGGTTAACCTAGGAAATCCCTTTGCCTCAATTTCTTGGAACTCCCACACAACACTTTGTGAGAAGAAAAGGAATTTTGACATAGGACATCTTTAGTTTGAAACATAATCAAGAAAGTGTATTTGGTAAAAAGAAGTCATTAAAAGCAAAGATAAGCAATTGAGCCCCACACATGTCTTTTCAATGATTTCTCACAAGATCAAGATACAAAAACCCAAGAAAAGGAAACTTAGCCCAAAGCAACATCAACAAAAACTCAAAAGGTTATATGATTTTAGAGAAAAGTTGTTGGCTAATTTCTATCGACATGCTTCAAGAGACAACCCCACTTTATATTCATTTTACTACACACAAAATCCAAGATTGTTTCAAGGGATTGGATACCTTGCTTAGGGCATAACATGTTCTTCAATACCTTGGTCTTGTTAAACAAAAGTCTAAACTAGGGTCATTCTAAGATCAAAACAAACATTCATCCATCAAAAACATCATCAACCATAAACATCTCACCAACATTTTGAGAAAATCTTGAAACAACTATGCTAGGCTCCTTTGGTAGACATCAAAACCTTTCAAACATGAGACTTTGAATTCTTCAAACATCAAACATCAAACTTGTTCAACTCAATTGTGTGTGAATGAATCCTTTTGCACATGCTTAGTTGAATTATCACTTTGTTCAAATTAATGGTGGATAGATGCATCCTTCTCCCATCACTAATTTGGATTATCTTTTGGTTAGCTTGTGAGTAGACACATCCTATTCTCACTCCTAAATCAAATTATCCTTTATGAGCATTAGTTATCTTTTTTAGATCATCATTCAAACATCTTGGGGATATCTCTTGCTCAAACATCAACATTCAAAAGATAGAATTCAAAGTCTAAACATCAAACAAACATCAATCAAAGCAAACCCAAAGTACCTAGCATCACATCAAGATTTTCAATACAAATTCAAAACTTCCATTCTCACCATATATCATACACCTTTCATCTTCACATCTTTGATCTTTTACACATCCTAGTTTGCTCTTTTATGGTTCAAACAAGATCACAACACAAGAGGAACATGGAGTTAAATCAAGAAACATCAACCACAAGTGATCTAAGCCAAAACATTCCAGAAATCCAAAACACACCACTTCCAGACCTCACTATCACTACACACGATCCACAAAAAGAGGTCTTGGTGGAAGACATCACACCAACAGAACTAAGTGAGGAAGAAGTTCTTGAGATGCTCAAACAACCAAAACTACAAAAGTTTCTTCGCGCAATGGCTAAAATAAATCCATCAATTCTCAACACTATTGAGGATGAGCTTCTTGTACCAAATGACCAAAACACCCTTCCACAATCAACCACTTCCATTACCACCATAGAACCTACTATCAATGAGGATGATACCCTCTTCAACACGCATCAAAATCCACTTTACAACCCACTTGGATTTATCGATACATCTGAGGTTCCTTACCATACCACCTCATCATTTTCCCTTGACACGCAAGTGTCTAGACCTTTGGTACAAGCAAGCTCATCCGAAATAGAGAGACCTTACGGATTTGTCTCTTCATTTGCACAAGAAAATTTTCCACCATTCAAACCATTCACACCTCCCACCACGTCAACACCATATTTTGGTTTAGGGATCTCCCCTTTACCTAAATTTCCACCTTTCCCTAACATAAATCGCCCCATCCAAATCAATTCATCCAACCAAGGGGGTACATCACATCTTTCAAACACACCATCCACATCAAACCAACACATGATAGCTAATCAAAATATGGTCTCTCAAAGACCCACTATTTCGCTCATCTCTACCATTCCTACCACTTCACCTAGTCCCACCATTCCTATCACTTCACCCATCCCAAATGCACCTATCACCACATTCACTCCAACCACTACATCCACTATACCTCAAACTTCCACTACCCCCATCACACCCCTTACATCACAACCTCCCACCACCACCATCGCTCTAAGCGCATCTCAAACTTCCAACATAATTCCGATCCCACCACCACCACCATTGCGACCAAGCCAAGTAAGCCATTACAATGCTGCATTCAAAGCATACCAACAATTGCTCCAACAATATCAAACAATTCAGCAAGCACCTATAGCCACGCACGCTTCTCAAGATTCACAGCAAAATCAAGCTCAAACATTGCTGCAAGAACAACAAGCACAACAAGCAGCACAAGCCCAAGCTTTGTTGCAACAACAACAACGTGCTACACAAGCTGCACAAGCCGCACAAGCTGCTCAAGCTGCACAAGCCGCACAAGCTGCTCAAGTCGCACAAGCCGCACAAGCTGCTCAAGCTGTAAAAGATGCCCAAGATGCCCAAGCATGAGCGCAAGCACAAGCGCAGTACTTTGCACAACAACAAGCAGCCCAACAACTCGCATATCAGCAAGCATTAGAACAATACCAAGAGCAAAAAGAAGCAGCACAGCAAGCCCTAGCTGATCAACAACAAGCATTGTTGGACCAACAACAGCAAGCACAACAAAAAGCTCTATTAGCGCAACAACAACAAGATCAACAACAAGCGTTGTTGAAAGCATACATGGCACAACAAACAAACATTCCAACCATTCAAACACCCACTCCACCCCCCCAGAACACCTTCATTCCACCTCCTGATCCACAATTGGATGTCACCGCACAAATTAAATTTCTATCACAACAAGTGCTTGACCTTCAATCAGGAAGGACACCAAAACCACAAAAAAACCTATGCCCTTATCCATTTGATAGGAGCGTAGAAATGAAACCATTCCCAAAAGGGTTTGAGATCCCTAAATTTGACAAATATCGCGGAACGGGTAACCCTGAAGATCACATCAGGGAATTCCAAGTACATTGCATGGAGGTGGCTTACGACGAAACGTACTTGATGAGATTATTCCCAAGAAGCTTGGCTGGAAATGCTATTGATTGGTTTTCTCGACTTTCTGGAATCAAAAAATTCCAGGAAATCATAGATGCCTTCATACATAATTATTCCTTCAACACTCCCATGGAGGTTAGCTTACAGGAATTATCATCTCTCAAACAAGGGAAAAATGAATCATTCGGTGCTTTCTTACAACGATGGCGATCCAAAGCTAATCAAAGCAAGTGGTCCATGCCTGAAGAGCAACAAGTGGGAACTATCATTGCGAATCTTGATGGGCCCTTGGCCTTCCACCTCAAAGTGCAAAACATCACCACTTACGACCAGTTGATCCCTAGGGCGCTCAATATCGAACGAGCCCTTGCCACACAGGGAGAAACTTCATCATATCAAGAAGGCCGCTCATCATCCAATTATCATGACAAACCACGAACATGGGCAAAGAATCGTAATGTAACCAATGATGGTGTTGTTGACGCCAAAGTTGTCATTAGTGCCCCACGGAAGAACAATCCACCATCCCAACAACAACAACACCAAAATACCAATCAAAGCAATCGACAAGTCAATACTGTGGTCCAACCATCCCATAACCAAAACACAAACAACATTGATAATCAGGGAAGACCACAGCGAAACAAGTTCTTCCCCAAACGAAAATACACACTCCTTGGGGAACCTGCTGAAGCAATCATGAAAAGATTGGTAGATGAAAAATTGATAACGGTCCCTACACATAATAATTATCAAGAACCATCGGTCAAGCCACCATGGTATAATGAGAATTATCTTTGCGACTTCCACAAACTCAAGGGACACACGACAAACAACTGCATGAGGCTCAAAAATCTAATTCAAGACCTCATAGATGACAAAATCATAGATGTGGAAGCACCATCAGGAAACAAAGATCTCAAGATTTACACGAATCCGATGCCGAATCATGGCAACAAAGGAAACAAAGATCAAGACAAAGGAAAAGGGGCTTATAAAAATGTCAACCACACATACGAGGGTGTTGTTGCTTGTTTAGACGAGTTTTGTGGAGTCATCACCATCAAAGGGGCCCAAGCCGATTGTGGAGTCACCACAAGAGGTGGAAAGGTTACCATTGCAGCACCATCCCAACCAAGCAGAAATTCCACATCCAATCCAAGGTCTAACCCTAGTGGCTATAATGTCTTGGATCAATTGAAAAGAACCCCTGCACATATCTCCATCATGGAGTTACTCAAAATCTCATCTGCACACAAAAAGATTCTAGAAGAAGCTTTGGCGTCATCTACTGTCCCCGCAGATCTAGATACAGAACAATTCCAAGCTATGGTCGCAAGTATCACCACACCTAACATTCTTACATTTTCTGAACAAGACTTCCCCACACAACCATCTCACAACCGTGCACTTCATCTGGAGGTGTACGTAAATAAAAAGAAAGTCAAGAGAGTCTTGGTGGATGGAGGTGCAGGCTTAAATATTTGTTCCTTAAAGCTTCTAAAGAATTTGAACATTTCAGAGGATTCAATTGACAAAGGAAAAGGCATCACAATAAGAGCATACGATGACCAGGAAAGGGTATCCCAAGGCACCATTCAGCTTCCTGTCCAGGTTGGACCCGCCATCATGCAAACCAACTGTCAGGTCTTGGACCTCGATTTACCATACAACATTCTCCTAGGGCGACCATGGATACATGCAATGCAAGCTGTAGCTTCAACCTTTCATCAATGTGTGAAATTCACACATGAAGGTCAAGAGGTTACTATCCATGGAGATCCTGAGCCATTTGCCTACTGCAAAAATCTAGAGGCAAAATACTACAAGATCCCGCAAGTACCCAAGAACGATGAAGGCCCATCAACACCTTACGTGGATCCCGCCACTCTCACTTCTGTGACAGAGACACCCTCCACCCCCGCCATCCCCACCTTTTCTGATATCAAAGTCATAATACAAGATGATGGTTGTGGAAACTATTCAATGCCTAAGAATGCTTTTGTAGTAGGAGAGCTACCACAATCTCCTAGATCAAGAGGACGACCACAATCACAAGAAGCTTCAACATCTCAAGGCTCCTATGAATGAAACCCTACCTTCACAAGTGCAGGAGATCTTGGTCAGGAAACATTAGAGGGGGACTTATCTCATCTCCTCTATCGAGATGATATACCAGCAGTTGAATTGCCTATGGATGAATGAAACAAAGGTATGAAGATGATGCTCTTGATGGGCTATAACCGGAACCAAGGGTTAGGCCAAGATAATAACGGGCGTGTAATACCCATTATACCTGAGAAGCAAATAAAAAATCTTGGCATTGGTCATCCTACTCCTAAGGTAACTGTACTTGGTCGAGGTGCCCATGGTAGACAGAACCGAATGCCTCCTCAGGAATTCGTGGCTACTCCAAAATCCTCCATGACTTTAGGAATGCCCACTGATTTAATTGAGTCACCAGAAATAGGATTACCTTTGCTGTTTGAGGATACTAATGTCCTTATGATTAGCACCTTATCTTATGAGTCTGAAAACCAAAGCAATGAAATCCGATTAGTCTATCCCCAACTGATTGATTATGACCAACGAGGACCACCAATTCTTGACATGTTTGAAAACGATGAGGCGCTCTCAGAATTCATGGGACTTAGGGATGACATTCCATGTGGGGATCATAAGGCAGGTTTTATCATAGAGCTGGATACACATGCATACTATGGAGAAACGATTGAATCCCTCAGTCGCAAAAATAAAAAATTGAGAATAATCTCCAAGTCCTTGAGTGAAAACCACCTTGTGGCACTCTCCGACTCTAAAAAAGTAAAAAGAAAGGACGCATCCAATGGTGAAAACCTCTCTGAGGCGCCTGAGGATGGGGGATTCAATCTTCCTCTTACAGCTATACACCAAGAAAAGTCAGCTATGCTAGCAGAAAAGTGCAACCCCATCAATCTGGGAACACAAGAAACTCCTCATATTACATTCTACGCTGAGTCATTATTATGCAAAGAACAAGAGGAGTTGGCTACCTTCTTAAAGGAGAGGAAGATAAACTTTGCATGGACCTATGCTGATATGCCAGGATTGGATCCAGAGGTAGTGGTTCATCACTTAGCAGTTTATCCTGAAGCTAAACCTGTAAAACAGAAGTTGAGAAAGATGCACCCACAGATTGCTCTATTAGTCAAGATGGAACTCCAGAAACTACTAGATGTGGGATTCATACGAACGATCGCCTACCCTGAGTGGGTCTCCAATCTAGTACCGGTTTCAAAACCAACTGGGGGCATAAGAATCTGTACGGACTTTAGGGACTTGAACAAGGCTTGCCCCTGACTAACATTGATTCACCATGATAATTATTATTCTGCTGACTTAAAAGAGTGGAAGCGATCATGGCATCGCCTTGGAGTGCTATCTTTGATAGACTAGAAGAATACAAGGTTCGTTTGAATCCCAAGAAGTGTGTCTTTGGCATACAATCAGGAAAGTTGTTGGGCTACATAGTGTCAATGAGAGGCATTGAGATTGATCCGGCAAAGGTGAAAGCAATACTTGAAATGGAAGCTCCTAGGACATTGAAACAACTAAGAGGTCTCCAAGGCAGGCTTCAGTCAATTCGTAGATTCATAGCACAATTAGCAGACAAACAAATTCCTTACTCTCATTTACTCCACAAGGGGGTAACGTACAAATGGGATGACAAATGTGAACAAGCCTTCAAAAAAATCAAGGAATATTTGTTAACACCTCTAGTACTAAGGCCTCCAATTCAGAACAAACCATTGATCCTTTATATCTCAGCAACTGCAGCAGCCCTTGGTGCTCTCCTAGCACAACATGATGAAAATGGAACAGAAAGAGCCATCTACTACATCAGTCGTACAATGGTGGGCCATGAGTTAAACTATACATTCATTGAAAAAGCTTGCCTAGTAGTGGTGTTTGCATCCTAAAAATTTAGACACTACATGTTGGCACACAAGATCAAACTCATAGCTAAAATTGATCCCTTAAAGTATCTTCTTTCAAAGGCAATGCTTACAGGAAGAATGGCTAAGTGGGTAATGATATTATCAGAATATGACATTGAGTATGTGGAGCGCAAGGCAATCAAGGGACAGGTCATTGCAGACCAACTGGCAGATGCACCTATCTATGCGGAGAACCCACTTGTTTCAGAATTTCTAGATGAATCCATTTTCAACATTGACATAGCTACTCATTGGAAGCTATACTTTGATGGATCCTACACACAACATGGGTCAGGAGCTGGTATCTTCTTCATCACTCCACAAGGGGATTGTATACCAAGATCATACAAACTAGCATTCCCTTGTACCAACAACATTGCAGAATACGAGGCTTTAACTATAGGTCTCAGGATAGCAGTACAGTGGAACATTATGACATTGAAGGTATATGGAGATTCATAGCTTATCATAAATCAAGTGAACAATGAGTACCAAACAAAGGATGATAAGCTAACTCCATACAAAAGGTTGGTGGAAAATCTCAAGGAATATTTTGTTGACATCACATTTGAGCAAGTACCAAGAACCAACAACAGAGCAGCAGACGCAATGGCAACTATTGGATCACTCTTAGAGATCCCTCAAAATGTTCCGAAATACGACTTCTTGGTAGAGCAGCTTCTCGTACCAGCATTCAAGGTACCAGAGTCAGAATTTGTGGGCAAAATCGTTGGTCCAAATGATCAGTGGTACCAAGACATTTACACATACCTTAGGATAGGTATCATTCCCGCCGATTTGCGTTCAAGCCTTAGACGAACCTTTATCAAGAAAGCATCTCGTTTTGTCATTTTAGGAGAAACCCTTTATCGCAGAAGCATAGAAGGAACCTTACTAAGATGTCTTAACCCTGAGGAGGCTTCGGCTGCCCTAACTGAGGTGCACAACGGCATCTGTGGTTCTCATTCGAGTGGCATGACCCTTGTCTAAGAAATTGTTGAGGAGTGGGTATTACTGGCCTACCATGGACAGAGAGGCACATGAATACGTCAAGAAGTGTCTACAGTGTCAGCAACACGGGGACCTCATCCATGCTCCAGCTCAAGAGCTTCATCCAATCATCACACCATGGCCCTTTTCACAGTGGGGACTCGATCTCATTGGGAAAATCACACCCACCTCATCCAACGGTCACAAATTCATTATAACTGCAACTGAGTACTTCACCAAGTGGGTTGAAGCCATACCTATGACCTACATAACAGGAAAGCAGATCTCAAAGTTCATCCTGAACTATCTCATATGCCATATGGTGTTCCACAAGCTATTATCTCAGATAATGGGACACCATTCAAAAATCAGGAAGTTCGTGACCTATGTGATAAATTCAAAATCCAACATCGCTTTTCCACCCCATACTATCCCCAAGGCAATGGCCAAGCAGAAGCTACAAATAAAACCATCCTCAAAATCCTTAAGAAAAAAGTCAATGACGCAGGTCGTGACTGGCATTTGCAGCTTAATCCTGCCCTTTGGGCTTACCGAACCAGCATCCGCACACCCACTGGTGCCACACCATTTTCCTTGGTCTACGGATCAGAGGCCATCTTGCCCATTGAGATCGAGTTACCATCCCTCAGAGTATCATTGCAAAACCTCATCACGGACGAGGAGTATCGAGTTTCAAGACTAAACGAGCTGGAACTGTTGGATGAGCGACGTTTGGATGCTTTAAACCATCTGCAAGTGTATCAGAATAGACTGAAAAGGAGCTACAACAAGAAAATCAGAAGCAGAACTTTCCAAGTTGGAGAATTGGTGCTAAAAGAGAATCAGAAGAATGTCTTGAACCCAAATGGCAAGGGAAAGTTTGAACCCAACTGGCTGGGACCCTTTGTCATCACAACAAGCTACAAATTAGGGGCATATCAGTTATCAACTCCCGAAGGCTACAGGAGCCAATGAATAGCTCCCATCTCAAAAAGTTTTATGCCTAAATCTTTCAAGGTATAGAACCAAAAAATCCAAAAAAAATCATAAAAAGTCCTAAAAAAATGGTTACTTCGGCGAAAACCTGGCAAACAGGCATCTTGGTGACAACAAAAAAATCAAAAAATCAAGAAAACAGTAAAGAGAAAAAAATCGTCCTCTAGTGAAAACCACTTCGGTGGCACTTTGGGCAAGTACCTTGGTGAAAACCTGGCAAACAGGCACCTTGTGTAAATAAGCACTCTCCATCCATCTTGGTCTCCGTGACTTGCTTTGCATCATTCACTCACCCATTGCATATCATCACATTTCACCCTTCCATCTGCATCTGCACCATAGCTTGGTCTTGCATTTGTGTCATGATTCCTCGTAGAGCTACTTGGCCCACTTAAAAGGTCAGTTTGTCCTGCCTATATCGGAGTAGTCTATCGCTTCACACTAGGGGCACGTTCTCATCGGATCGGATTTGTGTATGATCTTAAAATCCTCATATCAGAAAATCCAAAAACATTCAAAACATATCAAAATCCAAAAATAAGTCAAAAAATCATTCAAAAAGCCAAAAACAAGGTCGTCAGTCGAACTACGTGGTCTCTGCGTATATAACGTAGGCAAGGCTAATCTATCGATAAGCCCCCGAGGCCCCTAGGATAGGTCTTTAGGTTAGTCTCTTGGTCAAAATCTCAGAAAATCCCAAAAACATTGGAAAACTAAAAAATCAAAACATTTGAAAACATTTGAAAAAATACCAAAAACAGCCTCAAAACATTGCAAAACTCCAAAAACATCCAAATATTTGAAAAAAATCCATCCGCCTCATCTCGCTTACACTCACAATAATCAATCATCCATAATAAATCGTCATCACCCTCAACCTTTGGTAAAACAGTCGGAAACAAGTCTAGCAGTCAAAGGTGAAAACTTAAACTGTCAAAATCTCAAGTATAGGTCAGTCAGCAAGCAAGTTGGTCAACTCTTTTCTTATCAATGGCATATAAATCATAAATCAATTTCATCATTGTTTGATAAAAGCTTGTCCTAGGATCCGTTCCGACAATGGGCACTTTTATCAAACCAACCACTTTGGGTAAACAAAACGACGTGTCATTAACATGTCCTAGGATCCGTTCCGACAATGGACATTATCTTTTGGCAATAAGTTTTGGCCCCCATCTTTCGAAACATCATTTCTCTTGGCTAACGGTACGAAGAACATTAGTTTGTTTGCTCACTTACTTTATCTTGTTTGATTTATCTCATTGTGCTCATTCCAAGGACCTCTCGATGATGTCCGAACGAAGGATTTAGAGAGATAGGAATGGGGCAACGATCATTATCTTTTGTCTGCTGTGCTTGTTGGATATCTTTGTAATATAACCTTGGTCATGCGTGCTTTTGTTTAGTCTATAGCAAGGGTGTTTTAAGTTTCTTGTTGACCACATAGAAAGGCTCGCCTTCCTATGTTTTGGTCCGAGATATTTGAAATATCTGAACTATTTTCTAGACAGGGTTCCGTATGTTAGGTGTGAACAAGAATACTCCTATCCGATTTGTCGAGTCAAAGTCCATCACACTAGGTACAATGCCATCCTGGTTCTCGATACCTTGATGCATCGTACTGCGTGTATTATCAAACATAAGGAAATCCGCCCTTTGAAAATCCCAACTCCACGGCAAGTAGTCATCACCATTTGCATGATCATCTCATTCTTTCATTCTTCTATCTTTACTAACATTTCTATCCCAATTGGTACATGAAGCTACCCACAGCTAATGAATGTCCATTCATCTACATCAACCACTCCTCTCGCATTTTATCGCGATTTTGATTGGCAATTGGCATTCCCATTCAACATCTCGAGGGGGCAATATACCAGTGCAATTCTTCTCACTGGGGCAATAGTGGGGCATTCGAAAAATCAGAATTTTTTTTGATTTTGATCATGACAAGATCATTCTTTGAATCAATGCAACAAGTACATTGTTCAAAGAGGGGCAAAATGTAGACACACAAAATGTACAAGTTGACATTGCGCATCTAACTCTGATCTACTAACATTGTTTCTTCCTAAATCATCCCTCGGTCTAACTGTTTAATCAAATTCCCTTATCTGATTAAATTCATCAATTTTCGTCTCTTAATTAAATAAATTAATTTTGTCTAATTAAGTCACTTTCCCTTGTTAATTAAATCAATTCATTTGATCTAATTATCCCTATTTAATTAAATAATCAATTTATTTGATTAAATCTCTAAAGTCTATCTGTTAAATTAAATAAATGAAAATTTATTTGATTTAATCTAACACTATCCCTTTTAATTAAATAAATCAATCTTTATTTAATTAGCTCTTATCATATTCCTCTCTTTTGATTTAAATTAATCCAAAAATCTAAATCAGTTGTCAACCACTGACATCCCCTTAAATTAATCAAATCGATTAATCTTAATCCATCAAATCCTCTAGATTTTGCAACTTGCACATGAAAATAGACTTATTTGATTTATTAAATTTCTATTTTTCCTTCAACAAGGCATCTTTTAAGGAATATTCCCCTAATTTGAATTCAAAATCCAAGAGGGAATAAGTCCTTCCAACAAGGCATTTAAGATCTCTTACATGTCCTTTGCCTTGAGCCAAGTGGCATTTAATGCAATTTTCTTTCCCCCTCTTACATGTCTTTTCTCAAAAATTCAAATTCAAAAATGCATTTATTGGCACATTTGTCAAAACTTGCTCATTCCTCACCCAATCACATGTTGACAAGTGGCATTATATCATTGGTTGAATCTTTGTCCCACATTGCTCCATTTTGGCTTTGTTTCCATTTCAACATTCTATAAATAGAATGCTTCACCATGCATTTGATCATCCACAATTATGTAAAGTTATTATGCACAAATATCTCTCAAATTCCATCCATCTTCTTAACTAGTTTATTGCAGATTTTGGAGCTCATTGAGGGACTTATCAAGTGGATCAATCATCTTCAATCAACATTTTCATTCAAGGAGTTGGGAAAGGGAAAATCTCCACACACCTATTTGCACCAACTCCCCCATGGGATCAAGTGTTTTCATGCTAAATTAGGATTTCATATTTCCATTATGTTCTTCATTGTTTTCTTTGTTCTATTTCCTATTTTTAGCTTTGTGAATGGATTTCATGGGGAATCCTTGTTCATGCTTACAAGATAACTCTCTAACATTGTTTGTTGTTGTGTTTTTGTAGGCACTTCGAATTAGGGGTTCACAGGCACTATAATCCTCTATGGGATCAACACCAACCTTCTTAAGAGGACTGCCAATATTAGCCTCTTTAATAGAAGCACAATCATCTTCCTTAGAAGGAGGAGGATTGGCATTAAGGACATTACAACTATTTCTCACATTATCCCATGATGCAAAAGAATAATCATCTTTGATATCAGGTTTGGATGATGTTATTTTAAGGTTTAAGTGGATCAAGTTGACTTTATTTTCTATAATGAAGGATTATGTAAAGTCTAGCAAACCCCAGTCATCACCAAGACACACATTCTCTTGAGGAGTAGACTTGGAATTTATTACTTCAAAAGGATCTTCTTTAGGGACATCTGCCTCAAGGGTATCTTGAAGGGATAAGAGTAGACATCAACACATGATAAGACACTGAAAGGATAAGAGTGGGAACAAACGAAGCCTAACCGACAATTGCCAACTCACATAAGTGAATAGCCTTAGGGTCAACCCTGATAGTGACTACTCAATTGTTACAAATGAACTTAATAGATTTATGCAAGGTAGACAGGACTGTACCCATAGCATGAATCCACTGTCTACCAAGAAGAATGCTATACAATAATTTTTCTAACATTATATATACAAGGGTGAGTATAGTAATGGGTCTCAACCTTAAAGGAAAGACTATTGTGCCTAAGGCTTGTTGACTGATATTATCAAACCCATGAATGACAATAGAAGAAGAATTAAGAGAAGATTAATTAATATTAATCTTAGAAAATAGATCAATGCTACACACATTGAGCATCAAACTAGCATTAATGAGAGTATGTATAATGCCAATTTTATTAATGTTAACTATGATCATTAGAGGGTCCGCTTGCTTCTATACTTCCAAAGGTGGGAGTTATTATAGATAGAATGTAATATTTGGGGAATCTGCATGAATATGATCCATCAACACATTAACATCCATCATCCTAGAAAAAGAAGGCAAGAGGATCTTTTACAAGGCTTCCTAAAGCACACCTTGATAAATTAGAGTAAATTGAAGCAAGTCACATATTAATATCTTGGCTAGAGTAACACGGAGTTGCTTGACAAGATCATAATCACCATGTGCTCTAGTCATAGTTTTAGGTGCTTGAGGAAGGCTTGGTTGAGAAGGTGGTAAAGAATTAGGTTGATCAATATTTTGTTTATTCTTTCTAGTATTATAAGTATTGGCTACCACTATATAAGGGAGATCCTTAGAAAGATCAGGAAGATCACTATCAAATGGAACACTATTAATAGAAAAAATACTTTTAGGAGAAGGTCTAGCTGGAGTCAAATAAATGATTGGTCTCTTACACCTTTGAGGAGCAACAAAGACAGATGATATTTACAAATTGCCTACAAATTATAGAGGAATCATTTGAAGAAATATGCTTAACATCTATCCCTGGAGGATCCGATGTGAGAAAGGATTCATCATTCACTAATGCATCATCTTTAGAAGAAAGTGCATCAAAATAAAGATGATATTCATCATTCATGAATGCAATGTATCTATAATAGAGTGCATTAGAATGAATATAAGGTACAATAACATTAAGAAAGGTATCAATGATTTCATCTTCTTGCACTAAAATATCCTTAGAAAGAATATCAAGAGAGGGATCAATAAGAATAATAAGAAAGGAGAAAAAAACTCACTTTCACATGGTTGTAAGAGAACTTCTTGAAGTTTCTTAAAAAAGCTAGAAAGAGATAGAAGGAAGAAAGATAGGAAGTAAATTTTAAAATAGAGATATAGACAAATCAGCTGAAGGTTGACATATCACTCTGATAGCAAGAAATGGGGTTTGGGGAATTGCCCCGAAAAAGATTTTGGGGAAGGTGTTTTCACATTAGGTTCACCAAAATGTAGAGAAGGGGGATTCTCTACTCACGATCCACTTTATTATCAAGATAATCCCAAGTGGCAAACTACCCTAAACTACCTCATGGAACAAGGTGAGAGTTTCAAAATTAGAAAGAGTAGACCACAAAGTTTTTTTGGACAGACTAATAGGCTCTCGGCCAAAGGATGGTAGCACGAAAAAAGGATGACAGTTTGATGTGCTAGAGTCATAGAGGTGTGCTAGCGTATCGTACAAACCAAAAACTATGTTTATCATAGAAAACAACTAAATGACTACTAACAATCAAATTACTAAGAACTCTTAAGAATGCGAGAGAATAATAGAGCTCAATAAGACTAATATAAAGTAATCTAAATGATAAAGTTAAAGAGGATAAGAGACAAAAGATGCTCACAACAACCCAAGTAATGAAGCCTCTAGCAAAGAAATATCTTCAACACCTACATACATAAGATTGAGAGAAAGTGTTGAGGTTGTATAGGTATTTTCCATAGTCAAGCCCCACTTTGGTGTTTCCACCTCCATAGATAGCTAGATAGACAGAGAGAAATGAACAAAGTAAACAAATATGAAGTGATAAAAGAAATCCATGCTCGAGGAGGAGAACCCATATCATAAAATAGAGATGTAATTAATAGGGGATATGTGAAATCCCAAGATCCTTGCAAGCACAAGATAAGGGATATGTCAATTACAAGGCTTAAGGAAGCCAAAGGGAGAGACAAAGATAGTTGCAAGAGCCAAGAGTGTTGCCAAAAGAGCTTAAGAGTGTTGTAGAAATTTGTAGAGAGTTGTGCAACCAAGCTATCAAGACAAAGGGAAGAGGAAAGGCTAGAGCCAAAGCTAGAGAGATACATAAGACCAAATAGATTGAAAAGATCACATTTAAAGAAAGAATATGAGGGAAAAGAAGCTTATTGAGCTGCTAGAAAGCATCACAGATTGTTACCACTGAAAAAAGGGTTTGACAAGTGTAAAACATGCTCGAAAGTGGTTGTTTGTGTAGACATCTAAAGTTGGACACTTAATTTATCAGAATTCATCCCCTTTCATCTTATTTTCATTAATTAAGTAATATTACTATTATTTAATTAATAACTTTAATTCTGCCAAATCCCTAAAGTATTTAATTAATAATACCTTATCTCTTTAATCCTCCTTCCATCAATTGAATTAAATAAATATTCCATTTATTTAATTCCCTTCATGTCACATCCTCCATCATTTTTATCTTATCCTAATCCTTCTTCTAATCTCATCATTAGGATGTGCACATACCTAATCCTTGATTAGGAGGTGTCACATCCTCCAAATTTTGTAAGTTGGCCTCTAATCTTTCTTACCCACCTAACCTTCCTCTAACCCCTCATCAACTTGTCTAATCACCCCCTTTAGTCAACTCTTCCCATCCCCCAAGGAATTTTTAATTCCTTTTGTCTTCCCAAAGTTCTTTGAGGAATTTTTAATTCCACTCTCATCTTTCTAGGAATATTAAATTCCTTTTCTCTTCCCCATGTCCTTTATGACATGTGTCCTTGGTCAACCTATTAAAGGCTTTCTCCTTTTGGGCAAGGCACTCCACTTCCCCATGTGAATTTTTAATTCACTTTTAATTCCCCAATGCACTCAAAGGAATTCTTTATTCTTTCCCATCTCCCCATGAGGATATTTGAGGAATTTTTAATTCCTCACATGTCCTTTCATCCACATGGGGACAAGCACCTCCTTTATGAGGAGATCTTGTCCAATCCCAAGGTACTTTGTACCCCCTCCATGTCATGTACTTATCTTGCATCTCATCTCCACCTCACCTTTCTTAAGCCTCTCCCCATGCCACATGTCAAGATGTGAGGGCTTGTGAGTTCTCAACTCACCTTAGCCCTACATCTTGGTATTTGGTGGCTCAATCTTGGCCATCCATCTCTTCTAGGAATTCTCAAAATTCTTATAAATACCCCTTTTTTTCTTTCATTTTAGGGGGAGATCATTTTTCTAGCCAAACTCTTGCAATTTTATTTCTCAATCTACACTTAGCCATTTTCATGTTTTCATCCATTTCCATCCATCTTCACATTATCATCTAGTTTGCATATCTTGCCATCCAATGAGCATACACATCCAAGATCGAAGGGCCAACCAAAGGATCGATTCGAGACAAGGTATAATGTTCCATTTGTTGCTTTTATCTTGTGTTGAGTCCAACTTAGGCTAATCTTGAGGTGTAGGTTGTTTTGGTGTTTATTTGCACTCTTTAGTTTGCTGCTCATTTTCTAACGCATATATTCGACCTATCACATTTCTGGCACGCCCGATGGGACCCACAAACGAGTCTCTTTCTTTCACATTTGTTGTTTTTTTTTATTTTTGCAGGTTCAGGTTACAAAGTGGCAGACCTGTCCCTCCAAAGTGGCGGACCTATCCCTCCGATGGTGGACCTGTCCCTCAGGTGGCAAACCTATCCTTATGCTGTGGCAGACTTGTCCTTATGCTGTGGCGGACCTATCCTTATGCAGTGGTATATTTGACCTTCTACTCTTTCTTCTCAAGGCCGCCATTTCCACATTATTTGTCTGATTGACTTTGTTCAAAGGCAATTCTTCTTATTTTTTTCATGCTCTTTCCAACGATATATAACACTTGATACTTTTGAGAAGTTGGTCGGGGCACTTTTCTCTTCTCCGATGGCAGACCTGTCCTTCTGGTGGCAAACCTGTCCCTTCGGTGGCGGACCTATCCTCCGGTGGTGGACCTATCCTTATGCTTTGGCGGACTTGACCTCCCAAAGGTGAAATTTCAACTTTTTACCAATTGTCCTTTGGTAAATTAGGCACATAGTTTAATTAAAGGGGTCAAAAAACCTTGTTTGGCGTGCTTCTGGAAGGCTATTTGACGTATCCAATCCCCTTGCGCCATTTGGCGATCCTGGGTGACGAGAAATCGTAGCTTTCCAAGTCCTTTGAGTCACCCTATTTTCCATTTTCTTAGTGGGACCTGCTTAGGTATTTCATCACCCCAAGGGATGATTCCAACCACGCATATCAGTGGGGTATATAAAGGGGGGAGAGCGAAAGTTGTACCTCAGTCCAACCACGTTGTAATTGGTGAAGTGTTGGGATGATGTGAAGAGTTGGTCTGAGCCTTTAGTATCTCACTAAGGTTCCCAACTCATGCTTGTAACGGGTTGGTGTTCATGGTTTGGGCCTCATCTATCGTGTGTATATCGAGGACTCCTTAGCAACCATGTTCATCCTAGAGTAGAAGACTTTGTTGGCCATACCCCTTTCTACTAAATCTTAGGGTTGTGCTATCTGAATTGTCTTTCTCATGTGAAACTAGTCATTTTCAGTCTAGCCAAATCTGTTTATCAGTGTTTGCTATATTTTGGGTCCTTTGCCTTACCCATACATCAAAAAATCAAGCTTAAACTTATCCTTTGGCGGACTTGTCCTTCTGGTGGCGGACTTGACCCTCCGATGGCAGACCTGTCCCTCCGGTGGTGGATCTGTCCTTATGCTGTGGTGGACCTGTCTCTTCGGTGGTGGACTTGTCCTTATGCTATGGCAGACTTGACCTTCTGTTCTTTCTTCCTGAGGCTGCCATTTCTACACTATTTATCCGATTGACTCTGTTCAAAGGTAGTTCTTCTCATTTATTCGTGCTCTTTCTGATGATATATACCACTTCATACTTTTGAGAAGTTGGTCAGGGCACCCTTTTCTTCACCATCTGCCTCCTCGAGGGGGGTATACCCTACCATTCTCTTTGTTTACTCGTTCCGAGTAAACTTTCATCCATTCAACACATCCTTTCATCATTCTGAACTCTTGTTCTGTCATTTTTCTCATCTGTTTACTCGTTCTGAGTAAAATTTCATCCACTTAACACATCCTTTCATCATTTTGAACTCTCGTTTTGTCATTTTTCTCATCCCTTCATCCATTTAACACATCCGTTCATCATTTCAAACTCTCGTTCCATCATTTCGCTCATTCGTTTACTCGTTCTAAGTAAACATTCATCCATTTAACACATCCGTTCATCATTCCTAACTCTCGTTCTATCATTTTGCTCATCTGTTTACTCATTTTGAGTAAACATTCATCCATTTAACACATCCTTTCATCATTCTGAACTCTTGTTCTATCATTCTAATCATTCATTTACTCGTTCCGAGTAAACATTCATCCATTTTTCCCCATTCGTTCATCATTCCAAACTCTCATTCTATCATTTCGCTCATCTGTTTACTCATTCTGAGTAAACATTCATCCATTTAACACATCCGTTCATCATTCCAAACTCTTGTTCTATCATTTCACTTATCCGTTTACTCGTTCCGAGTAAACATTCATCCATTTAGCACATCCTTTCATCATTCCAAACTCTCGTTCTATCATTTTGATCATTCGTTTACTCGTTCTGAGTAAACTTTCATCTATTTCACCCTTCCTTTCCTCATTTTGAACTCTTGTTTTGTTGTTCTGATCATTTGTTTACTCGTTCCAAGTAAACATTCATCCATTTCACACATCCTTTCATCATTCTGAACTCTCGTTCTATCATTCCGATCATTCATTTGTTCGTCCCGAGCAAACATTCATCCATTTCATATATCCTTTCATCATTCTGAACTCTTGTTCTATCATTTCGCTCATCCGTTTACTCATTGTGATCAATCATTTACTCATTTTGAGTATTCATTCACCCATTTTTATCGTTCTTTCCTCCAATCAAATCATCCAAATCCCCTGAACTTCATCTCGATTTATTATCCAAATTGACCAAAGTGTCTAATCTAATCATCATCATTAACATCCTCTTAGGATTGTCATCCATCCTAAGTTGATCATCATTGTCAGCCCAATCAATCCATTTTCAATCTCAAAGTGGATCCGGTGCCGCAATCATCCATTCATCCTTTAATCTGATCAATCAACATCCTAAGTCACCTAGGGTAATCTCCAAACAAGGTTTATAGTCCCTTTCATCATCCTATCCAATCCATCATCCGATCTTTCAATCGATCAATCTTATCCAATCCAATCCAATCCAATCCCTATCCAATCACCTTCGACCCAATCAATCTACTTCCATCTCAGAGCAAATTCAGTGTCATAATCATCCTTTGATAATCCAATCCAATCATCATCCAATCATCCTAATTTGAGCTTTAATCCAATCCTGATATGAGCTTGTCCTAAATCCTGATTTGGGCTTTTGTCCATTTCCATCCAAAATCTTTATCCATCATCTTTATCCTTTCATCATCATGAATTCTTATCCTCCATCAATATTGGTCAAGGGAAACCCTAATTACGTCAACGATGATAATGAAAGTCTTATTGATCAAGAGGTATACGACATAGATCCCCTTGACACTATCATTTCTAGTAAGCTTTCTCCACCCACATTCCAAAATCCAATCACCCCATTGAGTTATCCCATCATGTCTTCATATATTCCTAATCACACTCCTTATGCTACCTTTGACAAGAGATTTCCATCATACCCATCATATCCTTCATCTACATCATCCTCTTATCCAACACCCGCATCCTCTTATCCTAGTCTGCCATCACAATACCCTCATCCTAATCCCTCGTCCACATCCCCCTATCTCAATCCTTCATCTGCATATACCCACTACCCCAATCTCCCATACCAATCTGCTCGCCCTAATCCTACATTCACACCTGCCTATTCTAATCCAAAATCCACACCAACCTATTCTTATCCTAATCCAACATCCTCATATCCCTATATTAATCCACCACCTCAATCTTCCCACCCTCATCCACCATCCCCATACCCTTACTACAATCCACCACCTACCTCCTTGTGTCCTAATTCACCATGCCAATACCCCTATCTTAACCCTTTACCTAATCCCCCATCTATTCCCAGTCCTGCATCCAATCCCATTCCCCTATCTAATCCTATCCCACCAATCCCTAGTCCTAATCCCCCACTAATCCATAAACCTTCATCCACTCCTACCACACCATCTCATCCTAGAGTATGCAATTATCTCATTGCAGAAGTTCTCCAAGGACTTATAACAAAGAAGACATCTCCCACTCCACACATTGCAGTCATGGAACCATGCCATCCCAACCCATCATCCATGGTCATTAGTGACAAGACCCTTCTCCATCCAACACCTATCATTGATGATATCATCACATCCTCTGAATCCACTGAGTCCCCATCTCCTACCATCACATCTACCAAATCCATTGAACACCCACCCCCTACTCTGAGAGTCGTCGAACCTATCGACGACACCCAAATCCAATCCACTTCTTCCACTCCTAGTATCCATTCCCTGGAATATTTTGAATCCTCCATCCTTCCATCTTCCCCACTTGAAGAGTGCCCCCATAACTCCATTATCATTCCTCCCGCACACGATGAGCCATGCCAAGAGTCTGATCCAAAGCATGCCAACATATCCCCTCCTCTAGATCAAGATCCTACCATCCCATATAGTTTACCGCAAGATCACAGTCCCCCATCCATTCCATCCCATGATCCTCTTGACATTCAAGATTCTACCACTTCATCTCTGTCTCCATTGCATGAGCCTGCTACCACAAAATCAGATCCTATCATATCCCCTACTCCCTCTCTAGATACAACCCATCCAAATGCTGCTATCCCATCACCTCCTTCTCAAGATCCCCCATCATCGCCTAAAAATGCTATCCCCACACTGCTTGCATATCCCCTTGTTACTCTCACATTCTTCAATGGTGGCCTCCTTGTAGAAGAAAAACATAGTGTATATACCACCCATCATCCCCCACCTAATAATGGACTCGCATCATGTTTTTAGAATAACAAAAATCCTATCAGGGATCGAATGCTCAAGAACATGAACTATCAAGGAAAAGGTCTAGGCCTTCACGCGCAAGGTATTTTAGAGCCCATCCAAGTCAAAGAACAAATCTGCATGCAAGGTCTTGGATCTATTCCCCAAGACTCACAATCTAAAGATGTTGGTACAACCTCTAGACGTCCTCAACGAGCCTTTTCGAAAAGAAATGTTGGCTCTTCCTATTGCTCCACCAAATCATATGTTGCCATCCCTCCTCCTCTATCGTATCACCTCAAAACAATCGTCCATATTCCTCCTTCATCTGCTCCATCCATTTTGGGTCCTTACATCCCTCCATCCACCATCTCCCGTCCTTCATCTACTCTATCCATCTTGGGTCCGTATATCCCAAGATCACCTCCTCCATCTCATCATTTCGCCCATCCAACACCTATACATGTCATCCATCATAAACATCCCTCTTGCATATCCCATAATTAGGATCAACAAAGGCACATACCTGCACATCCTCCATCTACACATAATCCTCATCATCCTACCTCCATTGCTCCACATCATCCGTCTTCTCACACCCATCCCATTACTAGTATGAGCACTTTGGATTCCAGAGGAAAAATGCATCAATCCAAACACCCACCTGAATCTAAAGCTTCCCATGTCCCCTCTAAAAGAAATGGTAAAGGAAAGAAAAACAAAATCCAAAATCAAAATCAAATCTATAGCTCGCAAAGAGCCACCAAAGCAAAAATCAAAACCATGTGGATCCCAAAGAAAATAGATGCAATGCCATCAAACGAAAAATTTGTCAGAACATCCAAAGTTGCTAATCCAAAAGCTAACCATCCCCACCTTTCATCTCCTAAGTCTGTTTTGGGTCCCTATGTCTCGAAATTCACTATTCCATCTCCTCCATTATCCCCACATTCTCCATCCATTAATCCCTTTATCTTTTCACATCCACCACCACATGTGCCAATGTTGGTCCTGAACTCACCACCCCATTATTCCATCCATACGCTTTCCAACATCCCACCCATTATCCCATGTATCTCCCCTATCAAATCCCTCTAATTCATCCTCTTGCATAATCCATTTATCCTCATAAGGTTGTACCAACATCCAACAGTCAGTTCGAACATGATCTCTTAATACCTCAAATGGAACTTGATGCTTGAGTCCTTCATCCATATCCTTATCGCATGTCTTCTAAATCCACTTATTTTCCTCCCTATCCTTATCCATCTCCTTCTGCATGCTATGCAAAAAGTTCAAAAATCCAAAAAAGTAAAAAAAAAAAAAATTCAAAAAAGTCAGAAAAAATCAAAAAATCAAAAATAAAATAGTAAAGAGAAATAATCCATCCAATGGTGAAAACTTGGAAAACAAGCACATTGGATAAGTACCATGATGAAAACCTAGAAAACATGCATCATGCGTAAACCCCTATCTGCACTTGGGGGCAACTTCTTGATATGCATTCCCTCCATCCGCTATGCTTCCTGCTATGCTTTTGGCTATGCACCCATATTCTTGCTATACATCATTTTCATCCATCCCCTCCACCCTATCGAGCTTACACATCCTGTTTGGCATATCTCATTTATCCCAATCCTTCCATCCTCCTTGTGATCTTGATAACAATGGGGAAAACATATAAACATGCTTTGGACACCTCTTAGCATTCATCCCCCTCATCCGCACACTATCCTAAGCCTCATTCACACTCGCCTATCTTCCTTATCCACCTGTCATGCTACCTTCCATCTCCCTTACTTATCCATACATCCTATCTTCATCCATCTCACTCTTTTATCTTCCCATCCACTTGTCTTCCATCCTTCATTCCTCCCCACACATGACATATCTAGAGTAGGGGTATCTATCTTCCTTTGTAACGCAGTCCTTGGAGACATCATCCATTCCATCATAGTATCCCTTCTATCTCCCCATCCTTATCTTCCAATTTCTCCCCACAATCCTTTTAACCTCCCTATCCTTATCCCCATACCCATCAATCATAGCATCCCTTCCATCTCCCCATCATTATCTTCCTATCCATTTATCTCTATCCACATCACATCTCTTAATCCCTTGTCATTGGCTACTCCCCATACGATCCAATGTCATCTATCTTATCACTTCATCATTCATCTATTTTTCATGTCATCCTCCCACTTCATCTTTGATGATTTGGATAACTATCCCATCCCTGAGCTTTGTCACCATCCTTCGATCCAATCCAACAGGTCTATCTTGTTGCATCTTGTTAGTTTCGTCATTTTATTCTCCTTATCAAGGGTTATCTCATCATCTTTCATCCATCACTTGTATTTGATCTTTGTCGAACAATGTTGCCCGTGCACTTTCACATAAGCAAGGTCGATCATTTGATCCGCCCCCGGGGTTCCATCCATCATCGATCTATATTGTCCACTTTTCTCCTATTCTCTATCCTATCTTGGTCATCCATTGCAATCTTCGTCATGGTCTGTCGTTAACCTTTTATCGAACTACGAGGGCTCTGTGCTTCCACGTAGGCAAGGCTAATCTTTGATCGGCCCCCAAGCCCCTAGGTCACTAGGATGTGTTAGTCTCCTATCTTGTGTCATGTCTCTTGTGTCATGTCTCTCATATCGTGTCATCAAGCTACACCCTTATCTAGCTAGATCTTAACAAATGAGATTCACTTGTATCATCAAATCCAATCAGTTTTGAACATCTTGCATATCAATCTTTTAATTTAGTATCCATCATTGGTCTCAATAGGATGCATCCTTCCTAACAGACCTCATCAATCCTATCCATCCCCTTGATTGATCCTATGGCAAAGGACATTTGAAATTGATTGTGATCTTTTGATTCTTTTGGCTTTTGTTTATCATTTGAGCTCCCTATCATCACTTGTCATTGTCGCCTTGATCCATCATATCATGGTATGCTTTGACTCGTCAACATAGGGGTGTATCTTGATCTTTTGTTTTTCTTCTCAATTGTCCCACATAGTACCCACCAAGATCCCTGAGGTCTTGTGTTACACTGGGGCATCCTTATGTGCTTGTGGTTATCCCAATACCTAGCCTGACCAAAGTCATCGCGACTTTGGGGTGTTGGGATAGCCTTCTTGTCTGTTATGTGTGTTTTATGAATTAGACACTAATCCGCCTTGGTTCTTCATACCCTGGCATGTTGTGTCTTATGCTATAGCAAAAATCAGTGCTTTGAAGATGGCAAATTGCATTAGGATTGCATTTCATTTTCTATTCTATTGTCTTGCATGTATCCCTCCATCCATTCATCCTTCATCCTTATCTTACATCTCTATCCAATCCCCATCCATTCCATTTAGCCTAAATCATCTAATCATATCCTTGGTCTTGTTCTCAGTCTTGTTACAAGCCTAAATCCAATCATCCTCATCATCCTCATCATCATCATCGTCGTCGTCCCATATTATTCTTCCATATCCCTTCAGTGTTGTTTGGGATGTATCCTTCCCTCATCAACAACACGTTCCTCATCATCATCGAGAGGAACTCTTCCCTATCCTTTAGTGGTGTTTTGGGATGTATCCTTCCCTCATCAATACCAATCATTGGGATGTATCCTCCCCTATCCTCATTGACAACACTCCATCCATCCTCAACCCCTTTTGGCTTGTACCTTGATGGGGGCGACATCATCTTCGTCTCTACACCCATTTTTGTTTCCCAACCTCCTGTCGCCTTTTCATCTTTTCATATCCATCCCTTTTCATCCTCTTCCTCATCTCCCATTTCATCATCTCATCCATTTCAAGAGCACATCCGTGTTCTCTTGAACCCACATGTCCTCTCAAGGGGGCATCCTTCATCCCTAACTTTCATCTTTACCCCCATCATCTTCCTTTCTACTCACTTCTTTGAATGACGTGCATCTTTTCCAATCTAACCAACTTCTTCTAGGTTCTATGTTTTAATATTCTTTGAAATGATGCTACTTCGTAACACCATCTCAAAGAGGGGAAAAATGTAGACATCTAAATTTGGACATTTAATTTATCCAAATTCATCCCCTTTCGTCTTATTTTCGTTAATTAAGTAATACTACTATTATTTAATTAATAACTTTAATTTTGCCAAATCCCTAAGGTATTTAATTAATAATACCTTATCTCTTTAATCCTCCTTCCATCAATTGAATTAAATAAATATTCCATTTATTTAATTCCCTTCATCATCCTCCATCATTTTTATCTTATCCAATCCTTCTTCTAATCTCATCATTAGGATGTGCACATGCCTAATCCTTTATTAGGAGGTGTCACATCCTCCAAATTTTGTAAGTTGGCCTCTAATCTTTCTTAGCCACCTAACCTTCCTCTAACCCCTCATCAACTTTTCTAATCACCCCTTTAGTCAACTCTTCCCATCCCCAAGGAATTTTTAATTCCTTTTGTCTTCCCAAAGTCCTTTGAGGAATTTTTAATTCCACTCTCATCTGTCAAGGAATATTAAATTCCTTTTCTCTTCCCCATGTCCTTTATGACATGTGTCCTTGGTCAACCCTATTAAAGGCTTTCTCCTTTTGGGCAAGGCACTCCACTTCCCCATGTGAATTTTTAATTCACTTTTAATTCCCCAATGCACTCAAAGGAATTATTTATTCTTTCCCATCTCCCCATGAGGATATTTGAGGAATTTTTAATTCCTCACATGTCCTCTCATCCACATGGGGACAAGCACCTCCTTTATGAGGAGATCTTTTCCAATCCCAAGGTACTTTGTAACCCCCTCCAAGTCATGTACTTCTCTTACATCTCATCTCCACCTCATCTTTCTTAAGCCTCTCCCCATGCCACATGTCAAGATGTGAGGGCTTGTGAGTTCTCAACTCACCTTAGCCCTACATCTGGGTATTTGGTGGCTCAATCTTGGCTATCTATCACTTCTAGGAATTCTCAAAATTCCTATAAATACCCCCTATTTTCTCTCATTTTAGGGGGAGATCATTTTTCTAGCCAAACTCTTGCAATTTTATCTCTCAATCTACACTTAGCCATTTTCATGTTTTCATCCATTTCCATCCATCTTCTCATCATCTAGTTTGCATATCTTGCCATCCAAGGAGCATACACATCCAAGATCGAAGGGCCAACCAAAGGATCGATTCGAGACAAGGTATAATGTTCCATTTTTTGCTTTTATCTTGTGTTGATTCCAACTTAGGCTAATCTTTAGGTGTAGGTTGTTTTGGTGTTTATTTGCACTCTTTAGTTTGCTGCTTGTTTTCTAATGCATATATTTGACCTATCACAGTTTGAATTTTGAAATGTCATAGGATGCTAGCGCAGTGCGCAAATGTCCGTATGGTGTGTTAGTGTCTAGACACATCACACTACAAAATGACGATAACGGGAGAAGCACAAGGTTTAATGCAAAGTTGATGAGTGGAGGTAGCTGTTGAAAAAGGGTCTTGAGCATCCTGAGAGGAGAAAAGGGCCGATGCAAGGGCTAAAATGAGCCTACACAAATGGTAAGGGAGTGGACACTAAAGTGGATGTAAGAATGTAAGTGAAATTGTAAGGGGTGAAATATTATGACACTACACTAATATATTTTTTAACCTCTAAAAATTAGTGTGGTTTATGTAATTTTTGACAAGGCATAAATTTCACATTGTTTATTAAAAATTCACAATTTTTTTTTAGATTCATTAGAATTCAACAAGGATTCTATATTTTTAGTAAAAATTGAGTTATGGAAAGGCTATTTTTCCATATTTGTGAAATCTCCATGAACTATTTAAAATGGATGATTTAGCTTCTAAACTTGAAAAATCTTGTAATTATTTTTATGTCTTTTTAGGGGGTCTACATTCAAATATAATAAAATTTTGGTGGATTTTATAAGGCAGATTCAAATTCCTTGTTGTGTGTGTAGCATGGATCCAAAAATTTACTTGATAACACCACATGAATTCCACAAATAGAAAGTCAAAGTGGAACAACTTCTTAAATCTAAGGGTTTATGGAAAATGGTCAATAGACAACAAATTCAATTTACTAGAGATTTTGAATAGTTTACTTGTAACGTGACATACATGAATAACACAACTAAATTAAAATATGATATTATGAATAGGAAAAATTAAAGATAGTCAATTAGCTATTTTCCATTATAGCATTTCATGTCGAATATATTTAATATTCATTTCCAAATGTCACTTTTACAAGTTACAAAGTTTGACTTAGGCCATCTTGCCACTTAGTCAACTTAATTTACATCATAAAATACATAGTATAATCATCAAGAATATGGGATTCCATTTGATCCTCTTCAACTCTAACTACATTTGATGGACAAGAACATGGTTTAGACATTTTTCCACCCAACCATGAAGTTATGCTTCCTCGAAGAATGCCTAACCTAGCATGAAATACTTAGCAAGAGTACAGTATGCAAGGTGGAATCTAGTGTGTTCCAAACATCTACACAAATTTCTATATACATTTAGAACATGCAAGATATATGAAAGGAAATGGTAGATAGATTACATCATAAAAGTTAAAACATTCAACATATTGGACTATAAACACTTGACCAAGCATTGTTGTATACAACTAAAAAGTATAGATTTAGGAAAAGAAAAATCTATCTCTCTATTAACCCATTTTTGATGCCCATCTTGAAAGATAATCTCCACAACAAAAAAATACATACACCTTATCCAATCCACAAATTATGGAAATAATCAACATTTATTTTCTAGTAGTGTATTAGCAAATCTTTTTATAATAAGGTAACCAAACTATTAACAATAATGTGTACATTTGTCTCATCTTGGCTAATTATAGTTCAACAACATATGCAAGGGATTCAACCATATTTGATAAAAATGACATTAGAATTTTAATCACATTCCATGCATAGCAATTAGATTTCCAACATATCCTTTATGCAAGTCTACGCTTTTTAGATTTAGAGAAATAAGCAATTTTAAAAGAAGGTATATCGCATGTATATGTAATACATAAATGGAAGATTAATGCATGTACATATACACGGGCTTCTGTAAAATAAATGAGTATGCATATATGTTCTTTGAAAAAAGAAAGCTCCATCACATACAAATTTTCATAGTTCAAGATGTCAACTTTTCATTGAAAACATACTAAATCTTAATTGAATTTATAAAATGTTAGAAGGATTTTATATAGAACAACTATATTCATTCACCATAATTTATTGTGTTCAATTGGTCCTTTTAAATCATCTAGCAATTTTAAAGAAAGTCAGAGAATGTCCAGACAAAGAAATATTATGTTGGTTTGAAAATTGGTTTCCACCCACTTAGTTCACTATCAAGAGTGTCATTTTGGTTGATCAGAGGATTTTCCTAGATAATCTCATATCTTACAATTTCAATTCATTTTCTTAATTATTATTATCAAATATATACAATGAAATTTAATCGTTTAGATTTAACTTATCCTTCAACAATGTTTATGATCAAGACAACATAATAACATCAATTGGATCTGTTTATCCTTAAAATACATGCTCAAAGAAATGACAGATACATAAGCTATCAGCCAACATTACATGCCTTAATATTATTCAATAAAAAATGTTTGATGGAACAATTGATTATGATAGAGACACCACAATAAAGATGGATTGGCATAAGTATAACATCCAACATCGATGTTAACAACTTCAATATCAGTTGTGTATGTATATATATACACACATTTTGTTTATGTATGCATATATATACAAACATTTTTTTTATGTATATATGTATACATACACATACATTACAACAAAGAATAAAGAAATTTAAAATTTCATCAAAAGAGTTAACATTAGCCCACAACCTAATGCCCTTATTCATAAGATGCAAATTAGACAACATGTTGCATGGTATAGTTATTGTTAATACTTTGTAAATTAGAATAATATCAATTGTTTCACATCTTGGTAATGTTGGGAATGATGGGAATCACCCACCGAAAATCCAAGGATGAGAACGATGTTAATCATCCAACCGGCTATGACAACAACATAATCTTTATTGAGAATTATAAATACTTGAATGATGGCTTCATTCAACCATCACTAAAGTAGAATAATGGAAATTAGTTTAACAGTGTTGTGGAAATATATGTGAATATTCATACAAGTGGTGGAATCACTCATCAAGGTTTGATTGTATATTTAGGTGGAAGAAATCTAGAAGATCTATTGAAGAGAAAATTTGGAGAAATTTTCAAAGTTGCAAAAGTTGTTATAAAAGTTTTCATCTCATAGAAACTCATATAGAATTTATTTCCATCTTTTCAAACCTAAAATTCAGAAAAATTGGAAGATTAAAATTTGTAGTGGATGCTCTTGAAAGTTTCAAACAAACTGTAACTCAAGACCTAGGCGAATGAGTCCTAGATTAGCTTCAAGAACTAAATTATTGTGACTAGTACACATGCTTCTACCCTTATCTGATCTACATTATGTATTTTATTTCTATCAATATTGAGTTTAATATTCAAGATCCAAGTGTTAGATTGCAATTTGGTGTTGATTTACTATTTTTAGTTTTTCTCCCCAAAGTGCTATTTGACCAGGACCCCTATCCTAACACAAAAAGGAAATCTATAGATTCACACCTTGATTTGACTCACCTAAGGGTTGTAAGTGAATCCTTTATGTGGATCTCATTTCCTAATGAAATTGAGGAAGAATAGATCCATCATATCCCATTTTGACCCCTACAAAACCTATTTCCCTTCATTTCATTATGGTTAACCCAACCTTTTGAATAGGGTATGTGCAAGATCATCATGGAAAAAACAAAACCTTAAGTGGTGATAAAATTCAAAAAAATCAGAGTTAGGCAACTTGATGTAAAAATTTGAATAAGTTATCTATATTATCTCAAAAATATGTACAAATAAAATCTATAGAAAATTGAATGTCGTTTCTAAAATACTAGGTTTATCTTAAATATATATATATATATTTGGTGAAAATTTTAAATTTCAATGCAGTAGCACTTAAATTTTAGGGAAAAAATAAGAAGTAGGTGTCTGCCTGACCACCCTAACCACAATAAAATGATAATATTTTTTTATAAGACTTTAGATATAAGTAGAGGACTCATGTCCTGATGTGATGCATATTGTTTTGTAATTTTTTTTGAAGTGAATAATTAATTATGAATTTTTTATTACAACTTTTAAAAAATATAAAAAATCATATATCTAACCACCTTAACTTGGTAAAAACTTCATGAAATTCAATTTTATTTTTTTAATCTTATTGTATACGAAGCATATAATGTGATGCATGTTTTGGATTCAAAAAATGTGATATCGTTTGAAAGTTATAGATGGTTTTCAATCAATCTATTAATCAGGACTTTACTCGCAATTCAAATAGAAAATGAATAATAATTATTTATTAAATTCAAAGTAAAGCATAATTTATATTAGTGTAAATCTGAGAATCTCCTTTAAAAACCCTTTTTGTTTCATCAATTTTGGGTAAAAAAAAAGTTGTCAGCCACATTCCCTACACATACCCATCATATCACCACTTTTTGGCCCATCATGATCCTGCACATACCCAGCATTGTAATTTCTTGATTTTGGATTCCATTTTCAGCCCCAGATCTAGATCTTCCATTCATTTGCATTTCATTTCATTGAATTGAATCTCATATAGGGTTGTTGAACTTGAATTAGTTTGTATCTCATTTAGGGTTTTAGGATTGCACTTTTTGCATCTTTTAAATCTAGAAAATAAAATAAAAATCAGTTATTTTGCAAAGCATTTACATAACATTGCATCATCATTCATTTAGATTTAAAAACTGAATCAAAATTTCATTTCAAATTAGCTCTCCTAAGTTGCCATTTAGTCATATTTTACATTTGTATTCAAGCTTAATTTCACAAAAATCTAAAACTATAACTCACTGTCTGAAACCAGAATTTGGAAACCACAAGAATCAACTAAAAAATATGTAAAAATATTTTTCAAAACCCTAAGCTAGGACCCATTCACCTAGAGGTGAATGAGTCCTTGGTTAGGGCTATATCCTAAATTTTTGGGCATTAAAACCTCTATTTCTGTATTCTATTTTGCTCTTTTCAATTTTATGTTTTAGTTTATAGAATTTCTATTAGTTGAAATTGTTCATATTAAGCTTAATTGGATAAATTCAGTGCATTGTGTGAATTCAAAATTGCATTTACAAAACATCATTTTTATGTTTTTACATAGCATAATTGGAAAATTATCTTTTTTACAATTTGAAAATTTATTTTACATATTTACATTGCACTTTACATCTAAGGATATTTGATTGCATCTTTCTTTTTATCAATTTTGGGTGCATAACAAGTTTGTAAAACCTGTATGAGCCTCAAAATGTGGTGTCCTATTAGCAATACTATCATGAGATGTAGTTCGAGATTCATGTCATCTTGCAATACACCATTCATCGTGGATCTTGGGTTTTCCAACTCTTTCACTCATAGTGTTGATACTAATCAACCCACTATGGAGCATAATATTCATAACTTATTTCCAATGAATTCCCTATCGACAACTAATGTGCATGATGTCAAAACAACAATTTCTATGTCCCACAAGAGAACATAAGAAGAATAGATGAAGAAATAGAAAAAATGCAAAAAATTGTGACTTCTAAAAACATTGCTAGTAGTGCCATTCTTGCTTTAGATAATGTGAGGAAAATGCTTGAAAATGAACATGGAATAGATATTGTGTTATGTCTAGCTTATATTGTTGATAATCATGCTCCTACAATGACTATTTGTGCTCAATCTTTGGGGTATACTCAAAGACAAGGTGGAAATTCAATTCCTCCTTCCACAATCCTTACCTCTATTCCTATATACACTAGTACTCATGTTAATACAACCATCCAACCTACTAGCAATGTCAACACTTCCTTAGGTATTTCCATTGGGAATCCATCTAGTTTTGTGCATTCAAATCTCATATCTCCTCAACCACCCCCCTCACAAATCTACAATTCACTTTCCCTCCACATACATACACAAATACACCTTATTCACCTCCATCTCACAATACCAACAACGATCCAATCCTTAACACACTTTTGTGAAATGTTTCATTCCAACAACAAAAAATCACCACATTAAACCAAAACAACAATTTCCAACCTTCAAAATAAATCAAAACCATCCCATTATCCTTGGATATATTGAGAATAAAGATACCACAAGATATAGAGGTTCCTATGTTTGAGAAATATGGTGGGAAATGAGATCCTGTTAGCCATGTTTCCACTTACATGGTCTTATGTAGTGAATTCATTTTCAAAGATAAACTCTTGGTTGATCTCTTCCCTAGATCTTTGAAAGATGCTACTTTAGAGTGGTTTTTCTCCCTATCGAATAATTCAATTATTTCATTCAATGAACTTATTGATTCTTTTTACTACCATTTCCAAATTCACATGGGTCCTAAGATTTCCTTATTTGTTTTGATGACATGTAAACATAAGGTTGATGAAAAGGTTAATGATTTCATAGTGTGATACCAAATTATTTATTCACAAATAAAAATTAAGATTCCTAATGTCGACCTTCAAATAATATTTATTTCCAATTTGCAAGAAAAAATCCAAGCTAAGCTTGAAATGTTGATTTTTCCTTCCTTTAGACAATTTTGTACAACCCTTCATGATTATAAAAATTTGGTTAGTAGTCGTGAAGTGAAAACTCCCTCTAACCATCTTGAAAAGTTTGAATCCAAACCTCAAACTAACTATCAACCTTTCAACAAAAAAAAAGGGATTTCTACAACTTAATCACCCTCAATCAACTCAAAATGTTGAAACCCAAGTGGTTTCTATAAAGACAACAAAACCATATGCCTTTACAGATAGAAATAAACAATTTACACCCCTACCTAATACCCATCATAATATCATGTTGTACATCTTAGAAAATAATTCGATTTCCTTACCTCCTATTAGAGCTACTAATCCTACTAAGCCTTTACCTTCAAACTATACACCAAATTATTTTACCATTTCCACTAATGAAATAGATATGATATGGAACATTGCAAGTGTCTTAAACATATTGTGCAAGATCTCTTTTATTCTAATCTTATTAAAATTGGTGGTGTTAATGATCAAGGTAATAAGTATGTAGCCCCTCCTAATAAATCTTTTTAATTCTTTACCATTCCTATGCCTAATCATAATATATCCTTTGTTAAAGCTAGTGAAACAAAGAATGATGTGATGAATGTTGACACAAACGATGATAACATGAATAGTAATGAGGAACACTCTATAGAATCTATGATTGCATTTATTGAAGATAAACCTCATAAGGGCCTACCTAAGATGTTGCTTGACATTTATTTCTCACAAAAATACATACTTAAACATGCACCTGATGGTCCTCTTTACATAGCTAGAAGAATCAATGACAAGCCTACTAATGGGATATTAACTAATCCCATTTGTGTAGAGAACATGATCACTGAAGAGTTCCTATTTGTGCATGAGCTTTATCAAGATACATATGAAAGACCAAAATCATGGATCAAAATGCATAATGGTTTTGCTTGCCGTATGATAGGTTCCATCAATCTTCCTTTAAAAGTTGGACCAAAAGAATTAAGCATCTCATTTACCATCATCCCGACTTTGGACCAATTTCATGTGAAGTTAAACAATTCATAGCTTCACTCCATGAATTTCATCCTTTTGGTTGTGCATAAATGCTTAAAGTTTCAATTTGGAAATGAAATCTTACTATGCATCATAGTGTATTTAATCCCATTTCTTCCCATGGGAATTTCTCATTATTTTTATTTTGGCTTGAGTTTATTGAACCTATTAGACCCTGTGACAAATTATTTTTCAAATCCTATCAAAAGATAAGGAAAAGTGCATAGAAGAATTATCCCTTAGCAATATTCCTTAACTCATTATTGACCCTCCTATCCTTGATGAGACCATGATTGAACCAAAAGCTCTAACATATAACCAAGACCAGCCAATGAAAAATCATCCCCATATTTCAAATAAGATGCCATGATATAATAAAACAAATCCAGTTGTGCCTCCTAAAGTCAAACAATTTTACAAAGCTAAAGAGAAAGTGATTGAACAAACTCCCATGGTTTCTTTTGTTCCTCTCTTGGAGACACTAGGAACGATGTTTCCTAAGAGGATGCGTTACATGAACTAAGCAAAATCCATTTGAACAAACATTATTTATATTTTGTTCATAAGTGTTTAACATAATACAACTTGTTAAACTTGTGAAGCTCAAAGTTTGTATTTTTGTGGTGCCTTATCAAAGTTATCAAAGATATAGCTTTGGTATGGTTAGTATAGTGAGATCTTGTAGACCTGGCATTAATTTCTCACTTAGCCACTTTTTGGGGGCTCACCTAGTGGACATCCTGCAATTCCATTAGCCTAAAGTGAGCATGCATTGTTGTTTGCATAGTGGAAATTGTGATTTTCTTATAATTTTTTTTGGATAAACAACTGAGGCATGTTCCAAATCATGTTGGAAAATTAAGGCTTGATCCACCCTTTTCTTTTGGACAAACAATTGAAGCACATTCTACATTGCCTTGGCCATTCAAGGCTTGATCCACCTTTTTTGTTTTTAATTTTCTTTTTAGATGTACGATTGAGTAATCTTGTTGTTGCTGCATACATATATTTTGAATGTCTACTTTAGTTTGAGTTTGATGCAAGGTCATTGAATCACTAAGGTGGGGACTAAATGTAGTGTAGAAAAATGTATCCTTTTTATATTTTCACACTTGTTTGGGACCTCCTAGTTAAATTGGACTTAATTTTTCCTTAATTTAGTGTTGTAAAATGTATTTATTTACACTTTCACACTTATTTAGGGCTCCTTTAATTAATTGAGATTAATTTTCCTTAATTTTCCCCTTAATTCATTTTCCTAGCCTATTTTATTGTGTTTTCTACAGAGGAAATCCCAACATTCATTAATTCCTTAACTAACACTGCTCATTGAGCAATGTGTGTCCTAGGTTTGGGGACCTAGGACCTATATGCCCATGGGTGAATGGGTTCTCCCTTAGACCTAGTACCTAAATTTAAATTATATTGTTGGCGGTATTTTAATGTTTTCAAATCTATATTTCAATGTCGGCTTGTGATATTTGAATTTCAGGAAATTGAGGATACATATCTATAAATATAAGGTTATTTCACTAAGTTTCACCTAGAGTTTTCAAGCTAGAAAATTTTCACGAGATCAAGTTAGAATTCAAGAGCATTCTAAGAAAAATTCAAGGCATTCAAAGGAATATTTATTGTAGTAATCAAGATCCAATTGTCATGTCAAATTCTTCTTGCATGATGCATGCTATTGGAGCTAATATGATGATGTAGGTTTCATGATCCTATCAAGCATTCAAAGTACTATTTCAAGTCAAGATTCAAAGTGTCAATATCCACATCCATTGAATCCATTTCATGCAATTTTCAAATCTACATTCCAATGTTTATGCAAGGGTTTGTTGAGTGGTAACATAGATTTATTCATTCTTCATTCCCTCTTTCATGTTTTATTTCATTTCAAGGTTTAATTAACAAAACATGGATTCACCAAGGAAAACCCCCCTTCATAAAAAAACAAAACATTTTTCCCCCTTGATTTTTGATTGTAGATTTAGGTGGAAGAAATCTTGAAGATCTCTTGAAGAGAAAATTTGGAGAACTTGTCAAAGTTGTAAAAGTTTTCATCCCACGAAAAATCATCTACATAATTTATTTTTGATGTTTTGAACCTGGGATCTAGAAAAAATGGAAGATTTAAATTTGTAGCAGAGGCTCCTAAAAGTTGTAGAAAAACCCTAACTCAGGACCCAAGTGAATGAATCCTAGATCAGCTTCAGGAACCAAATTTTGGTGACTGGTACACATGCTTATTCCCTTCTCTTATTTGCATTATATTTTTTGGTTCTCTTAGTATTGAGTTTAATCTTCAAGTTACAAGTGTTAGATTTCAATTTGGTGTTGATTTACTATTTTTTGTTTTTCTCCCCAAAGTATTGTTTGAAAAAGAGCATCGTCCTAACACAAAAAGGAAATATGTAGATTCACACCTTCAGTTGACTCACCTAAGGTCTGTAAGTCAATCCTTTGTGTGGATCTCATTTCCTAATGAAGTTGAGGAAGAAAAGGTCCATAATATTCCATTTTGACCCCTACAAAACCTATTTCTCTTTATTTCAAAAACAAATGAAGCATCAAGGTCGACATAAACATATACGGGTTTGATAACCCTATTTGCTAGAGATAAAAAAATAACGATTTTAGCAAGCCTTGAGGAAATCAAACAAAATTCCTTTATTTTCTTAGTATAGATTCAAACAATAACATATAACCCATCTTTTTTCATAGAAGGTGGTGTAGAAGCACCATTGATTAAAAGTTGTCAACTCATGAAATTTTTGTCGAGGCTTTAGATTTTGATATGTTTGGCATAAAATAAGGTCTTGAGACCATTTTATATTGTAATTACTCACATTTGAGTCATGTTTGGGTATCTAGGGTTTAGAAGGTCAAGTATCCAAAAAAAGAATGTAAAATGTGGGAAAAGTTGCGTAAAAAGGTGTAAAGTTGCTAAAAATGTAAAAATTACTTTGTAGAGGAAAACCAATAGTCATAACCCTTCAAAAAGAAGTTGGAGGAAGTTAGATAGTTATTTTAGAATATAAAAATTATAAATATGATGTAAAATCTTGATTGAGGGTTGATTCTAGAGATTTGAAGGGATAAACAATAGAAAAATCATTGTTTTTATCATATTTTCATTGTTTTTCCTATGTAGCAGACCTTTGTACGACCCATATATATTCTTAAGTGCCATGGAATGAATTGGAATGAATAATCAGTTCAACTTACTTTCATTTCCAAGTGCTTTGGTTGGAATCCATTAAGTTTTGTAAATTTTAGAAGCTTTTTCCTAATTTCTGCATGTGTAAACAGAATTAAGGGTTTTGAAGGTCTCTAACATGTAACTCAGCCCATTCCACTCATTGTGATTACTGTAATTGGTGGAATGGGTCTGAATCATTATTAAAATGGTGAGGGAGTGTTAATTTTGTGCATGGGAGGTTAGAAGTTGAGTTGGGCATGAAGCCCTAGGGTGGATTTTGGTGTTTTCCTTATGAATTCTTGTGTTCTTGATATGCCAAAGTTAGAATTTTGTTGGCGAAGCATGGAATGTTGATGTTTTGAGTTTCTATAGGACATTTTAGACCTGTTTGAGGTGGTAGTAGGTTTTGATATGGTCGAGAATTGAGTTTTTCAATAAACCCCTAGTGTTTGGCTAAAAAGGATGGTTTTGAGTTGGGCATTTTGTTGGATGGATTTCTTAAAAAAATTGTGGATTCTTTGGATAAATTTTTTCTCCAAGGTTTTAGAGAGTTTACAAATGTTTAGAGGTAAGTCCCTTTGTAAAAGAGGGCTAATTTGAGCCATAAAAGGCAAGGAAAGGCTGATTTGGAGAAGTTGTCACAAAATAACCAGTAGTGTTTTGTGGATATATTTTGGGACACTAAAATGGGTCCCTAAAAAGGTTTTGGGTTTAGTCTCAAAGAAGGTCATTGAGGAGAATTACCCAATTGAATTGATTCCTAGTGCTACAAGGAATATAGTGGGTTTTGGAAGAGAATGAGTAGGTTTGAGTAATTTTTGATCTGAAAATTGTTTGTTGTTGATTGATTTTGTGTTGGAAGTGTTGTAGGATCTCCCTTGCTTACATAAAAGTGGTATCAGAGTAAGGAAGTAGTTCCTTGAAGAAGAAAGTTGAAGTTTGTGATTGGAAGGTGAAGAGGCAAGATAGTGAAAATGCCTCCAAAGGCTAGTGCAATGGAAAAGGAGATAAAGGAATTGAAAGAACAGTTGGAACAAAAGGAAAGGCTCTACGAAGAGTCTCAAGAAGCCACCATAGAAATGATAGCAACTCTAAAGAAGAACCAGAGAAGAGGAATAGTGAATGAAGACCAAAGTGATAAAGAAGATGAAGGGGAAGAAGGAAATCCTCTAGGCCAAAATGATGAAGATGATTTAGACCCTGATGAAAAGAGAATAATCGAGATGATAAAAGTAGTAAGAGATGACAACACTCCAAAAGTGAAGGTTGAAGTGCCAATGTACGGAGGTAAGATGGATAGTGAAGAGGTTTTAGCTTGGATTGATTCCTTAGATAACTTTTTTGAATTTGAAGATATAAAGAACAATAAAAAGGTGAAATATGCAAAGAAAAAATTGAAGGTTCCAACCCTCACATGGTGGAATTTTGTTCAAGAAGATAGGGTCAAGAAAGGTAAGTCTAAGATTAGCTCTTGGGATAGGATCATGGTATAAAAAGTAAAGGCTCACTTTTTACCAACAGATCATGCCATACAAAATTTTATGAAATTGAAAGATTTGAAGAAAAGGGAGTTGTATGTAATGTCATATATTGAGGAATTTTATAGATTATGCATTAGGTAAGGTCACAATGAAGATGAGACTGAAAGAGTGGCTAGGTATTTGAGTGGTTTAAGATAGAACATAAGAGGTGAAATCAGTTTGAATCCTCCAAAGACAGTAGATGAATGTTTCCAAATGGAAGTAAGGGAAAAAGATAGAATCAAGAGAAGAAAAGAAAGAAAAGGAAGGGGTAGAGGTAACATGAATAGAGGAAGAGGCACAAGACAACCCAAAGAAGATCATGAAGATGCTAATAAAAGTAGAGAACAAGCACCAGAATCAAGAGGTGGATGGAAAGGTGGAAGAACAAACTTTAAGAAAATAATAGATTCAAATGAGTTTGCAGGAAAGTGTTACAAATGTGGTAAGTATGGTCACCCTTTCTACAAGTTTCTGGAGGATTTTAGATCAACTTCAAGTGGAGGAGAAAGAAAACCTGATAGAAGAACACAAATAGTTCAAGAAGATGAAGCTGAAAGTAGTTCAAGTTCAAATAAATTGGTTGCAAGGGCTAAAGTTGGTGAGATGTAGATGATGAAAAGACAAATGTTGAAGACCTCCAAGGAGAAAGAGAAAATTCAAAGAAGAGCTCTATTCAAGACAATCTACAAATGCAAGAATAAGGTATGTAAAGTAATAGTTGATTCAAGGTGCATTGACCACATTGTATCTAGGGAAATGGTGGATAAATTGCATTTGGAAAGAGTTCCTAAGGAGAAGCCATATAAAGTATCATGGATTAGTGATAATCAGTCTATGGTGGTGTGTGAACAAGAAATGGTTGATTTTTTAGATTGGTCAGCATAGGGATAGAGTTTTTTGTGACATTTTTCTAATGAATTATTGCCATATGTTGTTAGGAAGGGTTTGGAAATTTGATAGGTCAGTCATGCACAATGGGAGGAAAAACACATACACAATTGAAAAGGATGGTAGGACATTCATCTTAACTCCATTGGAGGAAGAGGAAAAAGAGCATGGTGAGATCATAATGATTGGGAAAAGGGAATGTGTGAGTATTGATGAAAGTAAGAGACAAGGATTGGAAGCCAATGAAAGGCAACACAAAGTTGCAAGGAAGAGTGAAAACAAAGGGCAGTCAGTTGGCATAAAGAATGCCTTAGTGTGGAAGAAAAAAAATGAGAAAGTGTCTCAGTCAAATAAAATATAGATTAAAGGTGTTAAGCCTATGGAAAGGAAAAAGGTAAGTGAAGGGATACTAATAGGGACTGTCATATGTCCTATAGCAATAGTGAAAGGAATGAAAAGGCAATTGAAAGTTGTTGGTGATACAATGAAAAAGAGGGAGGAGGTTGGTGGAGTTGACAAGACTAATGTAAAATTGGAGTATGATGGTGTTAGGATAGTGAATGAGGCAAGTTCTAGTCTGACAAAGACCATTAAAAGTGTTGGGATAGTTGATGGTAAGTCTGACAAAGGAGAGGATGAAGGAAAGAGTACTTGGAAATTGTTTGGGCCTGGCACAAGAAAGGACAAGTGTGTGAATGAGAGGAAAACGGATAAGGATTTTTGTGTAGGTGGAAAAGAAGGTAAGATAACAATATTGGGTGATGGAAGAGAGAAATAACACCCCACAATACAGATGAAGCAAGAATCAAGTAATGGAAATGGAAAATATTGCAAGGATAGTGAAGAAAAAAATGAACTTGATAAAGGAAATCAAGGAGGTAAGAGGCAAGTGAAGATTAAAGAACAAGTTGCAGAAATTTTTCCAAAAGACATGGAAAATTTTAAAGTTGGGGTGTATGGTGTAGGAGCACCATTGATTGAAAGTTTTCAACTTATGAAATTTTTGTCTAGGCTTTAGATTTTGATATGTTTGGCATAAAATAAGGTCTTGAGACCATTTTATATTGTAATTAGTCACATTTGATTCATATTTTTGTTTCTATGAGTTTAGAAGGTCAAGTCTTCAAAAAAAAATGTAAAATGTGGGAAAAGTTGCTTAGAAAGGTGTAATGTTGCTAAAAATGTAAAAATTGCTTTATAGAGGAAAACCAATAGTCATAACCCTTAAAAAAATAGTTGGAGGAAGTTAGATAGTTAGTTTAGAATAAAAAAATTATAAATATGATGTAAAATCTTGATTGAGGGTTGATTATGGAGATTTGAAGGGATAAACAATAGAAAAATAATTGTTTTTATCATATTTTCATTTTTTTTTCTTGTGTAGTAGACCTCTGTACGACCCATATAAATTATTAAGTGCCATGGAATGAATCAAAACAAATAATCAATTGAATTTAATTTCATTTCCAAGTGGTTTGGTTGGAATCCATTAAGTTTTGTAAATTTTAGAAGCTTTTTCGTAATTTCTACTTGTGTAAACAAAATTAAGGGTTTTTAAGGTCTCTAACATGTAAATCAACCCATTCCACTCACTTTGATTACTGTAATTGGTGGAAAGGGTCTGCATCATTATTAAAATGGTGAGGGAGTGTTAAGTTTGTGTAGGGGAGGTTAGAAGTCGAGTTGGGCATGAAGCCCTAGCGTGGATTTTGGTGATTTCCTTATGAATTCTTGTGGTTTTGATATGCCAAAGTTAGAATCTTGTTAGGGCAGTATGGAATGTTGATTTTTTTAGTTTCTACAAGCCATTTTAGAAATTTTTGAGGTGGTAGTAGGTTTTTGATATGGTTGGGAATTGATTTTTTCAATAAACCCCTAGTTTTTTGCTTAAAAGGAGGGTTTTGAGTTTAGGCATCCTGTTGGATGAATTTCTAAAAAAAAATTATGGATTATTTGATTTTGATGCATATAAATTTCTTCCCCAAGGTTTCAAAGAGTTTACAAATGTTTAGAGGTAAGTCCCTTTGTAAAAGAGGGCTAATTTGAGCCCTAAAAGGCGAGGAAAGGATGATTTGGATAAGATGGCACAAAATAACCAGTAGTGGTTTGTGGTTATATTTTGAGCCACTAAAATGGGTCCCTAAAAAGGTTTTGGGTTTAGTCTAGAAGGTCATTGAGGAGAATTACCTGATTGAATTGATTCCCAATGCTACAAGGAATAGAGTGGGTTTTGGAAGAGAATGAGTAGATTCGAGTAATTGTTGATCTGACAATTTTTTTTTGTTGATTTATTTTGTGTTGGAAGTGCTACAAGATCTCCCTTGCTTACATCAGAAGGAAACAACATAAAAAAAATTGTGAGGTTCAAATTACCTCGTCCTTGCTATGTAATTTGATGATTTTGACCCTATCGAGTGTGGAAAACTCTCTTTCACTAGTGTTTTTGCTTCTACTTTATCATCCTCCTATCCCTAAATCTCATCTTATTTTTCTCTCCAAGATCTCCATCCTTATTCTAGAATCCCTTTTGACCAATATTTCTTTGCATTTTCTAAAATGGGAGGTCATGGTCTTAACTTTACCATGTTGCCTCATACATAGCTACCCACTCCTCCGAGCCACATTAGAAAATTTCTCTTCCATGATGGGTGGAAGTTATTCTTATAGTGTATGTGATGATTATTTTTTGCCAAGGTGGTTGATTCAATTTTTTTTTTATGTTTTAAATTTCCACATAAAAAAAAATATTATCAAATGAAGGAAGACAATTTAAATACATGTATTTATATATATATTTGCACATCCATATAAATATACTCATTGATATATTCAAGAGAAATTCATCAACTCATATATTTATATTTCTAGCACCATTCACTATTATGAAATTTGAATCAAATGAACATGGTAAAACAAATGTTCCAATAATTTTTTTCCACAAGCTTACCTGATTAGTCATTTATACATTTGATGCAAGCAAAAAAAATGATATCTACCAAGTTGCTAGCTAAATGCATATATTATTTTTCTCAATGGTGTGTGCACGTTCCATATTCCAATTCTTACTTACCATTCATCATCCAGCTAAATATTCCTACGTCAACCATGTTGTCATTCTTCAACCTATCCATGTATTCACACAATTGCACTTATAGAGTTTCATCAGTAACCAATAACCAATGCTTGAAATGAGATGATTCCATTTCATATCAAACCATTCATCTTTCATATTCCATCATATGAACATACATACATTTCAAATGACACTGAAATCTCAAATTTATCACAAATCAAACTGATAAATTCCATTTTTAATAAATATTTAAATAAGTTAACATTTATTAATGTAAGAAATTTTTTGAGACGTGACATCCTTACCCACTAGGAAGAGACATCATCTTGGTGTCTTATTAGGCAACATAGAATCATGCATGTCTATTTCAACATGTAATCACATTGTTATTAGGAAAAAATATCACAATTATGGAAATCCAAAATGTCAAAGGAATTGTATCTTGATAAATATAGAGAATCTCTCTAGAAATCAAATGAGGAAATGATCGCTCTATTTCATTTGTATCCTCCCAGATAGCACTTTCCTCAAAATATTGGTGCCAATGAAGCTTATATTATACAATGTCTTTATTTAACAAATTGACATTACATCTATCTAGAACTCTAATGGACTCTACCAGCATCACCCCTGGATCCTGCACTTGTAAAGAATTCCAGTAAAGTATATGAGATGCATCTGGATGATATGGCTTAAGAAAAGAAACATGAAATACATTATGGAGTTGAGCTAGAGCAGGTGGTAGAGCAAGTCAATATGCAACTGGGTTAATCTCTTCCAACACATTGAAAGGAACCACATATGTAGGAGCCAACTTGGAAGATTTTCCAAAGGTAATAGAACTCTTGTGTGTCTTGAATCTCAAAAAGACCATGTCTCCCTCTGAGAACTGTCAGAATGTTCTATTCTTGTTAGCATAACCTTTTTGTCTATTTTCTGCCTCCTTCAGTCTTCGCTTGACGAGTTTCATTTGCTCTTCCATTTCCTTGAGCATTTTAGGAGATACTATGATCTTGTCTCCCAATCTATCCCAACTGATGGGTGTACAACACTTTCACTCAAAAGGACCCTCAAAAGGTGTCATACCTAAAGATGCATGGAAAGAGTTATTGTATTCAAATTCTAGTAATGGTAGATACTCTTCCCACTTATAATATTGGTCCATGCAATACATTCATAGGAGATCCTCTACTACTTGATTGAATCTTCTAGTTTGATCGTTGGTCTGAGGATGATATGCTAAACTAAAATTCAACTTAGTTTCCAAAGATGCATTGAAAGTTGTTCGAAATCTAGATGTCATCTAGGTATCCATGTTAGATATGATAGTCTCTAGCACTCCAAGCAAATGAAATATCTCTTGGAAAAATTTCTTATGCAAGGTCAATGATCCATCCTTAAGGTTCCCTAGAATGAAATGTGCAACCTTTGTCAACTTGTAGACTACTACCAAGATGACATCATGCTTTCTTTTTCTTAATGGTAACCCTTGGATAAAGTCCATATTGATCACTTGCCACTTGTACTCAGGTATGTCATGAGGATAGAAAAGCTTTGTTGGATGCACATGTTCAACCTTGACTCATTGAAATTCCAAGCATCGATGGTCTAAAGGGTTCACCTAAAGAGATTGCTTAACATTTTCATAATGTTCATCTCCTTGCAAGTGTTGCATCACTTGTTGACTTATATTTGACCTTATCGAGGTCATAGCTACCAGATGCTTTCTTCTACCAAGAGCATCAACCACTCTATTCTCTTTCCCTTTAATATACTCAATTCCAAAGTTGTACTCACTAAGGAATTCCAACCATCTTTGCTAACATGCATTGAGATTTGGCTGGGTGAAGATTATCTCTATCCTAGATGATCTGTTTTGAGCTCAAATGGCTTCCCCAATAGGTAATCCCTCCACAATTGCAAGGCATGTACTATTTTAGCCAAATCTAAATCATGTGGTGCATAATCTATTTCATGTTGTTTAAGCTTCATTGACTCATACGCTTCCACTTTCCCATTTTGCATTCATACCGCTCCTACATCATTTCCCAAAGTACATGTGATAACTATAAATTGACCATTGGGATCAAGTATAGTCAACATTGGGGTTGTAGTGAGCTTCTCCTTTAGGAGTTGAAATGCTTGCTCACACTTTTTTGTCCACTTAAAATTTTCCCTTTCCTTTAAGAAGTTGTGATTAGGGATACAATCTCGGAAAATCCTTGTATGTATTTCCTATAGTATCTTGCTAGTCCCATAAAGCTCTGCACTTCAGTCACACTCTGAGGTGCTAACCATTCTACTATTGCCTTAATATTTTTAGGATCTATAGAGACTTCTTCTGCTAATAAGATGTGACCAAGGTAATGGACCCTGTCTTGAAAAGCTGAGCACTTGGATAGCTTTCTAAAATTCTTCTTCTCTCTAAGATGCTATAAGACTATCCTCAAATTTTTTTCATGCTCCTCAATGGAATTGGAATAAATCAAGATTTCATCCATAAATATCAAGACAAAATCATCTAGAAAATATTTGAATACACTATTCATGAGATTCATGAATTTTGTTGGTGATTTGGCTAGGCCAAAGGGTACCATCATGAACTTGTAATGTCCATACTGATTTCAAAAAGTAGTCTTAGGTATGTCCTCTTCTTCTATTCTCAACTGGTGATAACCGAATCTAAGATCTATTTTAGAGAACATTGTTGCTCCCTTCATTTGATTGAATAGCTCATCAATCCTTAGAAGAGGATATATATTCTTTATGGTCACTTTGTTCAACATCCAATAGTCTATACATAGATGCAAGGTTCCATCCTTCTAAACAAAGATAACTGACGCACCCCAAGGATCCACACTAGGTCAAATAAGCCCCTTGCTCACAATTCCTTCAACTGGGCCTTCAATTCACTAGTATAATTTGGCAAATAAATGACTAGGTGACTAAAACTTCTAGTCATAACAACTAAAAATGACTAAATTCTACAATTTTTTTGCAACATAGCTATAAATGAGTAAATAAATGACTAATTTGGTCACTGGGTAAAAAATTATTTAGTCACACAAATAAAAATGACTAAAAAGTTAGTCACAAGTATACAAATTAGAAAAAAATTTAAAAACTATTTGAGAAAATGATTTGTGGGAGTGTACTGAGCAATATGAATTTTGTAGTTTTTCATGTGTGGATCAATTAAACTGAGTTTTTTATAAATTAATTTAATTTGATCTATATAGAAATATATTAATTATTAATTATAATAATTTCATACTTATATTTAATATTTTGTATTTTATTATTTAATATTATAATAGTAGTAATATAACCTATATATACTATTATATATGTTTTATATTTAAATATATTAGTAAATAATAGTAATAATAATAGTAAATATAATAATAATAATAAAAATAAATAATAGTAAATACAATAGTAATAATAATAGTCAATATATAGTAATAATAATAGTAAATATTACAAAATTAAAAAAATAATATAGATTATTTTAAAAAAATAAAAAATTCTATACTGCAGGGCTCCATTAGTAAACTATGAGTTGGCCGTAAAGCCACCACCAGCCTGTAGTGTATGTGATAGATCCCCACGGTATAGTGGACATTTAAAAAAAAAAATCTATATTGCAAAATTAAAAAAATAATATAGTAATAATAGTAAATAGTAGTAGTAATAATAATAAATATAATCATACTTATATTTAATATAATTTTGTATTCTACCCTCTATATATATTTATAAATATAATTATATAATTTAATCTTATTATATAAAATATATAATATATTAATTATATTTTATATTAAATAAGTATATAATATTAATTAATAATTATAAAAATTATATATATAATAGTTTTGTTAGTGAATATAATATATAAGAATAATTATTAATATAATTATATATTTATAATTATTTTCTTATTAAAATAATAAATAATCAATTTTGAATAAGTTTATAAATAATATAAATTTATGTACCATAGAATTTAAATTAAAACATTATAAAAATATTCTTCAAGTAATTAAATAATAGAAAATTATAATTTATAAAATAAAAGCAAATTAATAAGTAGGCTAAAGGATTGCATAATGTTGAAACCTAAATGTGCTCATTATTAGGATCTTTGCTGTAATTTTCATTTTAATAAACATACTCTTAAACTCTCGGGGAAACCATATTTTGACATTGTAGTAAAAAGCCAAGAAAAAATAGTAAAAAAATTGGCGAAAAATGAGATTTGAATAGCTAAAAAATGGTAGAAAATGATGAATGGTTGACATTCATTTAACCACATTGAAATTAAATTTCACATCCATTTCAAAATGGGCGCCTAATTTTCTTCATTCATTTTGGTGGGAAGTACTTAAAATATATTATTTATGTCATAATCCTTTTTTGGATGCATATTATTTTTCTGGGTGAACTCAATAGAAACCTTATTTTCAATCTATGTTGTCCTAAATTTTCCTTTCATTTCCCTCTAATTGAACAAATATATGAGTGCTTTGCCTAATCATTTTTCTCATTTATGTAGGATGAGAGGAGACAAGTAGCACAAGGGAGAGGGAGAGAGATATTTGTGGCTGCAATTTCCACGATTTGCTCTAGCTACACGAGAAGAATGGGGTTTTTTTCTTTTTGCTTTGTTGTTTACTTATACTAGTTTCATTGTATGCAGTAGGAGGAAGGAGTAGGAGGAAGGATATTTCATCATTGGGAGGAGGCCGCCCTATGCATTGAATTAGTATAGATGTAAGAATATATTTTGTGCAATTTATTTTGTTGTTTATACATAAACTTGTTCTTCGTAGTCACCAAATAAACTTTCTTATTATTATTAGTTTTGAAACTTAAATATTTTGAAACATAGATTTAAGTTTGTAAGCACAATGGTTTTACATGGACCTACACATGACCCTATGCCCATTTTAAAGTTTGCAGAGGGTAATTTTTTTTTGTCTAAATCTAAAAAAAATCACATTTTAATTAATTAATTTTTTTCTTCTAAATCTAAATTTACATCTATAGATTTGAATGATATTATTTTACTACAAAATTATTTTTATGCAAAACTATATTCTTCATGTAAATTTTTATATAAAATCAATTTCACATATATTATTGGTTGTGTTTTAGGGATGATGATTTTGTAGATTTTTGAGTTTTATATTTCCTTGTATCTGATGTTTAAGCAAAAAATTAAATGAGTTAATTTTTGTAAAAATAATTTCAGTGTGAAACAACAATGCTTAAAACCCTCTAGTGCTTTTGTTACAGGGAAAAGTCTAATTTATGACCACTTCAACAAATTGACCGTTCATTAGATTTCTTTTTCAAATCTCAATGGTTGGAAGTAAGATTAAAATTCCATGTGAGATTAAAATCTCAATCACCATTGCAGATTTAACCATTTTCATCTTAATTTCATTAGTTTCCCTAATGTACTCATGCTATTTTCTTGTGAAATAGAATTGGAAGCTACAAAATCATTTCCTTTATGAACAAATACAAAGCAAGGAGAAAATGCAAAACCAATGCCATACTCTACCATACAACAAGTAGAACTGTTCCTTTTAAATGCAAGAACAAAGACCTCAAAGAATTAATTCATAAATGACTAAATAAATGACTAAACCATGACTAAATAAATGGCTAACATGACTAAATAAAATGACTACAATGACTAAAATAAATGACTACCATGACTAAATAAATACTACAATGACTAAATAAATAACTACCATGACTAAAATAAATGACTACCATGACTAAATAAATGACAACAATGACTAAATAAATGACTACCATGAATAAATAAATAACTACCATGACTAAATAAATGACTACCATGACTAAATAAATGACCAAATAACAACAATCAATGACTAAATGTACTACCAAATTGATCAATCAAAACAATCAATAAATGACTAAAAATGGTTTAATCATGAATTTGGTCTCATTATAAATGACTGGAAATAAACTACTAATGGTCACGTGACCAAGCTAATGGTCATGTGACCAATTTTTAGTAGTTTTTTTGTCATTTATTGTTGTTTTTCTACTAGTGATTTGAATAACTTGGTGGCAATCATCTTATATGGGGATTTATACTGAGGTTCAGCTCCCAGAACTAGATCAATAGAGAAATGAAATTTTCTCTTGGGAGGAAATTTAGTGAGTTCTTTAGGGAATACATCTTGAGACTCCTTGAGAATGGGGTAATCATCTAAATAAGGCTTCATATTTTCAGGTTCACTCATGTGTATTGCATAGATAGTACACCCCTTCTTTTGAGCCCTTTTAAGTTGCATAGCCAAGATTTTCCTAAGCTTTAGGAGTCTCTAAATTCCATGAATCTCAATTGGGTTTCCATAGCCATCTAGACAATTCACCATCTTATCCTCACAATTTGCAACAAACTTGTGCTTTATCAACTAGTTGATTCTCAATATTACATAATAAGATTGTAAAGGTGCCACATAAAGATTGACTTGAGTTAGGAAACAAGAAATCTCTAACTCACTACTATAGAGATAGGCATCCAACCTACACTCTACTCAATTTCCATATTGGACTATCAAAGAATTGGCCACGTATCTAGGTCTAATGGATAGCTTAGAAATCATTTTCGGGTCAACAAAACATTTAATAGCTCTAGTATCAATAAAAATAGAAGAAAGTTCTCCATATATCTTACTTGATAGCTGGATTGGCAAGGCTTGGTATTCATCTTGTCTGTTGTCCACCACCACATGGATTTGATGCTAATTTCCTTCCTTTCATCCCTTGGAGCATTGTGGGAAACTGGAAGCATAATGATTGCCTCCATAGCTATAGAAACCATCAAAAGGCCCTTTTTGACCTCCCAACATGTCTTCCTTGGAGCCTTTATGCTTATTTTCAAAATTTCCCTTGCTATTGTTTTCCTTCTTATTCTTTCCACCAATGCTGCCCTCCACTTTCTCTTGTGAATCACTTCCCCTCTTCATATTATTGATCTATTAGGGTTTGTCACCTTTTTAAAATTTCTTATTCTTGAAACAAGATTTAGATTCTGAATTCTTTTAGAGATTAGACAATTATTGCAATTTTTGTTCTTGCTTGGTGGCCTTCTCAAAGACCTCCATGGTGAGTAGGTAATGCAAGTCTAACTTCACTCCAATCTAAGGTCTCAAACCAAGTATAAAATTTTGGATTCAGAAGCCCTCATTAGTCTAGTATTGAGGCACATATTTCAACAAATGTGTGAACTTTTCCCAATACCAAGTTACCAACATGCTCTCCTGAGCTAAGTTCTAGAACTCTATCATTTTCTTGTTGAAGAAGTGCTAAGGAAGCCACCTCTTTCAAAAATGCTAGAGGAACTATTCCTAGGCAATCTCCCCAAATTGCATTTTTTTTATGCCATTTTCTTGTCCCACTAGAAAGCTTCCTCACTAGAGAGTTGATAGGCTACCCATACAACCTTAGTTTCATGTGATAAATTCCAAAGTCCAAATTACTTCTCCATTTTGATGATTCATGCTTCTGATCCATCTCTTATGGGTTTTCCATCAAAATTTGGCAAAGCAACCCTTTTCAATTCCTTATCGAGATCTCCTTTGATTCTAGCTTGATTATTGACATCTGGATCTATATTCCCTTGTGGCTACTCCTCAATCCTCCAATTCTAACCATCTTGCATGCCTCATAATTTTCCCTTCCAAATGGTCCATTCTAATTTTCTTGTCGATTTAGGAGATTGAGGATACTATCCAACCATTCATTCTAACCTTCATTTTCACCACCATGTAAACTTCTATTCCTGGTGTTCACCATGATGGTTCACAAATAACCTATGTTGCATCTAGTGTTTAGCATAACTAACACAAGTTTTCCATATTTGATTGCTCAAACACATTATTCTAATTTTTATGATTTGTGATCTTAAAAAGATGCTTATGTTAGTTCAACCCAAAGACAAGTCATTAAAGATCATAACTTTGAACACAAGAAAGACTTTATTTCTTTATAATAATATCATATTACAAAGATCCTGATTACAAAATTTTCCTTCCATACTAGGTTGGTTATTCATCATCAGATAGAGGACACTCTTTTGGATCCTCTTCAGAGTCTAATACAACCTTCTTAGAAGAAGTAGGATGTGCCTATAGGCACTCATTTTCCTCTTTAGTTAGAATGGGTGCATTGGGTCCACACTCCAAAGGCCAATCTCACATTATCGAAGGTTTCTTAGTTTTTACAAGGTTCTTAGACTCTTCAATTTTCTTGCCCCTCTCTAACTTGAGTCAAGTGAGGGTGTGTGCAAAGATATCATCGTCATGAATCTCGAGTTGGACTTCATGTGTTGGGTTTTCTTCAGCAACTTTCTTTTAATTAGTCCTAATAGTCTTCCCTTTCTTTTCCCCTGACCTTGACCTCCCCATACCTGCATTCAATTCAAGTTCATTAAACTTGAAATTGAACTAAGAGTCAACTAACCCTAACTTAAACCACTATGGGATCATAAGCCTAAGGTTGAACCCTAAGATCTGATACCAAATGTAACATGCCTAAATAACACAACTAAATTAAAATATGACATTATGAATAGGAAACTTAAAGACATGGTCAATTAGCTATTTTCCATTATAGCATCTCATGTCAAATAATATTTAAGATTCATTTCCAAATGTCACCTTTTATAAGCTACAAATTTTGACTTAGGTCATCTTGCCACTTAGTCAACTCGATTTACATCATAAAATACATAGTACACTAATCAAGAATATGGGATTCCATGTGATCCTCTTCAACTCTCACTGCATCTGATGGATGAGAACATGGTTCAAGCAGTTTTCTACCCAACCACGAAGCTATGCTTCCCTGGTATTCTTCCTACTTGAAGAATGCTTGACCTTGCACATAGTACTTAGCAAGAGATATAATATGTAAGTTGGAATCTAGTGCATTCAAAACACATACATGCATTTTCTATCTATGTATATAACATGCAAGATCTATGCAAGGAAATGGTAGAGATATTATATCATAAAAGTTAGACTATTCAACATAATGGACTATAAATGCTTGGCCAAGCATTGTTGTATACAACTAAAAATATAGATTTTGGAAAATCAAAACCTATCTCTCTATTATCCCATTTTTAGCACCCATCCCAGAAGATAACCTCCACAACAAAAAAATACATACACCTTATCCAACTCACACATTATGCAAACAATCAACATGTTTTAGTCAATCTTTTTACAATAAGGTAACTAAACTATCAACAATATAGTGTACATTTGTCTAATATTGGATAATTAAAATTCAATAACATATGCAACAAATTCAGCCAAATTTGATAAAAATGACATTATACATTTAATCACATTCCATGAATGACAAACAAATTTCCAACATTTCCTTTAAATGCAAGTCTACGCTTTTTAGATTTAGAGAAAAGCAATTTTAAAATAAGGTATATCTCATGTATGTGTAAATCATAAATGAAAGATTTATGCATGTACACATATATGGCATTCTATAAAGGTAAAAGCACAAAGCTGTGTCACACTTTCGGCCAAATAAATAGTTCCGAGCGAAATATTTTCAGCCGGAAAGGTTTCGCCCGACTAGGTTTCGACCGAAACCATGTGGCATATTACGTGGCACACAGGTTTCAGTCGAATAAGTTTCGCCCAAATCCAAAAAAATCAAAATTTTCCTCTTCCCGCTTTAAAACTGCCTTCAAAATTGGATTTTTTAATGTGCGGGGTTTCTATAGAAAGGGTTTCGGTAGAAATAGTTTCTATCGAAACTGTCTATGTGGCATCCTAGTTGGCAGCCAACTCAGCTTTTTTTAGAATTTTCTGAAACTTTCAACTTTAGCTAAGTATTTCTTTAGTCAGAATGATATTTTTGCAAAAACAAAAAATACCCTTTTGTAGAGCTCGAAGTGGAGAATCCAAATATATAATTTTTTTAATATTTTTATTAGTTTTAATATATTTTATTTTTAAAATAATGCAAGTAGGTTTTCAAAATGAAAAAGGAAGTTGATTACAAATTAAAAACAAGATAGTAAAATTTATTAAAAAAATTTAAATCTTATATGGGGCATAAGAGGAGAGAGGGGTATAATTATTTTTTTGAAAATGATTTAAAATTTTGAAAATAGTTGACGGCCCATGAAAACTGTCAAATTTTGACATGTTTGACTTTAAAATGTTATTACAAGAAAAATATACATCAAAATTTGATTTTTCTTTTTCCATGCACAAGATATTGAAGTTACCTATTTGGAGAAAAAAAATTAGGGAGAAATGAAGTTTTTTTCAATTTGTTTCTTAGACCGTGAGGTCACTCTTTTCTGAAATTTTTCAGCATTCCAAAATTTATCCTTAAATTGATAAAAACATAATGAAAATAATTTTTTTTTAAATTTTAAAAATTACAAAAATAAACTTCATCAAAAGTTCTACATTTCATTAGTTTACACCATTTTGAAATTCAAAATATAAAGACCACTTTTATGTGGTCGAAGTTCAGAATTTTTTTTTTTGTTGGCCGATTCCTTTATAAAGTGTGACACAGGTTTGTGCTTTTACCCATAAAATAAATGAGTATGCGTACATGTTCTTTGAAAAAAGAAAGTTCCATCACATATAGATCTTCATAGTTCAAGATGTCAACTTTTCATTGAAAACATATTGAGTCTTAATTGAATTTACAGAATGTCACAAGGATGTTATGTTGGTATGTGGTGACTAATCATGCTATACTATACACTCTTCATGTATCCTCGCTGGGGTTTGGGGTTGGGCCTTGGGCAGGGGTTCGAGGGTGGCAACTCCCGAGAAAAAATTTGCTCCTATTTTTTCTCTTCATCACTGACAAAATAAAAAATGACCTCATAAAACCCTAATTCTGGAAGCTTCTAAAAAACTTGTAATAAGTAGTTGGGATGGGAGTTACAGTAGGGGATTATTCATGAGATTGTAATATGCTTTTCACTAGATAACAAAATCATTGGATGGATATGGTTTTGTAGATGTAGCCCATATTAGGTGAACCATGTTAAAATCTTTATGTTGTCTTATTGCTGCTATAATTTTTGTGTGTGTTTTATTTCTCTATTTTATTGATCAAATTTGCATAATTTAACTATTAGATGTCTACCTTCTAACCCTAACAAGTGGTATCAGATCAAGGTTGTGCTCAGTTATCCTCTATAGGAAGGTCTCACGATTGAGTGGGAGTAATGGTAGACAAGGATAAGTTGAAGTTTGAGAAGTTCAATGGGAAGAACTATCAGTTATGGAGGATGTAGATGGAGGACTACCTCTATCAGAAGGATTTATGGCAGCCATTGGAAGGGAAAACCAAGAAACCCTCAACAATGTTTGATGAGGATTGGGATATTTTGGATAGAAAGGAACTTTCTAGTATTTGTTTATTCCTAACACAATTGGTGGCATTCAATATTACAATAGCAAAGAAAACTCAAGAGTTGATGCAAACCCTAGCAAGGTTATATGAAAATCCTTCTACTTTGAATAATGTATTTCCTATGAAGTGTTTATTTAATATGAAAATGGTAGGTGGGTCAGTTGCTAATCATTTAAATAAATTTAATATGGTTACTAGTCAATTAACTTCTATAAATGTAAACTTTGATGAAGAAGTTAGGGCTCTTTTGATTATGTGTTCTTTGCCTGAAAGCTAGAATAGCTTGGTAATGGCTATTAGCAATTTTGTTTTTGGTTTGAATACATTGAAATTTGATGATGTTGTTGGTGTTATTTTGAGAAAGGAAATTCATAGGAAAAGCTCAGGTGGAACATCCACATCAGGAAGTGTTTCAAATACAGAAAGCATGGGAAGAATAAAGAAAAGAGGAAACAATTATGGAAGTCATGGGAAGTCACAAGGAAAATCAAAGGACAAAAGGTCCCAATCTAGAGAAAACAAGGATTGTTGTTACTGTAGTAAGCTGGGTCACTTAAAGAAAGATTGCTAGTCTCAGAAAAATAAATGAGACAAAAAGGAAGGCAATAAAGAGGAAAATATGGTAAGTAATAAATCTAATGAGGATGATTTGATTCTTTCCCTTGATAATGCTGATGATTCTTGGGTGTTAGATTCAGGGGCTTCATTTCATGCTACACCCCATAGAAGATATTTTCTTGATTATTTCCAACGAGATTTTGGTCTAGTTTATTTGGGAGATAACGAACCTTGTCATATTGTTGGAAAGGGAAGAATCAATATTAAGTTGCAAAATGGGAATGATTGGCTACTACATGAGGTAAGACACATTCCAAAGTTAAGAAAAAATTCAATTTTAGTAGGGAAACTAGATGATGAAGGTTGTGTTGTTACATTTAATGATGAAAATTGGAAGGTTACAAAAGGTGCCTTAGTGGTAGAAAAATATGTGAAAGTAGGCACCTTATATATTTGTATAGGTCATCCTATTCCTTCTACTTTAGTGATTGCAAACAAAAATCATTGTTCAGGAATAGTTGTTGTAGTTCAACAGGTAGAAAATTAGATAGTTGTTGTGGATTCTGAATCAACACTATGGAATAATAGACTTGGGCATATGAGTGCAAAAGGTATGAAAGTAATTCATTCAAAGAATGTTTTACCAAGTCTAAAATGTGTTAATATGGATTTTTGTGAAATTTTTGTGTATGAAAAATGAAAGAGAGTTAGTTTTCTCAGGGATGGGAAGCAAAATAAAGATGAGAAATTAGAACTTGTGCATATGGATGTATCGGGACCAGCTCAAGTATCTTCTCTCAGTGGCTCTCGATATTATGTCACTTTTATTGACAATGTAACAAGGAAGGTATGGATTTATTTCCTTAGGCATAAATCTAATGTATTTGAAACTTTTAAAAAATGAAGAAGCTTGGTTGAGAATGAGATGGGTAAAAAGTTAAAATGTCTCAGATTTAATGATGG
>VDFB02379711.1:163439475-163561729 GCA_007258455.2 Sequoia sempervirens
TACATCTAAAATCTCATAAAAAAATATTATCATTTTATTATGGTTAGGGTGGTCGGATAGACACCTACTTCTTAATTTTTTCCGAAATTTAAAGTATCTTTGCATTGAAATTTTAAATTTTCACCAAATAGATTTTGTTTTTAAAAAAATAAACCTAGTATTTTAGAAACTACATTCAATTTCCCACAGAATCTATTCTTACATGTTTTTGAAATAATATAGATAACTTATTCAATTTTTTACATCAAGTTTCCTAACTCTAATTGTTCTGAATTTTCATTGCCACTTAAGGGCTTGTTTGGCATACCATGATCCTGCACATACCCCAAACTCAAATGAATGTTAGATGATCTTCAAGGATAAGTAGACCCTCGAAAAAATATTCTCCCTCTTTGTATTCTATTTTATTAATTGATGTTGGTGAACCAAAATGTTATGATGAAGCTATGCAGGTGGATACCAAGGTTTAGTGGGAGCATGGAACAAAAGAAGAAATGGACTCCTTGCTGAAAAACTAGACTTGGGAACTATGCAAGTTGCCTGTAGGTAAAAAGGCTTTACCAAACAAATGGGTTTATAGGCTAAAAGAGGAGGATAGAGGTAAGAAAATATTTAAAGCCAGGTTAGTTGTAAAGGGATTTGCACATAAAAGGGTATTGATTTTGATGATATTTCTTCTTCAGTTGTTAAAATTACTTCTATACGCACTGTTTTAAATATTGTGGCTACTAAAGATTTTCATTTGAAATAGCTAGATGTTAAAACAACCTTTCTCCATGGTGATTTGGAAGAGGAAATATATATGGAACAACCACAAGGATTTGAGGTCAAAGGTGAAGAGAAATTGGTGTGCAGATCGAAGAAAAGTTTATATGGCTTGAAGCAAGCACCTTGATAATGGTATATTAAATTTGATAGCTTTATGGATGAGCATGGCTATAGTCACTATAATTCAAACCATTGTGTTTATTTTAAGAGGTTAGATGATGATAGCTACATTATTTTATGATTATATGTTGATGATGTGCTTGTAGTGAGGTCTAACATGGTTCACATTACAAAGTTAAAACATCAGTTAGCAAATTATTTTGCTATGAAGGATTTGGGGGTAGTAAAACAAATCCTTGGTATGAAGATTACAAGAGATAGGAAAAACATAAAATTATTTTTATCTCAGGCTGATTATATTGATAAGGTGTTGTAGATATTTCATATGGAGAATGTCAAAGTTTTTTGCACACCTTTTCCTAGTCATGTTAAATTGACAAAGGATATGTGTCTAAAAAAACAAGAGGAGGAAGATGAAATGTCCAAGGTACCATATGCTTCAGCTGTAGGTAGTTTAATGTACACCATGGTATGCACAAGACCAAATATTACACATGTTGTAGGAGTTGTTAGTAGATATATGGGTAATCTTGGGGTTGAGCATTGGAATGCGGTAAAATGGATTCTCAGGTACTTGAGAGGTACATACAATAAATGTTTATGTTTTGAGCTCTAATAACAATTTAAAATGATATGTTGACTCAAATTTGGTAGGGGATATAAATACCAGGTAGAGTACCATAGGTTATGTATTCAAAGTTGGTGGGATAGCAGTGAGTTGGATTTCTCAGTTGCAAAAGTTGGTTGCTTTATCCACTATAGAGACAGTATGTTGCTGCAACAAAGGTAGAAAAGGAGATGATATGGCTGCAACTTTTCATGGAAGAGTTGGGAAAGCAATAGGCTGAAAATAACTTGTTTATAGGCATCCAAAGTGTTATACATCTTGCAAATAATTTTTCCTTACACTCTAAAAACAAACACATACAATTGAAATATCATTTCATTCGGTTAGTGTTGGAGGATGGACAGGTAAAGCTAGAAAAGATACGTACAAATTCAAATCCAACAGATATGTTTACAAAGGCAGTGACAAGGGAGAAGCTGAGCTCCTCTTCAACTTCAGTTTTTCTTCATGGTTAAAAGTATAATAGAGCAGCAGTGTCCAAGGTGCTTATTTCTTAAAGGAGCTATAAGTGCAGTCGTGTCACCTAGGATTAGTCTACAAGTGGGAGATTGTTTTGTGTGGAGCTTGATTAGTCTCCAAGTGGGAGATTGTTGGTATGTGGTGATTGATCATGCTACACTATACACTCTTCATGTATCCTCATTAGGGTCTAGGGCTAGGCCAGGTTGGGCCCTATGTTGGGGATTGAGGAAAAAATCCCTAAAAAGTGGGGGTTTGGGGATGATAGCCCCAAGAAAACTTTCTCACCTAATTTTTTTCTTCATCATCAACAAAATAAAAAATGACTTTGTAAAACCCTAATTCTAAAAGATTCTAAAAAGCTTGTAATAAGCGGTTGGGATGGGAGTTGTAGTAGGGAATTATTTGTGAGATTGTAATATATTTTATACTAGATAATAAAATCATTGGATGGATGCAGATTTGTGGATGTAGCCCATATTGGGTGAACCATCTTAAAATCTCTGTGTTCTCTTGTTGCTGCTATAATTTTTTTGTGTTTTATTTCTCTAGTTTATTGTTCAAATCTGCATTTAACTATTAGATATCTACTTTATAACCCTACCATGTTATATAGAAAAACTATATTCATTCACCAAGTAATTTTTTATGTGTTCAATTGGTCCTTCAAATGATCTAGTGGTATTAAACCAAGTTAGAGAATGCTCATACAAAGAAATATTATGTTGGTTTGAAAACTAGTTTTCACTCTCTTAGTTCACTGTCAATAGTATTGTTCTTTTTTATCAAAGGATTTTCTTAGATAATCTCATAATTATAGTTTCAATTCATTTTTTGAATCAATATTATCAAATAAATACAATGAACTTTATTCATTTAGATTTAACTTATCCTTCAATGATGTTTATGATCAAGACAACAAAATAAAATCAATCAGATTTGTTTATCCTTAAAATACATGCTCAAAGAAATGGCTGATATATAAGCTATCAACCAACATTATGTGCCTTAATGTTAGTCAATAAAAAATGTTTGATGTAACAATCAGTTATGATAGAGGCACCACAACAAAGAGGGATTTGCATAAGTATAACATCTAACACCGATGTTAACAACTTCAATATCGACTGTGTATGTATACATATATACATACACATACACATCACAACAAAGAATGAAGAAATTTGAAATTCCATCAAAAGAGTTAACAATAGCCTTTTGGATTGCTATTCCTTTTCCATAGGCCGTGACTCAGACAACATGTTGCATGATACAATTACTGTTAATAATTTTTAAATTAGAATAATATCAATTTTCCACATCTTTGTAACATTGGGAATGATGGGAATCACCCATTTGTAAGCTAAGGCTAGGAACGATGTTAATCATTCGGCTAGATATGACAACAGCATAATATTTATCGATAAGTATAAATACTCGAATGATAGATTTGTTTGATCATCACTAAAGTAGAACAATGGAAATAACTTTAATAGTGGTATGGAAATATATGTGAAAATTCACACGAGTAGTGGCATCACTCATCAAGGTAGGGTGACATTAGTCACTCAATAAAAACATATAGAATGATAGATATCATTCTTCACATCAAAAAAAAAAAAAATAGTCATTCTTCAAGATAACATTAAAAGGGTTTCAAATTATCACCACTTATGGTGATCATGGGTATAATTGATACCCTGCCTAGAAAAAAAAGTATTGTCTCTATGTGGCTTCTTAGTTTGAACATGCATACAATTCAATGATTTTTTAGAGATGACTCCACAATGGAGTATTCTAATAATAGAGGAAGAAATTACATTGGTTAAGACCACTAACAAGGAGGTAATATGTAAATAGGACTTGGCTATAATAAGAGCAAGTTTTGATTGGATCGAAACATTGCATAAATGACATGAAAACAAAAGTGGTTTTTTCCCACTTTACACAATGAAACAAATGAGGCATCTAGGTTGACTTAAACATATACGAGTTTGATAACCCTATTTTCTAGAGATAAGAAAATAATGATTTCCTCAATCCTTGAGGAAATTGAGCACAAGTAATTTGTTTTCTTAGTATAGATTCAACCAACAACATATAGCCCATCCATTTTCATGGAAGGAAACAACATAAAAAAATTGTGAGGTTCGAATTAGCTCCTCTTTGTTGTGCAATTCGATGATTTTCACCCTATCGAATTTGGAAAAAGCTCTTTCACTGGTTTTTTTTCTGCTGCTTTATCATCATCCTTTCCTCAAATCTCATCTTCTTTTTCTCTCCAAGATCTCCCTCCTTATTCCAAAATCCCTTATGACCAATATTTTTTTGCATTTTCTAAAATGGGAGACCAATTGTGGTCTTAACTCTCTCATGCCTCCTTATACATAGCCACCCACTCCTCCGAGCTAAATTAGAAAATGTCTCTTCCATGATGGGTGGTGGTTGATTCAATTGATTTCCCATGTTTTGAATTTCCACATAAAATATTTTATTTTCGAATGAAGGAAGACAATTTAGATACATCTCTCTCTCTCTATATATATATATATATTCACACATCCATATAAATGTACTCATTGTTCTATTCAAGAGCAGTTAATTAGCTCATACACTTATATTTCTAGTATTATTCACTATTATGAAATTTGCATCAAATGAACATGGTAAAGCAAGTGTTCCATTAAATTTTTTTTCCACAAGCTTACTTGATTAGTCATTTATACATTTTACACAAGCAAAAAATGATATCTACCAAGTTGATTGCTAAATGTAGTTGTCATGAACTTCTCATTGGTATGTGTACATTCTAGATTCCAATTCTTTCTTACCATTCATCATTTGGATAAATTTTCCTACCTCAACCATTTTCTTAGTCTTCAACCTATCCCTGCATTCACACACTTGCACTTACAGATTTTCATCAGTAATCGATAACCAATGCATGAAACAAAATGATTCCATTTCATATCAAAACATTCATCTTTTGTATTCCATCATATGAATATTCATACATTTCAAATGACATTGAAATCTCAAATTTATCACAAATATAAATGATAAATTCCATTTTCCATAAACATTTAAATAGTTAACTTAACATTTAATTTTGAGACGTGACATTACTTATCAAAACAAGTTAGATGAGGCAATGGGCATCATTGGTTTACATGTTTGTAATAACTTCTAATTCTATAATGCAAAATCTACAACTTCTAATAAAATACATGAGCCATGTTTAAAAATCTCTTTGGTATAGTTGATGAGTTTAAAATACTACAATTGGATGCTAATTTAAAAATATTGTCTCTTGATTTATTCCCATATATGGAAGATTTCTTGGTCCAATTTATGTCTTTGCTTTCTTGACTTAAGAGTTGTGCTAAAATAAAAAAAGACAAAGAATGTCTTCTCTTTTTTTATCAAAGCTAAAAGGTCCTTATTATATATTTAATTCTTCTATTTACTCTACAATGGATGCTCTTAGAACAACACATGTAATGTCTTCTTTTGAGTAGTTTTATGATAGAATCACATGAGAACAATCTAAGTTAATATTTATGGATGCTATCACCTCTTAAAAAGTTAAAGAATTAGTTGATCAATCATCTAAGAGAATGAAAAAAACTAAGTATCAAGATAAAGGATCAAAATTAGAGACTCCATTAGATTCATCTCCCTCAAAAAAAGTGAAAAATTCTAGAGATTAGACCAAATGTACTAATTATAAGAGACTAGGGCATGAAGAAAACTAATATAAAAATTAAATTGATGACTTGAGGTATATTCTTCAACAAAATAAAATTTATTTTCGTACATCTAGGACATGTGGTTCTTATTTTTCTCTATCCACATCATCTGCATATTCAAGAAAGGATAAGAATAAGTTACTAAACTCTTGGATTCTACAAACAACCCATCACACAAGTGGCTTCTTGATTCCAGGGCATGGCACCACATGTTTGCATACAAGGAACTACTTTCCACATTTGATCCTTGTCCATTCCCACCAATATTCCAGCTCTGGGAAAAAGGTTCTATTGAAATAGAAGGAACATTCAATGATGTACTTTATGTACCTTCCCTATCTAATAATATCCTTTCCATTTATCAAATTATACATAGTGGCACATGAAAAATAGTTGATTTCACACCATATTCCATGATCATAAGATATTTTTATAGAGACATCATTTCCATGGATCATTTTGATCATGATTCTAGATTATACTCTTTTTCTTCCTTTGCTTCTATTGACTTTGATGATGGTTTGAGTATAGATGACATTGGTACCTTTAGCATGCATAAGGAGAAATAGTTTGTCTATTTGAACCTTGGATTTCTATCCTCCTCATTGGTTTCCTCACCGTACACTAATATCACATCTCCTTCACATTCTTCTTTTTCAATATTCAGTGTTCCTACATCAATGGTTTCTCATGATTTAGGACAACAGGATATTCACAATTATGTTTCCACTATAGCTGATTGGGATCATTACTTACATGGCATATTAGACATGTTTAGTGAATCCCATTTTACAAAGTTGGTAGGAACCTTTGATGATATCCACATCAACATTGTTGTTAACCCATATACATCTTTGGTTTTTGTTCTACATCAGCCTTCACATGGAGCATTTGGGTATGTGTAGGATCATGATGAGCCAAAAAGTGGTGATATGATGGGTATGTGTAGGGTATGTGGCTATAATTTTTTTTTACCCAAAATTGATGAAAAGAAAATGGTTTTTAAAGGAGATTCTCATCTTTCCACCAATATAAATTATATTTTTCTTTGAATTTAATAAATAATTATTATTCAATTTCTATTTGAATTATGACTAAAGTCCTAATTGATAGGATGGTTGAAAAACATCTATGGCTTTCAAATGGTATCACATTTTTTGAATTTGAAACATGCGCCACATTCTATGTTTAACATAATATAGGATTAAAAAAAAATGAATTTCATGAAGTTTTGACCAAGTTAAGGTGGTTAGACATATGAGTTTTAATATTTTTTAAAAGTTGTAATAACAAAATCATTATTAATTATTTACTTGGAAATAAATTACAAAAAAATATGCATCACATCGGGAAATCAATCCTCTACTTATATCTAAAATCTTATAATAAAAAATATTATCATTTTATTGTGGTTAGGGTGGTCAAACAGACACCTACTTATTTTTCCCCTGAAATTTAAGTGCTAATGCATTGAAATTTCAAATTTTCACCAAATAGATTTAAAAAAAAAAAAAATATAGTAGTTTAGAAACTACATTCAATTTGCTATAGATTCTATTCTTACATATCTTTTTAATAATATAAATAAATTATTCAAATTTTTACATCAAGTTCCCTAACTCTATTTTTTTTGAATTTTTTGCCACTTAAGGACCTGTTTTTTCCATGATGATCCTGCACATACCCATTTGAACAACTTTTAGAGATTTCACCATTGTATTTTTATCATGTGCATCATTAAGAGACTTCTATTCTTCTCACATGGGAATATTTCGTGCACCTATCTACAGGTCATCTTCTTCCGTGAGGATGAAATGCTATTTGACATTTAGGGATCACATTTTGTATTCTTCTTTGAACATCGCTCAATGTTGTAGGTTTGATGATCTTATGGGGGCTCCACAATCTCTCTTTCTCTCTTATGGAGGGATCTATAGTATCTCTCTTTCTCTCTTATGGAGGAAAAAAATATTTTAATTATTTTAGATAATTAGTCCTTGGGGGTTCATCATGAGTCCTACTTTCTTCACTTATAATATTATTGAATTTGAATTATTTATCTTTTAGAGATGGAATTTTTAATTTCAAACAAGGTTTTTCTCTTTTACTCCACTTTATGATAAATTTTTAATTGAGTACCTAACATGGCCTAGTAGTTGGGAATCATCATATATGCATACATTACTCCCTAAGTTGCATGTGAAGGGTGGTTTTAATATAAATAGTCTCTTTATCCATCTAGCTAGGATATCACCTTTCTATGATTGACCTATTCACACTCATAGCTTTAGTTTACTTAGGTTTCTTATGCGTTTGTATCACTTCATATGGCTGAGACATGTGTCCTCATGATCACTTGAGACACTTATTAACACTTTCTTGAACACACTTTTCAAGTGAGCTCACAAGTGTTTCATATTTGGAGGGTTAGTCAATTGTTATGTCCTGACTTCCTACCTCATCAACCTTGCCTATATATGCAATGTTCCTCATTGTAGTTATACACTCTTCATTTTAATATTGATAGGCATACTATTTGTAGTGTAGAAAAATGTATCCCACTTTTTTTGGCCCTCCTTGCTAAAATTGGGATTCTTTATGCCTTATTTGGTCATATTTTGCATCCACAAGCCAAATTTAATGCATCTATTTGAGGATAATCTCAACACTTAACTAATGATTAATCATAATTCATGTTTTTGGATAGTGTGTTCTAGATTTAGTGATCTGTGACTCATATGCACCTTGGGTGTATGGGTCCCACCTAGGTCTTAGGGCCTAATCCTGAATTTGACATAGAACTTAGCATTTCTTGGAATTTATGTACCAAGCTTATGATACTAGGACTCATACGCCCCAACTAGCATACATGAGTCTCACTTTAGCTTGGACCCATTTTGAATTCAATTCTTGGTGGGATTTTATTCTCCTAGATCTAATGTTGATTTGCAGTGTTGTAATTTCAAGAAATTTGGCATAAACAATTATAAATACAAGCTTATTTTGCATAATTTCTCCTAACAAGACATAAGTAATCCTAACAAGCAATCTAGCATTCTAGAAATTTTCATGAGAAAGTATGATCTAGAAAATCAAATGTTTAAGAGCATTCAAGAGCTTATTATCAGGTATTTTGGATCTATATTCAAGAATCAAGCATCATGTCAAAGTCATCATGCATTATGTGTGTTTTTGAGCTGACATTTGTGATGTAGGTTTTCACAATTCAAGCAAGCATTAACGTCAAGATTCATAATATACAATCAAGAGTCAAGATCTACATTCATGCTAGCCATTTCATACAAGATTGCAACCTTTATTCCAAGGGTTTGGTGAGTTGCAAAACAAAATATTTATTCATTCATCATTCCTTCATGTTATTTCATTTCATTTCAAGGTTTGATTACCAAAATGGGGTTTGACCAAGGAAAACCCCTATCCACTAACAAAACAACATTCTTGTCTCCTCTACATGTGTAATTGAAGATCTAGGTGTTTTGAGGCTTAAAGATCCTTTGAAAAAAAAGTTGCAAGATTGAATAAAGTTGTCAAAGTTTTCAAGAAGTTCTCATTTTCATAGAAATCGCCTACAGGCCTGAATTCAAAGTTTCAGATTTAAAGATTGGACATGAGAGAATCTATAGAAGATCACTAGAGGATACCAAAGTTTTAGCCAAACCCTAATACTGGGACTAAATCACCACCTTAGGCATATGAGTCCTAGTATACCACTTTTCAGTCATTTCTTGTAGATCTTGGTTTACCAATTGTTGATTCCAGATTTAGCTCAAAGCCCTAAATTGGGACTAAATCACCTAGTTTGGCATATGAGTCCCAGTTTACATCAAAATTCATAATTTTGGGATTGTGGTCCTTGTTTAGGCATCTCCAATCTTCTAGGTACTTCTCTATTTATTCACAATTTATCATTTTGATTTCTTCATTTCCTAGGTTATATAGTTAGATTTGCATATCCTTTTCATTTCCTTCTTTCTAAGCATTTTCTTAGTGGTGAACCCCCTTTGTTTAATCACGCCCAAGGAGACCTTGTAGCAATCTCTTTTCCTAATTCGATCATTAGATGGAGATCTCTAGGGTTTCCTTGAATGAACTAGGAGTGAAATAGGAAAGGAGGACCCTTCCATCCTACTTGTGTGCTTCATCTCCTAAAAGGTGGAGCACCCTATTTCCTACGGTTCACTATTATGCTCATATTTTTTTCACTTGTGAAAGGTTGTTTCATGCTCTTTGGTCTTGGAATTCTCCAAAAATCAACACATGCCACTTGGATATAAATAGGTGGATGGAGAAATTAAATTGGATCTTGGACTTGGCATGCCAAGGATGTGTGTAATGGATAATTAGACATGATGAGAAAATTATCTTCCTGTTGTTTATTTTTCTTACAAAAATAGTTACTAAAGCTCTTTAAGGGTAGTACCTGTGTATAATGCTTAATTGAAATGTAAAACAAAACACTAAAACACTAAATGAAACCTTATACTAAAGAAATTAAACTAAATTTAAAGCAAACAAAATTCTTCAGTGTCGTCCCATTTTTCTCTATCCACAGAGATTCTTTTGAAGCTTTTGGCTCTCAGATTGTGTAAGCTTCTCCAAATGGCTGCTGCAGAATGAGTATGCAAAGGAAAACTATTCTAGATGATGATGAAAGTGAAATTATTGATACGGATATGGACAGGGGCTGTGATTATGCACAGGGGCTGTGAGTGAGATGTATCATGATTCTACTGCTATTGCTATGATTATATGCTATGAAAATGCTCTATGAATGCTAATGCTATGCAAATTTTTCCTATAATTTACTTGCTTCAAAAATTCTATCTCTTTTGGAGCTCCCGGCAGCTGTATTTATAGATTTTTGCAGGCTTCATCCTTGCTGGCTAGAATCTATGGCTATGAATTATCTGGTAAGTTTGAATGGTGAGAGATTGAGAGGTTGAGAAGAAAATGGGGGAGGTTGAGAGGTTGGAGAGAAGAATGGAAGCTTGTCTTCAACCCACGGGAACAAGCCTGCACAGAAACAGAGAAATTTAATTTTCTGTTTTGGCAGTTTGTTTTCCGGGAGTTGAAGATAAATCCCAAATTAAATAAATAAAATTTATTTAATTTAATTTATTACTTTTTGATATTTGATTTTTGATTTTTGAAAACTATAGAAGAATTTAATTAAATATTTTGAATATTTAATCATGATGTGACTTTAGAAGATTTTTGAAAACTATAGAAGAATTTAATTAAATATTTTGGTAATATTTAATCATGATGTGACTTTAGAAGATTTTTGAAAACTATAGAAGAATTTAATTAAATATTTTGGTAATATTTAATTATGAATAGATTTTAGAGGAATTTTGAAATGATTTAAAAATGAATATTGGATTTAGAGGAAATAATCAAATATTAATTGTAAATGATATTTAGAAGAATTATAATATTTTAATCTTTATTTGAATAAAATATTCAAACTAAGATTATATGATAATTAATATAAATAAATTGTAACATTTATTTAATTAATTAAGAAATGAATATGAAAAGGTGATTAAATATCTAATCGAAATGAAATCATGAACAATATAAATAAATTATTTAAATTTATTTATATGTAGATAGAATCAAAAGATTTTAATTAAATATTAAAAATATTTAATTAATTACCAGACAATGTGATATGACCATTTTTAAGTGTATACATTTTGCCCCTCTTTGAAGTGATGTGTTTTACGCATTACTTCAAAGAATTTTGAAATTTTGCCCCAAATATTGATTTGAAATGTTGATAGATGTATGCCCCCGCGAACGATGAATCGATATTTGAATTTTTGAATTTTGATGATTTTAAAGATATCGATTTATCGTTCGAAACTTATGATATGAAGAAATTGCCCTGATAAGATATGAAATGAAAATTTGATGAAGAAATTGCCCCTGGTATGTGAAAATATGATAAAAATGCCCCAATTTTACCATTATATAGGTTAAAAATGTCATTTTCCATGTCATTTTCAATTTTAACCTAGTAAAATTTGCAAATATTGAGCTCTGAGTGGATAATCATGGCACTTCCAGTTCACCTGCACCGTTTCGAGCGTATCCGACGTCATCAGCGGCCAGCGCACTACGGACCTTCGGTATGTGTCTCGTAAATTCCCTATCTTTGAAAATTTCATTTTGCGCACGTTTTTAATGTTTTAATTTAAAAACTTTGAGTTTTAGCGCTCTTAAAGTGTATCGTAGCGCATGCAATAATTTTCGTAGCGCATTTAATATTGTAGCGCCCTTAAGGCGTATCGTAGCGCATTTGAAATTTTCCATAGCGCATACAATATCGTAGCGCCCGTGAACTATTTCGTAGCGCATATGATATGTATTGTAGCGCTATTGATTTCTTAGCGCATTTGAAACATATTACAGCGCATTTGATATGTCTTGTAGCGCAAAATTTTTTATAGCGCATATGATAAGTTTTGTAGCGCTTTGATTGATTTTGTAGCGCAAAATTTTATTTAGCGCTGATAAGAATTTTGTAGCGCCCACAATTAGTTCTGTAGCGCTTTTTGTTCCACATGATAAATTTGTTTCCCAAATTGTTGGAGAACAAATAGTAGCTAATAAATTTGCTTTTAAAGTTGTTAAAAACAAATAGGATAGATAAGTTTTCTCCTAAAGTTGTTAGAAAGAAACTTGATGTTGATTGTTTGCATTCCATGATGATGAAAAACAAATAATTTGATTGATTCATTTTGAATTGATACGTGAAGATGATTTGATATTGATGTTGTTTTGATGATGTATGTGAACAAGAGAGACTAGGTGTCTTGCAGGTACGAGAGACTTTCCCGAGCACATGGTCATTGATTCCACATTTATTACAGTCTGATAGAGATGTGATTGATGCTTGTGGTTTGACTTCATTACTTGATATGCCCGAGGTTCGCCTCAATAGGGCTCTATTGACAGCACTTGCAGAGCGGTGGCATAGCGACACCAACACCTTTCATTTACCGACCGGCGAGATTACAGTGACTCCCGAGGATGTATATCGCATCCTACGGATCCCAGTGATGGGAGAGATTGTTGTTTTTGACAGACGAGAGGCTGGAGGTACTCTTGCTTTGAGACGGATATTCAGAGATGATCAGATTGCTGGGTACTTCATCCCATGGGGTGAGATTACAGATGCCTATCCACCACTACCAGCTGTACTTGCAGGATTCATTGGAGGTGTGTTGTGCCCCGACCATAGGTCGAAGGGGTTCGCGATCGGATGGGGTCGTGTCTTAGAGAGCATGGTGATGCAGGGCACACGATATGCATGGGGTACCTGTATGCTAGCCCACCTATATGACGAGCTACATCACATTGTATATGGTAGAGGCCGGAGTTTTGTTGTCGGATGCTCATTATTACAGATATGGGCATGGGAGCATTTTGCAGTATTACGTCCATTGACTCGAGGAGAGCGACCAGCTGGTCGAGCATACAGATGGAGATATTCACATATTATTGCTCAGCCTAGACTGGGCAAACTAGTGTATTGGCAGCGGCTGTTAGATAGTTTGGACACAGTATGCTGGAGGCCATATTTGGATTGTGAGCCATGGCCAGAGGATGCGAGGGAGATGCCTTTTGTATGCACTTCCAGATTTTTGATTGGACGGACCACATGTATTTTGGAGAGATTTCTTGCTGGACGTGTATTGCGACAGTTTGGTCGGATTTAGGGTATGCCTGTTGGTTCAGCTATTTATGCGCGACGACAGGCAGAGCTTGCAGTGTGGGGCCCATGGATCTCTTATGACACAGCGGTGGCAGAGTTCCTCAGTTTAGGAGCACAGATGTGGGACTACCAGGCGGATATTCTGGATGCAGGGGCGACACTAGAGTATGTGCAGTATGTTCTACAGCATCCTCCTCCACGTATGTTTGATCCTGATGAGGCTGTTGCTCCTGTCATTGGATAGAGACGTCGACAGAGAGACTCAGAGTTAGGTGATGATGATTCAGAGGACAGTGAGGACGAGGAGGGTAGTGGAGATGATGACTCAGATGGAGATGATGGTGGTGACGGTAGGGGTGGCAGGAGAGACGGCAGGAGAGGTGGCAGGAGAGGTGGCAGAGGAGGTAGTGCAGGTAGAGGTGGACCACGGATGAGGCATACTGACCCATCTCCTTCAGTGGATCTGACAGTAGCGAGTCAGATATCCTCTCTGCAGAGCACAATATAGAGCTTGCAGGCTCAGCTATCACAGGCACAGGCCTTGATTTCACAGTTGCAGAATCAGGTGACTTCCATCACTGCCGAGAGAGATGCGGCTAGACAGCGGGGTGAGCAGGCCATTGCCTTAGCAGATAGCCTACAGAGAGTGGCAGGTAGCACTTTGCCAGGAATTATGATGAGAGAGGTTACGAGGGCTACTCGAGAGGCAGAGTTTTATCGCACCAGATATCATGATGCAGTCCCAACTGAGCAGAGAGAGAGCTACACTCAGTCACGATCTACTCATGGTCGCTCTCGTACCACCAGCAGGGGTGTGACACAGCCATTACCTCCTAGAGGGCCACCGGGGTCAGGCGGACCAGGTCCATCAGGGGCAGGTGATACAGGTCCTAGGCCAGCTCCATCACAGGATACCTCTACTTAGTGCATTGTATATGATCTCTTTCATGATATTCTGTTGAGACATTTTGTATACACCGTGAGATGATCACATTTTTGATGATATTATATCATTTGTAGTTTGACATCCTTGTACATTTTGACATTCATTTTGAGATATATGAAATGCAGAGATGATTTTACATGATATTTATATGATGTGTACTATATGATGGCTTCATGATTTATGATATTTATATACATGATTTTATGAGATGAATGAATGTATGATGTTTATGATAGATGATTTTCTAATGCAATAATTTATGAAATGATGTTTATGATAAATGAATGAATGTATGATGTTTATGATAGGTGATTTTCTAATGCAATAATTTATGAAATGATGTTTATGATAGATGAATGAATGTATGATGTTTATGATAGGTGATTTTCTAATGCAATAATTTATGAAATGTATGATTTGTGAATGTCAAAATATACTCAGTCATATAAATCTTTGATTCTTTGCCAGCTTTTAGGAATCTATGAATGCAAGATGCAAATTCTAACATGAATGCAATCTATACTAACCATGCAGGACATTTATACAATATTGTCATTTGGAGAGCTTATGTATGCTTTTTGTATCATCATAGAGCTTTGAAATGTTGAAAGTTAATACAAGCATCAAAGGGTATGTTAGCACCAGTGATGACCTGAGTATTGCTTTCATGATTTTTAATATAGCAAGTTAATACAAGCATCTAGGTATAATTGAACCAAGATGACCTGAGTATTGCTTGCATAAACAGACAAGAGTTAATCCTTTTCCCATGCAAATTTTGAAATGTCATCCATGATACATAGTAGCGCATGTCTCGCGACCAATTTGCATAGTACTAATGATTTCCTTGCAAACAACAGACAAAGAAAAATCATACTCCTTCCTTGTTTTTCTAGTTCAGTACATCATCGAATTACTCCAGAGATATGATAAAAATAAAAAATAAAAATCAAACAACCATTCAAATCCTGTTTAAGGCATTTCAAACATTTATTCAGATTAAGATCATCCAATTTGGTTACCATTATTGATATTCTGTATGTCAATAGTTTGTTTGGATCATTTTGTTTCGATTTCGATTGACATGAATATGTTTGTGATTGATTTGATATGACGAGGTTGTGTTTTGTCAAACTGTTATTTGCCTGTTTTGGAATATTCTAAAAGCTCATTGCCCCTCCCTTGTATGTTTCCGCGTTTTGCCCTTAATGTAAACATAACCTAAAGATAAAAGATATGTACAAATTTCATCAAGCCATGATGAAACCTAAAGATTCCCACTACATGGTATGGATAATGAAAGATATTTACAAATGATAGACGTGGATGAATGATGCCTAAAGTGAAAATAAAACATAAACTAATAAATGGAGGAGCCCATTTTGATCACAAGTAGCGCTTGTTTGCCAAGTTTTCACCACTTGTTTTTTATTGCACTTTTTCAAGATTTTTCTGATTTTTTTTTTATTTTTCAGGACTTTGTATGATTTTTTTTTTTTTCTAACTTTTATGATTTTTTTGATTTTTTCAGGACTTTTATGATTTTTTGATTTTTCAGACTTTTTGATTTTTTTTAATTTTCGTGACTTTATGATTTTTTGATTTTTCGGACTTTTTATGATTTTTTTGATTTTTTCAGGACTTTTTTATGATTTTTTTGATTTTTTTCAGGACTTTTTAGACATAGAACTTCTTAAGGTGAATACTATTGGTTGGCTCTTCAAACAGGTCCCCCTCTGATGTGGATAACTGATATGCTCCAGAACCATATGCTGCTATAATAACAAATGGACCAAGCCAATTAGGTTCAAATTTGCCTTTCTTTTCTCTATCTTGCTGATTACGTGGATTTTCCCTCAAAACTAAGTCACCCACTTGAAATGCCCGTGGTTTAACTCTGTGGTTATAACTACGAGACATGACTTGTTGATAACCTTTCAAGTGATCAGCTGCATGTTGGCGTCTTTCATCTAACAGTTCGAGTTCTTGAAGGCGAGAAACTCGGTAGTCTTCATCACTTATCAATCCCTTAAGTGAAACCCTAAGCGAAGGTATTTCAACTTCCAATGGTAAGATTGCTTCTGCTCCATAGACTAAAGCATATGGTGTAGCTCCTGTTGGTGTGCGAATACTAGTTCTATATGCCCACAAAGCTGGGTTGAGTTGAACATGCCAATCACGTCCAGCATCATTTACTGTCTTCTTCAATATCTTCAAAATGGTTTTGTTAGAAGCTTCTGCTTGACCATTACCCTGTGGATAATAAGGTGTAGAGTACCTGTGTTGGATATGAAATCTTTCACAAAGTTCATCAACATCCTGATTCTTAAAAGGTCTTCCATTATCAGTAACAATAGAATTAGGAATTCCATATCTACAAATAATGTAATTCAGGATAAATGAAGATATCTGTTTACCAGTCACTGTTGTTAGAGGAATAGCTTCAATCCATTTTGTAAAATACTCAGTAGCTGTTATGATAAACTTATGACCATTTGACGATGAAGGATGTATTTTACCAACAAGATCTAATCCCCACTGAGAAAAGGGCCATGTTGAAATAAAAGGCTGTAATTATTGTGCAGGTGCATGAATAAGATTCCCATGGAACTGGCATTTAGAACATTTCTTAACAAAAGTAAAAGAATCTTGCTCCATTGTAGGCCAATAATATCCCATTCTGACAAGTTTCTTTGCTAAGGTCAAACCACTTGAATGAGTTCCACAAATACCACCGTGAACCTCTTGTAAGGCTTTTTCAGATTCGTCACGTTCAAGACATCTAAGGAGTGTACCATCAAGACCACGTCTATAAAGGATATTGGAAATTAAAGTATAACGGGATGATTGGCGAATGAAATTCCGTTTTTGGTTTCGGGATAAATCTGAAGGCAAGATGTTATCTTTCAAATAGGTATAGGTTTTGCCATATAAGGGTGAATCTGAACCAGTCAAATGACATATAACTTGGTTTTCAAGATTATCATATGCAGGAGAAAACAATTATTCCACCAAGAATTCATACTTGGTTTGATCTTCTGATATTTGTAATAAAGAAGCAATGGTAGCCATTGCATCTGCAGCTTTATTATCAATTCTTGATATTTGTGAAAACTTAATTAACACAAAATATTTCTTATAATCATCCACCATGTTTTTGTATGGTAGCAACTTATCATCTTTGGTTTGATAATCATCATTAATTTGATTAATGATAAGTTGTGAATCACCATAAACTTCCAGCTCTGTAATCTGCCATTCCAAAGCTATCTTTAATCCTATGAGTAATGCCTCATATTCTACTATGTTATTTGTGCAAGGAAACATCAACCGATATGATCGTGAGATGGTATGTCCTTCAGGTGTAACAAAAAGAATCCCTGCCCCCGAGCCATATTGTGTATAAGATCCATCAAAGTATAATGCCCATGGTCTCTGAATTGTTGCTGTAAAGACATCTGCATCAGGAAACTCAATATGCATTGGATTGTCTTCTTGTAAAGGAGCTTCAGCTAACTGATCTGCAATGACCTGTCCTTTAATCACTTTTCGATCTACATAGTGAATATCAAACTCACTTAAGACATTACCCATTTTGCAAGTCTTCTTGTTAAAATGGCTCTGCTTAATAGGTATTTCAATGGATCTATCTTTGTTATCAACTTAACTGTATGAGTCAACATATAATGTCGCCACTTTTGAGAAGCAAACACTACTGCAAGACATGCTTTTTCAATGAAACTGTAGTTTAACTCATGTCTTGTTAAGGTTCTGCTGATATAATATATAGCTCTTTCTTTACCTGTAGAGTCTTCTTGTGCTAGCAATGCACCCAAAGATACTTCTGTTGCTGAAATATAGAGTATAAGCGGCTCTCCTGGAATAGGCGGAATTAGAACTGGTGGATGTGTAAGATATTGCTTGATCTGATTGAATGCTGCTTCACATTTGTCATCCCATTTAAATGGAACATTTTTATGCAATAAATGTGTGAATGGCAAGCTTTTGTCTGCTAGTTGAGCTATAAACCTTCTGATGGACTGTAATCTTCCTTGCAAGGATCTTAATTGACTGATATTTCGTGGTGGGGGCATGTCCATTATAGCTTGTACCTTTTCTGGATCAACTTCTATACCCTTTTCTGAAACAATGTACCCTAGGAGTTTTCCAGATGTAACACCAAAAACACATTTCTTTGGATTCAATCGAACATTGAATTTTTCCATTCTGACAAAGATTTTTGACAAGATTTCTAGGTGTTCATCTCGTGTATGAGATTTAGCAAGTAAATCATCTACATAATCTTCCATGAATGTATGCATCATATCATGAAAAATAGTTGTCATTGCTCTTTGATAAGTAGCTCCAGCATTCTTTAACCCGAATGGCATTACATTCCAGCAATAAGTACCCCAAGGACATGTGAACGCTGTTTTATCTTGATCTTCTGGTGCAATTTTTATCTGGTTGTATCCTGAGAATCCATCCATTAATGAATATATTGCATGTCCAGCAGTTAAGTCAACAATCAAATCTATGTTAGGTAAAGGAAAATCATCTTTAGGGCATGCTTTATTTAAATCCCTGAAATCTGTACAAACTCTGATCCTTCCATCTGGCTTTGAAACAGGTACAATGTTTGAAATCCATTCTACATAGTCAATAGTTCGAATGAATCCAACATCTAAAAGCTTCTTTAATTCTTCCTTGACCAATAATGCAACATGTGGATGCATCTTTCTGAGCTTTTGCTTTACAGGTTTTATCCCAGGTTTGATAGATAAATGATGCATTATAGATTAGGATCTAACCCTGGCATATCAGCATATGACCAAGCAAAGTTAATTTGATTATCCTTCAAGAATTGCATGAATTTCTGGACTTCTTCAACTGTTAATGATGCTGCAATTTGCAAAACTTTTGGCTGCTCTGGTGTACTTATGTTGATTGATTCTGTTGGTTCAATCAAAATAGAAGATCTTTCATGATAATACTTGGGAAGAGTGTCAAGTTTCTCATCCTTCAATGCCTCAGAAAGGTTTTCACTGTCAGATTCGCTCTTTATTTTTCTTTTGTTTTGATCTATCACTGCCTTTTTTCGGTTTTCATCAATAGATCCATCTTTTATTTCATTTATTTTGCAGCTAAGAGACTTGACACTCTCCTTGTCAAAATCATGAGTATAAGATTCTTGAATGAAACAATTGTTTTCTTCATTTGAGGAACAAAGGAAAGTTATAACATCTTCATCATTACTGAATGTAGGAATATGGATAGGTGCGTCAATATCCCAATCTATAAGTTCTGGATAAACTAAAGGCATAGGATCATTAGGTTGGGTAAGGTCTTGAATTGTCAAAGTCATTATATGGTTGTCATCCTCATGGTAGACAAGGTCTATGATGGTATTCTCCTGTTGATTATCAATCTCGTTAGAATCTAATTCTTCCTCACTTGAGTCATGATCGCTTTGTAAAACAATATCGAGTAGAGGCCTTGAACCTTCTCCTTGTATAAGAACAGGTGCATATTTATGTATAGTATCAACTTGTTTATCTTTCCAGAATTCATCATTATAAATGGTGTCCCATTCATATTCATTAGAATCAGTATCTGAACTATTTTGCAATTGGAAAACTGATTCGTGAGATTTATCTGACATGGATTCTCCTTCATGAACTAATGATGTTTGCTGTGAAGTAAGTTCTTCTTTATCTTTACCATATCCAAGTCCTGTTTTATCACTTGAATGCTTTGAAATAGGCTGAATTGGTTCCACAATTCCTTCTCTTCGTTTCCCTATAGGACCATTTCCTTCATAACCCATATTTTGCATGATAGCGTACCCTTTACCATATTGTTCTTTAGGTAACTTAATGTGCAAGAGAGATTCATCTTCATCTTTGTATAGCCAATTTAGGATGTCCCTATCTTCAGCTTCTTCTGTAGTGGTATTAGCTCTAATGAATTTTCCATCAAACTTTGTGATTGGCATGGAAGTTTGAGATGTAGAAGCAGTTGCAATCTTTTGATTTGATAAAGTTGGTAATCCATGTGATCTTGGAGAAGGAGGTAAAGTAGAAAGAGATAGTGAATATTCACCTACCCCTTTGTCTTTAAACTGCAGCTTAGTATCAAGATTGTTTGTCAATTCTTGCAATTGGACATGTAGATTAGAAGAAGAAACAACAAGAGCTTCTCTATTATGTGGCACAAAGACATCTTGACTCACTCTAAGATTGGAACAAGTTTGGGTACTATTGTAATCAGCTTGTATGGTTATTTCTTGTCCATCATATGGAAACTTGATACATTGATGATATGTTGATGGTACGGCTTGCATATCATGGATCCACGGACGACCCAAAAGTATGTTATAAGACAGATCTCGATCCAGAACCTGACAAAAAGTATTCTTCACAACAGGTCCCACTCTGATAGGTAGCAATATTAATCCCTTAGAAGCTCTTTCTTCATCATCATATGCCTTAATGGTTATTTTCCTTCGTGGATCAATTTCATTTTCTGAAATTCCTAAAGCATTTATTAATTTTAAGGTACAAATATTCAAACCGGCTCCTCCATCTATTAAGACACGTCTAATTCGATGTTTATGGATCATGACTTCAAGATATAGTGAGGAATTATGTGGATGTGTCATAGAAGCATCATCTTTATCGGAAAATGAAAGACAAGTGGGGGAAGACAAATGTCCCACCATGGCTTGAAATCTGTTTGCATCTAGATCAGTATCAACAGTTGTGTTTACAAGAGCTTCTTCTAAAATATTCTTGTGTATGGGGGATATTTTAAGAAGTTCAAGAATAGAAATTTGAGCTGATGTTTTTCTCAATTGATCAACCAGATTATACTGAGTTGGAGAAGAAATAGTTGCTTTAGACGAACTTCCTTTTAAAACAACCTTTGCTTGACCTCTTGTTGTTACATTAACCTGTTGATATTCTTGTTTTCCTTTAATTTTGATAACATTAATCTGATTATCATCTGTGTAAATATGACGGATTATATTGTCTTCAACATTATGTATGCTTTTGGCTTTGGTATCCGATGTTTCCCCCTTTTGGTAATTTGGCAAAGGATCCTTGAATGCTTGATGATCATCATTGGTATGATGTCCCTCAATTGTAATAGTACCATTGTCAATTAAATCTTGTACTAGATTTTTCAAAGCTTGACAATTGTTTGTCCTATGGCCTTTACATCGATGATAATTGCAATAATACGAGTCATTCCATGATGGTGGTTTAACTCGTGGCTCATAATCTCTTTGTAGTGGTAAAGTGATAACCTTATTATCAAGAAGTTCCTTGAGAGCAGATTCAAGAGATTGACCCAAAGCAGTAAAAGTTCGTCGATTTGAAAAGAATGAAGGTCTAGACGGATTTGATATTTGGGTATTGCCAAGATTATTATTGAAATTACCACAATTTTGATTGGTATTTTGATTGGTCATGTTCTCTTGCTTAGAAAGTTGTCCTTGTTGATTGTTGTTTCCTTGTTGAATTGTATTTCCTTGGGAATTGTTTCTTGGAGCACTTGATAGATTGAAAATGGATGGTCTTGTTCGTAAATTATTGGCATCCACTATACCATCATTAACAACATTTTTGTTTCTATTCCAAAACCTTGTTTTATCGTTGTTTTGATTTGATGTACTTGGATTATCAAGTTTTATCACTCCCCTTTTAACCAAGGCCCCTTCAATGGTGATTGCATTTTCAATCAATTTTTCAAAGTTATGAGGACAATGAAGGTTAAGCCTATAGCTTAATTCTGGATCAAGGCTATTGATAAAAATATCCATCTTTTCCTTTTCAGGAATAGGACGAGAATATCGTGCAAATAACCTTCTCCATCTTTGTAAAAATGTAGTAAAGGGTTCTCCTACTTTTTGTTTCACTTTACAAAGATCAAGCATTGTTATTTGATGTTGAATATTGTAGGAGTATTGTGAGATAAATTGATTTATCAACTCCTCAAAAGTTTTGATAGGTGGAGTGATTTTTGAAAGCCACTCCATGGATTGTACGCCTAGACTTCGTGGAAATAATCGCATCAAGTAAGTATCATCATAGGCGAATTCAAGACTCATGTTTCGGAAATCCCTAACATGGTCTATGGGATCAGTTTTTCCATTATACCTATCATACTTAGGAATTTCACAATGTTTTGGAAATGGAATCATTTGAAGACTCCTATCAAATGGATAAGGAGATATGTCTTCCAAAACATATTTCTTTGTTGTACCTCCTTGCATTTCCTTTATTTTCCCTTGTAATTCTTTTATCTGTTGGTTAAGAGCACTAAAGTCATTAGGAGGATTTTCAGGATTTTGTTTAATCCCCTCTATGTCAAAGGTGTGAGGCAACTTAGCTCCTTGATTAGCTAATGAAAGGAAGTATTTTTCTTTGTTACGTTCTAAGATTCTTTCCATAAGAGTATGGAATTGAGGATCTTGTTCTGCTTCTTGAAGTTTTTCTTCCGTTATCTCATCAAGATTAAATGTTTCCTCTTCTTTTTCATTTCGATCACCCATTTTACTAGTTGTAGTTTCTCCCTCGTCTCTTTCCATTTGTTTTTGAGATCTCGTGAAGACAGGCATAGATTTGTATCAAAATTTTACTCGCTTTTGATCAAAAGAGTGAAATAGTGCAATTGATGTGGTATGTATGAAGGTCAAGATAGAATGAAAATTCTATGACTTATACAAAATTTTCTAATCTTGTAGCTTGTGTTGTTCCCTAAGTGAAAGGATGAAAATCCTGTTGGTGGGAATATAAGCAAAAGATCTAGAAAAGGATGGTTGTTGCACTTTATGAAGTTTTGATCATGGCTTTGTAAAAAGATGGATTTTGTGATAGATGCATAATATATTCTAAGTTCTCTATTGTAAGATTTGATTTGGATGAGTAGAGTATTCAATTGCTGGTTGGGGAATATAACTAAAACGGATGCGTTGACTATGGTTATGCCTTTGAGAAAGGGCTCTTCTTTGAAAATAAGCTTGTGAATACAAGGGCTCTATGGCATAATCATCTGAAAGACCTCTAACACAATCATGATACCTATGAAGAAAAGTTCTATATTTAAGTAAAACTTTTCGACTTTGATATAAGAATTTTTGTTTCTTCAATAATTTCTTGTGGTTGAGAGGTTTCTTTGGCTTTTAATCCTTTTGGAAACGGATTTCTTTACAAACTTTGTAGATTTCCAATCTCGTAACATGAGATTGATCAATATGATAATGAGTGTTTTGGATGATCTTTATCTAAATTAATGTAATGAAAACACATCAAACAAATTTAAAACAGTTGTTTTAAGTCCTATGCTAAACATCAAGTGTGTAACCAAAATGTTTTTCAAAAATTGTTTTAACAGGTTTTACACATGACAAGCACTTCAAACAGACTCACTCTTAGTTCTCAAGTAGGTCATCATAGCAATCAACAGCCCACATCTTAAAACTGCGTCGACTCACACAGCCGTGTCACCCCCGAAAGGGCGCCCGTGTTTTTGTCTTTTCCAGGTGCGTACTCAGAGTGACGGAAGTGGATACCGGATCCCCTGAGCAAACAATCCTTGGCAGTTATATGGTGAGTATCTTGGGGGTAGATTCTTCCCTCCCCTGCACTGTGATTGAGATGATGTTTGGATACTGACTCGGTTAGTTACTACACTAGGTTCGTAGTAAGGATTTCCGTTCGGTGCGGCAAATGATAGACTCCCTCGAGAGACCTCCCTACCTTTAGAACAAAGGCTTTGGGGATGGTTATCATGCACACTACCGTCAAAAGAGGGTTTCCCCAATTTTGCTTTAAATTTTATAGTGGGGTGGAATAGCCTGGCTTTGGCTTGAACCCACTTGAGTCGTTCCTCTTGGGTGAGTACTTTTTCCCACAAGAGCAGGCTCTCTACAAGGTTTTAATAAAGCAGTAAATTGCATAAAAGAAAATTGATGAGTTTGGCATTTTGATCACCCAGTTAAGGGGAGAGCATAGGCCTATCACCGAGAACAAAGCAAACAAGGGTTCAATTATTAAGCACCAAAATAAAAATTTTCTAACTAAGTGAAGATGTTGCTTCACATAACAAGAAAATTCAATTTTAAACCCAAATTGAAAGATAAAGTATCTATCCTAGGATTGGTTAATTTTATGCTTTTAGATGACTACCCTAGGATTGCTTCATTTTATGCTTTTAGATGTCTACCCTAGGATTGATAAATTTTATGCTTAAATGACTACCCTAGGATTGGTAAATTTTATGCTTAAAATTATTAACTGTCCGCGGCTGCGTCGGAATCAGTTAAATTAAATCATAGTTACAGATTACAGATTACAGTCCTCTAAAAATTTGCGCTGCAAAACAAATTACAGGCGCTAAAATAAACATTACGGGCGCTAAAACAGACTTTACGGGCGCTAAAACAGACTTTACGGGCGCTGAAATAGACTTCACGGGTGCTAAAATAAACTTTACGGGCGCTGAAACAGACTTCACGAGCGCTAAAAGATTAGTCACGGGCGCTGAAACAGACTTCAAGGGCGCTGAAAGATTAGTCACGGGCGCTGAAACAGACTTCAAGGGCGCTGAAAGAGACTTCACGGGTGCTGAAACAGACTTCACGGGCGCTGAAGGATTAGTCACGGGCGCTAAACTGGAAGTGTTCTTCCGAAAACATGTCGTCTGCGCTATTCCGCTGTTTTTCCTGTAACCTGTCAAAAAAAAAAAAAACTGCAAACAAAACATTAAAAAGGGGCAAGAGCCCCACGGTGGGCGCCAAAAATGTGTATAATGCTTAATTGAAATGTAAAACAAAACACTAAAACACTAAATGAAACCTTATACTAAAGAAATTAAACTAAATTTAATGCAAACAAAATTCTTCAGTGTCGTCCCATTTTTCTCTATCCACAGAGATTCTTTTGAAGCTTTTGGCTCTCAGATTGTGTAAGCTTCTCCAAATGGCTGCTACAGAATGAGTATGCAAAGGAAAACTATTCTAGATGATGATGAAAGTGAAATTATTGATATGGATATGGACAGGGGCTGTGATTATGCACAGGGGCTGTGAGTGAGATGTATCATGATTCTACTGCTATTGCTATGATTCTATGCTATGAAAATGCTCTATGAATGCTAATGCTATGCAAATTTTGCCTATAATTTACTTGCTTCAAAAATTCTATCTCTTTTGGAGCTCCCGACAGCTGTATTTATAAATTTTTGCAGGCTTCATCCTTGCTAGCTAGAATCTATGGCTATGAATTGTCTGGTAAGTTTGAATGGTGAGAGATTGAGAGGTTGAGAAGAAAATGGGGAGGTTGAGAGGTTGGAGAGAAGAATGGAAGCTTGTCTTCAACCCACGGGAACAAGCCTGCACAGAAACAGAGAAATTTAATTTTCTGTTTTGGCAGTTTGTTTCCCGGGAGTTGAAGATAAATCCCAAATTAAATAAATAAAATTTATTTAATTTAATTTATTGCTTTTTGATATTTGATATTTGATTTTTGAAAACTATAGAAGAATTTAATTAAATATTTTGGTAATATTTAATCATGATGTGACTTTAGAAGATTTTTGAAAACTATAGAAGAATTTAATTAAATATTTTGGTAATATTTAATCATGATGTGACTTTAGAAGATTTTTGAAAACTATAGAAGAATTTAATTAAATATTTTGGTAATATTTAATTATGAATAGATTTTAGAGGAATTTTGAAATGATTTAAAAATGAATATTGGATTTAGAGGAAATAATCAAATATTAATTGTAAATGATATTTAGAAGAATTATAATATTTTAATCTTTATTTGAATAAAATATTCAAACTAAGATTATATGATAATTAATATAAATAAATTGTAACATTTATTTAATTAATTAAGAAATGAATATGAAAAGGTGATTAAATATCTAATCGAAATGAAATCATGAACAATATAAATAAATTATTTAAATTTATTTATACGTAGATAGAATCAATAGATTTTAATTAAATATTAAAAATATTTAATTAATTACCAGACAATGTGATATGACCATTTTTAAGTGTATACAGTACCATATGATACACAATATGATAGATCTTACATGGCACCTTGAATTTGGATAGGGGTAGAATATTGATTCATAATTGGTCTAGATATATTTCAAAAGATGGAACACCAAGTAGTTTAGATTCAACAAGGGTTAAAGGAAGATCAAATAAATAGAAGTACAATGCCAACCAAAATAGAACCTTAAGAACCACAAAGTGTTTTTAGTGTGTAATCCTAAATGAGAATTTTAAAATCTTAACAAATATTCAAAATTTTCACTTAAAAATTAATGCCCCTTTAAAATTCTTGAACAAATGGGAATTAGGGTCTATATACTTTCTATACTCCCACATCTATGTATATTTATGATGTTTCGAATTTTTCTAGATTAAAAAATATATAATCAACCTAAATGACATAAACATGACTATTTATATGAATCCAACCTAAATATTGGAAAACAACAAGATTGAAATTTAAAACCATGGTATTGATTGACTCAAGGTTTTGATGAATTAGTATAAACCTAATATTTTAACATGAGAAATAATGTAAGAGGTGTAGTAGTTATACTCATGCCTATTTTATATTCCAAATTTAGGGATAAATCCCCTTGAGGGGAATAAATGTAATGCCCCAACACTTCATATTTTCTTGAACTAATTATAGGATAAAATTTCGAAGGACCATATGCAATATGTGCTTAAAGGGTAATAACTAAAATAATTTGGTTACAAGGATAATGAATTTTGGTATATTCTAGTATTAGTTGGATGTATTTTTGTATAAAATGATAAATACCTTATAATACATGTATATTGGATTAAAATATTTTTATTTATTAAAATCAAGGTTTTATATGAAATTACTTGATATGGAATTGGACAATATATTTTACACTAAACTACGTGAAAACTAAGGTGCATCCATGATAATAATATTAAGTCCATGTTAATGTAGGAGAATGAATTAAATTAAAATAGGTTGTTTAATTAATATTAATTTTTAGACAACATCATTTAGTTATTTATGATTTTCTTATCTCATTGGTTATTTTATATAAATATGATACTTGATAGTATTTTTTTAAGTACAAATGTTTGATGACATGGACACATCAAAATAAGTAGAATGGATAGTGTATAATTTGATGGGTTTTTTTTTTGGTGACTAGTAATTATGTGAGTAAATGATCAACTAACACAATCAATAAGACATTATATTAAATATTCAAACAACAATTAAACTAATTTAATCAAGAATCTACTGAAAGCATCATATTGCTCTCTATCTCCAAAGATTTATTAAGTCATGGGGCTCTCAGATTTTGTAAGCATTATGACTGTTAAAATGCCAATATAGAGAATGAGATGCTGCTAAATGCAATAATCTAATCCTATATGATGATGTCTAAATAATATGATGAAATTACTATAATCTAAACTAACATGAAACTTGATGAAAGAAGCTACAGTAAACTATGGTGCAGCTAAATGAAAAGCCATGATATTGATTTTATTCTAAAATGCTTGCTATTTCTATTGCTAAATGACAATTGCTTATTACTAAGATGCTTGATTTCTCAACTAGTATTTTTGTAGAGTAAGTTTGCACAAAGTTGGGGTCCTTTTCCTATAGACAGAGGTTGTATTTGGGTATGTGCAGGATCATGATGGACCAAAAAGTGGTGATATGATGGGTATGTGTAGAGTACGTGGCTGACGACTTTTTTGTACCCAAAATTGATGAAATGAAAAGGGTTTTTAAAGGAGATTCTCATATTTCCACCAACATAAATTATGATTTAATTTGAATTTAATAAATTATTATTATTCATTTTCAATTTGAATTATGACTAAAGTCCTGATTGATAGGCTAATTGAAAAACATATATAGCTTTCAAACGGTCTCACATTTTTTGAATCTAAAACATGCATCACATTCTATGCTTCGAATATTATAGGATTAAAAAAAATAAAATTGAATTTCCTGAAGTTTTGACCAAGTTAAGGTGGTTAGACATACAAATTTTTATATTTTTTAAAAGTTGTAATAAAAAAATCATAGTTAAGTATTTACTTGGAAAAAAATATAATAAAATATGCATCAGATCAGGGCATGAGTCCTCTATTTATATCTAAAATCTTATAAAAAAACATTATCATTTTATTGCAGTTAGGGTGGTTGGACAGACACCTACTTATTTTTTCCTTGAAATTTAAGTACTATTGCATAGAAATTTAAAATTTTCACCAAATAGATTTTTAAAAAATAAATAAACCTAATAGTTTAGAAACTACATTCAATTTGCTGCATATTCTATTCTTACATATGTTTGAAATAATATAGATAACTTATTCAAATTTTTACGTCATGTTTCCTAACTCTAATTTTTCAAAAAAAATTGCCACTTAAGGGCCTATTTTTTCCATGATGATCTTGGACATACCCATTTATAGATTCATGGCAGCATATTTGTGAAGGAGCAGTAAAGAAAAGGTCTAGATTTGATCTAAAGAATTGAATGGTAAAGGACGAAAAAGCCTAAGTTGATTATGGAGATTGTTCCTCCCCACAAAAACATTTTGCCAGATGATAGGAAGAATCAATGGAAGAAGATGAAGAAGTTCACCTATAAATTTGTCTCCAAATTTGCTTGTGAAGGTTGAGATGAATTAAATTAGATATTTCATATTTGATTTGGTAGGTGAAATATTGATTAGCTCTAGAATATACTTTTAATTTGAATATTTTCGATTTATTCAATTTTTGGAAGAAATAACAATTATTAAATAAAACAACTATTTGATATTGTTTATTTAATAAAAGAGGGGTAACATGATAATTAAATAAAAACTATAGAATTTTGATTATTTAATTAAGAGGGAATAATTAGAAGAATTTAAATAGAATAGAAAAAATAAAGAAATGAACTATATAAATAAATAATTCTATTTATTCAATAGTAGATAAATTTAAGGTTAATCAAATAAATCATATTTAACTAATTATATTATCCAGACCATTTTTAGGTGTATACATTTTTCCCCTCTTTGAAGTGATGTGTTTACGCATTGCTTCAAAGAAAATTTTGTTACCGCTACCAGTATTGATAAAAATAATTTTCCAGTATGCCCAAGATGTTGATTTTACTGTGATGATGGATATATGCCCCCTCGGGAGATAAATTGATGAATTTTTGTTTTTTCTTGGATTTTTTAGAAATTTAGAAAATTTTCATGATTTTCTAATGATTTGATGATTTGATAAAGATTTTCAATTTCAATGATGCAAAATTGATTTATCTCCCAACAAATAATTGTGTAAATGCCCCTGTGATGAGATTTGAATTAAGCCCCTTTGAAAAGAATTTAAATAAATCCCATAAAAATTAGCTTTAATCACTCTATTAAAAAGCTAAAAAGGGTGATTTGGAATTCATTTGTGCAATTTGAGTTTTAAAATTTGAGAGAGTGATTTGGAGACAAAAATGTCAATCCCCTACCACACTCACCATTTTGAGTGCATGCGTTGACACAACCGCCCGACTGCCTACAAACCCCCACTATGTACCTGTGAACCTCCTCGTTATTCGTGTTTTTCATTTTTCGTGTGTTTATTTTGGAATTAAATTTTTGAATTCTTTTAGTTCATCTATAGGCCACAGTAGTGCATGCAAGTTCTATTTTAATGCATTTACCAAAATAGCGCATAGGTTAGCTATTCTAGCACATAGATAGAATGAAATAGTGCAACTAAGTTTTAGCGCATTGGTCAAAAAGTGTAGCACATATGTAGGATAAAGTAGCACATTTGATGATATTGCACATTAAGCATCTAAAGTGGTGCATTTGCCTCTTGAAATGGCGCATTTGATGAAATAGAACTTTGATCACTTGTTTTAGTGCATTGAGGTGTTTTAATGGCACATTGAATATTGTGGTGCATAAAAACACTGTTTTAGCACATTGAAGTTAAAATGATGTAATTTGTCAATTTTTTCCTTGATTTCATCAATTTTGATCATGTCAGCCATTGATTTGATATGATTGATGATCTCAATAGATTAGATGGTTTTCAACCTCATGATAGGCAAGGTTTGATGATTGAAATTGACAATAATTAACATCATGATAGGTGAGGAATAATTATAGCTTGATTGATAAACCTCATGATAGGCAAGGTTGATTTGATTAAATGATCTCATGATTGGTGAGGTACAATTCTAGATTGATGATTGACCTCATGATAGGTGAGGTACAAGTGATAGTTGCTCACAATATTTGATCAAAATCTCACCAGAGTTGATTAGATTTGATAGGCTAATTGATGTTTGATAAATTGACAATGATTACTGACTTTCAATATTTCATGATGATATGAGTCATTTGTGAACCTATAGATTCGAGAGTAGTTTCCTAGGACATTCGATTTGATACTATAGCTAGCATAGCCTGAGACAATAGTCATCACACGTTGTGGTTTATCCTCTCTTCTATCTATACCCTAGATTAGGATTAATAAGGGTCTCTTGATAGCCCTTGTAGAGAGGTGGCATAGCAAACATAATACCTTCCACCTTCCTACCAGTGAGATGATAGTCACTCTTGAGGATGTATGGAAGATTTTGAGGATACCCATTGTTGGTGATGGTGTAGTTTATGATTCTTTAGAGCAGGGTGGGACCGATGCTCTACATAGAGCATTTTAGGATGATAAGATTTGTGGATACAAGATTCCATGGCATGAGATGGTGGATGCCTATGCCACCCTACCATCAATACTTGATGCTTTTATTCAAGGGTTCCTTTGTCTTGATTATAGGTCAAAGGGACTTTCTGTTGGTTGGGGTCATGTTTTACAGAATATGATTGTTCACAGTATGAGATATGCATGTGGCATGTGTATGCTTGCTCATCTTTACCAAGATTTACATTAGGTTGTCTACTTCTAAGGTTGCAATTTGTACACAGGGGTTACATTACTTCAAGTGTGGGCATGGGAGCATATAGTTGTTACACGTCCAATGATGGTGAGATGACGACTTGCCATGAGGCCATATGTGCATATATACACAGGTCGACTTACTTAGCCTAGACAGAGTAAGTTGGAGCATTGGAGGAGATTCTTGGATGATGTAGAGGCTTTTACATATCAACCATATCTAGATTGTGAGCACTAGGATGACAATGAGATATAGTTTCCATACCTCTGTCAGTCTATGTTGCTAATTGGGAGGACTCATTGGGTGTTGGAGAGATTTTTTTTAGGAGAGTGCTTAGATAGTATGGTATCATACAGGGCATGCCCCAGGGTGTTTCCCATTATGCCCAGTGCCAGATAGATTCTACTAAGTGGGGACCCTACCTTTCATATGATTTTGTCACTCAGGAGTACCAGAGCCTACAACCTTTGGTTTGGGAGATTCATCCTGAGATTATCAAGCCACCTGTCATAACAAATTATGCAGATTACCTGGCTCTACATCCTTTTCCATGGATTTTCATTCCTGATGAGCTAGTGCCACTACCTGGTGAGGAGGATGTTGTTATTGCCAAGGGTTGCTGATAGAAGAGAGAGGAGGGTGGCGAGGAGGAGGAGGATGTTGAGAGAAGTGGTGACGAGGAGGATAGTAGTGATGATGAGGGAGATGGAGATGGTGGTCATGATGGAGGAGGTGGTCATGATGGAGGAGATGGTGGGGCAGGTGGATTAGTGCAAGTGGATTAGGTCTAGCTATGGATGTCCAGGGTGATATGGTGCCCTGTAAGAGGCAATCACTGATAGCTCCTACTGAGCAATGTGTGCATATTGGGATACCATCACAACTTTACAGGTGTAGGTGTAGACCTTATAGGGTTAGTTGATATAGGCTCAGGATTTATTGGTGTAGACATAGACATAGATGTAGACATAGGCCCAAACCCACACATAGAATCTTGCTCAAGTATAGGCATAGTTGTTAGTTGGTCAGACAAAAATTGCTTCTTTGATGACTGAGAGAGATGTAGCTAAATAGGTTTCAGAGTAGGCATAGATTACAGCTAAGAGATACAGAGATTGGTTGATGGTATGTCTATGGATGATTACATGAGAGAGGTTCTCTATGTTGGTAGAAAGGTGGAGTATTATAGAGGAAAATAACATGATGTTGTTACCTCCGAGCAGAGATTTAGTTATGCCCAATCTCAATCAGTGAGGAGCTAGTCTAGGACTATTAGCACGGGTGTGACACAACCTCCACAAAGAGATCCAAGAGATCCTAGTACATATGGTGGGGGAGGTACTAGCCTAGAGATGGCTACATTGTCTAGAGCTAGCACCACATAGCTCCATGATGTGATTCCATGATATATGAGATATGATGTATACTCTGGCTTTTTGATTTTCAACCATTTTTGATGTTGTATCTCTTTTCATTTCAAACATCATTGTATACTTGACATTATGATTTGTTTAGATCTATATGATATGCAACAGATTGATTGATCTATATGTGTTCTATATGGTTCTATGATGGATGTATTTAATTTCTTATTCTATATGTCATGAGATGATTTATATGATACAATGGTGGATGCATTTAATGATCATGATGATATGCTATGGTTTATGATGTTCTATCTCTGATGTTAAAATTGTAATTATGTGAATAATAATGATGTATATATGCATGATGTGTGTAGTATTTACATGGATAATAGTTGTATGATAATATGTATATCCAAATGATATGAATATGTATCAATATGTATGATTTTTGAATATGATGTTTCAACGATATATGAAAATGATGTAAATGGGATATGATGCACTTTTATTTTTGGGTATTTTAAATGCATATAGATGACATAATAAATGGATGAATGAATGATGAATATAACGATACTTTGAATGTATGAAATATGATATGATAAATGGATGAATGAAAATGCAACTACATAGAGATTTGTTTTTGATATTTTCCTTATGCAATTTAGATGATGTGATGATTTGAAAAATATGATATGATGTAAAATATATGATGGAATGTATGAATAATGAAATGAAATGATAAATTATTTCTAATGTATGTAATGGAATGATTATGCGATTATATGATAATGATGATGTTTTCGTTAATATCAAGTATACTCAATTCATTCATGAGAAAATATAGCATCATTTATGAATCCTTCACTAGCTTTTGTAACAAATACTCTCCTAATGCAAAACTAACATGAATGCAATCTAATTTTACCATGAAAATCTATATGCAATCATTTTCATCTTAACAGTCCATTTATCAATATTTTTATCATCATTGAGCTTTTAAAATGTTGAAAGTGAGTACAAACATCAATGGTATAATGTAGACCAATGATGACCTGAGTATTACTTTCATGATTTTTGATATTGCAAGTGAACACAAGCATCTAGGTATAATTAAACCAAGATGACCTGAACATTTCTTGCATAAACAAAGAAGAATCAATCATTGTAATATGTGAATTCTGAATGTCATCAGTGATACTTTGTAGAGCACATCTTGTGACAATTCACACAAAATAATGATCAATTCATAAACAACAGACAAAGTAAATACCATTCTCCTTCCTAGCTCCTCTAGTTCAATACATCATCAAGTTGCTCCAAAGAAATGATAACAAAAATCAAAGTACAACATTTGAACATTCAAGCTTAAATCAATAAAATCATGATTCAAAAGGATATCATCCACCTAAAGTTGTCTTGATTTGATATGATTTTAGTTGTGTTGATGTGGATGGTTGATTTCCTGAAATGTTATGATGTTTGATGTATGTTCAATGTTGAGTTTCCCAATGATCATTGTATTTGTTGCGTTGTCATTCTGTTGTTTGTCTATTTGATTAAGCTCAAAGTTTATTGCCCCCAATGAGTTCAAGATTTTTCCCCCAAGCTAGGGTGAGACACAACCATGTTGCCAAGATATGTACAAGAAGTCCTTCCATCAAATGATAAATGGAATGATGGTGAAAGTGAAAGATCAAGACATGTCTCAAATAGATGGAAAAAATAGTTTAAATCACAAGTAGCGCATGCTTCTAGGTTTTCACTACATGTTTTTTTTGTATTTTTCTATCACCAAGACACCTGTTTGCTAGGTTTTCATCAAGGCAACCTTTTTTCAAGACTTGAACTATGCACTAGGTGATTCAGGTGTAGAACTTTCTAAGATAGATACTATTGACAGGTTCATTAAGCAAATCCCCTTCAACTATAGATAGTTGATAGGCTCCAGATCCATAGACTGATATGACAACAAAAGGACCTAGCTAGTTATGTTCAAATTTTCCTTTCTTTTCTCTATCTTGTTGATTTCTAGGGTTTTCTTTTAGGACCAAGTCACCAACCTATAAGACTCTAGGATTTAACTTATGATCGTAGCTTGTGGAAATTCTTTGTTGATATTCCTTTAGATGGTTCACAACATGTTGAAGACGTGCATCCAAAAATTCCAGTTCCTGAAGTCTAGAGACTCTATAATCCTCATATGTAATAATACCCTTCAGTGATACACAAAGTGATGGTATTTCCACCTCAATAGGTAGGATGGCCTCTAATCGATATACCAAGGAATATGGTGTAGCTCTTGTAGGTGTTCAGATGCTAGTTCAGTATGCCCAGAGAGAAAGATTTAATTGAACGTGCCAATCACGTCCAACATTGTTGATAGTCTTTTTCAAGATTTTTAGAATTAGTTTGTTGGAAGCCTCTTCTTTGCCATTTCCTTGAGGATAGTATGGTGTTGAAAAAGAATGTTGGCTATGAAACCTCTCGCACAATTCTTGGACATTCTGATTCTTAAAAGGTCAACCATTGTCTATAACAATGGACTGAGGTATGCCATACCGATAGATGAGGTAATTCAGAATGAAAGAAGAAATCTACTTTCCAGTGATTGTTGTTAAGGGGACCACTTCTATCCACTCTGTAAAGTATTTCATTGCTGTTATTATGAATTTGTGTCCATTGGATGAAGATGGATTAATATTTCCTACCAGGTCCAGTCCCCACTGACAAAAGGGCCATGTTGAATTAAATGGTTGAAATTCTTGTGCTAGTGCATGGATTAAGTTACCATGTATTTGACATTTTTTTCACTTCTTAACAAACTAAAAAGACTCCTCCATGTTCGGCCAATAATACCCCAAATGAAGGAGTTTCTTTGCTAGGGTTAGTCCACTTGAATGAGTTCCACAAATACCTTCATGAACCTCATGTAAAGTTGTCTCAGATTCATTATGTTCTAGAAACTAGAGAAGAGTACCATCTAGACCTCAATGGTAAAGTACGTTAGAAATTAAGGTATTTCGTGCAATTTGGCAAATGAAGTTACGTTTCTAGTTTCTAGAAAGATTGGTAGGAAGGATATTGTCTGAAGGTAAGCATAGGTCTTTCTATAGATTGAGGATTCAACATCAAATATAAGAAATATGATTTGAGATTCAAGATTATTATATGCATGATTAGACACTTGTTCTACCATAAACTCATAATGACCTCACTTTTCTAGAATCTGCAATAGAGAAACAATTGTCACCATTGTATCAATAGCCTTGTTTTCTCCCCTTTGAATCTGTTCAAATTTGATCTCCAGAAAGTACTTTTTGAGATCATCCACCATGTTCTTATACGACATCAACTTCTCATCTTTGGTTTGATATTTATCATTTACCTGATAAATGACTAGTTGTGAATATCCATATACTTGTAGCTCTGTAATCTTCCATTCAACTGCCACTTTTATGACAATGATTAATGCCTTATATTCCGTCACATTATTTGTGCATGGAAACATGAGTTTGTATGACTTTGGGATGGTATATCCTTGAGGTGTAACAAACAAAATTCTTGCACCTAATCCACATTGTGTGAATGACCCATCAAAATAAAGCAACCATTGTTGTGTGGTCATAGTAAGAATGTCTGCATCAGGAAACTCAATGTTCATTGGATGATTATCTCATAGTGGAGCTTTGAATAACTGATAACTATCACCTAACCCTTGATGGATCTTCGATCTACATATTGGATGTCAAATTCACTTAAGATCATGACCCACTTGGCTAGTCTTCCTATTAGGGCATCCCTGCTGAGTAAATACTTTAATGGATCAATATTTTCTATAAGTTTAACCATTTGGGTAAACATGTAATTCCGCAACTGCTAGGTAGCAAATACCACCACCAAAAAATCTTTCTTGATGAAGGTGTAATTTATTTCATAACCATTCAGAGTCCTGCTGATATGATAAATAGCTTGTTCCTTTCCTACATGATCTTCCTATGCTAATAAAGCACCTAGAGAAATCTCAATTCTTGTAATGTATAGTAATAATGGTCTATCTTCTGTAGGTGGCATAAGTATGGGTGGTGACATCAGGTATTGTTTTATTTGGTTGAAAGTTGTTTCACACCCTTGATCCCATTTGAACGAGACATTCTTAGGTACCAAGTGATTGAATGGATAACTTTTACTTGCTAATTAGGAGATAAATCTCCCAATTAATTGTAGCCTCCCCTATAGAGACCGTAGTTGATTGATATTCTTTGGTGGTGACATTTCCATTATAGCCTTGACGTTAGCAGGATCCACTTTGATACCCTTTTCTGACACTATGTATCCTAGAAGGTTTGTTGAAGTAACCCCAAACACACATTTCATAGGATTTAATCATCCACGTAATCCTCCATAAAGGTATGCATCATGTCATGGAAGATGGTGGTCATTGCTCGTTGATATGTGACCCCTACATTTTTCAACTAAAAGGGCATGACGTTCCAGCATAATGTGCCCCATGTACATGTGAATGTAGTCTTCTCCTAATCTTCTGGTTCTATCTTGATTTGGTTGTAGCCTAAAAAGTCATCCATTAATGATAACATGGCATGTATAGTTGTTAAGTCTACAATAATGTCAATGTTTGGTAAATGAAAATCATCCTTTGAGCATGCCTTGATCAGATGTTTGAAATCAGTACATATTATGATACTATTATCTAGTTTAGAAACAAGTACAATATTAGAAATCCACTCACCATAATCAATAGATCTAATGAATCCTACATCTAACAATTTTTTTAACTTTGTATTTACCAACAAGGCAATATGCAAATGCATTTTTCTTAGTTTTTTCTTCATAATTTTTATCCCAAATGGTAGAGATAAATGATGCATCAAAAGATATAGATCTAACCCTTGCATATCATAGTAAGACCAAGCAAAGTTAATGTGTCTTTCTTCAAATAACTTGGAGAATTCAGGCTTTTCTTGTTCAGTCATAGATGCTGCCAGATGTAGAATTTTTTCCTTCTCTATTGTTCCAAGATTGATAGACTATGTAGGCTCCACCAATACTAATGATCTTTCATGATAGTGTTCCAGAAGGGTGTCAAATCTCCCATCTTTTAGTGCCTTAGAGAGGTTTTCACCGTCAGATGCATTCTTTATTTTTACTTTTTCGAGATCTAATGCTGCCATTGAATGGTTTTCACCATTAGATCCATTATTCCTATTTTCAATTTTGCAATTGGAAAATTTGACACCCTCCTGATTCAAAGTATCATTATGAGATTTATGAGTATAACTTGTGTCAGGTGTGTCACTACATAGGAAATTAACGATAGCAACATCATTTGCAAAGATAGGTACATCATTAGGTTCAGTTGGGTCCTAGTCATAAGTTGAACAAGATGTATTAAAGGTAAAAAGTCATCAAATTGACTAGGGTCAATGACAATGAGAGTTCCTATAGCAATGTTGTCAAAATTTTCAATGGTGATGTCAAGGTCTATGATATTACTCTCCTCCAAGTCATCTATCTCACTCGATATTTGTTCATCCTCACTTGAGTCATCAATATTTTGTGATCCAAATACAAGGGGTCTAGTCCCTATACTTTGTCCCTCCTCACATGTGGGTACATACTCTTTTATAGCAACAACTTGTATGTCCTTGTATGATATTTTTGATAAAGAATCCCACTCATACTAATTAGAATCTGTTTCAAAACTTTCTCTCATTTGAAGGATCCTTTCCACAACTTGTTGAATGATTTCTTCTTTTGTTTCCCCTGTATAACCCAAGCCTATTTTGTCTTTTGGATGAAGTGTGAGAGGTTGAATGGATTCTATGATGCCCTCTTTTCTTTTTCCAATAGGTCCTTGTCCTTCATATCCCATTTTCTCTAATATTGTTTTTCCCTTGCCATATTGAATTGTCTTTATGCTAATATTTTTTGATGTAGATGCTTCCTCATCTTTGTAGAGCCAATTGAGGATGGCCTTATCTTCATATTCATCTTCTAAGGTACATGTTACCCATTTTTCACTCATTGGTTCAAAAGGGTAGAATTTTTTTTAAACTAAGGAAGATAAGGTACATTTTATTATCCTCCATCACATTCAAATATATAAATGAAAAGTCTGAAAAGATTACAACTACATACCATTACATTCATACATATGCATGTAATAGAGAAAGATTCACATATTTCTATAAAATGTAGTCTTTATTGAATGTGATAAGTTACATGTGTCTCACACAGTAAGTTGTGAGACTAACTTTTCTTTGATACAAATAAAGGTAAATCAATACATGAATAAATGAAGGAAAATAAATAAGCATGTAGAATGGATGACCAGACATTGCCTGAATGAATGGTTGAGGTTTGTCTCGCTCTGATGTTGTCCTCATTGCTTGTCCTTCCTAGTTTCCATGCACTCCTATTCCTACAGTGGTCAAGAAATGTGCTAGAGTTGTACTCTAAACAATGAAAGGTCATAACCATACATGATCATTTATATTATCCACCTATCTATGTATCAATTTATCTCCATGTGCATCAAAAGACCAATGAATGCCTTAGGTGTTTAGGAAAACCATTTGGTCAATGTACACACAAAAGATAGTCATTTTTCCTAACTTGTTTGTTCCACGTGCAGTTATTTTCAGATCAAATGAGTGGAGAAAAATGTGGCTCCCACAAGGGTTGAGCCCAGCTCATAGTAATGATATGCAAGTCTGAATAATATCAGTGCTATAAGTTAATTTTACTTTCAAATTGCACTGCAAATTTAAGTGAGCAGTGATCTAAGCTTCAATTAAGTCATCCTTCAAGAATAATAAAATAGAATACTATTATGCCAATCTTTCAGTTATTCTCTTCCTTGTTGGTAAGAAATGAAAGAGAGGGTTAAGCAATAAGAGTGATGTTTGAAAAAAGAAGAGTTTGAAAATTTGGAGCATTCAAGAAGCTTCTATCACAAAAATATGATAGAGAGAGCAAAAAGTCAACATGACTGCCCTGAGGCCCAAAACAATATCCATCAAGAGTAGCATAACATTGAAGATTCAGAAAAGAGGTCTTTGACAGTAGCAAGCTACACTATTGTGTTCAATATAAAAGTAGCAATGCCATGTACCACAATAGTAAAAGTTTTGATAACTAGGTATAAAGGTCAAGCAACAGTTATAAGTAGTTCATTATTGATTGGTTGAAGCTTTTTTCTCATACATTGTAAATATGAGAATAATTATTCATAGTGACAGTTGGTGATACTAAAATTGCATTTCAGGGGAATGACATCATGCAGATATTCATAGTCTTGTATTATGGAATGCAATTTTAGTACAACATAATATGGGAAATCATATGAAACAAAATGAAATGCTTATGCAAGAAACTACAAATCCTTGTTTATTATGGAATCACAATAGATCCAATATATTTTTAGTAGAACAATGACAATAAAAAGATGCTAAAGTCTTGAAATACAGTCCTCTTGATTGTAATTCTGAATAATATATGGTGAACAACCATAAATTATCATAGCCTTGGAAACTATGAATGAAATTTATGATAGTGAATTCAAAGATCTAGGCGTGGACAACCTTTAAGGCAGTCAAAACAAAGAAAAGAGAAGTCTAATGATAGAAGAAGCTAATGAATGTAGTGAAACAACAAGCATTGAATGCTTATAGCAGCTAACAAGAAGAATGAAGCCTTCATTTTTCTGAACAAAGCCCTCTACCAAAAAAATGCATGAAAACAATAGTCATGAGTATAAAGACAGTCCAAATGCAAGAGACCAACAAAATACAACTGCATTTCACATTACTCAAGGTTCGGCCATTCAAGAGAATGATTTTTTCTGCTATCTACAAATAAAGGTTTTCGCATGGAGGCCTGGGTGTTGTGCATATTCCATTTTTATTGCAAACACATAGTTCAAATGAAAGAGGCCTAAAAAGATATAGTCGAAGGTATAATGGTTTTTCCAGAATTCTCATTGAGGAAACCATAAAATTCATGACATCTTAGTAAAAAATGAAATTGCTCATGTAACAAATCATCAAAAATTAACAAAAACAATTGATATTTTTGATGGAGCATAGCATACCACACTGTATTGCATGAATTTTTTCTAAAATGCCAGGTTCTCATCTAGATTCACCTCCAAAAGCATGTAACCTTCGATTTGTGCATAGGTCATGGCGGTGCATCAAAATAGAGGAAATGTAAGGAGCAAAATGAAATGATGGTGTGAGTTTTGATCTTTAAGGTTTCTTCTGCCCTAAAATACTGCTAATATAAAGGCATGTTTCTTTCCTTTTATTTTAAGAACTTTGCGATAAACTAATACCCATGACCTTCTCACTAAGTTGTGTTTTGCAAAGACTTGGTCAATATTCCTTTTTCATATGTTTTCTAAAACATAGGCCAACGCATTACCCTTTTATTTTGCATTTTGTTTTGAAATTGTTAAATATTTACTTAAGTGGTGTATTTATAAACCACTTAGTTTATATTATTCTAAATGCAAAAAAAGGATATAGTTGAGTCTTAATGACAAGGAGAGGGTATATAGGGAGGTTATTTTCAGTTACCCAACATTGGGAGCAAAAATAAGGATATTTGAAGTCAATTTAGAAACATTTTGAGCATATTTAGGGACCTTTTTATGGTTTGATAAGATTAACTTGACTTTTCCAACCTTGGAGAGTCGTTTTGATGAAGATTTAGGTCCTAAATTTTTGGCTTTATGGGTGCTTACGAAAATGAGGTTTTTTAGAACCTTATTTTGTGGAGCAACTTATGTGTTTGACTACTTACCTATTTTGTAACTCATTTTTTGAGTCAGTTCTAAATAGGTAGATAAAAACTTTGTGACTTTGAGAGTCCCTTGTCATATATTTTGTAGGTTTTGTAACTCATTTGGAGCATAATATACAAAGTTTACCTTGGTCACTAATGATGATTCAAATTACCTTCTCGTTCTTGCCAAGTGTTGTGCATTTTTCAGGTTAATGATCAAGTTATTTTTTTAATTTCTTCTATTTCCTAATAACTTTATCTCTTGTTTGCATACTTTCCTTTGCAAAAGTTGCATTATATAGATGACAAACTGTGTTTATAGAATTGCACATGAATTTTAATTTGTGGAAATTATTTTCCTTCTTAAAAATGTGTGTAAATCAAACCTGTTTGTGAAACATTAATGCATAACTTACAATTTTTTTTTTTGTAATTTTATGTTGATCATCAATATTCAAGTGTAAATCAAAGTATCCCATAGCTCTTATCAATTTGGTGTATCATCCTTTCCATTTCATATTTTCAGTATTTTCTATTTTATACAGCCATATTCTTACCCTTTTCTATCAAATCTATAGTCTTGGTGATATTACTAGTTAGGAACCAGCCTAGAACCTGGAGGTTTCATTTCATTTCAAGTGTCCCGCATAGAAGTGAATCCAATGTTTTTACCAAACTGCTGAGACTTGTGTAGTTCAAAATCGGGTGCAAATTTTGGTAACAAACAATTTTGGCACACCCAATGGGACAAAGTCAGAAATAATTGTATGAGTTGTTTTGATGTGTTGATAGTGAGCTAATAGCCTTTTAGAGATTGTTTTTCTAGCATATCTGGCGACTCTATGTGGAGAAAAAAGATCAATGCATTTGATTATATGAGAAGAATAGAAACCAGAATTTCAAAATTTGTAGAGTTTCTACATTTATCCCATCCAAGAAGAAAAGGGAGAGCACTCAAAAGGACTATTCCTTCCCCCAGAGTTCATTCAACATCACCTGGTGTAAGTGACAAGGCACTATTTTCATACGAAAGGAGAAGAAGAAGAGACCCTCTTGCTAGGCGTTCAACATCACCTGCCCTTAGAACATAACTTTCTATCTCTTCTTTTAGGGCTTTCAATTGTTTAACAAGTAGTATTTCTACTACAACAAATAATTTTCAATCAAGTTTAAGTTCAGTACCAGTCAATTCAAGCTCTACTTCAACAAGCATACCAATGCATTCCAGCTCAATGGCAACACCAAGAGCCTTTTCTTTCATACCATTCAATCATGATAGTCCCCTTAATCTAGTACAACATGATGGCATTCCATTGGTAGCGTTAAAAGGGTTACTAGAGTTTACTGGAGAAGGAAAAGTAATGCCTTTTGAAAATATCATAGATGTGGCAACATTGTGCAATGTGCATCATGTAACACAAGAAAGTGTAGTTGTGAGATTGTTAGCTGCATCTTTCAAGAAGAAGGCATTGGAATGGTTTAGAAGCTTGCCGGTGGGCTCTATAAGAACATGGGATGAACTTGGTGACGAATTTACCAAATTTTTTGAGGAAAAATATAATCACCTATCTTTGGTAGAGTAGTTACAACCATTAAAAGAGCCCCACAAGAGAAAATGATGGATTTCAACATCCGATTTCAAAATACTTGGAACATAATACCTGTTATGGTAAGACCTTCTGCTGACTATGCATTCTTATACTATTTGAAAAGTTTAAATAATGATATTTTAGTCATGATACAGTCCATGGGGGGTACTTCTTTACCTCAGGCTTATTGTATAGCCATTAAAGCAAAAAATAACCTCATTCAAGCAAGCAAGATAGCACCTAGGCCACCTATGCCCTACTTCCTTGGAATTCAATCAAATATGCCATTACAAATGCCATCTTTAGCCCCTTTACTTGTTGTTCTAGCAATACCCACTGTTGTAAGTCACAAAATGTCACCTGCTGGGCCATCAAGTGAGTTGCAAGAGATCAAATCTAGGCAACAAAAAATAGAAAGTATTTTATAGACTATGGGAAATGAGTTGATCAGCATGAAGAAACGGTATCAAGGGGCAAGGCCAAATTTTCAACAGCAGAACCAGCAGCAAGGTCAGAATGCAAGTTAGTCTTATCAAAACCAAGGATATCAGTATCAAAAAAATAGGCAATCCTATCAAGGTGCTTATCAGAGGAAAAATGTTAACCAGAGACCGTTCCAACCATATAATCTAGCTCCTCTTAATGTTGTAAATCCAGTGAAAGATATGGTTCCAGCCCATAATAACTTTGTGACAGAAAATGAATGATGTTATTCGTGTAATCAAGCACATAACACAGCTTCATGCTCAAATGGGGTAGTTAATCAGGCACTTATGGTTCAAAATTCTGTTAGTCCACAGCTAGGCGCACCTACTAGTATACCTAAACAATAATCAAATATACATTATAATGAGACTGAATTTCTAAATTGGCAAGGTGAAGAGTTTTGCAGTGTGGATGGTGATTGAGCAATTTCATCCAATACACGAGATAAGAAAAGAGCTCTAGAGGTGGAGCAATTAGCTGATAAAAACAAGGGACCTGCAACTATAGAAGCATCATCCACACCTATTCCAAATGTACCAAAGAGAACTACTATCTTACCAATCAATGAGCAGCCTCACAAGAATGTGGAACAGACTACTGCTAAAGTACACCAAAAGATACCTTTAATTGTACCTTACAACATTGTGGATAGTATGAAGAAGATGAATGTGAATATGATTGTGGGATTCCTTAAGTATTCCTGGACAGGCTGATTTGCTTAAAAAGGCATTGTTTGAAGATGAAAATCCTCAAAAAGTCGCTGATGATTCCCAAAAGGTTGTGATGACTAATGATGATCAAACGAAAGTTGCTAATCCTAGTAGCAAAGGAAAATCTATGATTCAAGGTAAGAACATGAGACCTCCTCCGTTCTATGTTTCATTGATTATTGGGAAAAAATTAGTGAACAATTTTATGGTAGATAGTGGTGCTACCTATTCTGTGACGCCCAAGCAAGTAGCTGATTAGTTAGGATTAAAATATGAGCCTTTAGAGAAAGGATTTGTCCAGCTAGATGGATTATCTATTAATACAGTGGGTCTTATCAAAGATGCTAGCTTAACTCTGCATGCTTGCCCTAATTTTTTGATCTCCCAAGACATCTATGTAGTAGATTTTCCCCCGTATTTTGGGTTATGTTTGTCAAGATAGTTCACAGCTAAAATAGGAGGATACCTTTCATCTGACTAGTCTCACATGTTGTTCCATACTAGGTATGGAACCAAAGTAACCATTAAGTCTGAGTTGCTTGCAAAAGACAATATAGAACCCTATATACCTAGTGCAATAAATACCAATTGCATAATTTTTGAACAAGATGAGCATACTGTTGTCTCTGATCCTTGTACTATTGTTAATGATATTCTTGATATAATTTTAGATGAGTGGGTAGCAGGCCAAACTTTTAGTGCTGAAAGTGACTTGGTGTTGGATGCTGGTATGGGTAATTACATGTTTGAAGAAGCTAACATAGTGATGCCTAATTTGGTTAAGAGGTTAGAGAATGATTTTGATCAACAAGATGAAGTTTGGGAAATGTATTTTGATGGCTCAAGGAGAAGGCGTGGTGCTAGTGGGGGTGCATTATTGGTTTCCCCAAGAGATGAAAGATATTATGCAACCTTTAGGTTTGCATTTTCGTGCACTAATAACACAGTAGAATATGAAGGTCTTATTCAAGGGCTTGAATGGGTGAGGAAATGTGGAATTAAGTGTTTATAGGTGTATGGGGATAGTGAATTGATAGTAAATCGGGTTAGAGGCCTGAATGTTGTTAAAAATGATGTTCTTATATTGTATAAGTATAGGGTTTGGGACCTCATAGAGGATTTTGAAGCTTTCAATATTATTTCAATTCTAAGAAATTAGAATCAACATGCTGACAGGTTAGTAGTTGTGGGGGCTCAGTTTGACATTTTGAACAACATAAGGAAGGAATGTAATCTATAGCACATCAAGGTTATTATCAGGCCTTCAGTGCCTAATAACAATGTTAACTGGCAAGTCTTTGAGAGTGATGAGAAAATTCTGTAGTTTCTACTTGAAGAGGATGTGTTTACAACATCAAACCAAGAGAAAATCAAACAACAGTACGGAGACCAGGTACTGCGATTGAAGAACAAAAAATTGCCTAAGGGATTGGTCACCTTAGAAAGTACTTTCAACTCTGATGATTAGGCCAAAATTAACAAAGCCAATTTACTAGTTCAACAAAATCACTATAAGGACTTAGAAATTGCACCCAAGAAAAGCCTCAAGATAGAAAAAATAAACTTTGCTACTAAAAAGTAGTCTTTTCGGCAATTATTCCAAGAATTCATTGACATATTTGCTAGAGGGGAATAGAGATTTGAAGGGATTTGATCCACGCCTTGCACACGATACAATAGAATTGGAGCCAATAGCAAAACCCATAAGGGTAAAACAAAGGCCAGTCAATCCCAAATTGGAGCCATTAATGCAGAAGAAGAAGATCAATTTAAAACTGCATTCACCACAAAGTGGGGCACAATGGCATACAGGAAAATGCCATCTAGTTTGTCTAGTGCTGGAAACACCTTCCAAAAGGCTATGGACATGGCCTTTAGTAACTTAAAGTATAAGTTTGTTTTAGTATACCTTAACGACATCATTGTCTATTCCAAGAAGACAACAAATCATATTGACCATTTGAGGTAGATTTTTGAACGTTGTCGAGAGTTTGGTATATCATTGAATCCCAAGAAATGTGTTTTCTCTGTTCATGAAGGAAAGCTTCTTAGGTATGTAGTATCTAAAAAGGGAATCACTGTAGATCCTAAAAGAGTTGCAACAATCTCAGAGTTTCCTTTACCTTAGCATAAGAAAGGACTTCAAAGTTTCATTGGTCGTATTAATTTTGTCAGGAGGTTTTTGCCTGATATAGCAGCCTTGTTAAAGCCCCTTACAACTATGTTAGGAAAGAATGTAGAGTTTAAATGGACCCAAGAAGCAAAGGACAGTTTTCAGTTGATCAAGGAGGTGTTAGCTTCAGCCCCAACATTAGTCAACCCAGATTTCAGCAAGGATTTTACCTTGTACGCTTTTGGTAGCTTTGACATAATTTCTACAATTTTGGTGCAGAAAAATGCATAAGGGCTAGAGCAGCCCATTGCTTTTTTCAGTAAGGGTTTGGAAGACTATGAGTAGAAGTATACCTTCATAGAAAAAAATGTGCTAGCTATTGTGAAAAGTTTGAAGAAATTTAGACATATGTTGTCTCATAAAAAAATTCATCTACAAGTGGCACATCCTAGTGTGAAAGAGTTTTTACTCAGCAAAGATCTAAATGAAAAATGGGCTAGGTGGATCACAAAAGTTATGGAGTACGATGTGGATGTTCAAGTCACCAAGTTGGTGAGGGGAAAGGGTTTATGCTAGTAGTTGGCTAAAGAATATTTTTCAGCAGTAACGGATGAAAGAGACTCAATTTTGGTTAATGTTGGGACAATAGACAATAAAACTATTAGCTGGTTGTAGGAGATGTCACTTTTTTTGACAACTGGGGAATGTCCACCTAATCTGAATAGAACAAAAATGAGGTATTACCAACTTTAGTCTATTCATTTTGTCTTGATTGACGATGTGTTGTATAGGAAGGATCACAGTGGAGTATTGCTCAGGTGTATTGATAATGATCAAGTGGATCAGAAATTACATGAGTTCCATGATGAACCTTCTGGAGGTCATTGTGCTTCAAGGAAAACAACATATAATATTTTAAGAGCAATCTATTATTGGCCTAATTTTTTTAAAGATGCACATACATATTTCAGGAGATGTGCCAAATGTGCCTTATTTTTAGGCAAAGAAAAGCTTGTTGCTTTGCCATTGCAACCAATTCAGATAGAGCAGTTGTTTATGAAGTGGGGAATTGATTTTATAGGGGAAATCAATCCACCCTCAAGTGCAGGCCATCAGTGGATTATAACAACAAAAAACTATTTTACACGATGGACAAAAGCTTTGCCTCTGAAGGAAGCTAATGAAACAATAGTGCTAAATTTTTATGAGGATATTGTTTGTAGATTTGGAGTCCTAGACTCTATAATTTTTGACAATGCCTTGGAATTTGTTGGTTTGAAAGTTGTTGACTAGACGTTGAAGAATGGGATTTACTTGAATACAAGCTCCAACTATTATCCTCAAGGCAATGGACTTGCAGAGTCCACTAACAAGAATCTGGTTAATATTATCAAAAGGACACTTCAAAACAATTAGAGGGATTGGCATGCCAAACTGAAGACTACTCTTTGGGCAGAAAGAATTACCCCTAAGAAGGTGATTGGGAATTCACCTTACATGCTGGTGTATAGTAAAGAAGCAAAATTACCTATTTCTATTGAGTTACCCATCTTGGACATTTCTAGCCAGCTAGTTTTGTTTGAACAGACTGATCCACTTGCCTTAAGATATACTCAGCTGATGGAGTTGGAAGAAACCAGGAACAAGGCTATGAAGAACATGGAATATCAACAAATCCTAAATAAAAGAACATTTGACAAGAAAACTAGATCAAGGGATTTCATGGTGGGAGATCTTGTGCTGAAATGGGATGTACTAAAGAGCAGGCTGGACCATCATACCAAGTTTGACAACATGTGGATGGGTCCATTTATCATCAAAGAGTGCAAAGAACATAATGCTTTCCAACTGGCCACAATTGAAGGTGAAGTGCTTCCTATCCCAGTTAATGGGATACACCTCAAGCCTTGTTTTGAGGTTTGATGAGTTCCTCTTTGTACATTCTTTAGGTTAGATTTCATGCTTTAAATAAGTGTTGTTGCACTTTAGTTTAGTTGTTGTTTCATTCCCTAAGTGTTGTTCCAACATAGTAAGTAGTTTCACTTTAGTTTTTGCCCTATTTTCAATAAATTTCCAAGTGACCTGTTATGTTCTAAGAGTCTCAAGTGAGTTACAACCATGAACAAAAAAGCTCTAGGTTTGTTTCTGAGATTTTCTAATGACTCCATGCCCAATGGACGAGTTTAGGCTATTGGTTTTCATGTTTAATAGGCAAACATCCAGCAAAGGTCACAAGAAATGTTACCCATTTTTCACTAATTGGTTCAAAAGGGTAGAATTTGATTTAAACTGAGGAAGATAACGTACATTTTATTATCCTCCTTCATCAAATTCAAATGTATAAATGAAAAATATGAAAATATTACAACTACAAACCATTACATTCATACATATGCATGTAATAGAGAAAGATTCACATATTTCTAAAAATGTAGTCTTTATTGAATGTGATAAGGTACATGTGTCTCACATAGTAAGTCGTGAGATTGACTTTTCTTTGATACAAATAAAGGTAAATCAATACATGAATAAATGAAGGAAAATAAATAAGCATGTAGAATGGATGACCAGTCATTGCTTGAATGACTAGTTGAGATTTGTCTCGCTCTGATGTTGTCCTCATTGCTTGTCCTTCCTAGTTTCCATGTGCTCCTATTCCTACAGTGGTCAAGCAATGTGTTAGAGTTGTACTCTAAGCAATGAAAGGTCATAACCATAAACAATCATTTATATTATCCACCTATCCATCTATCAATTTATCTCCATGTGCATCATAAGACCAATGAATGCCTTAGGTGTTTAGGAAAACCATTTGGTCAATGTACACACAAAAGAAATTCATTTTTCCTAACTTGTTTGTTCCATGTGTAGTTATTTTCAGATCAAATGAGTGGATACAAATGTGACTCCCACAAGGGTTGAGCCCAGCTCATAGTAATGATATGCAAGTCTAAATAATATCAGTGCTATAAGTTAATTTTACTTTCAGATTGCATTGAAAATTTAAGTGAGAAGTGATCTAAGCTTCAATTAAGTCATCATTCAAGAATAATCAAATAGAATACTATTATGCCAATCGTTCATTTATTCTCTTCCTTGTTGGTAATAAATGACAGAGAGGGTTAAGCAGTAAGAGTGATGTTTGAAAAAAGCAGAGTTTGAAAATTTGGAGCAGTCAAGAAGTTTCTGTAACAAAAATATGATAGAGAAAGCCAAAAGTCAACATGACTTCCTTGAGGCCCAAAACAATATCCATCAAGAGTAGCATAAGAATAAAGATTCAAACAAGAGGTCTTTGACAGTAGCAAGCTGCACTATTGTGTTCAATATCAAAGTAACAATGCCATGTACCACAACAAAAAAAGCTTTGATAACTGGGTATAAAGGTCAAGCAACAATTATAAGTAGTTCATTATTGATTTGTTGAAGCTTTTTTCTCATACATTGTAAATATGAGAATAATTATTCATAGTGATAGTTGGTGATGCATGAAAAGCCAATCATTGAAGATTGTTTTAGTACAGGAACACCGTTCCATGAGTTTACTTGAGAAGGGGGTTTTTCATTCACAATTAATGAATTGAAAAATTCACTAGTTTAAGTAGTAAGCATCTAAGGAATGAAGGCACAACAATAGTTAGATCAAATAATACAAACAAATACATTCATGGCATGATGCTCAACGAAATTACAATGCATAGAAGGTAGTAATCTACAGGAGTTTATGATTATGTGAATTAAATAGTTTCAATTTAAGAATTGGTACTTGATCAATAGTATTGCTGAGTGAGAGACTAAGAACAGTGATCTGTCTTGTCAAAGAGCTACGATTTCCATAGTCAATAGCTATCCTTGAGTGCATAGGGAAAGAATATCAAGGCTCAACCTTTATTGAGCAGATTTAAATAAAAACTATGAGTAGTTGAGTAAGCAAGTTTCTACACTGTACATTGTCATTAAGTCACAACCATGAAAGATTCAAGGAGCTACAAATTTCTCAAGGGAATGACATCATGCAAATATTCATAGTCTTGTATTATGGAATGCAAATTTAGTACAACAGAATATGGGAAATCATATGAAATAAAATAAAATGTTTATGTAGGAAACTACAAATCCTCATTTATTATGGAATCACAACAAATCCAGTATATTTTTAGTAGAACAATGACAGTTAAAAGATGCTAAAGTCTAGAAATATAGTCCTCTTGACTGTAATTCTAAATAATATACGGTGAACAACCATAAATTATCATAGCCTTGGAAACTATGAATGAAATCTATGACAGTGAATTCAAAGAGCTAGGTGTGGATAGCCTTTAAGGCAATCAAAACAAAGAAAAGAGAAGTCTAATGACAGAAGAAACTAATGAATGCAGTGAAACAACAAGCATTGAATCCTTATAGCAACTAACAAGAAGAATGAAGCCTTCATTTTTCTGAACAAATCCCTCTACAAAAAAATGCATGAAAACAACAGTCATGAGTATAAAGATAGTCCAGATGCAAGAGACCAACAAAATACAACTACATTTCACATTACTTGAGGTTCGGCCATTCAAGAGAATGATTTTTTCTAGTGTCTACAAATAAAGGTTTTCACATGGTAGCTTGGGTGTTGCGCATATTCCATTTTTATTGCAAACACATAGTTCAAATGAAAGAGGCTTGAAAAGATAGAGTATAGTTGAAGGTATAATGGTTTTTCCAGAATTCGCATTGAGGAAACCATAAAATTCATGACATCTCAACAGAAAATGAAATTGCTCATGTAATAGATCATCAAAAATTAACAAAAACAACTGATATTTTTGATGGAGCATAGCATACCACACTGTATTGCATGAATTTTGTATAAAATGCCGGTTCTCATCCAAATTCGCCTCCAAAAGCATCTAACCTTCGATCTATGCATAGGTCATGGCTGCACATCAAAAACAAAGGAAATGTAAGGAGCAAAATGAAATGATGGTGTGAGTTTTGATCTTTAGGGTTTCTTCTACCCTAAAATGTCAATAATATAAAGGCACGTTTCTTTCCTTTTATTTTAAGAACTTTGCAATAAACTAATACCCATGACCTTTTCACTAAGTTGTGTTTTGCAAAGACTTGATCAATATTCCCTTTTCATATGTTTTCTAAATCATAGGTCGAAGCCTTGCCCTTTTATATTTGCATTTTATTTTGAAATTGTTAAATATATACTTAAGTGGTGTATTTATAAACCACTTAGTTTATATTATTCTAAATGCAAAAAACAGATACAATTGAGTCTTAATGACAAGGAGAGGGTATATAGGGAGGTTATTTTCAGCTACCCAACATTGGGAGTAAAATAAGGATATTTGAAGTCAATTTAGAAACATTTTGAGCATATTTAGGGACCTTTTTATGGTTTGATAAGATTAACTTGACTTTTCCAACCTTGGAGAGTCATTTTGATGAAGATTAACCTTTTTATGGTTTGAAAATGAGGTCTTCTAGAACCTTATTTTGTGGAGCAACTCAGGAGTTTGGCTACTTACCTATTTTGTGACTCATTTTTTGAGTTAGTTCTGAATAGGAAGATAGATACTTTGTGACTTTGAGATTCCCTTGTCATATATTTTGCAGGTTTTGTAACACATTTGGAGCATACTATATAGAGTTTACCTTGGTCATTGATGATGATTCAAATTACCTTCTCGTTCTTGCCAAGTGTTGTGCATTTTCAGGTTAATGATCAAGTTATTTTGTGAATTTCTTCTATTCCATAATAAATTTATCTCTTGTTTGCATACTTTCCTTTGCAAAAGTTGCATTATACAAATTACAAACTGTGATTACAGAATTGCACATGAATTTTAATTTGTGGAATTTATTTTCCTTAAAAATGTGTGTAAATCAAACCTGTTTGTGAAACATTAATGTATAACTTACAAAAATTTGTTGTGTAATCTCATGTTCATCATCAATATTCAAGTGTAAATCAAAGCATCCCATAGATCTTATCAATTCGGTGTATCACCCTTTCCATTTCATATTTTCAGTATTTTCTATTTTATATAGCCATATTCTTACCCTTTTCTATCAAGTCTGTATTCTAAGTGATATTACTATTTAGGAACCAACCTAGAATCTAGAGGTTTCACTTCATTTCAAGTGTCCCACATAGAAGTGAATCCAATGTTTTTATCAAATTGCTAAGACTTGTGTAGTTCAGAATCGGGTGCAAATTTTGGTAACAAATAGTACCTACCTTTAGAAATCTATGATAGGCTGTGATGATTGTTGTGTTATTGTTGATGGTTTTCCATATGATCTTGGAGATGGTAGTAGCTATGAAAGACATAGAGATTGCCCCATGGAATATGCTCCCATGCCTTTGTCCATTAACTAGATCTTTTCTTGAAATTTTTGTGATAGAGAATTCAGTTGACCTTCATTGTTTGATGGAGTGTTATTAGTGAAACTTGTATCTTTTGATTGGTCTGTTTGACCTTTGTTGTTTGTGGAGTGTTTTCAACAAAACTTGTATCTTTTGACTAGCCCTTTTTCTCAACCCACTTGGATACAACATTTAGTTGCTTTTCATTATTGGATGAACTAGAAGTGTTTGCCTCCCTATTATGGGGCAGAAAAGTGTCTTGTGTCATTTTAAGCGTGTTACAATATTGGGGATTGATGTAATTAGTTGAAATAGTAACTTCTTTTCAATTATTTGGAAACTTTAAACACTAATGATAAGTTGAGGGTACTACTTGCATTTTGTGAATCCATGGATGTCTCAAGAGTATATTATATGTTAGCTCTTTTTCTAGCACCTGAAAAACTATATTCTTCACAATTGGTCCTACTTGAATAGGCAACACGATCAATCCTTTGGAAGATCTCTCTTCTTCATCATAGGATTTTATTGTGATTTTCCTTATGCCATAAATAACATTATTAGAATAACTTAGTGAATGGATCATTTTTAAAGTGCAAATGTTTAAGCCAGCTCCACCATCTATTGGGACACATTTAATACGGTGTTTATGGATTAAAATTTTTATATGAAGGGCTGCATTGTGTAGATGATTAAGTGATACACCGTCTTGTTCAAAAAATGATAAACAATGAAGTGTGGTAAAATGTCCCACCATAGCTTGGAATTGACAAACATCTAAATTGTTGGGTACTGTGGTGGCTACAATAGCTTGTTCCAAAGCTTCCTTATGGGATGGTGATATTTTAAGGAGTTCAAATATTGATATCTCTGCTGGTATTTTCTATAGTTGATCAACTATGTTGTATTGATTTGAAGGAGGAATAGTTTTTTTAGATGCAATTCCTTTCAATATTACCTTGGATTGACCCCTTATTGTTACGTTGATCGGTTGGTAGTCTTGCTTTTCCTTGATTTTTATGACATTGATTTGATTGTTGGATATGTCTATATTCGGGATCATGTTTAGTGATATGATGTCTTTGATTCCAACATTATCAGTTTGATTATCAGTGACACCATTCTTCTCAACCTCAAAAATATAATGAATAGTGTTGTCATAAATGTAGTTCACATTTTTACCTTTACTGTTTGTAGAAGAAGATTCTCCCTTTTCATAATTTGGTAAAGGATTTTTAAATGCATTGTGATCATTGTTTGTTTGATGTCCTTCTATAAATAATTTCTTGTTGTCAATAAAATCTTGTACTAGATGTTTCAACTGCATACAATCATGTGTTTTATGTCCTTTGTTTTGATAAAAGTTACAATAGTCAGCATCATTCCACCAAGATGGTTTTACTTTTTGTTCCTCATTTCTTGCTTTAGGTAAGGTGATAAGTTCATTTGCAATAAGTTCTCTCATTGTTGATTCTAGTGTTTGTCCCAATGGTGTGAATCTTCATTGGTTTGATGCTCTTTGATATGATTGTCATTTAGATTCTCTATTGTTCCGATTGTTATTTTGATTGACACTTTGATTAATGTTTTGGTCATTATTTTGATTGGTCTTTGCATTAATTGTCATCAAATTAAATATTGGTTTCACATTTTGTGTGTCATTTGTAGCATCATTGTTTTCAATATTTCTATTCTCTTTCCAAATTAGGTTAATCATTATTTCCATAGTGATTTGAGGAGTTTGTATTGTTTGATCCTTCATTGTAATGTTTTATCACCCCTCTTTGGACCAAGGCTTCTTCAATCTTGATCCCATTTTCAATCACTTTCTCAAATGTAGGTGGACATTGTAGTTCAATACTATATAGCTTATGTCATCAGTTAGGTTGTTAATGAATAGTTCCATCTTTTCTTCTTTAGGTATAAAACAAGGATATCTAAAAAACAACCATCGCCATTATTGTAGAAATGAGAGGAATGTTTCACCTTTCTTTTGTTTCATGTTGTAAAGGTCTTTTATTGTTACCTCATGTGTTGAATATTAAAGGAAAATTGTGAGATAAACCTGTTGACTAGTTCTTCAAAAGATCGAATTCCTGGTTGTAGTTTAGAAAACCATTCCATACATTGACATCCTAAGCTCCTTAGAAATAACCTCATTAGATAAGTGTCTTCTTGTGAAAATTTTAAAATCATGGTTCTAAATTCCCTCACATGATCAATTGGGTCCATTTTACCATTGTACTTGTCATATTTTGGGAATTCGCAATGTCTAGGAAATGACTGTATCATGTCCACACTTGGATCAAAAGGATAAGGTCAAATGTCCTATAATGTGTACCTTTTTGTGGTTCCTTTTTACATATCTTGAAGTTTTTGTTGCAAGTTTTGCATTTGATGTGTTAGGGTAACCACTTGATCTATGTTTTGTGTGTTTTGTGGTTCAATTTTAGCTGCTCTAGGTGCTTCTTTTAGTCGATTGATGTCAAAGTCCTTTGGAAGTTTTGCACCTAGTTCAACTAAAATCAAAAGGTATTTTTCCATATCTCGTTCTAAATTTTTTTCCATAAATTTATGTAAATTGGGATCTTGTTGTGCTGTTTAGATGTCCTCTTGGGTTATTTCATTTGTATCATTTTGGTGAAATCTATGAAAGGAATTTTCTTCAGCTATGGTATTTGGTGTTTCAATTTATTTTTCTCTAAGTTTATGTCTTTGTAACCTTGTCAAATTGGCATACAAGTGTTGTTATCTTCACTAAACTTTGATCTTTTTGTTTGGATGAGTGCCAATGGTATTAACTTAAGTTGAATAGAATGATATATCCTATTGATGAGACCAAGTTAAAATCTATTTATTGTGTTTCGTTTTGTGAATGTAGGATGACAAAATCTTGATAAAGAAACTTAACGTAATAATCCAAAATTTGTGTTTGATTTAGACACTTTAAGGTTGCAAGATCTTGGTTTAATTTGATAAAATTTGGATTGTGAGGTCCTATTTTCCCAAGTTTAAGACATTTTTTGGATTGTGAAAATGTTTCTATTCTATCAAAAACCCAAGTTCTGATGTTAACTATCTAATAGGGACCGTTTTAATTACCTCTTTGTTTTCTTGTTCTGTGGATGTGCTATAATGGAGGGAAGATGTGCTAAAACAGACTGTGTATGTGCTAAAAGATATGGTGAATGCACTGTCAAACAAGGTATATGTGACAAAATAGACCTTGGATACACCAAGATACTGGTAAATTATGGCAACATACTATGCAAATGTTCTATAAGATAAGGAAGATGTGCTGAAATAGTGGTTGTATGCACTATTTGGACATAAAATGTGCTACAAGACTAGGAGGATGCGCTAAAACAGTCTGTTATGCGCTAAACTAGAAGTTTCAGTATGTTCATAGTTTTATCCATTTGTTCTAGTTTTTCTCAGTAAAAGGATTGATTTTAGGGTATAATTTTATGAACCATGAACATTTTGACAGGATATTTTGCTAATAAATCTCTGAATTTGTTGATCTAATTGGATGATAACCTTGAAAGATAACTTCACACACATAAGCTAGATTAAAAATAGTTGTTTCATAAATCTATGTATTAAACATGGAGTGTTCTAGAATTTGGTCTGATTCTTTCAATTTCCATAGGTTTTGACACAAATACAAATAGTTCAAGCACTTTTCTATCTCAAGTAGGTCACTTAGAATATCACAACCCACAGCTTACAACTATGTTAGGTCACACAACCTTGTCACCCCCTATAGGGCACTCGTGTTTTTTCCTTTCCCAAGTCTTAACCAAAGTTGAATCCTCTACTTTTGGCCAGGGTCTCTGATAGTTATATATGGTGAGTGTCTTGGGGGTAGATTATTCCCTCCCCTTGCATCGTGATACAAAAAGTGTTCAAAAATTGACACTGTTGGATTCTACACTAAAGTTGGTAGATAGGGTATCCGTTCGAAGTGGCAAATGATAAGCTCCCTTAGGAGACCTCCCAATATTTAGAACAAAGATTTTGGGGATGGTTATCTTGCATACTTCCATTGAATTGTGGGTTTCCCTAAATTAAATTTTGATTATAGTGGGTTGGAAAACCTAGCTTTGGTTGTTCCCACTTAGGTTGTTCTCATAGGGTAAGTACTTTTTCCCACTACAAAATTCCTTCTAAAGGATTTAAAAAAGCATAAAAAGTGAGTCTAGCATTTTGATCATCCAGTGAAGGAGAGAGCATAGGCATATCACTTCAACCATAGTAGACTAAGTTGTTCAATTAATCCTTGACTTAATCTAGATGCACTATTTTAAACAAAAGAAAAACAATGATTGAAATAAATCCTTGCAAGCATCATTAGTAATTTATGAGAATTTTGTCTTTGACCAGGTATATTTTCAAACAACTATCTTTGAAAAGTGTATTTTGCACTTGGAACACATAAAACAATGATTAGACTTCAAATTTTTAAAATTTTGCAAAAGTAATCAGATGCACCAAAACAACATGTCAATGTGCTAAAATAATGGATCTATGCACTAAAGAAATTGATTGATGTACTAAAAGAATAGGTCGATGCACTGAATTAAAACCCCCTGACTAATGAAAAAAATTGATGCACCAGAATAGTAATTGGATGTGCTAAAGTATTCGGTGGATGCACTGGAAAAGTGCTTGGATGCACTAAAATATCTATCGTATGCACCATAAAATCTTTGGATCGCGTTAAAAGAAAACGTGTTAGAAGCCTGTAAGCATACTTTTCAAAAAAAGATGTTAAAAATAGGGTTTCTGTGCCCCACGGTGGGCACCAATTTATGGGTATGTGCAGGATTATCATGGAAAATACAAGCCCTTAAGTGGCAAAAAATTAAGAAAAATTGACGTAAAAATTTAAATAATTTATATATATTATTTTAAAAATATGTAAGAATAGAATATATAGAAAATTAAATGTAGTTTCTAAACTACTAGTTTTGTTTAAAAAAAAAAATCTATTTGGTGAAAATTTGAAATTTCAATGCTGGTACTTAAATTTCAGGGAAAAAATAAGAATTAGGTGTCTGTCTGACCATCCTAACCATAATAAAATGATAATATTTTTTTATAATATTTTGATATAAGTAGAGGACTCATGCCAATGATGTGATGCATATTTTTTTGTATTTTTCTAAGTAAATAATTAACTATGATTTTTTTATTACAACTTTAAGAAAAAAAAAAAGAACTCGTATGTCTGACCACCTTAACTTGGTCAAAAATTCATGAAACTCAAATTTTCTTTTTTTTAATCCTATAGTATGCAAAGCATAGAATGTGATGCATGTTTTGGATTCAAACAATGTTATACCATTTGAAAGCTATAGATGTTTTTTAATCAGCCTATCAATCAGGACATTAGTCATAATTTGAATAGAAAATGAATAATAATTACTTATTAAATTCAAAGTAAAACATAATTTATATTGGTGGAAATCTGAGAATCTCCTTTAAAAACCCTTTTCATTTCATCAATTTTGGGTAAAAAAATAGTTATCAGCCACATACACATCATATTGCCACTTTTTGGCCCATCATGATCCTGCACATACCCTTATGTGTGAGTAAAATATGAGTAAATGATCAACTAACACAATCAATAAGACATTATATCAAAGATTCAATCAACAATTAAACTAATTTAAAGCAAGAATCTACTAAAAGTGTCATATTGCTCTCTATCTCCAAAGACTTATTAAGTCACAGGGCTCTTAGATTTGGTAAGTATTATGACTATTAAAATGGCAATCTAGAGAATGAGATGTTACTAAGTGCAATAATCTAATCCTATATGATGATGTCTAAATGATATGATGAAACTATTGTAATCTTAACTAACATGAAACTTGATGAAAGAAGCTATAGTAAACTATGATGCAACTAAATAAAAAGCCGTGAAATTGATTCTATTCTAAAATGCTTGCTATTTCTATTGATAAATGACAATTTCTTATTGCTAAGATGCTTGATTGCTCAATTGGTATTTCTGCAAAGTAAGTTTACACAAAGTTGGGGTCATTTTCCTGTAGACAGAAGTTGTATTTATAGATTCACAGAAACATATTTGTGAAGGGGAAGCAAAGCAAAGGTTTGGATTTGATCTAAAGATTTAAATGGTGAAGGATGAAGAAGCCTGAGCTGATTATGGAGATTGTTCCTGCCCACAAAAACATTCTGCCAGATGATAGGAAGAATCAATGGAAGAAGATGAAGAAGTTCACCTATAAATTTGTCTCCAAATTTTCTCGTGAAGGTTGACATGAATTAAATTAGAAATTTCATATCTAATTTGGTAGGTGAAATATTGATTAGCTGTAGAATATGATTTTAATTTGAATATTTTGGATTTATTCAAATTTAGGAAGAAATAACAATTATCAAATAAAACAAATATTTGATATTTTTTATTTAATAAAAGAGGGATAATGATATTTAAATAAAAACTATAGAAGTTTGATTATTTAATTAAGAGGGAATAATTAGAAGAGTATAAATAGAATAGAAGAATTAAAGAAATGAACTATATAAATAAATAATTCTATGTATTCAATAGTAGACAAATTTAAGGTTAATTAATCAAATTAAATTATCCAGACCATATTTAGGTGTTTACAATAATAGTACATGAGTAGTCAATAAAAGGAAGGAAGATAATCCATGTGTCATATTAAGATGCCAAGTGTTATGAGCCAAGATAAGATGAGTTATCTAAAAATTTCTAGAGATAGAAAGGAAAATACCAAGAATAATGCATGGGATTGAATAAGCTTAGATTCAATATAATATTTATGTGTATAAAAAATAATTCAATCTCCTTAAATTCATGAATAGAGAATAGACTAATGTCTTTCGGATAAAAGCTACATGCTTGGGGAAACATGAGGAAATGAAATTATTTAGGACAATGAGAAGATCACAAGTGACATTTGAAAAGTTAATGAGCCATATAATAGAACAATAACATCCAAGGTAAAGAGTAATTAGAGATTATATAAATATGAATAAAATAATTGAGGGTTGTTGATTTCATGACATTTGAGTGAATGAGTTACATATATGAATAAGTAAAATAGAGTATTGATTAAAATATTGAGAAATTAGAGAAGACCTTACATCAAGGTACATGTTTAGGTTGGGCTTCAATATTTATAATTTATGACAATATGTTCTAATTATAAAATTTGAATATCATGTATATGTTAGATTAGGACATGACCCAAGGTAAAGAGGAAATAGATATATGTAAATTAAAAAATATATTAGGTTTGTTGATTCCATGGCATTTGAGTGAAGGACTTATGTAGAAAATAGAGTAAAATATAGTAGTGTTGATAAAATTAAGGAGATGATGAAGGCCTTATCAATGTACATGTATAAGTCAGGCCTAATGATTTTATTTGTGATGATATTTCTATAACCTATATATAATGTAGATGCTGGATTAGTTAGACTAGTCCCTATATAGATTATAGAATCTATGTTTGAATTGTAAGCATTGGAGAGAATAATAGTCACGAGGGTGTCTTTTCAATTAAGTACCCTAGGTCATAAATGATAGGGGGAACTCAAAGAGTTGAATAGATTTAAGTCCTTGGTGTGTCCTGTGGGAACCCATTAATAGAGTGTGAAGTTCTTAGGCCATTTAGTGATATCAAGTTTCCACAATCCATATAGCTAATTCAAATATCATTTCTGGATTTGATTGTGTATGAGATTTTTGCATCAATGTTTCAAATCACACTCCATGATCCATCATCAAGATAAAAAAGAGCTAGATCATTCTTATTACAAATGATGGTCCTCTTGGTATATTTTTATATGATAGATGATGGTCATTCTCTAGGAGAAAAATGGTGGTTGATTTGGTTATATTCTAATATAGTTATCTTGTCAAGTTGAAACCTTGTACATTTATGCTACTTGGCTAATTATGGTTCATGTATCTCTTCCTATAAATAAATTCTAGTATAACCAAGTTGATATGTTAGGTCTTGTAGAATAGAATTGATTGGTGTACCAAGTATGTCTTGTGCGTATTGTTCAAATGGGGGTAATGTGTTGAATAAAATTAAGGCTTAGAATTGAGTAGGGGATCAGTAATAATTATAAATAAAAGGATTGGATGGATGAAGTTATGATATATTCAAGATTCAGGAGGGATTATAATAAATTGTGCACCCTAGAAACACCCTTATAAAAATATACACTCTACTATGAGGATGGTCAAATGGAAAAGTCAGCCTAATACTTTGGCTAGTCTAACAAATACAACAATTTAGTGTTATGGTGGTGAAATTACAGTGATATGTAACCCTTTTATTATCAAGAATTTTCTTGAATATCATGAATTTTTTATGCTTGAGTTCATAATAATAAATAGTCAATGTGTTATTTCTATGAATCTAGTTACTATATATCAAAATATTATATTTGAGTGCTTGAAGATAGTCTCAACTAACTTATCCTAACATGTAGTAGGAATTGGTAGTAACCAAATTTAAGGATACTCAAGAATACACACAATCATCCCACAAAATATTGCAACCTAGAGAAGATGTGGATAATCTTCATATTCTTGTATAAAAACACAACTTGGGGGCAATACATTTTGTATAAGATTCCAAGAATAAATTATCATAAGTTTGTTATAATAAATAGTGTCTTAAAAATTAAGAAACTATGAAACACTAAATTTTGCATGAAGCCTTTAAATCTAACATGATATTAACTTAGTGTTAATGCCAAAAGAATTTGAATAGTGTAGTATTTAATTTATCGAGTAAGTTTAGAATTTTTTTGCATGTGTATGTCTTGTTTTAGATAATCTTGTGATTTGGTGTATCATAAATTATTTAAAATAGTATTAACTATCTTTGAATATTTTTTAATTCCATATAAATAGGTGATTATCTATATTGAAGTCTTCATTTAATATTGGATTATTGAATTTAGTTAAGCAAGGGAAATCTTCAATTTTCGTAGAGAGATTTATGTGATGTTTAATATGTTTTGAGAATTGATGAATAGGTTAGATTTTTTAAAATATCTACAATTTTATTAAGATAAGTTATGCACTACATATCTCTTAGAGATAATATTAAGTTGACAAATTCCTTATCTATTATTCTTATTAAAATTAATGTTCATTTCCCTTAAAAATATAATGTTGGGGTCTCTCAAAGTACTCCATGTATCACTACCAAAAATTACCCATTTTTCCTCACTAGACCACACCTATGTGTCATGAGTAGTAGGCTCATATTCTACCTACAAAAAATTAAATTATCAACAAGCTAAAATTGACTCTCTCTTGCATTTGGAGTCAACAAACTTTAGAATACGGTGAAAATGTGTATTTGAGACACTAACTAATTTTTAATAAAAAAAATCTATCTTATGTCTATTATTAATATTTTAACATTTATTTTATTCTAGACCCAAGCCTACCCATCATTTTTAGTTGACCAAATATTCAAATTCTAGTGGTTATAAAGTTTTCAATGAACTAGGTCCCACATATTGACTCTCATGTCGCACTTGGACTATGTCCATGTGTCAAGGCTAGATTGTGTGTGCATGCCACATTCCACAAGGAAAGTAACTATATATTATGAATATAAAGTTGTTGGTAAGTTATAATTGATGCATTCTCTTGCTTAGGAAATACTAAGGGTAGAATTCTAGATGATGAATTAGACCTAAAAATGTGAGTGTGTTGAGTCATATAATTTCTTTTATGTCCATGAATAAAGTAAACCATTAAGTAACATTACCAAAACTAATTTTAAAAAAGAAATTGGGCCATGTAAAGTGAGACACATATTGTTCCTTTGGATCCACGAGAAGTTTAATAGCTTGGACTAAGCCTCTTCTATCCAAAATAACCATCTTATTTGCTATAACATTACAAAATTGAAACCAATTGATTTCAAAGATTGAACTGACTATTTGAATCCATCAACTTCCCTAGAACTAAGAAATTGGAATACTAGTGAGAAGTTATACATAGCTTACTAGAATAAATTATTGCTATCAATGGACCGCATTTTAATGTTACAAATTATTTGATAGAGGTTAAGTTGTTGTAAAATAAATAGCTTTATTTCTAGTAGCTTGGGTGGGATGTCACAAAAGTGTTAAGCTATCATTGACAAGTTTCACGTCTTGAGGACCAAATTAAAAGATCTATGTAAATGACAACCAAGCAATGAAAATAATTAATTAAGTCTAAATGTCATAGTCTTTATGCTAAGCAGTTCTTTGTTATCTATTGTGATATATAAGAAGTTTAGAATCTGACTTTGGATTCTAAGGCATGGTTTTGGGATTAAACCTTTAGGTACTTAAAACCATAGAACCGTTCTTTAAAAATTTGAAATAATCATACTTTATAATACCTCTTATAAAATTTGTCACAATATTTTTAACTTTTTATTGTTTATTTTTATAAAAAATATCATATCCTTCACACACTCTAAATAGACTTTTATTTTTTTTAAAAATCATATCCTTAATCATTAAGCTTAATTTCTTTAACTATTAATATAATTTAATAAATTAATATTTATATTTTTTGAATTATCCTAATATTTAAATTTAAAGACACGATTTATTTCTTGAATTGTTATTTAATTTTTATGACCTGGTAGTACCATTACTATATTGACTTTAACAACGCTTTGAAGTCACCAATGGATTTATAAGCATAAACTAAAGCTTTTATATGGAGGAACACTAAATACATTTAAGTAATAGTTATTTAGAAATCCATATTCCTCATATGGTCAAACCAGAGCGTATATAGCGCTGTAGAAAAGTTTGAAGGCGGCGGAGCAGAAGATGTAATCATCTAACAACCTTTACAGCTTTCAGGAGCAATTCCAAGTCGAGAGCCAGGAATGTCATACACTACTCAGAAGTTTCGCTGCTGGTAACTCCCTAATATGGATATTAGAGAAGCCGAGGAGTTCCCAGGTGGAGGAGCGAATGCCAAGCATGCAACCGAACCCTGCACATTCGCGCGAACTAAAAAATTACCCAGCGGCAGAGCCACGCCCACATTATTGTCAAAATGCAACGTGATCTGAGGCACCTCGAAGCCACTGGAAGGAATGTTGAAGCACACATCGAAAATCGAGTATGGAGAAGCCTGACTCAGATTGGAGAGATGGCGGAGGAAAGAGTCTCTCAGAGAGTTGTAAGCGGGTTCCACCAGCCGAGTGATAAAGGTTCCCGAATCTATAATTGTCCCTTTCCCACTCGACTGCTCTATCGTCGGCACGGGCACAAGCTCTTTCCCAAATGAGACTCCGTTTAACCCCACGTAATAGAACGAAGGGTTCGCAGCGTTCGTCAACAGGGGTGTAAACTTCAAGTCGGAGGAGGAAAGTGTGGCTTTACCAAACGGAAGGTAGCCCGTGGATGCAGACGTCAGGATGCAATAATATAAGGTTTTCTGGAACAGATTGGACGTCTGTGAAAGAAACGAGAACGAGTTCCTGCCAAAACCCACCAAACCAGGCGTGGAGGTGATGAGCCCTCGCCGAGCTTTGGCGCAGCCGAAAATAAAGCCTGGCGTGGACTGTGAGCCCACGTCCAACGAGTCCGTCAAGAGCAGCTCGTTCACCTGGGATCCATCACCGTAGATCTGTGTAATGCTGCAGTTGTAATTCCCGCAGGTTGGAGTGCTGCCTAGTGCCTAGTACATCTCCGAAGAGCAGCTGAGTTATTTGAAGGTGGATGACTTGGAGGGGTCAAAGACGTTCCCCGTGCAATCGGTGCAGGCCGCGTAGGGAATCCACGAGATGTCACTGCCTGTGTGTAAGGGGATGTTGCATTCGAAGGAGCCGAGCTCACGGAGCTTGCGCTAGTGCTGAGTGAGGTGCTCTTGGTTCAAGGGTCCAAGCAGGGATCTACCAAGCCGAGTCCGTGCAGGGGCTCATTCCGAGTTGGTGCGGCCGAATGTTGAGACAGGTGTGTTATTCAATGGGGGGCCTACAGAGGCAGAGCTCAGGGTGTAGGATCCGGTCCTGTACCGATCCAAGGCAAAATCGAGGTGGCGAAGTAGGTGTCATGAGCTGCTATAGGTTGCAGTGGGGAGTGTATCAAGGATGCACAGAGTCAGTCACATGGTTGTGCAAGTGAGCCACGTTGGACGTGCGAGTTAGCCACCCAGGGTGTGCAAGTCAGTCACAGTGGGTGTGCAAGTTAGTCACAATGGATGTGCCGGGTTGGTTGCTGGCTGTGCGGGTCGGAAAGGCAGAATGCTGGGATTCGTACAAATAGCTCTTATAGTGAGGGTATGTCATTCGTTGGGCATGGCATAGTGTGTAGTGGGAGTGGTCATGGGATCACGCACCGGGAGACCGAGTGGGTATGCTACCTCGTCGCGCAATGGGCGAGCTGCTCGGGTCTCTTCCCTTGCGAGGGGTGAAGAAGATGTAACCCCGACACCAGGCTCATGGGGTCGAGCTAGTGTGCTGCATGGTTTTTAGGGGTGACGAAGTGTTGCCCCGCCATGGGCAAAAGGAGAGTGGTTCATGGGAGTGCTCGGAGTCCCGCCACCTGGTGAAATGCAGGTAGCCAGGTTTAGCACGGGTCAGCTCTAATGCATGTTGCGGAGGGAGTTGAGTGCTGGCGCTCGTCGCACAATGGATGAGGCAAGTGTGTGGACAAATCTCAACCCAGTGAAGCGGATGTAGCTGGGGACTCAGCATGGGTCGATTCTAAGGCATGTCGCCGAGGGAGTCAGATGCTGGACTCATCTAGGATGAGGAGCAGGGGACGCAAGAGCGGATCAGGGATCCAAGGTTGGAGTTGGGTTGCCCAGGATGTCGGAATAGAAAAGAGGACAGGGTCCAATGAAGTGAGCTCGTCGAGGAGTCAGATCCGGCTGGGAAACATGGTGGCTAAGTCAGAGGTGTGCTGGGTGCACCACCCTCAAGGGGATGATTATTGGTTGCAGCTATGTCGAGGAAGGAAGTTAAGAGGTCTCAGGGGTTGCTTAGGCGGAGTCAATGCAGACGGAGCCGAGTTGACATAGATCAGCGTCCATATGGTTGGGAGCAATGGAGATGAGTTTGGCGAGTCCGGATCGGGTGCTGTGGGAACCAAGTGGAGAGCTCATGTAGGAGCAAGTCATTGTGCTAGATGCAGTGCAGTGTGAGGGTTGGCTTAGGAGTTGAGTTGTGTTCCAGGAGCAGATGAGATGCAATGTAGAGCTGGGCTTGGAGGTATGCATGAGTTGGTCAGGAGTACTCGGGGAGTGCGAGATTAAGCGGTCAGCAGGGGTCACCAACGGGCATGTGTACAGGGGGTGTAGAAGCCAGTCCAAGGGAGCTCGGGGCCTGGAGCAGTTTTGAGCTAGATCAAGGTGGGCGAGTTAGTAGTCGGAGCCATATGAGAGGCGGAGGTGATGAGGACTCGAGTTATCCCACAAGAGCCTATACTGGGTACATCATAGTCCAAGTGAGTGGGCGAAGTGGTTATTGAAGGCAAGAGCTGAGATAGGTGAGCCGGAGGCATGGAGTGTTGAAGCGCTGGGGGCGTGGAGTTAGGGTAGGCGAGCCGAGCTAGGCGAGGCGAGCTGAGTTTGTGGTCACTCTCAAGGGAGCCCAGAGTAGGGGAAAAGTTTGGAGATCAATCCGAGGAGACAGTATGGTTGAGTCAGATTTTGAGAGTGAGGAGGCATTGAAGGATTTGGTATGGGACACTCTGGAGCTAGGGATTGTGTGAAGAGCTGCATGTGTTACCATTCTGCGGTGCACGTGCAAAGTTGAGTTCTGAAAGAGGGGCTCGCACCAGTTGAGTAGGTGTAGTCTGTGGGTCAGAAAGGGCTCGACCGAAGAGGGAGTCATGAGTATGATTTGGCAGTGCCGCACGGGGGTTGGATTTCTTGGCGTCAGGAAAGTGAAAAGTTGACCCAGCCCGCCAGCCCTGTGACAGTTGGTATCAGAGCAATGTTCGCTGTGGAAATGGTTTTCTCGATACCATAGAGTTGGTGTCGAAGCGGAAGTGTGGGCTCATGGTTATGCGGAAAGGATTCTGGGATTCCAAAAGTGCAGTGTTGAATGTTTGTGACACGGGATCAGGGATTCCCTGGGGCCAGGAGTTGGTCTCAGCGCAGTGTTGTAGAGTTGGTGGACAGCTCAAGGGGTCTGCAACTGGAGGGTAAGTGTAATCAGTGTGCTTCAGTCTGGCAGAGAGCAGTGGGTGCTTGCAGATCAGGTCGGCCAGTATGTTGTGGTGGTCGGCAAAAGTGAGCCCAATCCTAGTAGGGAAAAGGGCAAATGTCAGTGTTCGTGGCCGAGTTCCAGTGTGGTAGTGGTTTTAGCTGAGTCTGTTGTGTCTGTTTGTTTCCAGAGTCAGAAAATTGGGATGCTTTCTGGAGGTGCTTGGAGGATGGGATGGGGCATCTTCTATGCATAGTTGTTGTGGTGGACGGCCAGAGTCAGTTAGAACCGGGGCTATTGCTAGTTGGAGCGAAGGGGAAGAATCTTATGTGAGTATGGAGCCATTAGTAGCAGGCCGAAGCGAAGGTTGGCGAGGTGTGAGTCGGCATTGAGCTGGTTTCATTGGGTTCATTGCTGGAGAATGGGTATGCCAAGATAGTGGATACCAAGTCGATGTGGAGAGTGTAGTGGGGGCATTCTCTTTGTGGGTGTCAGTTGTTGGACACTCCAGCCAGGTTGTATTTGGGTGCATCGGCGCAAGGGGTTGTAGATGGTAAGCTCAGAAATATGGGGCTCATCGGTGCATGACAAAATCTTGTTATTTGGGAAGTCGACTATTGGAAGTCCGAATGGAGTGACAAGGTCGGAGTGACTAGTTCAGGGGATTTGGCCAATTTCCTTGGAGAGTCATGGGAAGTCGGCAGGGCCGCAATGCTGTTGTCGTTGGAAGTGTGTCTTTGGCCGGATGCAAGTTCAAGAACAGTGAATTGGTGAGTGGAATAAAAGGAAATCTTGCACATTGGGTTGCTTCAGTTGTTCGTGAATGGGCACAGGAGGCGAGTGTAAGTCGGTGTTGAGAGTTGTCAGCACTGGTTGGGTTGTGCCTGCAGTTGGGTGCAACGGTGTTTGAAATATGGGGGACTGGGTTTCACAACTGGGTTGGTGAGATTAGTTCAGGGAGTAGGAGCACTTGGTGTGCGTCCGAGGAGTAATCAGTGGCAGTGTCAGTATTTGCAGAGGTCAGATTGGGGCCGAGTTGCATTGGGCAGTGATTGCAGTGGGACATGTAAGACCAGGGGATCAGTTTGGAACTGAGGAGTTGTAGAATGCAAATGGGGTACCTGAGTCCTTGCTCAGAGTATAGGGTGTAGGATTTGGTTTGGAACCAATCTGAGGTGAAATCGAGTGGCGATTTTAGGCCTAAATGTGGAAAAGTGGCCGAGTCACAAAGGAAGTCAGAGGAAGTTAGAGTACTTCGTAGGGAGTTGAACAGGATGGCAGGCTGGAATGGTGGCAAAAGGTCTAATATGGGGGCTGAGTTGCATTTGGGGCAACGAGTGCAGACTAGGAGGCAGTGTCATGGGTTCAGGGGGTCAGGCATTTGGATGTTTAGAGGTTGAGGTGAAGCTGGGAACACAGATGTATTGTGGGCGGAACCGAGTCAGCAATGGTTGTTGGCGAAAGCGCATCGGTATGGCATTTGATGTAGGAGGTAGGTTTGCGGAGAGATGTTGGCTGTTTTGGGCTGCTGGAACTGGCAGGGCGGCGAGAGACACTAGTCGAGTGGGCGCTCAGAAGGAGTGCACCACGATGCTGCGTCAGGGTAGACAAGATGGTTCGACAGATTGATGTGGGCAGACCAAGCGTTGATCATGTTGTTCAATGCAGTGTGGCAAGTTGAGGCCGAGAGTTGGGAACTCATTGGGATGGCCGAGTCACGGAAGGGTGTTGTGATGTTGGGTTAGCAAAAAGGTGTGCCAACATTGCAGTGGTGTGTAGGTGTTGTCAAGTCGGGCTTAGCAAGGACAGACAAGGGTTTCTGGAGACAATGCAGAACAGTTTGGTTCATGCAGAGTCGAGTCGACAGTTGAGGTCGGCGAAATGAAAAGAGCTTATGATGAAGTACTGGGAGAGCACTGAATACGGGAAGTGTATCGGTGGGCATATGTTGTAGACCAGATAAGGGTGGAAGTCAAGGACTTGTCACTGGGTCGTGTTGCTTTCATTTGGGTTGTTGGAGGCTAGGGTACTCGAGGAGTATGCCATGGGGTCGGTCAGCATGCAAATCGGAGTAGCGCAACAGAAGGAAGCCGCGAAGCCGAATGTGGAAGGTGCAATCTTGGGAAGTTAGATTTGGGTGGTGTCAATGGGGATGCCATAGGCTAAGGCAGATGTGAGTGAGTTGTTCATGTGGTTTCTTGGTGGAACAAGGCATCAGATCTGGGTTCGTGGTGAGCCAGGTTGTTGGTTGCTGAGTCAGGGACTTGCACTAAGGGCAGCTTGGGCCAAGGTTGTGTAAAGTGATGCGTTTGCCAGGATGGAGAACACAGTAACTCAGTATGTTTAGGAGAGGAACAGCTCAGCAGGAAGTCGAGTCAGTGGGGACTCGCCGGGAAGGTTGGAGTCTAGGACTTGTAACGGGAGTTGGTCTAGTGTCTGGGACATTAGGCGCATCAGAGTATGGAGGAATTAGAAATGGTGCAAAGGTGGTTACGTTCTCTTCAGAACAGGTCTCCAAGATTTGGGAGCGGGTTAGGATGCTCTGCGCCACAGTGGTTCGGCGTCGAGGGCGTCGCCTATTTTGAGTGGGGGAGGATGTAAGGGGATGCTGCATTCGAAGGAGCCAAGCTCACGGAGCTTGTGCTAGTGTCGAGTGAGGTGCTCTTGGTTCAAGGGTCCAAGCAGGGATCTACCAAGCCGAATCCGTGCAAGGGCTCATTCTGACTTGGTGCGGCCGAATGTTGAGACAGGTGTGTTATTCAATGGGGGGACTGCAGAGGCAGAGCTTAGGGTGTAGGATCCGGTCCTGGACCGATCCGAGGCAAAATCGAGGTGGCGAAGTAGGCGTCACGAGCTGCTATAGGTTGCAGTGGGGAGTGTATCAAGGATGCATGGAGTTAGTCACATGGTTGTGCAAGTGAGCCATGTTGGACGTGCGAGTTAGCCACATAGGGTGTGCAAGTCAGTCACAGTGGGTGTGCAAGTTAGTCACAATGGATGTGTCGGGTTGGTTGCTGGCTGTGCAGGTTAGAAAGGCAGAATACTGGGATTTGTACAAATAGTTCTTATAGTGAGGGTATGTCATTCATTGGGCATGGCATAGTGTGTAGTGGGAGTGGTCATGGGATCACGCACCGGGAGACCGAGTGGGTATGCTACCTCGTCGCGCAACCGGTGAGCTGCTCGGGTCTCTTCCCTTGCGAGGGGTGAAGAAGATGTAACCCCAACACCAGGCTCATGGGGTTGAGCTGGTGTGCTGCATGGTTTTTAGGGGTGACGAAGTGTTGCCCCGCCATGGGCAAAAGGAGAGTGGTTCATGGGAGTGCTCGGAGTCCCGCCACCTGGTGAAATGCAGGTAGCTAGGTTTAGCAAGGGTCAGCTCTAATGCATGTTGCAGAGGGAGTTGAGTGTTGGCGCTCGTCGCGCAATGGATGAGGCAAGTGTGTGGACAAGTCCTAACCCAGTGAAGTGGATGTAGCTGGGGACTCAGCATGGTTCGATTCTAAGGCATGTCGCCGAGGGAGTCGGATGCTGGACTCATCTAGGATGACGAGTAGGGGATGCAAGAGTGGATCAGGGATCCAAGGTTGGAGTTGGGTTGCCCAGGATGTCAGAATAGAAAAGAGGACAGGGTCCAATGAAGTGAGCTCGTCGAGGAGTCGGATCCGGCTGGGTAACATGGTGGCTAAGTCAGAGGTGTGCTGGGCGTACCACCCTCAAGGGGATGATTATTGGTTGCAGCTATGTCGAGGAAGGAAGTCAAGAGGTCTCAGGGGTTGCTTAGGCAGAGTCAATGCAGACGGAGCCGAGTTGACATAGATCAGCGTCCATATGGTTGGGAGCAATGGAGATGAGTTTGGCGAGTCCGGATCGGGTGCTGTGGGAACCAAGTGGAGAGCTCATGTAGGAGCAAGTCATTATGCTGGATGCAATGTGGTGTCTGGGTGCAGTGCAGTGTGAGGGTTGGCTTAGGAGTTGAGTTGTGTTCCAGGAGCAGATGAGATGCAATGTAGAGCTGGGCTTGGAGGTATGCATGAGTTGGTCAGGAGTACTCAGGGAGTGCGAGATTAAGCGTTCAGCAGGGGTCACCAACAGGCATGTGTACAGGGGGTGTAGAAGCCAGTCCAAGGGAGCTCGGGGCCTGGACCAGTTTTGAGCTAGATCAAGGTGGGCGAGTTAGTAGTCGGAGCCATATGAGAGGCGGAGATGATGAGGACTCGAGTTATCCCACAAAAGCCTATACTGGGTACATCATAGTCCAAGTGAGTGGGCGAAGTGGTTGTCGAAGGCAAGAGCTGAGATAGGTGAGCCGGAGGCATGGAGCGTTGAAGTGCCAGGGGCGTGGAGCTGGGGGTAGGCGAGCCGAGCTAGGCGAGGCGAGCTAAGTTTGGGGTCACTCTCAAGGGAGCCCAGAGTAGGGGCAGAGTTTGGAGATCAATCCGAGGAGACAGTATGGTTGAGTCAGATTTTGAGAGTGAGGAGGCATTGAAGGAGTTGGTATGGGACACTCTGGAGCCAGGGCTTGTGTGAAGAGCCGCATGTGTTACCATTCCGCGGTGCACATGCAAAGTCGAGTTCTGAAAGAGGGGCTCGCACCAGTTGAGTAGGCGTAGTCTGTGGGTCAGAAAGGGCTCGACCGAAGAGGGAGTCATGAGTATGATTTGGCAGTGCCGCACGGGGGTTGGATTTCTTGGCGTCAGGAAAGTGAAAAAGTTGACCCAGCTCGCCAGCCCTGTGACACTGTGTCAAGGGACTTGTAGAAGCTTTGTTGGGGCGTGGTGAAGCCCAGATTGATCATGTAGTCTTCGCTCTTTACAACTAAAGGAATGTCGTCGTCCTCCTGTGTAGTGAACCTTGTCGCTACTCGTGTTATTGCACGGTAGCGCTGGATGTCACCCTTTATTGACTCCAACATCGTGGTGAGCCACATTGAATTGTTGTTGCAGAAAGGGGGGAGCACTGGGCTTGGACGTGCATCAGAGGAAAGCTTGTGCTTGATTTCCTTAACTGAGCCGCAGAGCATTCCTCCTCCTCCTCTGTGTCCTCGTGGCTGAATAGTAAGGGACGAACTTTTAAAAGCTTACTGCTTTGCGCTACGCCACAACCCAGTAGCAGAAAAAGTAAAAGATAGAGTTTCTTCATCTCTTGCTAGAGAACCAATCCAAAGATGGATGATAGTTTGTGAAAATCAAACGAATGAATGATTTAATTCTTTGTGTCAGTTATTTCGGTCTTACACGCAATAGGAAGATTTTGGTCTTTTTTTTTATCATGAAAAGACTATACTTTAGAAGTTAAAACGTCCAAATGATATACTTTAGGATTCTTGAGTACGCTCGAAGGGCCTTGTCCTAATGATTAAAAATATTACTTTTACTTTGCGATCTTAAAAGAGGAAATGAATGAGTGATTGATACAGAGGATTGGTTGATGAATGGATTCAAAAGGATTTTGATGGATATAATGGTCAGTCTGATTAAAATTTAAGAACCTCCTTTTTAATTTTTTCAAGTTTCAGGAGGAAATGAATGATTATTAAAGGATGGAGTAATGGATAAGAGATAGATTTGAAAGGATTTCAATGGATTTTTTAAATAAGTTATCATTGATTTAAATTTAATATTTGAGTCTTATTAAAAATTTAAGATTTCAATTTTAATATTTGAGTTTAAAAAAGAAAATAAATGATTGATTGATATAAATAATAGATTATTGGGTGATGGGTGGATTAGAATGGACTTTGATGGATACGATGGTTTATCATAAAATTTATTAGTCCCTGCCTATAGGTGGAGACTCATGTTTTCACCTCAGTAAAATAACATTAGTGCTATGTCGATAATCATGCATGAGGGAAAAATATACACTTATATGCCATGGTTTTATTTTTCTAATACTTTCATTGTTGAAAAATTAATGATTTATCTAGCTTGCCATTGGATATTTCGTATCTTCTTGGGGTTTCATTTTCTTGGAAAATCGTTCTAAAAAAAACCATTTAATGAGAAAGAGGCCGAGGGAACTATTGAGAAGATTTATGTAAAGTTATTTGTGGTTGATTTCTTGGAGGCATGTAGTCTGCATGATGAAAGATGTGACAAGTATTCATTGAAATAGGTGTGGGCATCCATCTATTTCTTCCTCAACCACCAACAAAGACATGTAATGGCAATGCAAGCTATCAGATAGGGGAAAACTTGGACATGGAAACTCTACGAGTATTCGGTGAGCATGCAGTTGGAGAAGACGTTCAAGAGGGTAAGTATTCCTGTGATTGCTTCAATTTTTTTGTCATTGGTTTCTACTCCACTTAGTGCTTGATTTTGTATAGCAATGTCGTGGGCTATAATTTTGTGCTATATAATTGAATTGGTCAAAGTGGTTTTTCCTTTCCCATTCTTTTCAAATCCATGGAGTATGAAAAGATACAAGTTGGATTACCCATAGATGTTTGCTCTATTTTGCAATGGTAGTTTGATCAATCAATTTGATGTCCTATTTCTTGGTTGCACTTGGGACTTGCTTTTATCTATATTTAAGAGAGAAATGAAGTTATCTTAAAGCTACAGTAGGGAGGATGTTGTTAAAGGTTGTGTATTTCAACTTTACACCTACCAATTGCATTTACTAGAAGTTTCTTAAGCCTTTTCAATATATCCAAATTGTGAATATCTTGCAAGCATTGCAATACATTAGAGCAGATTCCTTTGAGTCATTTTGTTTGGCATTTTACATGTGTGTATCCTTCTCTGGAAGGTTGTGACACCAACTGGAAACACCTTGGTGGAAGATTTAACTAAAATTAAAGCTTGGTTCTAATCTTCTTATCACTTGTAAGTACCATGTAAAATGCTATCCTATCAGCTTTTATTGTTTTATAACTTTGGACATCAACTTTGCACCTCTCATTAATCATAAATTACTTATGATTGAAAAATGGTTCCTGTATTCCTCTGGAGTATCAGTAAATATCTACTCTATGTATATGTTGAAATTCAATAGTCTTATCTAAGGGGCATGAGTCCAATAAACACTTCTGGGTCTATTCAGGTATGTAGCTACATTTCTTTTTTTCACAAAAGATTCTTCTGATCTACAGCGAGAGAAGGCTTATTTTCTTGGATGCTTAGATTGGAGGTTCTTGGAAGTAAGTATGTGATAGTGATAAGTTGTGAAGCTGATGGCTGAGTTGTTTTCCTCATAAGGAATACTATTGTCAAAGTGAGGTGAAGGAGTGTACTTAATGTGTGCAATAGAAACCATGTTCTTGCTTGGTATAGTGCTAGCAACCTTTGATACTAGGGAAAAATTTTCATCATGGGAAGAGCTAGTGTTGGTTGTTTTTAAAGAACCAATCAGATCTCACCAAGTACCTATGAACTTGCAAAAATCACTTCTCAAATACTTGAGAGATAATTAGCCAATGAACTGACGAAGCTATAATGCTTCTTCTCATGCACTTCAAGCTCTACAAGAACTGGGAGGATGATCCCACAATGTATATCCTACAACTCTTCTAAACAATTAACTCACACATTGTACACCAAAGCAGATATATTCCCATCAGAGGCTAAGTAGATGAAATCCTTCAATAAATTAACAATTCCATAAAAGAATTTAACATCTAAATCCAATAATATAATACAACACCAACCACAACAAAAGTTAGATCAATTAAAGATTATTTATCAATGTTGTTCTCAAATTAGATAACTAGAACCAAGGAAATGCATACAATACTTAAGATTAGTTCCATATCTCTGGGGTAGGAGTCAAAACAAAGAAAATTGAACTGTAAGGTGAATTCAATCCCAAACAACCCTGATCTACATGAGATTGCCTTGCAATTCACATATTAATACTCAGAATTTACCATTACTTATCAGATCCACTACACAAGTATACAAATTCATGATTTAATCAAAGCATTTTAACTCATCCATTGAACCAAAGCCTAATTAAAACAAACATCAAAGCATAGTGACAATGAAGATTAATGAAATGATATTTGATCACAATTTCACTAATAACTCAAATACAATGTATAGCTGGAGAGATGATAAACTCAAGGGATTTGCATTATTGTTTAGACATATTCAGAGACCATACAATTTAAAAAATTCACCTAATAGGCTCAAAACTTAAGATACAAACTTAAAAAATGTTTTCTTTATGTTCACAATTTGCATAATTCGGATCCAGAATTCAACAAGAGACCCATACTAATGGCTCTGAATTCCCTTTTATAAGAACAAGGGAGCAAAACAAGCTTCAGACCAAAAGTACACTTGTCATATTTTCATTTGACCACCATAACATGTATTCCCTTTGTAGTTATATTTACACTTTCAATTGGAGGGAATATATATGACACAAAATTTATTTCTACTCGTCGAAAAGGATAGAACCGCCTTCCAAAAGTCACTTTCACATGTTATAAAAACTTTATTACTTCCTCTTTACTAGCCAAAATTTAACCACATCCATTCCTAGTCAACAAAGAAACAAAGAGTATAAAAAAAATACAAAGAAAGCTATTAATTCATCAAGATCATCACTTGTGTCATCAACCTTTCTGATAAGAAGAGAGAACAATATTATGCAATACTTCAACTAAAGCCTAATTTGCACTATTTCCAAGCTATGTTTTTTTTCTTCTTCTATCCATTATTCACCACATTCCTCATTACTCATGCACAAGAATCACTTAATAAACTCTTCTAACCATTTATTATATTCATTAGCAGTGGGCCACTTTGTATCTAATAGAATCTACACCTTCATACTATGTTGGGTGTACCTGACATCAACTAATGCTCTGGCTTCTCTAATATGGACATTCATTTTCATCTCCACTAAAGCCATGTTGTCAATTTGGAGGTTCAACCTAGAGTAATCAACTTTAGTCAACATATCTTTAGCCCAAGGTAACCATTCATCCAACTTATGCTTCCACTTGGAAAACTCCATCGATTCACCTTTACTATCAAATATTTTTGGCATACCATGTTCTTCCATGTCCCTGAACATTTTCAATTTTTTGTCCAGTTGCATCCCTAATTTCCCATGGAATGTTGTTATCTCATCGATCATGTCAATGACTTTTAGTATCCCAAGGTTATGAGTAGGGGTTTCAAGATACTCATTTTCTTTAGACATTATCTCCTTCAAGGTTCCCACTTTGGTGCTCCATCAACTCCATTCAATTTGGAAAGCCCTCTGAACTTGTAGATACTTAATGTTATCCTCATGGATATTCCTATAAGATGCCCATACATCATCAACTTTATTGAATAATTTGGTCACTCTATGCTTCAACACATATTCAAAAATGTCACCAGCCACCTTAACTATCTCTAATTTGGCTTTCTTGGTATTTTCCCTTTCTAATTTTAAATCTCGGTTCAGCTCTTGAATCTTGAGGGACAAGGTGTCTCTATCTTGTTTAGACAACTATAAAGTAGAATTGGTTGGGGATGGTAAACCTCTTTGTGCAGTAGCCAATACCTTATTATGCTCATCCATGAACTTATTGTATCTATCCAACAACTTCCAGTAGTTGGCCTTCATGATTCAAGTAGTATCCACAATCAACATTGTAGTGTGCATTATCAGTTGTACAACTATAGTAGTTGTCATCTCTATTGCTCTCCTGACAATCACTGCTGCAATCTCTTTCTCTATATATTGTATGAAATTGGGCTTACCTATGTTAGGAGCCATAGACCAAACAAACAATGTATACAATTGGGAACTAAAACCTGAACCGAAGATCTTATTGTCAAAATCCTCCTCAAAAATAAAAGCATCAGGGTCCTTCCTAACTACATCTAATGCAATGGTAAATGATATATCACAACCAGGTAGCACCAGTTCACTGCTTCCTTTCACTAATGTCCTTTCCTCTTCTAACATTTAACATATTTGATATTTCTTGTTTTATTTTATCTTCTTCTTTCTCAACCTCTTCTTGCAAAGAAGGGTCAATATTTTCTCTTGCTTCTTCATTCTTTCTTTTGATGTCAACACTTTTAACATGGATGACAAACTCTCAAAATTTGTTAGACTTGATAAAAGCATCATCACACATAAACTTAGCACAAGATTTTATCCTAGTATCATCATCCTCAATCTCATTATATACCCATTTTACAAACCTACCAACTAGAACCATAATATTCAATGCATCATTTCTCTCTTCAAGGGAATCTTGATCCACCTCTTGCTCCACTGGATTATACTTTCCAAATTCCTCTAGGACCTAAGCCTCTCCAATGTGCTCACTTTCTAGGTAATCTACTAATGGACTTGCAATAGGCCATCCACTAGTCTTACTTGATCTTACATGGATGCTTGGCGCGAAAGATTGAGCCAACTGGCTCCTTATCTAAGCATCATGATTTTATTTAGCAACTTTAGCATCAATCTCAACTTGCTTTACCCTCTCAAAGAAGCTCCTATTACTAAAATCAACAAGCATCAACTTTTCCTTGGGTATGTGCAGGATCATCATGGAGAAAATACGCCCTTAAGTGGAAAAAAATTTAGAAATATCAGAGTTAGGCAGCTTGACATAAAATTTTGAATAAGTTATCTATATTATTTCAAAAATATGTAAGAATAGAATCTGTAGAAAATTGAATGCAATTTCTAAACTACTAGGTTTATTTTTATTTTTTAAAATTTATTTGGTGAAAATTTGAAATTTCAATGCAATAACTAGTACTTAAATTTTAGGGAAAAAATAAGAAGTAGGTTTCTGTTTGACCACTCTAACCACAATAAAATGATAATATTTTTTTATAGTATTTTAGATATAAGTAGAGGACTCATGTCCCAATGTGATGCATAATTTTTTGTAATTTTTTTCCAAGTAAATAATTAATTATGAATATTTTATTACAACTTTTAAAAAACTATAAAAACTTGTATGTTTGACCACCTTAACTTGGTCAAAAATTCATGAAATTCAATTTATTTTTGTAATCCTATAGTATGCAAAGCATAGAATGTGACACATGTTTTGGATTCAAAAAATGTGATACCTTTTGAAATCTATAGATTTTTTTCAATCATCCTATCAATCAGGACTTTAGTCATAATTCTAATAGAAAATAAATAATAATAATCTATTAAATTCAAAGTAAAGCATAATTTATATTGGTGGAAAGCTGAGAATATCCTTTAAAAACCCTTTTTGTGTCATCAATTTTTGTTAAAAAAATGTCGTCAACCACATACCCTACACATACCCGTCATATCGCCACTTTTTGGCCCATCATGATCCTGCACATACCCCTTTGCAAACTTATTTACCACTTCTAAATAAGGGATGACATATAGAGGGTTATCTTTCACCATCCTATCCTCTATTACATATATCCTTTTCCATGCATCCCTTTTTTCTTTGACTTCCTCATTAGTGGATAAGTTATTGATTACATCCTCTTGAAAATAGAATTAATGAGTTCTTGCTCCCAATGACCTAGCTCGTCTTTGAGTTGAGATTACCCCTTCAGGATCACTAATTCTACAGACATCTTGATTCAACCTGTAATTTCTTAGAAGAGAACCAAACCTCTTAATACCCTCCTTTGAGGTATAACTAAAGTATGCAAACCACACATCAAGGTTCACAAGAGAAGCCTTATTTGAACCTTTAAAATATTCTTTATCCATGACATCCATTTGCCACATTACTTCCATAAAATCCTGTCTATCTGACACATAAATGGGAAATTTGTGAGGTGGTACTAGGGTTCCATAGATCTTAATTTTGGTGTAGTTGGTATGCAGATACCAATCCCCCCAATTGAATTGGTGCTTGGTGTCCCGTTCATGTTCTAGTGGCCTTATCATCTCATTGACACCTTGTGAAATCCTTTGCACAAGTTTCAAACCAAGCTATTCGAGCACCTAGAATTTGAAAATATTAGAAAAAATGTTATAATCAAAATCTAGACAATGTACATCCCAAGTATGTGTCCACATTTGCACCAACAATTCATTATCCTTTCCATCAAATTCTCTCAATTTTATATAATTTCTTGTCAACTTCTTACTCTTCCATAGGAATAAATGCATCAATAAAGAGTAATGCCTATAGGATAGTGGACGAGAGACATCCTTCAACTTCACCAGGTCCTCATGCAAGTGTTCAACAATGTAAGTGGCATAATCACAAACCATTTTTGATATTTTTGTTGAATATTAATTTCCAAAGTCATCAGGGTAATCTCCATCTTAATATCATACTCTTTATGCAAAACTTGACATACGGTATAACAAATGTTCGTGAAATAGTCTTCAAAGTCAACACAATCAAAAGGTTCCACCTCAGAGGAAATAGAAGGAACATCACTCATCTCCAATTCACACTGTGATACCAAAATGTCTAACCCTTTCTAAGCAATTAAAATGCAATGGAAAAACATAAGGAAACACCTAAAGATTAGCCTAAGAAATTTATAAATGCAAAGAGGAAAGTGTAAAATGATGACAAATGGATATACCTTCCTTCTTGCAGCCGAAACTCCTTGGTTGGCCCTTGATTTGGATTGATTTGTATGCTCCTTGATGGCTCTTGATGTAGCTAAATGCAAGTTTTGACTATATGCTTGAATGTAGATGCAAATAGATGAAAGTTGATGGCTAGATGAGTGCACAAAATGGCAGAATATAGTTGCAAAATGGATAAGTCTCCTAAATGCCTTAGAGGAAGGGGTATTTATAGAGAAACTTGAATTCTCTAGAGAATTCAATGGTTGGGATTTATCCAACAAAGTCAAGATGAAGGGCTAAGGTGAGTTGAGGACTCACAAGCCCTCACATTTTGACATGTGGAATGTGGGATGGCCAAGGGTGAGATGATGTGTAGGTGATGTGGAAGAGAGGTACATGATGTGGAGGAAGGACAAGTACCTTCCAAGTACTTTGATGTGACCTTTCAATGATCACATGGGGAGAGGGAAAGCTTTGGGAGAATAAAAGTGAATTAAAAATTCACAATGATTGGAAGAATCTAGTGGATAAGACAAGGTTCCCAAAAGGTGGGAATTTGTCACATGTGACTTGATGTGACAAGTCAAAGGTTCTAGAAGATGCATGGGAAAAGGGGATTCTAGGAGGAATAAAAGTGAATTAAAAATTCACATGGGGAAGAGAGGAGCCTAGAGTTAATAAAATGAATTAAAAATTCCTTGGGGGATGGGGAGAGTTGGTACTAATTAGGTTTGACTAATCAGTAATTAGAGGATAATTAGAGGTTAATGAGGATTAAAAGCCAACTTGCAAAAGTTGGAGGATGTGACACATCCTAATCAAGGATCAGGCATGTGTACATCCTTAATGAGAGATTAGGAGATGGATTAGGATTAGATGAACTGACATGTAAGGAATTTAATAAGTGTAATATTTATTTAATTCATTTGATGAAAAAGGATTAAGGAGGGTAAGGTATTTAATTATTAAAAATACCTTAAGGATTTGGTAGAATTAAGGATATTAATTAAATAATAGTAATATTACTTAATTAATGCAAATAATAGGATGTTTAGATGAAAAGTGGTAAATTTGGATAAATTAAGTGTCCAAATTTGGATGTCTACATTTTGCCCCTCTTTGAGATGGTGTTACGAAGTGGCATCATTTCAATGAATATTAAAACATAGAACCTCGAAGAAGATGGTTAGATAGGAAAAGATGCCCTAGTCATCAAAGGGATGACTAGGAAGAAAGATGATGGGGGTGAAGATGAAGGTTAGGGATTGAGGATGCCCCCTCGAGAGGACATGTGGGTTTAAGAGAACATAGATGTGCCCTCGAAATGGATGAGATGATGAAATGGGAGATGAGGAAGAGGATGCAAAGGGATGGATATGAAAGGATGAAAAGGCGGCAGAGGTTGGGAAGCACAAATGGATACAATCATAAAGATAATGTTGCCCCAGTCAAGCTACAAGTGAAAAGGGGTGGATGATGGATGGAGTGTTGTCAATGAGGATAGGGAAGGATACATCCCAATGAGTGGTATTGAGGAAGGAAGGATACATACCAAAACACCACTAAATGATAGGGAACAGTACCTCCTGATGGTGATGATGAAAGTGTTGTTGATGAGGGAAGGATACATCCCAAAACAACACCAAAGGGAGATGGAAGAATGCATCTCGATGATGATGATGATGAGGAGGATGATTGGATCAAGGCTTGTAACAAGACTGGGAACAAGACCAAGGATATGATTAGATGATTTGGGCTAAATGGAATGGATGGGGATTGGATAGAGATGTGAGATGAGGATGAAGGAGGAATGGATGGGGGGATACATGCAAGACGATAGAATGAAAAATGAAATGAAATCCTAATGCAATTTGCCATCTTCGGAGCACTGATTTTTGCTATAGCATAAGACACAAGATGCCAAGGTATGAAGAACCAAGGCCGATTCATGTCAAATGCATAAAAAGGACACAATAGACAAGAAGGCTATCCCAATACCCCAAAGTCACGAAGACCTTGGTCAAGCCAGGTATTGAGATAATGACAAGCACAAGAGGATGCCCCAGTGTAACACAAGACCTGGGGGATCTTGGTGGGTACTACGTGGGACAACCAAGAAGACAAAAATAGACATAAAAAGATCAAGATATGCCCCTATGTTAACCAATCAAAACACACGATAATATGATGGATCATGGCGGCCTTGACAAGTGATAATAGGGAGCTCAAATGATAAAGAAAAACCAAAAGCATGAAAGATCGCAATCAATTTCAAATGTCCTTTGCCATAGGATCAAGGGGATAGATGGGAGTGATGAGGTCTATTAGGAAGGATGCATCCTATTGAGACCGATGATGGATACTAAGCTAAAAGATCGATATGATGTAGGATATTCAAAGCTGATTAGATTTGTTGATACAAGTGGATCTTGTTTGTTAAGAACCAACTAGATAAGGGCATAGCTTGATGACACGACACAAGGGAGAAAAGACATGAGACTGACACACCCTAAAGACCTAGGGGCTCAAGGGCCGATCAAATATTAGCCTTGCCTATGTGAAAGCACAAAGCCCTCATAGTTTGATAAAAGGCTGACGACTAACCATGGATGGAGATTCGGTGGATGATAAAGATAGGATGGAGAAAAGGAGAAAAGTGGACAATGGTGATTGATGATAAATGATAAAAGAGGAGATGGAAAAAGAAAAAATACTGACACTAGATGATAGAGGAGCCAAGTGCACAATGAAGATCGATGGTGGAACCCCGGGGGCAGATCAAATGATCGACCTTGCCTACATGAAAGCGTAGGGGCAACATAGTTTGACTAGAGGCCAACAATGGACCATGATGGAGACCTCGATGGATGATAGGATGGAAAAAGAAGAAAGAACAATGATAGATGATAAAGGATCCCTGGGGGCAGATCAAGTGACCGACCTTTCCTACATGAAATCATAGGGGAAACGTAGTTCGACCAAAGACCAAAGATAAATAATGGATAAAGGAGGATGACAGGATGAGTGGAGGATGAGGATAGGATGAGTGGATAAAAAGATGACACTGATATGATGAGATATGATAGACTGGTTGATGATGACGATCACATAAAGCTCAAGGATGGGATAGTTATCCAAATCATTCAAATGACTTGGGAGGATGATATGATAAATAGATGAGTGATGAAAAGTGATAGGGGATTGGAAAGATGTGCAAGAGAAGTAGGAGGGATGATGATCAGATAAATGGCATTGGGTTGCATGGAAGGAGGCCTATAGCTAGATACCAATGACAAGGGATTGTGAGATGGGATGAGATGGGATGAGGATAAAGATGGAAGAATGGATACAGAGATAGGGATGGGGGATGGAAGACATTGTTTGAATGGATAGGAAGATAAGGATGGGGAGATGAAAGGTATGCAAGGATAGATGGATAGGAAGATAACGATGGGGAGATGGAAGGGATATGATGACAGATGGAGAGGGAGATGAAAGGATGTTATGATAGATGATGTCTCCAAGGACTATGTTACAAAGGAAGTAGATGCCCCCACTCTAGATATGTTATGTATGATAATGCATGAGGGATGGAAGACGAGTGGATGGGAAGATAAAGGAGATAAATAGAGGAGGATAGGATGAGTGACTAAGGAATATGATAGAGCATGGATGAAGGGAATGTATACCAAGAGGTGTCCAAAGCATGCATAGATAGGTGCCCTTGTTTTGATCAAGATCACAAGCAGGATGGAGGGATGGGAGATAAATGGGATATGATGGTAGGATGCGGAAGATAGGTGGGATGGAGGGGATGCATATCAAGAAGCTGCCCCTAAGTGTGGAAAGGGATTTATGCATGAGGCATGTTTACATGTTTTCATCATGGTACTTATCCAAGGTGCTTGTTTGCCAAGTTTTCACCCTTGGACGAATTATTTCTCTTTTCTTTTTTTTTTAAAAACTTTTTTGACTTCTTTTTTTTTGGATTTTGTGGATATTTTAGATTTTTGGATAGTAGGGGGATTAAAATGGATAAGGAGAGGGATTTGGATAAGGTAATTTAGAAGATACATGATAAGTATATGGATGAAGGACTCAAGCATCAAGTTCTATATGAGGTATTAAGAGCCCATGTTTGAAGCGACAGTTGGATGTTAGTACAACCTTATTAGGATAAATGGATTGTGCAAGAGGATGAATTAGAGGGATTTGAGAGGGGAGATACATGGGATAATGGATGGGATGCTACAAAGGGTATGGATGGAATCATGGGGGGGATATGTGATGGGGATATGTGTTCAGGACCAACATTGGCACATGTGGTGGTGGATGTGAAAAGATAAGAGGATTAATGGATGGAGAATGTGTGGATAATGGAGGAGATGGGGTGATGAACTTTAGAACATAAGGACCCAAAATAGACTTAGGAGATGAAAGGGGTGTATAAATAGCTTTTGGATTAGCGACTTTGAATGTTCTTACAGATTTTTCATGTGATGGCATTGCATCTTTTTTCTTTGGGATCCACATGGTTTTGATCTTTGCTTTGGTGGGCCTTTGTGGCCTACAGATTTGATTTAGATTTATATTTTTCTTCTCTTCACCATGTCTTTTGGAGGGGACATGAGGAGCCTTAGATTCATGTGGATGTTTGGATTTATGCATTTTTTTCTTTAACAACCAAAGTGATTTTAGTAGCAATGGGATGGGTGTGAGGAGATGGATGATGTGGAGTGATGGAGGTAGGAGTATGGGGATTATGTGTAGATGGAGGATGTATGGATGAAAGGATGGATAGGATGAGATGGAGGAGGTGATTTTAGGATATAGGAGCCTAGAATAGACATAGGACCTCGAGGAAACATGGGCATGGTACATGGAGGATTGGAGATGGTAGATGGAGGGATGTAAGGACCCAAAATGGATGGAGCAGATGAAGGAGGGATATGGATGGTGGTTTTGAGGCGATACGATAGTGGAGGAAGGATGGCAGTATATGATTTGGTGGAGCGATGGAAAGAGCCTATATTTATTTTAGAAGAGACTTGTTGAGGATGTCTAGATGTTGTACCAACATCTTTAGATTGTGAGTCTTAAGAAATAGGTCCAAGACCTTGCATGCAGATTTTTTTCTTTGACTTGATGGGCTCTTAGATACCTTGCTCATCAAGGCCTAGACCTTTTCCTTGATAGTTCATTTTCTTGAGCATGCGATCCATGATAGGATTTGTGTTATTTTGAAAACATGATGCGAGTCCATTATTAGGTGGAGGATGATGGGTGGTAAATACACTATGCTTTTCTTCTGTAAGGAGGCCACCATGGAAGAATGTGAGAGTACCAAGGGGATATGCAAGCGGTATAGGTATAGCAGTTTTAGGCGATGATGGGGGATCATGAGAGGGAGATGATGGGATAGCAGCATGTGGATGGGTGATATCAGGAGAGGGATTAGGGGATATGATTGGATTTGGATTTGTGGTAATGGGATCATGCGATGGAGATGGAGATGGAGCGGTGGAAGCTTGAATGACAAGGGGATCATGGGATGGAATGGATGGGGGACTGTGATCTTGAGGTGGACTAGATGGGATGGTAGGATCTTGATCTAGAGAAGGGGACATGTTGGCATGCTTTGGATTAGGCTCTTGGCATGATTCATCATGTGCGGGAGGCATGATAATGGAATCTTGGTGGGGCTCTTCAAGTGGGGAAGATGGAGGGATGGAGGATTCAAAACATTCATGGGAATGGATTTTAGTGACACTAGGAGTGGGAGAAGTTGATTGGATTAGGGTGTCATCGATGGGTTCGACGACTCTTGGAGAGGGAAGTGGGTGTTCAGTGGGCTCAACAGATTTAAAGGATGTGATGGTAGGAGATGGGGACTCAGTGGATTCAGAGGGTGTGATGGTAGGAGATGGGGGCCCAGTGGATTCAGAAGATGTGATGGTTTCGATGGTTTGAGTGGTGCTAGGGGTGGTATCATCAATTATAGGTGTTGGGTGGAGAAGGGTCTCGTCACTAATGTCTGTGGATGATGGGTTGGGATGGCATGATTCCATGACTTCAAGGTGGGGAGTGGGATATGTCTTCTTTGTTATAAGTCCTTGGAGAACTTTTGGAGTGAAAAAATTGAATACTCTAGGTTGAGATGGTGTGGTAGGAGTGGATGAAGGATTATGGTTTGGTGGACTAGGATTAGATGGGGGAATGAAATTGGATGCAAGAATGGAAATAGATGGGGGATTAAGGTTAGATGAAGGGTTAAGATAGGGATATTGGAATGGTGAATTCGGACACGAGGATATGGGTGGTGGATTAGGAAGGGAAGATTGAGATGGAGGATTGAGATAGGGAAATGTGGATGTCAGATTAGGATAAGTTGATGTGGATGTTGGATTAGGATAAGTTGGTGTGAGTGTATGATTAGGGTTAGCAGATTGGTATGGAAGATTAGGGTAGTGGGTATATGTCAGTAAAGGATTGAAATAGGATGATGTGAATGGGGGATTAAGATAGGGGTATTGTGATGGTAAACTAGGACAAGAGGAGGTAGGTAATGGATAAGAGGATGATGTAGATGAAGGGTATGATGGATATGATGGATATCCCTTGTCAAATATAGCATAAGGAGCATGATTAGGCATGGATGAAGGCATAACAGGATAACTTGAAGGGGTGATTGGATTGTGGAAAGTGGGTGGAGAAAGGTTACTAGTGACGATAGCATCAAGGGTATCTATGTCATATTCTTCTTGATCAAAAAGACTTTCGTTATCGCTGTTAACGTAATTAGGGTTTCCCTTGACCACTATTGATGGAGGATAAGGATTCATGATTGTGAAAGGATAAAGAAGATGGATGAAAGATTTTGGATGGGATCAGACTAAAGCTTAAATTAGGATTTTGGTCAAGCTCAAATCAGGATTGGACTAAAGCTCAATATTAGGATGATTGGATGATACAATGGGATTGATTATGATAATAAGACTTGATTATCAAAGGATGATTGTGACACCGAATCTACTTCAAGATGGAAGTAGATTGATTGGGTCGAAGGTGATTGGATAGGAATGTGATTGGATTGGATTGGATTGGATAAGATCGATCGATGATTGATAAGACAGACTGAGGGATCGGATAGGATGATGAAAGGGACTGTAAACCTTGTTCAAAGATTACCCTAGGTGACTTAGGATGCTAATTGATCAGATTAAAGGATAAATGGATGATTATGGCACCGAATCCACTTGGAGATTGAAAATGGATTGATTAGGCCAACAATGATGATTAACTTAGGATGAATGACAATCCTAAGTGGATGTTGATGATGACGATCATTTCAGACACTTAGGTCAATTTGGATAATAACCTGAGACAAAGTTCAAGGGATTTGGATGGGGGTAATGATGATTTGATTGGAGAAATGGATGAACAAATACTCAAAATGAACAAACAATTGATCAAGATGGATGAACGATTACTTGGAACAAGTAAATGACTACTAAGAACAGATGAATGACTCTTAGAATGAGAAGATGAAGGTTTGGAAGAGATGAAAGATTACTCAGAATGAGTAAATGATTGATCAGGATTGTTGAATGAGAGTTTGAAATGATGAAAGGAGGTTTGAAATGGATGAATGTTTACTCGAAATGAGCAAATGGATGATCAGAATTGTAGAACGAGAGTTCAAAATGACGAAAGGAGGTGTGAAATGGATGAATGTTTACTCAGAATGAGTAAATGAATGATCGAAACGATAGAAAGAGAGTTTAGAATGAGGAAAGGAGGTGTGAAATGGATGAATGTTTACTCGAAATGAGTAAATGGATGATTGGAATGATAAAACGAGAGTTCAGAATGAGGAAAGGAGGTGTGAAATGGATGAACATTTACTTGGAACGAGTAAACGAATGATCTGAATGAAAGAAAAAGAGTTTAGAATGATGAAAGGAGGTGTGAAATGGATGAATGTTTACTCGAAATGAGTAAACAAATGATCCGAACAACAAAATGAGAGTTTAGAATCATGAAAGGAGGTGTGAAATGGATGAAGGTTTACTCCGAACGAGTAAATGGATGATCCGAATCGCCAAACCAGAGTTTGAGATGATAGATGAAGGTTAAAAATATATGAGTGTTTACTCAGAATAGGGAAATAGATGATTGAAAAGGTAGAATAACTATTCAGAATGGATGAATGAAAGGTTGAAATGACTAAAGCTCAGATTAGGGTTTTGGTTAAGCTCAAATTGGGATTATATTAAAGCTCAGATTAGGATTGAATTGAAGCTTAGAATGATTGGAGGATGTGATGGGATTGATTCTACACCAACTTCTGGAGTTTAAGGGCCGTAAGGTGTTGACAATCAGATTTTTCTAGATTTGGCAATTTTTAAAAATTGTCAAATTTTTCCATTTTAGGAAACCCCACGAACGTACTTTTGAGAGTTCAATTTTTTCTCAAAAAATACCCAAAACAAAGATATGATGAATTGCCAAATAATATCCCAAATTTTAGACATGCATTTTGAGTTATTGACAAAAATGATTTTTCAAAATGTTGGAAAAAAATACTAAATTGTGATTTTGAGGGTCAAGATGAAAGTTTGAGGCCTCAAAAATGTGGAAAAATGGGGTCAAAGGGACTTCTAGTCATTTGGGGATCCACATGCCATCTCATAACACAACCACCCCTAAAATTTCAACTTAAACGGAGACCCAAGTTAAAAGTTATGGCCTCTGGAAGTTTCAGCACAAAAATCAAAATTCTCAAAATGAAGTCTAGGTGATTGGGATAGATGATTTGATGCTAGATATGGAATCTAATGATGTTATAAGTGCTAGAATTAGGATTGGATGGAAAGATATGATGGGATTGGTTCCATCAATTAGATTTGGGAATTGGATATGCTTATTTTCCAAATCCCTCATAGAGGGGTGTATGTGCCCTCCTGAGGCGTCTGTTCCCTACTGGGGTGACTGTGCCCCCTCCTGGGGTGTTTGTGCCCTACTAGGGTGACTATTCCCCCTCCTGGGGCATTTGTACCCTACTGGGGCATCTGTGCCCCCTCCTGGGGCATCTGTGCCCAACTGGGGCATCTGTGCCCCCTCCTGGGGCATCTCTGCCCTCACAGAGGGGAAAATTTGCCCCTTTTCAAGACAGATTCGCCCCACTATGAGGTGGAAATTTTAAGTGGGTAAATGGGTTGTTAAAATGAAGAGACGGGCGATTGGGATGGGGTGTTGGATAATTGGATTGAGGAAATAGATGATCAGATTTGGGAAAATGATTGGAATGGATGAATGATCAAGCACTCGAAACTGATGATTGCTTAGAATGGATGAATGATTGAAAGTTTGAAATGAGTAAACAATTGATTGGAAAGGATGACCAACTCTTAGAATGATGAGATGAATGCTTGGAATGGATGAAAGATTACTCGAAACGAGTGAGCAGAGGATTTGAAAGGGATGAAAAACTACTTGGTTAGATGAAGGTTTGGAATGAAAAAAAAGGGGGTTTAAAATGAGAAAATGGAGGTTTTCAGAGGTTTAGAATGATAAAATAGAGGCTTGGGATGATGATACAAAGGTTTGGAATGATTAGACGATGATTTAGATGCTAAGCGGATCCAAATGGGGTAATTTCGGGTGTTCAGGAGGGAAAATTTGCCCCTCTGCAGTAAATCAGGGGCGTAATCACCTCACTGTAGAAAATCAGGGGCGTAGTCACCCCACTACAGAAAATTAGGGGCGTAATCACATCACTATGGAAAATCAGGGGCGTAATTGCCCCACTGTAGAAAATTAGGGGCGTAATCTCCCCACTGTAGAAAATTAGGGGCGTAATTGCCCCACTGCAGAAAATCTGGGGCGTAATCGCCTCACTGCAGAAAATTAGGGGCGTAATCTCCCCACTGCAGAAAATTAGGGGCGTAATTGCCCCACTGCAGAAAATCTGGGGCGTAATCGCCTCACTGCGAAAAATCTAGGACTTCGTTTGATGAAAATGACTATGGAAAGGACATTAAATTGACAATGATAAGGCCAATTTGTCAAAAATTTCACTGGTTTCTCATAAGAAAACACTCTCAAGCAAACACAATCCTACGATTAGTGTTAAGGGTATGGCCAAAGAGGTCTTAATCTAGGATGCACAAGGTGTCTAGGGAGTCCTCGATATAATATTGATACGTGAGGCACAACTATGAACACCAACCCATCACAAGCGTGAGTCGGGAACCCTAGTGAGATACTGAAGGGCTCGGACCAACTCTTCACGTCTATCTAGGTATCACCCTAGCTTCGGCGCTTTGCCAATTACGATGTGACTAGATTGGGGTACAACTTTTTCTCTCCCCCCTTTATATACCCCACTAGTACACATGGTTAGAATCATCCCCAAGTAGGTCCCACTAGAAAGAAAGCACTAATTATTTCCAACTACTCCCCAGGCTCACACGAAGTGCAAGGGGAAAGCGAAAACAAGCTAATGCTCCCTTTGGGTAACAAAAAAAGATAAACACAGCAAGAAATAAATATTACTCCCCCTAATTAAACTATGTTCTTAGATTAACGCAAATGACAAGGATAGTTTAAAATTTTTGAGCGAACGGATAGCCCTGCAAGCAAATGTTAAATGTTTTATCTCGCTTTCTTCATCAACTTCGCAAGAATATGCTGCAAAAAGTTAGCAAAAACACCAATATCCTTGCAAGAAATAGTTTTGGGGGGTTAGTACCTGAAAAATAACAAAAAACCAAAGCCAAAATGATAGTTTTACCTTTCAAAATGTGTTGCTTTGTGGTGACAAGGGGGTGCAGTCGCTCTTCTGTAGTAAATCAGGGGCACAGTTGCCCTTTTGTAGAAAATCAGGGGCATAGTCGCCCCACTATAGAAAATTAGGGGCCCAGCCGCCCCACTACAGAAAATCAGGGGCGTAATTGCCCCACTACGGAAAATCAGGGGTATAATCACCCCACTGCGAAAAATCAAGGGCATAGTCACCCCACTGCGGAAAAGTGTTAGCACAAAAAATTTAGCCTATGGGGCTGGTGCAGGAGCACCTAGGCTGACCTCCACCTTGTTTGTCTTCAATTTTGGCTTGTACCTAATCTTAGCCAAATCAGGGTGTTAGTAGGTTGTGTTGGACCTTAGAAGGTATTGTGTGTGTGGAGAGTTAGTCATTAGTACTAATTTTATCCTAGTTAATCATTGTTGATAAATGTTGTTAAATTTTGGCTTTAATTAGCTTTAGACAGCCTAAGTTGGAATGTAAGTGTTAAATGTGTTCTAAACACATGGTCATTGTTAAGAAAGATGCCATGGGATAGTTAAAGAGTTGTTGGTTTGAAAACAAGGTGTTAGAGGTCCTCAAATTTAGGAACATGACATGATGGTAAGTTGCAAGAATCTTGTAAAATTGCATAGCAACTTTCTGTGTGTTTGCATGCAACTTAGTGGGGTTGGATTCCCTAAAGTTTAGGAACATGGGATCGATCAATATCCCTTGAAACGTGGCAAGGCATCGATGTAAAAAGGTGTGGCTCGTAGTTAGCAATCAGTTTTTGTTGTAGTTGTTATCAAGTTTTGGCTTTGGAATACAATAAGAAGAAGAGCTCTGTTTTCTAAAAAATCTCGTGTGTTTTTGCAAAGCAGAGTTTTCATAGGCATTGTGTATATTGAAACAACATTTTATTTGTGTTTACAGATTAGTTTAGGTATCTTTCTTTGTATAAGCAATCTGCTTTGAGTGGTGATAGTGCTTTGTATCCATAGATTAGATTGTAAGGGTTTTTATTCCTGTTTTGGCAGTTAATTTTTGAATGACTCCCCCATAGACACTAACCATGGGATTCTCCTGAGATTGGTGGAATATGGGAGTGGATTCAGTCTTTTGTAAATATTTAACAGTAGGAAACACAGAGAATGGAGTAAAGAGTTTTAATCCCAAACCCTAGGTGAGCTAGTATTGCCCAGTTAGGGGATTGGGAGTGAAAATTAAAGAACTTAGGTAGGGGAAGAGACCACTATACAAAATCTGTATAGTGTTAGGGAGGTTTTAGTCACATCTTAACTGGTTGAAAGGGTTGAGTCTTCAATCAATCCTTTGGAAGAAGATTTGTATTAAGAAAAATGAAACCCTAAGCATTAGGCCAATTAGCCCTAGTAGTCCTTGTTTATAGGAATCAACTGTACGGAACAAATAGAGATCTGAAACCAATTGAAAGATTTAAAGCTCTTAAAAGGGTGCCTAAAAGTGTCTTTTTTTTTATAGGTTGTGTGACAAGTTTAAGAACAAAAGGCGAAAAACCGACTGGTAAGGGCTAGTAGAGAATAGGCCTCCTAAAAGTAAAAGCTTGAGATCGGGTAGTTTGAGGACAGTAGAACCTCCAAGATGGATTCCAATGGTGGTGAAATGCATGGAAATAGAGCATCTATCTCCCCTGCAAAGAGTTCAAGTTAGATGGAGAAGTTGGCACTTAGACCCTTCTAAGTCCAAGGAAGAGTAATCAGTTCCAAGAAGGTGTGGGTCTTCCAAAGGTAAACCACTAGTGGAGAACTCTTTGAGAAGAGTTGTAGCAGGACTAGGATAGTCTTCTAAGCTCAACAAGAACCCTTGGTAGCAGGTTCTAGGTAGGAGACAATGGAAAGTCTTCTACAAGATAGTGCAAGCAACCTTTGGTTTCATCATACACTAGGGGCGTAGTCGCCTTTCTGCAAGAAAAGTGTTAGCCAAAAAATTTGGTCAAGGAGGGGGCATAGTCACCCTTCTACAGAAAAAGTGCTAGCCAAAAATTTTAGTCAAGGAGGGGGCATAGTCGCCCTTCTATAGAAAATCAGGGGCGTAGTCGCCCCACTACAGAAAATCAGGGGCGTAATCACCCCACTGCAGAAAATCAGGGGCGTAATTGCCCCACTACCAAAAAATAGGGGCATAGTCGCCTCACTGCGGAAAAGTGTTAGCACAAAATTTCAACCTAGGGGGTGTAGTCGCCTTTCTGCAAGAAAAGTGTTAGCCAGAAATTTTGGTCAAGGAGGGGGCGTAGTTGCCCTTCTGCAGAAAAAGTGTTAGCCAAAAATTTTGGTCAAGGAGGGGGCGTAATCGCCCTTCAACAGAAAATTAGGGGCGTAGTCGCCCCATTGCACAAAATTAGGGGCATAATCACCCCACTACAAAAAATCAGGGGCATAATCACCCCACTATGGAAAATTAGGGGCGTAATCGCCCCACTATAGAAAATTAGGGGCGTAATTGCCCCACTGCAGAAAATCAGGGGCATAGTCGCCCTTCTGTGACGTATTCCTGCAAAAAACTTAACAACAACAAATGTGAAATATAGGAACCCGCTTGTGGGTCCCACCGGGCATGTCAGAAATGTGATACCAAAATGTCTAACCCTTTCTAAGCAATTAAAATGCAATGGAAAAACATAAGGAAACACCTCAAGATTAGCCTAAGAAATTTATAAATGCAAAGAGGAAAGTGTAAAATGATCAAAAATGGATATACCTTCCTTCTTGCAGTTGAAACTCCTTGGTTGGCCCTTAATTTGGATTGATTTGTATGCTCCTTGATGGCTCTTGATGTGGCTAAATGCAAGTCTTGACTAATGCTTGAATGTAGATGCAAATAGATGAAAGTTGATGGCTAGATGAGTGCACAAAATGACAGCATTTATTTGCAAAATGGCTAAGTCTCCTAAATGCCTTAGAGGAAGGGGTATTTATAGAGAAACTTGAATTCTCTAGAGAATTCAATGGTTGAGATTTATCCAACAAAGTCACGATGAAGGGCTAAGGTGAGTTGAGGACTCACAAGCCCTCTCACATTTTGACATGTGGAATGTGGGATGGCCAAGGGTGAGATAATGTGTAGGTGATGTGGAAGAGAGGTACATGATGTGGAGGAAGGACAAGTACCTTCCAAGTACTTTGATGTGACCTTTCAATGATCACATGGGGATAGGGAAAGCTTTGGGAGAATAAAAGTGAATTAAAAATTCACAATGATTGGAAGAATCTAGTGGATAAGACAAGGTTCCCAAAAGGTGAGAATTCTTCACATGTGACTTGATGTGACAAGTCAAAGGTTCTAGAAGATGCATGGGAAAAGGGGATTCTAGGAGGAATAAAAGTGAATTAAAAATTCACATGGGGAAGAGAGGAGCCTAGGGTGAATAAAAAGGAATTAAAAATCCTTGGGGGATGGAGGTTGGCCAAGGTACTAAAGGTTTGACTAGTCAATAATTAGAGGATAATTAGGGTTAATGAGGATTAAAATCCAACTTTCAAAAGTTGGAGGATGTGACACATCCTAATCAAGGATTAGCCATGTGCACATCCTTAATGAAGAGATTAGGAGATGGATTAGGATTAGATAAAAATGACATGTGAGGAATTAAATAAATGTAATATTTATTTAATTCATTTGATGAAAATGGGATTAAGGAGGGTAAGGTATTTAATTATTAAAAATACCTTAGGGATTTGGCAGAATTAAGGATATTAATTAAATAATAGTAATATTACTTAATTAATGCAAATAATAGGATGTTTAGATGAAAAGTGGTAAATTTGGATAAATTAAGTGTCCAAATTTGGATGTCTACACACACCTCCTATGAATAGGAAACACACCCTTTCTGTAGAAAATTTTATTCTTCTCATATTCCTTTTATAACTTGAAAAAATTAATGGGTTCAGAGGCAGACAAATTCAATTAGAAAGCCTCAATTATCTGACTCAAAAAAATCTCTAGCATGGGAAAAAGGTTAGGAATCCTTTTGATTGTTCTATCATTTGGGTCATAACACTTGGCCTATGCTAACATCAAATCTGCTTCCACATATACATTTGGGCACACCAATTTTCCTATGTCACACACCCATATGTTGTAGGCAAGGTGGTTGGCTTATCTTCATTTGAAAGAATAATAGAATAAGTACCAACCACTTTGTTGCACCACAATATCACATATTCTAGAGGCACCATCCTAAAAATGATGAGTTAGGATACCCTCACTAGTCTTTCTCTTCCCTACCTTCTTCTTTATTTCCTGCTCTAGAACCTGAGGGGATTCTTCCATAAACCTAGGACAATATTTCTTAATAGTCCTTTGCCTTTTGGGTGTACTTGCTTCATCAGGCTGAGATTGGTTGCTCTAAAGTTTAGGTTTTCTAACCCATTTCTGAGTGGGTTTTCTATCAGTTTTACCTCTAGACCCACTAGGTTCACTCATTATGAATTAGCAACAAAACTAGGGTTTTCAAGATATGGGTATGTGCAGGATCATGATGGGCCAAAAAGTGACGATATGATGGGTATGTGGTTGACTTCTTTTTACCCAAAATTGATGAACCGAAAAGGGTTTTTAAAGGAGATTCTCAACTTTCCATCAATATAAATTATTTTTTACTTTGAATTTAATAAATAATTATTATTAATTTTCTATTTGAATTACGACTAAAGACCTAATTGATAGGTTGATTGAAAAAAATATATAGCTTTCAAACAACATCACATTTTTTGAATCTGAAACATGCGTCACATTCTATGCTTCACATACTATAAGATTAAAAAAAATGAATTTCATGAAGTTTTGGCCAAGTTAAGGTGGTCAAACATACGAGTTGTTATATTTTTTAAAAGTTGTAATAAAAAATTCATAACTAATTATTTACTTTCAAAAAAATTACAACAAAAATATGCATCACATCCAAACATAAGTCCTCTACTTATATCTAAAATGTTATAAAAAATATTATCATTTTATTGTGGTTAGGGTGGTCAGACAGAAACTTACTTCTTATTTTTTCACTAAAATTTAAGTACTACTGCATTGAAATTTCAAATTTTCACCAAATAGATATTTAAAAAAAAAAGAAAACCTAGAGTAGTTTAGAAACTACATTCAATTTTCTAGAAATTCTATTCTTACATATTATTGAAATAATATAGATAACTTATTCAAATTTTTATGTCAATTTGCCTAACTCTGACTTTTCTAAATTTTTTGCCACTTAAGGGCCTGTTTTTCCCATGATGATCCTGCACATACCCATATTGAGAAATCACCCTAAGAAACTTAAAATCACAAGGTTTGCAATGAAACCAACAATTCTATCCTTCTTAATTTAAACCTTATGAATAACGGTAGATGAAATTTGCATCTTTAAACACAATAACCCTAGCCACTTATAGCATTTCCAAACCACTTAGTTTAAACAAACTAGTTTAGCGGCCAAAATATTAACTTACTTGGGAGATAACTCATTATTCTTCAGAATTAGCTCTATTTGGTGCTTTGTTGTTATCGCTTCTTGACTCAATGAATTCCTATGCCCGTGCCAACTGTAATTACTGAAAGAAGATACTAGACAATCTCTTTAATATCCCAGCATTGGGGTGCATTCACCATTAATGGTTGATGGATCATTCAAGCGAGCAAACTGATGGATAGTGGGAGAAATGCTCAGAAGTTTCGGCAATGTGATCTTCTTGGAAATGCATTTGAGCAATGCGAACCATCACATGTCACTGTAATGAACTTGAAGTTGAAAATGTCTTCAACGATGGGAAAATGTAGTGATGAAATAGAAATCTGACACGTGGCTACCACACTGTTTACCTTATGCTCTCCTTCCATCACTCATCACTAAAGCTAGAAAATATTTTAATAAATTTCAGCAATGGTGCAATACAACGCATCACAATACTCATCGCTAATCACTGAAGTGATGCTAAAGGTTTAAAGAACTTTGGCAATGAGCAATGTAAAAGGAAAATAATACCCATTGCTCATCACTGAAAATAACTCACTAGTAAAGAGAACTTCAAGAATGGATGGTGATTTAAGTAAATAAGAACTCCCACGTGAAAATAAGATTTTTTAAAAAGGAGGCATACTAAGTTGATGAGGCTTGAACCCTTAGGAACAAAAAAAAAAGACTGACATCTTTCACCATGAAATATTTTCCACCCAACTATAAGAGATTAAAATGATAAAGTAGACAAGGAAATTGATGAATATAAACCAAGGGACTAGTAAAAGCATGATTCAAAAGGTTCAAGTTGTGACTTAGATGACTAGGAACCATGTAAGATAGCTCAACAAAAGATTAAAATATTCAAGGTTTACGACCGTGAAAGATTGAAAAGAGGGCTTCAAACCTTAAAGCCTAGATGTTACCTTGAATATAGAAGCTCTTAATAGTGACAAGACAAGACTCATCTAAAATTTTCAAAAAAATTAGGTAGAGCTCTACTAGTGGCTCATGGTCAGGGATGCATACCCTTGGTGGGTATGGGGAGAATCTAGATCTCTTGATGAAGCATACCAACATAGAGAGACAAAAACCAGGAGCTTGTCATGACAAGGAAAATAGATGCAACTGAAAGCAAACACACCACACCTATGTACACTAATTACAGAGATATACAATGTACATAGAAAAATAACCTATTTCAAGAGAAATAGGGCTTCAAGAACTATCCATGTACTAGCAGTTCTAAAACTTCACCTGTCAAGGATTATAAGAAATATGAGTCCTCTACATGTGTATCTACAATAAAATATGGCCCAAGCCATAGAGGATCAAACTTCCGATGTTTTCCTTTGTCTTCCATCCTTGCATTCCACATTAGGAAAATGCAACCAACTTCAAACTTCCTTTCAATGGCCTTCTTATCATACAAGTGTTTAGCTTGGAGTTGCAGCTTCTCATTTCTTTCATGAGCTTCTCTTCTTGTTTCGTCAAGATCAATTAACTCATCCATCTTATCACAAATGTCAGTATCATATTCTTGAAAAAAATTGTACATCTTTATCAAGTTGTTATGAGGTATCCTCGCTTCCACACCATATACCAAGTTAAATGGTGACTACCCAATGACCTTTTTAATTATAGTCCTATTTACCCATAGTGCAAGCTATAATTTAGATTCCCACACCCTCTTATTCTTCTCAATCATCCATTTGATGATTTTAATCAAAATCTTTTTGTTGGATTCTACTTGTCCATTCCCTTGAGGGTGATAGGGAGATTAGTAAGAGATACATATACCATGCTTATTTCAAAAATTAGTAAATTCTTGAGACCTAAAGCACATGGCATTGTCAGAAATTATTCTTTAGAACTGGGACCCCAAATCTACTTAATATGTTATTCATCAAAAATTCTATCACTACTTTGCTTGTTTCTTTTCTTGTTGGAATTTCTTTGTGGACAATAATTTTGGGTGCCCAAGATTCTCTTACTCTTTTAGGGTTTTTCACCTAGAAAGAGAGAAGTGGGCCCAAAATGCTAATGTCTACACTCAATATTAATGTAAATAGGGATGCAATGTATCTAAATATGATGTTTATATGAAATAAAATGAAAAATAAAGATGATTATTGATGCAAGACATAAGAAATGCAAAGTGTTGGAAAACACAGTGATGTATGCAAAAAAACCTAAGAATGCAAATAAATGATAAAAAAAATTGAATAAAACTAGAGAGGTGCACCTAGAATCTGAAGTCTGATGCAGATGGGCTCTGGAATCCTACAGAGTTGACTAGAAATGTTGAATGAGACACTTACGCCAAGATGGGTGACTTAGTCCAGTTTTGGGGAAAATCTACCGAAACAGGGATCTGCCAAATGGGTACTTAGAAATATAGAAACCACTTTTCAGGCCTGGCAGTGGAATTAATTCACCACAGATAGTGACTTAGTCCACCTAGGAATTTTTAAAATTTCGTGACAAATTTTTGTTGCATTCGGTCTGCTTTTTCTTTCCTAACAGGTGTCCAATCTCGATTTTGTAGAAAATGGGTTGAAATTGGTCTCCAAGCTTCAATTAGGGTTATGTTGAATTTGATGGATTGTTGACCAATTTTTAACACCAAGCTCTTTGAAAAAACTACATACAAGACCTACAAACACACATACAAAGAGGGGAAAAAGAGTTAAGGATTAGAGTATAGGGGTTTTCCTTGGTCAAACCCCACTTTGGTAATCAAACTCTAGATGATGAAATGAAATAAGAAGAGAATGATAAATAAATAACATGCAATGTCATAAACTTACCAAACCCTTGATGTAGAAATCTGAAGATATGCAATGAAGTTCTCCAATGGATGACTTGATGATGCTTAGAGTGCATGAATGCTTGAGAATGAATTAGGTGAATGAATGAGTTGCTTGAGAATGAATAGATTGGTAGGTGATAAAATGAGAGGAAAAACCCTTATTTATATTTGATTTTCAATTATTTCCTAAAAATAACACATCATAGGCCAACCTCAAGGGTAAAAGAATAAACTCCCACGAAGAAATTAAAATTATTTTGATTTTTGTGCCCAATGGGACTAAGTCACCCTAGGTGGTGACTTCATCCCACCAAGGCAGTTTTATTGGGTTTCAAAAATTAAAGTGCATTAAATAAGGTCTAACAAGATGGTATGTGCAGGATCATCATGAAAAAAATAGGCCATTAAGTGGTGATAAAATTGAGAAAAATCAAAGTTAGGCAACTTGACGAAAAAATTTGAATAAATTATCTATATTATTTCAAAAATATGTAAGAATAGAATCTGTAGAAAATTGAATGTAGTTTCTAAACTACTAGGTTTTTTTTTTAAATCTATTTGGTGAAAATTTGAAATTTCAATGCAGAGTACTTAAATTTAAGGGAAAAAAAGGTGTCTGTCTAAACACCCTAACCACAATAAAATGATAATATTTTATATATAAGTAGAGGACTCATGTCCTAATGTGATGCATATTTTTGTAATTTTTTCAAGTAAATAACTAATTATGATTTTTTTCACAACTTTAAAAAATATAATAACTCATATGTTTGACCACCTTAACTTGGTCAAAACTTTATGAAATTCATTTTTTAATCCTATAGTATGTGAAGCATAGAATGTGATTCATGTTTCAAATTCAAAATGTGATACCTTTGAAAGCTATAGATTTTTTCAATCAACCTATCAATCGAGACTTTAGTCATAATTCAAATAGAAAATGAATAATAATTATTTATTAAATTCAAAGTAAAGCATAATTTATATTGGTGGAAAGTTGAGAATATCCTTTAAAACCCTTTTTGTTTCATCAATTTTGGGGAAAAAAAAAAGGTCATCAGCCACATACCCTACACATACCCATCGTATTGCCACCTTTTGGCCCATCATGATCCTGCACATACCCAGGAATATCCTCAAAAATACACTTAAGTAGGATCGATAAGTGCATTGAGGGGCCATTTAAACATAAGAAAGAGTCAATTTAGTGAGGACAAGTCTAGAAAAGCATGAGAGTTTGTTACAACTCTTTACAACACTTTGAAATAAGACATGGTAAGTGATGAAAAAGAGATATTTAAATGAATTATAATGAAAGGGTCCTAGAAAAGTGTGAAAGTGGGTTACAAAACTTCATAACACCTTTGCAAGACATCCTAGAAGTCTTAATGATTCTCAAGGGTCCAAGACCTAATGTGAATGTTTTGGCCACATTACAACATTAAATATAGGAAAAATCAAGCTAAAGTCCATATGAAAGACTCAAGTGAGCATAAAAATGTTAGCTATACATTTTTGGCGACACATGCTTCTACCCACTTTGTAAAGTAATATGTAGCAACAAAGATTCATAAATGTCCTCCACTTGACTTCTCTAACATCTCTCCAATAAAATCAATGCCCCACTATTAGAAATGGGCTTGAACTGAAACTGGTCTCAGAGGAAGGTTACCATAAAATTTTAACTTACCAATGAATCTTTGGAAAGCATCACACTTTTTAACAAATCTATGGGAATCTTTGAACACAATCAGCCACTAGAACCCTGCTCTCAGTATTTTTGTGAGTAGTTGTCTTGGCCATGTAGTGACCTCCACATGCTCCCTTGCGCATTTCAATCAAAGGGTATTCTGCTTGATCCCTGTCTACACATCTCAGTAACACACCTTTTGGGATTCTCCACCAGAGTTCACCATCAATAATAATATATTTGTAGCCTACAACTTGAGATTTCTCCTTTCATTATTGGGCATGGCTTCAGGGCATTGCATAGTCTATAGGTATTCTACAATTCTTATGTACCACCCACAAGTTTGTGTGTCGCATATGGGGGCAGCATTCTCATGTTCAACTTGATTGATCTAATTAGCTTCTAAATTGATCTTGGCCATCAACTTAGCCAAAATTTGACCTCTCACCAACTTTGTAATTTGGATGTCAATGTTGAACTCTTGGATCCTATTTATCCACTTGCATCTCCTACCTGTTGTCTCCTCTTGAGTGAAAATATATTTGACTACTAAACTTGGGATATATGCTACAATAGTTTCTCCAGTCAGATATGGTCTAAAATTCTTAACAACCTTTATTAGGGAATATGCTTGCTTCTCTTTGGAATCATATTTAAGTTCAAAAACTTGCAAGGAATTGCTAAAGAAAGCAATAGGCTACTCAAAACCTTCATCATTCTTTTGTAATAATACCCTAGCCACAATATAGAATGAAGCAAAAGTGAACAATTGAAATTCCTTTGCATAATCAGGGGATTTGAGCACATGCACCTCTTCAATCGCATCCTTTATGGCTTGTAAAGTTTTAGTAGGCTATTCTTTCCATGCTACCTTCCCTCCTTTCTTCAGCATTCTAGAAATAGGCCTAACAATTTCAACAAAATTAGTAACAAATCTTCTTACAAAGTTAATTTTCTTGAAGAAAGATTGGATTCCCTTAACATTTCTGGGAGGTGGGATCTTGTCTATTGCTATTGTTGGCCTCCTCTAATCGTTCAATAAATAAGACCTTAAAGTTGCAACTTAGAGATTAGATATTTGCACTAAGTAGTTATTTTTCTCATCATGAAGGTTCATTTTATTGTCAGCCCAAGGACGTGAAATTGATTTGTGGGTCAACATTGTATGTGCACTAGGAATCAACTATATTCATCCTTATCCTACAAGTAGAAAGGAAACTGTATTGAAAATAAAATACTAGAAATAAATTAACATAAGTACTAAGCATGAATTAGCAACTAAACTGAGCATCAACAATTGAGCTGAAATGGATGATAGAAATAGAAATCTCAGCAAACAGATAGGAAGTTACTATGTTTGTCCTTGCTACAGGAATAGTCATAGAACATAATTCCAATGGCTACAAGAACAAACAACTACTACTTAGACCGAAACTAATTACTGAACAAAAAAATAACTATTAAACTAAATGGATGGAATTCTCACCAAGTGGGTCCCCTTGAATGAGTCTTCCTTAAGCTAACTCAAATGTAGCAAATTAGATTATCATTCTATTCACTGGAAACATAATTACATCATATTAGTAATAAAACTATATTACTTGAAACTAAAAATACAAGTACAATCTCAAAACATCCAACCTTGTGAAAAGGGGCATCTAACCATTATTTATAGAGGGAAAAGCTTCTAATTAACCCTAACTAATTAGAAATTCAACTCCAACTAAATAGGAGGACACCATTTATTGAAAGCATAGAAAAGAGAAGGAGGAAGTTATGCATGCAGTAGATTTAATCAAAGCAAACTTGCCTCAATGAAGATCCAACACAATAGCACTTCCTAGATTTTCTCAACTAACAAACATGATCATTTAAAAGGTAGTTACAACTTCCACACGAGCTAGGAATTTCCATCCATTGGAAGTTTCCCTCCATTGAGAGTTTCCCTCCATTAATCTCTTTAATGAACATCCTTTTGACTTCATTAGCAACCAACCAACTAGCATGAACTTCTTCCACTTTGCAAGCTTCATATATATCTGCATCTTAATGTGAACCTGCATAAGGACATTAGCACACAAAAAATAATTGCATATCCATAATTACCTTAATAAAGTAACATCCATTCAGCCACATGCAAAATTAATATAGATAATTCACATAGCAAGTCAATATCATCAAAAGTCACAAGGATAAGTTCTTGCCCAAGGTTCATAAATTTAGGGAAATAACATGGAGAGTGTCAATAACTAGGTGCTAAATTCCATAGTAACAACAAAAAATATATGATAAACCCTAGAAAAATTGAGTCATTATTTGGGCTCATTAGCTATCACACATTCAGGACCAATCTTGACCTCATCTTTTGAGACAATATTCCCCAACAACTTACAATATTTAACTCCAAAAACACATTTCTTGGGATTCAAAGAAATCCCATATTCCAAAGCTCTGATAAAGATCTTCTCCAAGTGAGAACAATGGTCTTCTTCCTTCTTACTATGTGCAATCAAGTCATCCTAATATATGGGTAAAAATAAATCAATAAAATCAGCAAAGGACACATCCATAACTCTCTGAAATGTAGCACCAACATTAATCAAGCCAAATGACATTCTTAGATACACATAGGTTCCCCATGGTGTAGTGAATGCAATTTTTTACTATTCAGATTCTTTCACCATGACTTGGTTATAACTTGAGAACCCATCCATCATTGAAAGTAGTTCACATCCTGTTATCTTTTGTAACATGGCCTCCATATTAGGCAAAGGGTAATTATCCCTCAAGGATGCAACATTTAGATTCCTAAAATCTACACAAAGCCCGAGGTCACCATTCTTCTTCCTGACTGGAACCAAGTTCGAGACCCATGAAGAATGTCTTATTGGTTTAATAATCCCAACATCCCTTAACTTTGTGAGTTCTTCCTACATTTTTAGCTACAAAATGGGATTTATTGGTCTCTGTTTTTGCTTTAATTTTTTTTTTATATAAGGTTTCAAAGGGATTTCATGTTGGAACAAATCTTCCTTGTAAGCCTTCAAGTCATCATATGACCAAGAAAACACATATTTATACTTTCTTAATAGGGTAATTAGCATGGTTTGGACTTGTGGTTTCAACATCTTCCCTATGTACACCCTTTTGGGAGAATTCTTTGTTCCAAGATTTATTTCTTCCAAATCTTCCTTATGGGAAGATGCTTGCTTAACATTTGATCTATTAGGGTCATCAAAGACCCTCTCTAATGCAACTAGTCCTTTGGGAACCTTTTTGTTTTTCAATTGGATCACCTCATTCCCAAATAATATTTATTTTCCATCAACTTCCACCACTAGTGAGCCAAAATCAATTTCTTGGCTTTCATATTGATCAATGCAGTGCAAAAATTTCAAAATATCATTGTCATCATCAAATACTTGCCAGTTGCAAATATTGTTAGACACTACAGGCTGAGTTTGTACTTCTATTTTTGAGATGCCATCAAAGGTGACACCATCTAATTTGACAACAATAATAGCTAAAAAATCTGCCCTGACATTCATTCCCCTTTCCACCCAGTTTATGTTAAAAGCATCAAAGGTCTCAATAGTATCCTAGCTACATTCCTATATTGCTTAAGCCTTTTATTTTTGGAAATAAATTTGGATCTAACTTGGAAAAAAAATAATTCAAAATATCCCAATACTTTTAACATCTTAATACCGTGATTTGAAGCTGTGAACCTAGATCATATTCCTGCAAGAACACAACAAATGAACACATTAATAAGATCAAATGCAAGTTAGTATATAGATTTCTCAAGAAATTCATTTGAATGTAAAAGAGAAGGAATGAGATGAACATAATAAACTTAAAACAAAGATGTTGAATCCTATTCTAAAACAAAGCAAACTCTTAGTCTCTTGAGGGAATTGGTGAAAATTTGATGTGAAAATTGGCCCTTTCCCAACTCCAATGCTAGCTTTGATGATTTGGTGAAGATTGTGATCCACTTTGTTGAAGATTGATGAGTGCTCCAAGATAAAATCTGCATAACCTAGCTATAAAACTCAATGAGATGGATGAAGATTGCTATGAATTTGAGTATAGTAAGTTTACTCAAGTTGTGGATGATAGAAATGAAGGATGAGTCTCTTATTTATAAAATTTCAAGTTGAGATGTCCAAAATGGAGCAATGCGGGACTAAGAATCAACCAACATGACAAGATGCCACTTGTCAACATGTAAGAGGTTGAGGAATGAGCACATTTTGGTCAATGTGCCAAAGAGGGGGGATTTGAAATTTGAAATTGTTGAAATGGCATGTAAGAGGGAAAGAAGGTGCATTGAATGCCACTAGGCTTAAGGAAAAAGGAATTTTTAGGTGGAGTAAATGCCTTGTTAGAAGGACAAAGTCCACTTGGATTTTGAATTCAAATTTGAGGAATATTCCTTTATTATGCCTTTTTGAAAGTAAATAGAGATTTAATAAATCAAATAAATTGATTTATTGTGCAAATGGGAAAAGCTAGAGGATGTGACATGCAATTAGATTAAACTAATCAAGTTTTGATCAATTTAGGAGGAGATTAGGTGATTTGACTAATTGATTTATACTTGTGGGTTGAAATAAATCAAAAAGAGATGAAAATGATTAAGACCCAGTTAAATAAATATTTTGATTTATTTAACCAAAGGGGGTGATTAAATTAGATAAATGTTTGATTTATTTAATTTAATAGAGGAACTATAGAGATTTAATCAAATGAATTATGGATTATTTAATTAAATAAAGATAGGAAGATGAAATGACCTAGCTAATTACACAAAGACAATGATTTAATTAAATTGAGGGATTTATTTAATTAAAAGGGTAATTATGATGACTTTAATCAAATAAGGCTATTCAATTGAATGGTTAGATAGAGGGATAATTCAAGATGAAGTGATGTTAATAGATCAAGATCGAGTGTGTGATATCAGTCTGTTTATTTTACATGTCTACATTTTTCCCCTCTTTGAAGCAATGTACTTGTTGCGTTGGTTCAAAGAATAATCTTGTTGAGATCAAAGTTAAAAAATTCTCTAATTTTTTGGATGCCCCACCATTGCCCTAATGAAAATAATTACGCTGGTATACTGCCCCCTCGAGAGATCGAGTGGAAATACTAATGTCTAATCAAGATCACTATAAAATTTGAGAGGATGGTTCTACTAATTAGAGGATGAAAGATTATTCTTTAGAAAGATCAAATATTTGACATAGAAAATTTTGATGATGCATAGACAGTCATCAGCCATGGGTAGCCTCATGCATATTTTGATATAACATAGAGATCCGATAGAAATTTTAGTAAATATAGAAGAATAAGATGGATGGAAGACAAGATCCAACAAGTCCATGTTTTGATGAGACTTTATTAGAGATGATGATGGATGATGATGATGATCGCTTGGAAAGAGTTGGGATTTTCAAAGGGCCAGTTACCTTATAGTTTGATAACACACATAGATACAATGCATCAAGGTATAGATGACCAGGATGGAATTGAACCTAGTGTGATGGAATTTGACTCAATAGACAGATAGTAGTATTCATGTTCACACCTAACATATGGAAACCTTGCTAGGTTGCACCTAACAAAGCAAGTATTCACTGAGGTTACATTACAAGAATGTCCCACAAGCACATCAGACAAATGATAATGATTGTTTCCCTAATCCTTTCTCTCTAAATAGTTTTAGATAGAAATCCACGAGAGGTCATTGGAATGAGCGCAACAAGATAAATCAAAAGAGAAGATCAAGTAAACAAACAAGTCAATGTCCTTCATACCTACAACCAAAGGGATGTCTTTTGATAGGATAAGAATCCAAGGTGATATCCAAAATGATGCCCATTGTTGGAATGATATATCCTAGGACATGCATTGTATAGGATGATGATGGGTTGATAAGTTGTTTCATAGGATTTTGATATAAGGTTGACTGACATGTTTGAAAATGATTAGGATTTTGATTTTGCATTTAAAATTTTGAAGTTTTCTTTTTATTTTACCTTTGACGCTTGCTTTTGCCAATTGTTGTACTTCTTTATGTTTGTTTTGCCAAAGGATGAGTGTGATGATTTTCTTATTATGGATGAGATTATTGTGGGTGAAAGTGAGATGAGACGGATGGATTTTTTCAAATATTTGGATGTTTTTGAAATATTTTGAGGCTGTTTTTGGTATTTTCAAGATTTTACAATTTTTTTGATTTTTAATTTTTTCAATGTTTTGGGATTTTCTAATTGCTTGATATACTTTGTATGTCACTTGAGAAGCCTTCTTTTTCCTTTGTGGACATATTTGATGCATACTTTTCCCTTTTTTATTTTTCCCCATAGTTTCTTTGACTGATGGAGTTTGATAGAGATAATCTTTCTTTGTATTCTTTGGTATCCATATCTATTTGTTTTGTCTGATATGCTTCTTAGCTTCTTTTGATTTGATAGGATTCTTTGTGCTTTGATTTAAAACCTTATTTTGATGTTGGTCCCAATTCATGGATGGGGTGATGGGTGGATGAAGATTCATGACGTGGTTGGTTGTAGTATTGGCATTGGTTTCATCATAAGGACTCTTTGTGCTCCCTATGTTGATGTTTTCTTGAGACAAAGTTGCCCCCATTATGGTGGTAGTGGCACCTTCATTCCTTGATTCTACTTTTTTTGATATGTCCTGTTCAGTAAGCATGCTCTAATAAATGTTTACTATGATGCTATTTTAATTTGCTACTTTGCTAACTCTTGAATGTCCTGTTCTATCTGACCTATTTCTTTGAGTTAATAATGTTGAATCTCTTCATACATGATGTCCCCAGTCTAAATTTGGGATATATCTAATTTTGATGTTGATAACTTTGTTTGACTATAGGAATCAATAACTTGCTCTTTTCCTGTAATAATATCTGGAGTAAAGGAATCCTATTCTGAATGAAGATCATCTACATGTCCATCCACAAAAAGAATCTCATGGGTAGATGGAGGAGTATGTGCTATGTGGCTATGATGATCTTGTATAGATAGGAGAGTATCCATTAGATTGTTGTAGTAACTTGGCGATACAAATTCTTGATCTTGAATGATTTCAAAATTATTTTCAACATGCTTTGGATCAAGTTCTTGACATGGGTCAATTTCAAAGGATGGATTGTTTACAAAGGGTTCTTGGATATCTGCATTAGGCATGGGAAGTGGCTCAATATCCTCTTGATCTTTGGGTGAATTTGGATCAAGTGTTGAGTTGAAGATTCCTTCAATATCGACAATCATGAGGTCAAAGGATGTCAATATGTCTTGGAAAGGACCATTGCTAGACTTTGGTGAGAGATGTTGATCATGCTTTAGAATAATTTTTTGAGATATGTCCTCTAACTCATTAGGTGATGTAGAGACATTTTCAACATGGTCATCGGTCGATGGACTGTTGATTATAGAATCAAATAATGTTAACACTCCTTGAAATAGATCATTGTCGGATATTGTTGAGGGATTCTTATCATGATCAAAAAGTGACTCTTAATGTATGTTGATTTGATCTTCAGATGAGGTAGAAACATCTTCCATGTGTTCGTTGATGGATAGGTCTTGATCATGTGATTGTTGACTTGGATCGATATATGGAATCGTTAACATTTTGTTGGGATTTTGAACAACATTTGCTTGTTGGGATTGGTATTGGGCTTGTAATTTTTGGGCTTGTAGTGTGGCTTGGGCAACTTGAGCAACTTGTGCAACTTGTTGAGCAACTAGTTGTGTAGCTTGTCGGTTTTTGTTTTGTTGGAGTGCCTTCTGATAAGCAGCCTGTTGAGTGACTTGCAACACAATGTTGTATTGGTTTGATATGTTTGGTTTGGGTGGTAGTTGTGGAAGAGGTGGTTCTAGAATAGTGCTTGTTGTGGTTATAAGAGGTATCGTCATACTGATGATAGGGATTTGAGTGGTAGATGGTGTGATCGATATGGTTAGTCCTTGAGAGACCATGTTTTGAGGGATGATAGATGATGTGTTGGTTGTTTTTCCTATGGGGATGTTTGCCATGATCTGTTGTTGTGATATTGATGGAAAGGGGGGAGGATTTGGTATTATGCCTTGATTGATGGTTGGGGGAATGTTTTTGATGAGAAGTGGAAGCAATGGTAGCCCCAAACCAAGAGGTGATACAAATGTTAATGGAAAGGGTGGGAGTGGTGGGAAAGTGAGTGGAATGCTCCCTTGGGGAAATGATGATGTTTGATAAAAAATTCCCCCTGGTCCAAATAAGTCACCTTCTCCTTATGAGGTTGTAGGGAGAGAGGTTTGAGGGTTGCATGAAATGATGATGATGGGTCATAGGATTATGAAAGGTGAGGGGGACATATGGGTGTGATGGATTTTGAACAACATTCATGTGATTTGCAAACATATCTATCCAAAATTTTACCAAGTGTGGATTCAAAATGTTCATGTTTGGTATAGTTGCACTTAGTATATTCTCATTTGGCATGTATGGATTCAGTGGGATAATCTTGTTTTGTTGAAGACTCATGCATTGAGTATCTGGTTTATAGATTTGTAAGTTTGGACTTGGATTTAAATCTACCATCAGAAAAGGTGTTCCAAGATTTAGATTGGGTATACTCACATTTGTTGTACCATTGAGGTTTGTAGGAGATGATGATCCCATGTATGGATTGTATAAATGTGAGTTTTGAAAATCAATTGGCATCATAAGGCTTTGATAATTTGGTTGGTTTAGACTGCTTATGATGTATGGATCAAGTTAATATTTCATGTTCTTCTTGTGTTTTGACCTTTTTGCCAAAGTGACATCTAAGGTGTTCAAGACCAATGATGAGATGAAGGATGAAAGGGGTGAATGATATGGATGTTTATTTTTTAGGAATCTTTGGATCAATGCTAGACTTTAGGATTTGATTTTGATTAGATAGTGAACTTGTAAACCCTAAGATGTTGGATGTGATCTTTAGGATAAACTTGTTCAAAGGCACAATGATTTAACTAGAGTTATGAGAAAGGATGCATTCCCATACTCCTAATTAAACAAGGTGATTTTGATTTGGTTTAAGGATGTACCCAAGTCTAGATAATGATGTTTCCAAAGCTCTAAAGTTGTTTGATGGGATGGATTCTGATAGATGTTTGGGATGGATGAAGTGTTTGATTTTGATCCTAAATGAACCTAAGAAGGACTTGTTTACTGGACCAAGATATTGAAGAACATGTTTTTCTCTAAGAGTAGTTCAAAACCAAAAGACCAATGTTTATATGAAAACCATATGACCAAAAGATGCCAAGCACATGTGTGGGGCCCAATTGATTTAATATTTGCTTAATGAGTTCTTTTTATCACAAACACACTCTTGATTAGCTTTTGAAACTAGATGTTCAATGTCCTAATTCTCTTTCATCCCACAAGGTGCATTATGTGGAAATTGAGGAAATAAAGACAAAGGTTACCTAATGTTGACTTTAGTAGGAGAAAATTGAGATGGAATCCAAATGCTTAGAAGCCTCTAAGGATACGAATCCCAAGGGAAAAAAATAGAATGTGAATTTGTTCAAGGGTATTTGCTTCTCCTAAAGCATTTGAAACTTGATACTCATGTTAAATGTTTGTTTTATAATGTTTTCGAACAAGCAAAGTGTTTTGTAACCAAGAACAAGCACAATCCTATGGATATGAAAGACTATATTTCTTGAGTCCCCACTTGGACAAGTCCAACTACACTTATTTTTAGTGAATGGTTAGATGCTTGACCCCACTAGCTCCCCTCCAGGACACTCACTTATATGGGGCAACTAAGCATCAACACCCATGAAACTCCCATGACATGCTTTCCATTTCTACTAAAGACCGTAAAAGTGTGGGGCGGCTTCAAAACGACCATTCTTGCACCAACAAATAGATAAGGATTTTGGCCTTTCTACAACAAGGGTTTTAATTCAGACTTTTTGTTCGTAGGAGTTGACCCAATGTGTAAAGAGACCATTGTTTCCCTTCTCATCAGAGCCAACCATGTGATATTGGCATTATTCCAATACCCACATTTATATCTCGGTTGGAAATACTCTTGGTTTTTAGAGTGTTACTAGTTGAGTCATTCCCTTGGGTGAGTACTTTTTCCCCAAGGTAGGCCCTCTAAGATAAACAATAGCAAGTAAATGTATTCATAGTTCTATCAAACTTGGTTTAGAAACAAAGGGAGAACACATGCAATAGATTTACTCACACTCGCACAATGTTTTGTTCAATTTTAATCCCCAAAATGAGATGTGGAGGTGATCACTTTATCCCACCCTAAGACCACCAAAAAGCCTTTTGATTCTCAAGATCACTATGAGGTGTGAGAGAATTGCATACATCTTTTCGATGATGTTAGTTTGAGTAAGAAATCACAAAGCAAAGTTGCACATGTTATTTTTAATCCAACAAAAGTAGTAATGATTTCTTTTCATAGCACCAAAAGAAATGTGAGATTTTTCCTTTTTCAATTATTAGCCCCAAAAAGTCTAGTGAGTTTGTGTCCTCAAGTTCATTTCAAGCTCTTTTTTGTAACAAAATTTAAAAAAGTTCTTTTTTTTTTTAGAGCCCAAAATGAAACTAGTAAGTCCTAAGTGTGAAATATAGCAAATTTTTCCTTAAGAGGAATAGTGAATCCTCTAAGAGTGTTGAACAAACACTAGAGTGTTTAAAAACAGTTAATATCACAAGATGAGGTCATCATGCTTATTTTCCTCTTCATCTTTGACCAATCCAACCTATAAGAAAATTAGATAGATTGTGCAAAAATAGAGGTCAAGAAAGCATAAAACATGCCAAATAACCAAAATTTGATTAAAAAACATGTGTTAGAAATAAATTTTCACTTTTTACTTCTCTCCAGCGGTGCAATCCACGAAGGTGTCACAGTTTGAAGTCACCAGTGGTGTTGTATAGTGCTACTTACCAGTCAGCATCGCTTTGCAGCTAGACCAGTGAGCATGAAGGCGTCGCTATTTTGATTAGCGGTGTAGTTTGGATTTTGAAAATTTTCCAGCGAGCTGAAAAGAGTCATCAATTCTATTTGAAAATTTGCATTCTAGGCTAGAATTCTGGAGCGTTGTAGTTTGAACTTTGTAGCAGTGCTATATGGTGACACTGGGTTCTCAGTGGTGCTAAACAGTGATGTTGAGCTTCCAGCGGTGGAGTTTTCTATAAACACACAAAAGGCACAAATTTTCTCAAAAAATGTGATTTGATATTCTATTCTGCCCTCCTTCTAGCACCAAAATGTGAACCAATATCCTATACTTGCAAGAACACAACAAATGAACACATTAGAAGATTGAAATGCAAGTTAGAATATAGGTTCCCCATAAAATCCATTAACATGATTCGAAATAGGAAACACAAGCAAGAAATGCAATGAAAAGCAATAAAAGAGATTAATCCTATTCAAATAATGCAAACTCTTGATCCTATGGGGGAGTTGGTGCCAATTTGATGTGGAAATCGACCCTTTCCCAACTCATTTGCAAGCTTTGATGATGAATGGTGATAGTGATCCACTTTGTTGAAGATTCAAGTGTGCTCCATGATGAAAAACCTGCATAACCTATCTATGGATTTGATAAATTGATGAATCTTGCAAATTCTTTGAAGTTGTATTTGAGTATAGTAAGCTTACTCAAATGGTGGATGATAGAAATGAAGGATGAGTCTCCTATTTATAGAATTTCAAGTTGAAGATATTTCCAAAATGGAGCAATGTGGGACTAAGAATCAACCAATGAGAAGATGCCACTTGTCAGCATGTGAGAGGTTGAGGAATGATCACATTTTGGTCAATGTGTCAAAGAGGGGGAGATTTGAAATTTGAAATTGTTGAAATGACATGTAAGAGGGAAAGAAGGTGCATTGAATGCCACTTGGCTCAAGGAAAAGGAATTTTTAGGTGGAGTAAATGCCTTGTTGGAAGGACAAAGTCCACTTGGATTTTGAATTCAAATTTGAGGAATATTCCTTTATTATGCCTTTTTGAAAGTAAATAGAGATTTAAGGGTATGTGCAAGATCATGGTATGCCAAAAAGTGGCAATGGAGAAAAAATTACGTGTTTCATCAACTCAAAAATGCAAAAAATTCTGAGTTGACTTTATGTGGCTTGGGTGTCTGTACACATTACCGAAGCAAAGCCCAAACCTAGATTTCCATATCGAATATCCAATCCAAATTAGTTATCCGATCCAAATTGGATATCTAATTTGTGACACACATATATATTTCATTTGGCCTAATTAAAACTCATTTCACATTTGTTTAACCGTGGGCGCATAGTGAAAACTTCATTCCGCAAATCAGATATCCAATTTCACACAAATCCATCTTCAAAAGGTTAGATTCTTGGTTTTTCTTTGCTCTAATCAAAATTTCAAATAGATTTGTGTAATTTTAGTTAATTTTTTATAGATTTTTCCAAAATAGGGTTTTTGATAGAATTTTTATGAAAAAATTGAGTTTAGTATGGATTTTGATGAAAATTGAATGTTTGTAATGGATTTTGATTTAAAAATAGTGTTTTTTATGTATTTGGATTAAAAATTAGAGAATTTTATAGATTTTTGTTAAAAACTAGGGTTTTTGTTGGATTTTTTTAAAAAACTAGGGTATTTTTATAATATTTTCATTTATATTGTCTAATATTAATTAGATTAATTTGTTTTTAACTTTAATCAGGCATTATGGCTGCTGACAATGAAAATGCACAAATGCCAAATGCTCCACCACCTCCACAATCATCAATTGAAGAATTAATTTGTGAAAAATTGCAACAATTAAGGGGCATTTTTGAAGTTTATATGAGAGTCCCTCGATTATCTGATATGTCAAACACAATGAAAGAAATAATTAAAAACATAGAAATCCTCTCCTCACAACATAATTCCTTTCATTCGTGGTGAGAAGACATGAGACAATATTATGCATGTGGATTGTCCTATGATGATGTGAAAGATCTCGGAATAACCAAAGCCCAAATAGCCTCTTTATTTGTTAACCCCTGAACTAGTTTGCTAGTTAATGTTAATAAACCAAAACTTTCTATAAAATGGTGCACTCATAGAGACATTGTAGAAAATTTTTGGGATTGTTGGTGTATGGTTTTTTTAAAACCACCGAACAACAATTGTGATATACCATTTTACTTTATAAAAAAATTATATGTTGAGTTTGTGTTAGGGCATCATGTCAATTACTTTGACATTAAACCCTTCTAGAGCGTTGGTGGAGGTATGCCCCAGGATAGACCAGGGGCAGTTAGAGTAATATCCCGCCCATATGTTCCCCCTCCTCCCCTTCCTCTGCCACCTTCAGTATACCATCCAGATATTATGTAGGATGTAGCCACATAGACTATCTATGCTATTCACTCTTTGAGTGGTCTTTTTGTTTCACATGCTTCTGTAGTAGCTCAACCACATTCTGGTTATGTTGGTGATGGCTCGAGTGCTGTTGTGTCATCCTCGTTAGGTCCACATATTTGTGTACCACATACTTGCTCCATGTGCTGCCAGATATGCTTGGGTCCTCTTGTACAGCCTGCCAAGCATCCCTTGGACACTTCTAATTATGACTTCCATGATGTGCACATTATAGATCAGACGTAGGGGAGTGGAGCACACTGTACAGAGTCATCTCTTGCTAGAGAGGGGGATACTGGAATAGTGACACAGGTAAAATTTAAGTTGTGAATTCATAACTTGCATTTGTTTTTAAATGAATATTAATAAGAGATAGTATAATGTACTAAAATTTATTTACATGGTCTATTTAATAGTTGATTTCCAAGGAGGAGTTGACACAAGTGATAGATAGCACCCTGAGGGCCATTTCATTTGGCCTCGACACACACACAGTATATATTTTTTCACTCACTCATTTACATTTATTTATTATATACTTTTTTGTCATTTGAATTGTCATTAATGAAATTATATAATAAATTATATGTTTATCTTATTTTCCTCTTGTAGGAAATACCTAGTGCAAGCGAGGTGTAGCCTTGTCTAGATTATGAAAGTGCAATGTTGGATAAGGGGAAGGTAATTGAACTCAAATTTGATTGAATTAAGAATTTAAAGATCTTATATTGATTATACATACATCGGCATAGATTGGTAGTTTCATATGTACTTGTCATTTTTATGTGCGGGGAATTATGAGCTATACGCCCTTGTTGACAAGTGCCACAATGCCCGAAGTAGTACGTATTGGAACACTTGAAGGAGTAGATGTTGAAGCACCTCAAAGAGGAGGTGTCGAAACACCTAAAGGAGATAAAGAAAAAGATCAACCTAAAGAAGTCTGTGTTCATTTTATTTTGTGTTTGGTATTTATATGTTCCTATTACTGACAATTGTATGCTAACTTGGATCACTTTTATGCTTTTTTTCACCTATATAGATTGAAATTACAAAAGATGGTTTGGTCGGTTCTTTGAGAGGGGCATATTCTAGGACTCCTGACCCTTTGAAGAGATGGATATTTTAGGTAATCAAGATTACAATTTTAGAGTTCAATTATAATTTAATGTATATTGATTTTGATGTTAATTATTCAATTTTAAATTATATAGTATAACTAATCTCAATTATGGTTTGACTTTTTCTTATGCAGCTACCTTCAGAGGCAATGAGTGCTTCAAAGAGGCTCCATTTTGATGATCCACCAGTAGTTTAGGATGAGATAGACATTTTGGCATGTAAATATTGAATAGATACCTAGATGGAATATGCCACATATTGTAAAATTTTGTTTGAGTTGGCCTTGATGCCATTTTTATATATGGACATACACTTGATTATTGGATAATTTGATATATAGAAGTTGACAATCAAAATTTAATTTCCTCCTCATGTGCATAATTAAACTCTTTGAAAATTTAATCAAGTGAGCAATGGTTAAATAACTTGATGTACAATAGCATAAAAAGAATGGTTATATTATGTAGTTTATTCATATTGTTGATTACATTGCAATGCACATCTTTCAAACTCAAAGCATTACTTCACATTGCATAAGTAACAACTAGATGCTGATAGATGAAAAAATTTCAATTACAATATAGTTTTTACAAAGTCAACCTAAGCAATTGTGCAATTACTTCACATTACATAACTAATAATTAAAAATTTATTCATATTATTGATTACATTGCATTGCACATCTTTCAAACTCAAAGCATTACTTCACATTGCATAAGTAACAACTAGATGCTAATAGATGAAAAGATTTCAATTACAGGGCTACTGCCCCCTCATTCCACACACTATGCAACCATTTACTTGCGGTGTAGGGGCCGAACAATGGAGAAAACATGTAAAAATAATATATATATATATAGATATAGGCAGCCTAGAAGCATGAATTAGTACCAATATTAATGCATCACCATTGATTGCCTTGAAGTAGAGATTTGAATTAGCATCATTCTTCAAGAAGCCCAAACTAGACAGGTACCAATCAATCATTTTGTACCATGCATGAGGAGCCTGCTTAAGACCATACAAGGCCTTCTTCAGCTTACACACATGTGACTCCTTCCCATGAACCTCAAAACCATCAGGTTGCTCGAGGTAAACTTCTTCCTCAATCATCCCATTGAGAAAAGTTATCTTCACATCCATTTGATGAATCTTCCATCATCTTGATGCAACAAGGGCAACGATAGTTCTGACAGAAGTGTAATGAGCAACAGGAGAAAATGTTTCTTCATAATCAATTCCCTCTTTCTGAGAAAACCACTATTGATTAGCCAAGTGCTGGTGTCAGTGGGTACATTGCTTGACAATCCTGAGCAAAAAAAATATTCATTCTTCTATGGAGAAACATCATCTACATCTGCAAGGGAGGCTTGATGCTTAGGTCTATCTAAATAATGTTTGGAAAAGTGACCAAACTTATCACAACTAAATCATTGAATCTTGGACAAGTCTCACTTCTTCTTGGACCTTGGGGAGCACCATCATTTCCTTTGTCTCGATTCCTCTTGAAGAATCCCTTCTTTCCACTTCTTCCTTTCTTCTTCGAAGGTTGGGCGGCAAGAACATGAATCTCTTCATTAGTATAATTTTGGCCAACACCTCTAAACATCAATCTTGATGCATAATGAATGAAATTGGCCCTCAAATGATCAAACTTCAGGAGTTTGGACCTTGCACTAATTCCTTGAATATAAGACTCCCAAGACAATGGAAAACCGTTGAGGGCAAGCATTGTCAAATCCTTATCTTTAACCTGTTGATGCGTGTTTTATGACACACTCATACATCAAAATAAAAATGCCCAGAGATACCCTATCCTCTCTTGAAAAACTACCCTGTATGGTAAGATTGCAAGAAGATCATATGGTGATTCCAAGGTTTCTTATGTCAGGTCTTGACGTGTGGTAAGCTCAATGGGCATTGTGATTTGCTAGTAATCACAAGGGGACTTACACTGGATTTTTTCAATTCACAATGAAGGTTTGGACAATGAAGCTCTTTTATTTGGGTTGTAGATCAAACAAACTGAAAAAGGAGACAAGGGGTCAGAAGTTCTAATCTACTTCCTAAGAATTCAAGAGACGGTATTGACTTGGTGAAATGAAACCAAACTTTGTTTTGCCATGTAGGAATCACGCCAACTACGTAAAGCCATTGCAATCTTCAAGGAAATGTGCTTATGGTTTTCATATCATGAATAACTACCTTCCAATTGAACAATATTTATCCAGATAGAAGTTAAGAATCCACAGAGTAAGCTCAGGCTAACTTTATGCATTGAACGAAAATCATCCGTTCAAAGAAAGTATGAGCAAAAGTTCCACCATAAATCAATGCTTATCAAATATTGCATTCATCTAACAAACTTTCAAAGAAAATTTTATTCCAAGTGTAATCTAATTCTTATCTATCTCCAATCTATGGTGGAAGAAGTTATGCAACCATGCACACTATTTGACAATAAAAGTGGTTCAAATCAAATCATGCACAAGAGCTTTTACTATCAGAAATAGTCTATCACAAAAATTCTATACACTGTCTCCACCCTTTACAAATGAGGGGTGAGCTCAATTTCACTTTAAGGCTGGAAAACTTGCTCTTTTCTCTTGCCATTTTAGACTTAACATGTTGAGTGGACTTCACTCATTCACTTTCCATGTTCATATTCTTCTAAGTGTGGACACTCATTATCCTCTTGAAGCGGATTTGGCAAGATTCCATCTTTTATGCCATGTCACTCTTTGGTAAGTGTAGACCTTGTCAAGTTTCATGGCCAAGACATGTGGCGGACTTCAATCATGTTTGACACATCCATTTCTTAACATGGGCGGGCTTTGCTGAGTGTTTGTGCCAAGAAACAAGGGTGGAATTTCCTTTATGTATTGTTAGCGGAATTTTCTTTCCAAGCCATTGATTATTTCCTTGGAGTGGACTTGGCTATATTGTATGCCACTTTTGTATGGTTGGGCGGGCTTAGTCTTAGCAAGTGCCATGTTTTACTCTTGAAGTAGACTCTACTCTCCTCTTTGCTAGTAGACTTCCTTCTCTCTTTTCCAAGCTCTGTCATGTGCTGGAATAGCTGGAAGAGATCGATGAAGCTACCAACATCAACAAAATTGTGGTAGCTTGATATACAGAGTCTATTGATGCCAAGGTTCAATTTGTATGATATTGAGAGTGGTAGCTTAATATAGGTCCACAATACCTTTTTGTAATATCATAGAACAAGGATCATAGACCGACCTCCAATCAAAATGTCTCTCAAATGCACAAAAAGGAATGAAATTACTTCAAACCAATTTTGTGAAGAGGTTAACTCTATTGCCCATTAGTTTCCCTTAAGAGTTCAAAGTGCTAAAAGGAAATTTTTTTTGAAGGGCTATTTCTCAAAGACCGTGAGGTATACAAATTCTCCATCAAAGGTTATGGGATTGTGTTGGGACCATCTACAAAAACCTCTCTCGGTTTTTGCTATCTCGGAGGCGTTTCCCTATGGTGATGACTTTTCGGAGGAAAAGTTGCCAGATAAGTAGTGTAAAGTTGCAAAGGTGCAACTTTCATTTCAACTTGTACAACCAACGGACTATTCCAACACATCCGTATGGGTACATTTACGCTAGGGATGGTCCTCTTTGCACCCAAATACACCGAATCACTCGAGCTACATTGGACCCGATTTCCTTAAGAGTCCAAAGTGCTAAAAGGCACAATATTTGAAAGGCTCTCGAGGACCGTGGGGCATACAGACTGTAGAGGCTACAGATCATGTTGGGACCATCTACAAAAATATTTCTTGGTTTTTGCTATCTCGAGGCACTGTGGTGATGACTTTTCATGGAGGGAAAAGTTGCAGATGAAAGTAGTGTAAAGTTGCAAAGTGGTACAAATTTCATTCTGCAACTCATATGACCAAACGGATTGTTCCAACATGTCCGTATGGTTACGTTTACACTAGGGATGGTCCTCTTTTGCACCCAAATACATCGAATCACTCCGAGCTACATTGGACCGGCTATTTCCCTTAAGAGTCCAAAGTGCTAAAAGGCAGAAATATTTGAAGGGCTATTTCTCGGAGGCCATGGGGAATACAGAATCTTTGTCAGAGGCTCCAGGATTGTGTTGGGACCATCTACAAAAACCTCTCTTGGTTTTTGCTATCTCGGAGGTGTTTTCCTGTGGTGATGACTTTTCAGTGGAGGGAAAAGTTGTCAAATGCAAGCAGTGTAAAGTTGCAAAGTGGTGCAACTTTCATTCCACAACTTGTATGACCAAACAGATTGTTCCAACACATCTATATGGGTATGTTTATGCTAGGGATGACCCTCTTTTGCACCCAAATACTCTGAATCACTCTGAGCTACATTGGACTGATTATTTCCCTTACAAGTCAAAAGTGCTAAAAGGTAGCAAGATTGTGTTGTAATTGTAATTGTAAGTGCTAAAAGGTTGGATCAAGCTTGTGCAGGTTGTAGCAACATCATATTTAATTGTAGTTGTGTTGTTTAAAGCCACCTGGCTCATGCATCAGAAAACTCTTACTCAATCAGCTTGAACATTATGCACACCCAAATACCTTGTTTCCACTTTGCTAGATCAAAGACTTAATTACATTGGAAATGACCTTCACATGACATTTTTTAATTTTTTTGGGAAAAAGTGGCAAGCCACTATAATTTATTATATATAAATAGGAGATATTACAAAACCTGGTTCAAACGAGCATACCGGTAGGAAAGAACCAGGAAGAAAACTTTTGGTTGTAGCTTGATTAATTACAATAAGTTACTATAGAATTGTCTCAATACATAGTTATGGCATTCTTACATTGTTTCACATTTCAAAATTGAAATTTTACAAAATTTTCCTATTGAAAGAATTCAAGGCATAGTCTTCCACAAGAGTAGTATGTTCACGTTCTGGACTGACAAGCACCTGTACAAACCATCAAGTTAGCAGTTAAACTACATACAATAGAAAAGATGCTTAGAATAACCAATCTATATTACTGTAATCTTTCACATACCTCTCCAAAAGGATCAAAGCTGGCTATTGTTGCAGCAGGTCCATGATCAATCGTGCCAAAAATATTGCAAAATTTATCAAATGAGAAATATATATTGTCACAATAGAAAATATGGTTGGACTAACAAATCTATATTAATCTAAATAACCTGAATGATGATGAATTGGTAATGCAAACTATAAAAAATGCTTAGAATAACCAATCTATATGACAGTAATCTTTCGCATTCCTCTCTGAAAGGATCGGTTGACTATTGTAGCAGCAGGTCCATGATCAATCATGCCAAAAATATCACAAAATTTTTCAAATGAGAAATCTATATTGTCACAATAGAAAAGATGGTTAGACTAAAAATCTATATTAATCTAAACAACCTGAATGATGATGAATTGGTAATGCAAACTATAAAAAATGCTTAGAATAACCAATCTATATTACTGTAATCTTTCGCATACCTCTCTGAAAGGATCAAAGCTGGCTATTGTAACAGCAGGTCCATGATCAATCGTGCGAAAAATATTGCAAAATTTTTCATACGAGAAATCTATATTGTCACAATAGAAAAGATGGTTAGAATAACAAATCTATATTAAATTATAATGAACTTAACCATAATGAACCTAAGCATTGTACCTTCCATTCTTGAAAATGCTATTCAAGTGTGCCTGAAGGGTCATGTCTTTGCTTAAGAGTATCCAATATTGCTTCATGATTAGCATTACTAAGTGTCCATAGTTCTTTTTTCTTTGGTCTAGCATGATGCTTGAACAACTTAACATTTTTTGCTATAACAAGGTGTGAATACATGAGAATGGTTTTGTGTTTCTCATAGTCTTCAAATGCATGTATGCCATTCTTTCTAACCATATATGTTCACAACCAAGTTCCTGCAACCACAACTTAACCTATAGGATACATTAACCCATCATCATATTCCATTGATTGTGTTAGCTTATTCTTTACTTGCACACATCAAGCCAACCAATAGTATGATCTCTCTTCATTGCCCTGAGGTGCAACAACTGCAAAAGCATGTCCTGGCTGTAGTAGATCTAAAAGTCAGTCGTAATCAACTGAACTTTCCATTATGTCATTTCTCATGGATATTTTTTGAGATAATGGAGTTAGATACTGTGGAACCCATGTATCCACCCACTCACTTGACTTGCATTGATCCCACTTGCACTGAATACAAATGTAACAAAAACAAGCCAAATCTCGTGTCCAAATGGTCCATGTGCTTGCATCTAAGCTTCAAAATGAATGCATCTTTGAAGAATCTTTGATTATATGACAATCTAATCTACCTCCCACTATACCCTCCTCAACCAACCAAAAACATCTGTGCACTATTGAATCAAGTGTCCCTCCCTGTGACAATGCTGAACTACACCAATCAACAATAGAACGTTCATCACTAAATTTTTCTCCTGAAATCTTCAATTGCTCCTTAACTAGAGCTCTTTTTACACATTCACTTGCTCCATCATGCTCCACTTTCCCATGCCCAGCTTCAAAAAAACTCCAAATATGAGGTACACCCCTCTCTACATGCATTCTACTCAACCAATAAAACATACGAGCATTCTTTAATTGACCTGTACAGTTATCTTCATTTCCAACATTTTCACCTTCAATTTGAATAATTTCATTCCCAATTTCAGCACCATATTCAACATCTTCGAATCCAAAAATTTTACCTTGAACACTTTTATTATCAATTTCAATATTTTCATTCCCAATTTGAATATCATGTTCAACATCTTCAATTCCAACATTTTCAGCTTGAATATTTTGAGTATCAATTTTAACATTTTCATTCCCAATTTCAATATCATGTTCAACATTTTCACCTTCTACATATTCAATTTCATCTTCACTAGAAAGACCAAAGGACTCGTGATTCACCAATAATATTTAACATACCTTTGTCTCTTCCTATGACCTTCTTTATCTTTTTGTCTATATGCTTCATTTTTTTCTTTTGTAAGGTTTCTTAATGCTTATAAGTTTTCGACGCATCGGCCGCCTCCCCATTATACCTCATAAAAGATGCTGAAAATCATAGTTTCTTATGACATATTTGAGTGAAGATGTCTAAAAGTTATTCCGTCCCTTCCTCTAAATCCATGTGTTTGTCGCCTGCAGCCTACAAAAGAATGTAGGGTCCGTTGGAATGCAAAAAGGGGGTCATATGGGGTTTTCCTATAGCCCAAAAATTAGATATTCAAACAAATCCAATATCTGATATGTAGAGCTCTAAAAATAAAAGCAATTTTGTAATGCTCCCCAACGGCACAATTTTAGTGTTTCAAATCATATTTCTAAT